>CM066032.1:693775921-694375921 GCA_033557465.1 Ichthyophis bannanicus | reverse complement strand
TAGTGCTATATATTCTAACTCTCCCATCTTATTTTTTAGACTTCTATTATTTGCATACAAGCATTTTAGAGACTATTTTATTCATATTAATCTGGCTATTGGTAGGCATGGGTAATTTGGGATCTTTAAGCTCTGTCTACTCCATTCTCGAGGGCATTTGGGCTACTTTACTCTTTTTTGGAACCTCTCTGCTTCTGGTAGTATCCTTCAAGGATACATTCTTACGAACCATGCGCTCTTCGGCGACTGTCAGCTTTCCCCTGTTATCTAGTTTAAAAGCTGCTCTATCTCCTTTTTAAATGTTAATGCCAGCAGCCTGGTTCCATCCCGGTTAAGGTAAAGCCCCTCCTTTCCCCAGAATGTTCCCCAGTTCCTAACAAATCCAAAACCCTCATCTCTGCACCATTATCTCATCCACGCATTGAGACTCCGGAGCTCTGCCTGCCTTTTGGGTCCTGCACGTGGAACGGGAAGCATTTCGGAGAACGCTACCCTGGAAGTTCTGGATTTCAACTTCCTACCTAAAAGCCTAAATTTAGCCTCCAGAACCTCCCTACCACATTTTCCTATGTCTTTGGTACCGACATGTACCAAGACAGCACACTCCTCCCCAGCACTATCTAAAACCTTATCTAGGTGGCGCATGAGGTCCTCTAGCTTCGCACCAGGCAGGCATGTTACCAGGTGATCCTCACGTCCACCAGCCACCCAGCTATCTACCTGCCTAATGATCGAACCACCAACTATAACGGCTGTCCTAACCCTTCCCTCATGGGCACATGGCCCTGGAGAAACTTTATCGGTGCGAGAGGGTTTTACATCACCTGGAGGACAGGTCCTAGTTACAGGATCACTTCCTGCCACACCAGGGTGATGCTCTCCTGTCACGTGACCTCTCTCCTCCATGGCAACAGGGATGCTGCCAGACTGGAGGTGGGACTTCAGGACTATATCCCTGTAGGTCTCGTCTATGTACCTCTCTGTCTGTCTTATGTCTTCCAAGTCTGCTACTCTAGCCTCTAGAGAACGGACTCGTTCCCTGAGAGCAAAGAGCTCCTTGCACCTAGTGCACACATAAGACCTCTCACCAACTGGGAGAAAGTCATACATGTGACACTCAATGCAAAAGACTGGAAAGCCCCCATCTTGCTGCTGGACTGCTGTCTACATCTTAGTTTTAAGCTTCTGTTTAGATCTTTAAGTTCTTTACTTACTAAGGGTTGCTATGGATATTTATACTAATAAAACTGTACCTAATACGCTTAATATACCTTGTTCACCTGAAGCTTAATTAATCTCAGCAAAGTACTCAGTGTAATAACGAGCTTCACCTGAGAGCACCTTCTTTCCTTTAAAATGTTTAAGTACCTATAAAGCTATGATTATCCCAGGGGTGGGTGGGTGTTGGGGAGGGAGGGAGGGAGGGAAATAACACTTATTAAAAGAGGGCTGCTACACAGTACCCTGTCCTGTGCTGCTGAGGTAAGCTGTGACCAACTTCCTGGGTGATTAACAGTCCTTGCTTGGATAGAAGGAGTCTTTCAGAATTTCCTTTTGACCTGCCATCTGGTGTTAACACCTATTGAAAAGTTTTACAGGTCTCTTGCCCCCTAGGTAGAAGGCCTCTTTGTAAAGGTCTCTAGAAGACTTTATTTGTTGCTCAAAGAGTACTGACCCTCTTTTGCCTTTTATGCTAAGTTAAATTCTGATTTTATTTAAATTACAGCTCTTTGCTGCTGATAGGCTCTGACTTATTATGAAATTTAAACTACAAGCTCTCTACTGGGTTCTAAATTTAACCAGAAAGCACTCCTCTATGTTTTAAATTTAAACTAAAAGTAGTTTGCTGATACTAGGCCCCGAGTGAGTATTAAATTTAAACTACAAGCTCTCTGCTGGGTTCCAAATTTAACCAGAAAGCTCATCAGACCGCCTTTCGAGCCACTAGCTACTTGCCATCTGTGATATCTTTCATGGAAGGTTGCCTTCCTGGTAGCTCTCATGTCCGCTCGGAGAGTAATAGAACATCAGGCCGTGGAGGCGGAGCCACCATATTCAAGATTCTATAAGTACAGGATGGTGCTCTGCATCCACACCAAATTCCTCCCTAAGGTGGTATCTCCTCTCCACCTCAACCAGGAAGTGGTTCTTCCCACCTTCATCGCACAGCCTTATGCCAGTCTGGAGTACATATTACTTGTAAACGGGGGCGCTGGGCGTGAATGTCCACAGTCTTGGCAAAGGCAAAATACTATTATGACTTGCAAAGGATTGTGGGGAATGTAGTCCATTCATACCAGAATCAGCCGTTCACAAAATAATGAGTTGTGTTGCTCGAGTGTAAGCAAAAAAATATATATATTTTATTCATGGGGTTAATTCTCCCACACAGATTTACTTGGTAACACAAAAGGATACTTGCTTTCAGTATTGTACTTAGGAAAAACAAACCATGATATCAGCAACTGAACTTCTTAAGCAATCAATCAAACAATAAAGACCTTGATGGGAAGCAGAAAAGGTCTTTCTGAGGGCTCCTGCTAATACCTTTTAGCAGTGCTCCAAAAGCAAAATCAAAACCCAAAAGTAACCAAAAACTGTTCTTTTTTTTCAAGGATAACTTTCTTCTATTTTCACACACAAACAGTAGTTTCCTTTCAGAGCTCACGTGCAACTGTGCATGGCTTAATTACCAATTAGCCAGCTGCAAACCCCTTTGCTGGTTCACTTTCTCTACGTGGCTCAAATCCTACCCTAAAGCTTTCTTGTAAACTTTTCTGGGTAGATAAAAGAACAAGTTATATTTCCTTTTGATGGTTGTTGTATTTTTGAAAGTATTTTACCACAGCAGCCTAGACAGAGAGCAATCCATGTATTCATTCTGATCATTTAAAATATCTCCTTCTTCAACTATCATAGAATCAATATCATGGTCTGGCTCAGAGGAATTCCTTAGTGGATCACTCTCAGGATAACACTTGTTTCCCTGCTGTCTTCCAGGTAAAGAGCTAGGGCATAGATCAGAGTTCATACCTGAGCTTCCTTTGCTGTTAGGGTTCCTCTCCAGATATCCTGGCCAATAAGTAGTCCAGCTTTTATGTCCAGCCTTCCAATCAAGATCCCTGGACACTGGGTCTCTCTTCACATATCTTCTTGCACTGGTCTTAGGGCCCCTTCCAAATGCAGCCGTCTCCTTCACAGGTGCCGTCCGGGAATTCCTGGCTCTGTAACCCCACTCCTCTAGCTTCCTCCAGTCCAATGGAGTATGCTTGCCTCTGGAATGACTCCCAACACACGTACTGCTATGGGCTCCTTTAGACCTCCAAGATGTTTTCCTCTTCTTCCTTCCACGTTGATGCTGCTGCTTCCTCTCTCTGTCCTTGAGCTCTGAGTTCCTCAACTCCATCTGATTCTGTGTAGAATATGTTTTACTTTTAACTTGTTTAGAGGGATACTCCACCCTAGCACAGCTCAGCTGTGCTGAATCAAGCCCTGCCTTTGGAGATGAGTGATTGGGGATTACCTCATAGCTCTCCTGATTGAACACATGTTTCCCCACTTCAGCTCTTCTAGAGGCTGTTTGAAACCTGGTGCATTCTGGGACTGGTAGTCTTTTATGAAAACATTCTGTTTTAGTATTTCTACCAGCAAAGACAGGTTGCTTGTTCAGTGCCAATTCATCTCTATTATAGCTCCTTCCTGAACTATGATAAGCTTCCTTATCACATACTCCATACACTGGATTGCAAACAGGCCCTGTCCTTCTACTTATAGCGGACTCGGCATCGCAAAGCTCCTCAGCTTTTCATTTTTTATGACCCAAGCAGACTGGGACTCCCCTTGACTAAGCGAACGCTGTCCACTTGGGTGGCGGACTGCATCGCCCTCGCCTATGAGCGAGTTGGGCTCTCTGGAACACCAGATCACGGCACATCGTGTGAAAGTAATGGCCACATCAGTGGTGAACTTGCGCTTTGTGCCGGTGATGGAAGTCTGCAAGGCCTCCACATGGTCTTCAATTCACACGTTCGCAACTCACTGCTGCCTGGAGAGCGTCCCACTGGGATAGTGCCTTCAGCCAGGTGGTACTCCGTAATCTTTTCGGGGTGTAAACTCCTGCCTGCCGACCCTTCTGTGTTCAGGCTACCGGAGGGTTGGTGCTGCTGGACGCTGGGGTCTTGCAGAGTCTCTCAGTTGGGGACTCATTTTCTGCAACTCACAGCTACCCGACTTGGCTGCCATTGGTGCTGTCGTGGTTCGGTCCTCAGCAGCCTGGAGCTAGGGAGTCCCATGTGTGAGGACTGACTTCCTGCTTGTTTGTGGAGAAAGCGTAGTTACTCACCTGTAACAGGTATTCTCCAGGGACAGCAAGAATCAATTCTCGCAACCATCCCTCCTCCCCTGGGAGTTGCCTCCCTACCTTAATTTTAGTTTTCTACTTCTGTCCTAGCTATGTCATCTGACTGAGCAAGATGGCATCTTTGGGTGGGAAGGGGACCACGCATGCATAGTAGCATATCCCAAAAGCTTTCTTTGAAAGCTGGGGAAATGCTTCTGCATGGGCTCCGTTGGTGCTGACGTCACCCAGTGTGAGGACTGATTCCTGCTGTCCCTAGAGAACACCTGTTACAGGTGAGTAGCTATGCTTTACTGTGGGTCTTTGTGCCACAGATAGAACTTGAGCCAACAGCATTATGGAGTGCATTCTGGCTGGAGGTAGATAACGCCATAGACGTATGGGTATCTAGATCAGCTCTAATGAAACACAACTGAGTTGGAGTGTTTGAACATCATGGTTGATGAGAAAACTCAGACTTTGGAGAAAGTGGATGATGGTAGTCGGGGTCAAGGTAACAGTTGGAGGATTATTTTTCCTGTGACCAACCAATCATCTAGGTAGGGAAAAATGAAATGTCCCTATTTGCAAAGATAGACTGCCACTAGTGTGAGGCACTGTGAAGACTTGGGGAACTGAGGTCCGACCAAACGGGAGGACTCGATACTGGTAGTGAGTCCCTGGAAAAGCAAAACAGAGAAACTTCCAATATTTTCATATGTAAGCTTTTTTTTGTAAGCTCCCCAAGGTTGTTGGTGAATGGGCAGAGCATCGGTCAAGAAAGGATTTACCTCTCTTGAAGGAAAGAAGAGAGAGGTAATAGGGAGGATGTAGGAAATTATAGGTCTGCTAGTTTGACTTTGAAGATGAGAAAGAAGGAAGGAGACTAGCAGACCTATAATTTTGTACATTCTCCCTTTTACCACTTTTATAAAGAGGAACAAGACTGTCCTTCTCTAGTGTCAAAGAACTACTTCCATCTTTGTTATTAGTTAATTCACAAAAATAACTATAGTAATCTTCAGTGTCCATTTACTTGCTCTTTTCTTTGTTTTACAGTCATTTTTTGAAGCAGCAAGTATGATGAGCCAGCTTTCTTACAAACATCTGGTATTGAATTATGGAGTCTGTGTCTGTGGCGAGGAGAGTAAGTCATACAGATTTTGTATTTGCACTGATTAATTGCTTAGTTTTTCAACAGCATTTTGGTTAAGTTTGACTAATGCAAGTATAATTTCCCAACCAATTCTTGGACAGCACAGACATCTGAGTTTTCAGGATATCCATAGTAAATATGCATGATAAATCTTCATAAATTGGATACCCAAAATACAGTACCTTGTAAAAATCTTCACACCCTTTTACATTTTTCATATTTTTTTCTAAAAACTGCAGTTCAAAATCATTAAAATAGGACTGTTTCACTGTTGTGCACAACCTAATCTACTCTCTCAACATGAAAAAAAGCAATTATAGAAATGTTCAAAAGATTAAGAAACCAGAAAGATTTCAGATCCCTTAACTCAGTACTTGATGGAAGCTGCTTTTTGCAGTAGTAGCAGTTACAAGTCATTAAAAAAAAGTGTGTACCAGCTTTGCTCAGTGGGATGGTGCAGGTTTTGCCCATACTTCTTGCTGTAGAGTTTCTTTGGATTCAGGTCTCAGCTTTAACTGGGCCTGTCAAGGATATTCAGTTTCTTCTTGCTGAGCCACTCCATTGTTGTGTTTGCTCTATGCCTGGTATCGTTGTGCTGAAAGGTGAGTCTTCTCCCTATTTCCATATTATTAGCAGACTGAACTTGTTTTCGTTAAGGAGCTGCTTGTATATCTCGCCATCCATATTTCCTTCAGTCTTCACAAGTCTGTTTGTCCCTGCTGCTGCAAAGCATCCGCACAACATGATGCTGCCGCCTTCATTGGCTTCCCATCCGCTTCCGGATCCAATTCAAACTCCTCCTCTTGACCTATAAATGCATTCACTCCTCAGCCCCCCACTACCTATCATCTCTTATCTCTCCTTACATCCCCCTCTCGTGTTCTTCGCTCTTCAAACAGCCTTGTATATCTATGCCCTCCACTAGTACTGCTAATTCTAGACTTCGCTCCTTTCACCTGGCTGCACCCTTTGCCTGGAACAATCTACCTCTGTGCGCAATGCACCCTCTCTTGACCTCTTCAAGTCCAAATTGAAAACCCATCTCTCCTCTATTGCTTTCTGTTCTTGATTCTTGTTTTTGCTCTTCTTGTTTATTGTATACTTTGTCTTACTTGATTGTATTTGTATTTTGTGATCTTCTTGACTAGATTGTGAGCTCTGATGAGCAGGGACTGTCTTTTTTCATGTATGTACAGCGCTTCGTACGTTTGAAGCGCTTTATAAATGTTAATTCCTGATCGTCCCTCCAGTCTAGTCCCAGAATCTCTGTGGTTGTGAATCTCCTCCAGCAGCTTTGGAGACTGAGAAATGTCACTCTTGTGATGTCACTGGTATATAAGCACCGGAACCGCCTCCTCACACCAGTTATCTCTTCAAGCCCCCTCCTACAATCACCCTATGCAACAACACGCACAACACGAAAAACGAAATCAAATATCTAGGAGTCACACTCGACTGCAACCTAAAAATGGATACACACCTACGTAAAATAAACAAGGCCATCTTCCATAAACTTAGGGTGATACAACCTCTAAGGAAAATAATAGAACCCTGTGATTTTCGGTCTGTTGCACAAGCACTCATCATGCCACACCTAGACTACTGTAATGCCATCTTACAAGGTCTGCCTAAAAAATCACTAAATATCCTTCAGATGGCCCAAAATGTGACAGCCAGGATCATAACGGGAACAAGCATTGCTGAACACATTACTCCCATTTTAATCGAGCTACATTGGCTTCCAATTGCAGCCAGGATACAATACAAGATGCTGGTAACCACGTTCAAACTTATCAATAACATAGCCCCCTCATTCCTTTCCTCACTTATCAGCACGCAACCTACAAATAGGGACAGGAGAATCACCAATTCGGGCACCCTGCAAGTCCCCACCAACATCAGAACTGTGAAAACAAGTACGAGTCGCAGAGCTTTCTCATTCTCTGCGCCAACTATCTGGAATCAACTCCCATTTGAGCTCTGTTTAATCAAGGACATTACCAATTTCAGGAAGGAGCTAAAAACTCACCTATTCAAAAGCCACTACAATCAACTATGACTCTTAAGTTCCGTTAGAGTCGTAGCAAAGCTATCAGATAATGATACACTTTTGAAACCGCTATATGTATAAATATGTAAATATGTATGTATAATGTAAAAATGTGTAGTCATTCCCCAAGACACTATCCCTGTGTGCTGTGATATTCCCTCAGATCTAATGTATATACTATCCCCTCCTCCCAGTCTTGATTTGACAACCCCCAAAGATGAAATCGAGCCGCTGCTGATCGCTGGAAGTAGCGGTATATAAGTGTGTATTAAATAAATAAATAAATAAATCTCAGTCTTCAAGCAGCTGGAGGATTGGTGAGCCCAGACGTTCGGGGCTCATTAGAGGAACAATTAAGGAGAGTTTAGGATAGCAGGCTGAGAGATGGAGTTAGAAGGGATTTATTCCTATTTTTTTAAAAAAAGTCCCTTGATTAGGTGTCTAATTGCTTAGGTGCTCTTTCCTTCCCGTTGGCCTGGGGTCCTCGTTTTCCCTACCCCCCTTCCCACCCCTTCCCTCCCTGGGGGTAGCCTGGTGCCTTCCGTGTAGCTGAGGCAGGCTGAAGAGAGGACCGGAGCTGGTTACCAATCTCACCAAGTTGGGGGAGGAACTGGCAGAGTGCAGAGCTCAGCGCATGCAGAGATATTTGCCTGCCAGTGCGTTTGAGCCGTCGGGTGCAACTTCAGCTGCTGGCTGCAGTGTTTGGCACCGGCTTTCTGAGACGATGATGGCAGCTCCCACTAAACGGTAGAGCGCGGGGGAGGAGGCACCAGACACAGCACCTGTGGCAGACAAGGTAAGGAGGCTGTTTTAGGCGGGAACATCAGCAGGAAATGCCGGAGAAGCATAGCTTTCGGTGGTGCAGGCCAGACCACGTGTTAGATGCGCGGGAATCACCGTTTACATTTGACGGGCTAGAAAGCCGCCTATTTCAGCCGGGGAGCCTCAGTTTTGACAGCTTTCCTCATTTTGACTGGGGAAGCGTTTCTACATGTCCCGTAGTAAAAACAAAACAAAAAAAAAAAAAGGCAATCCGTGGGGGTGTACTTGGCTCAGTTTAGGCTTACAAGTAAACACATTGTGGGCTCCAGGAAGACAGGATGCCTTCTAGACCGCACTGTTTGCTGTGCGGTGCTAGAAGGGGCTCCGTGTCACAGGACGGTGTGGGCAGGGGCTGCAGTCAGGAATCTGCGGCTGTGGAGCAGGACTCAGAAGCAGGAGCAAGGGCTCAAGAGGGGATGTCTGGGGCCCTTCTGTAGCCGCTATTATCCTCATTGCCTGCCCCAGAGCCAGTGCCCAGTACATCGTCGGCTCCGGATCTCCCCCCCCCCCCCCCCGACTTCGCAGCCACCTTTACCTGGAGGTTTGGCGGCGATCTTTTCGCCAGATTTCGTGGCTCTGCTTCAGCAGGCTTTGAGCAACTCCCAGAGTAGGCCGACGGCCAGTTCCTCAGAGGTGGAGCTGGGAGAGAAGAGGCCGAGGACGCCTTTGACGGCTGGAGTGACCGGCATCGGTGCGAAAAGGCTCAGGGGAGATAGGGATCGTTTGGAACAGTCGGTCATATCGGAGGACCTACGCTCAGAGGAGCCAGATCCGCACATGGGCCTGGATGAGGATCTTGGGAAAGGCGAGATTACGGAACAGGAGGATCAAGCGAGGGTGGTGCGTGTGTTTCGTAGAGGAGAACTACCGGCACTCATTGCTGAGTCTCTCAAGACGCTTTATATGCCGTCCAGAGGACCTGCAGAGGATTCTACTCTGGAAGACCCCTTTACTGCAGGCCTTTCGAAAGACTCAGAGGACTTTCCCAGTACATAGAGTGTTTAAGGAGATGATTCAGGAAGAATGGGATATGCCCGAGGCTGCGCTTAGGAGGTCTAGAGTTATGGCGCGTCTTTACCCTCTGATAGACCAAGATAGGGAGTTGTTTAAGTCTCCGAGGGTAGATGCAGACGTGTCGGCAGAAGACTGCCATTCCAGTTGAGGGATCTGCGGCGCTCAAGGATGCTCAAGACCGTAAGTTAGAGACCTTGTTGAAGCAAGTCTTTGAAGTGAATGCGCTCTCTTTACAGGCTTCTATTTGTGGAGCCTGGGTGGCGAGGGCCTGCTTACGCTGGGCACAGCGGATTCAAGGGGAGCACTCGGAGGCGACCGAGGAGGTGTCCAGGCTGGAATCCGGAGCAGCGTATCTGGCTGATATTCATTATGACCTTATCCGAGGGTTATCAAAGAGTATGGCTTCGGTAATCACTGGGAGGCGATGTCTTTGGCTGCGCAATTGGGCAGCAGATGGCTCATCCAAGGCGAGATTAAGTAAGCTTCCCTTCCAGGGTAAGCTACTGTTTGGAGAAGAGTTAAACTGGTAAAGGATTTAGGAGAGTCCAAGGGCAGTAGGTTGCCAGAGGACAAGCAAAAGCAAGGACGCTCCATCCCCATGCCTTGGGGACAGCAAAGGGACTTTCGGCGTTTCCGTTCCCCAAGCTTTGGGCAAAGTCAGCGGGGGCGTTTTCCAGATAGAACCCAAGGGTTTTGTGGATTTTGAGGAGCGGGCAGGGGCTTTGTGGCTTCCTCCGCTTCCTCAAATTTCAGAAAATCACAGTGAAGTGGGAGGGCCCAGATGGGGCTAGTTCCCGTAGGGGGTCGGTTGCAGGAGTTTTACCCTGCCTGGGTCCAAATCACTTCAGATCAGTGGGTGTTAGAGGTTATTCGGGAAGGTTATGCGTTGGAGTTTCAGCGGCCAGTGACCGATTATTTCATTCAGTCTCTGTGCAAACCAAGCGCGAAGCGCAAGGCGGTGCGGGAGACGGTGCAAAGATTGCTCTCCCCCAAAGCAATAGTACCGGTTCCTTCCGACCAGTTTGGATGCGGGCGATACTCCATTTACTTCGTTGTTCCAAAGAAGAAATCAATGCTTGACCCAGTACAAGCATTGCGGAACCTGTGTCTTTTGGGGAAAATGCTAGGTATGTATGACCTAGATTGGCCACTGTTGGAAACAGGATACTGGGCTTAATGGACCTTGATCTGACCCAGTATGGCATATCTTATGTTCTTATGTAAGGAAGGAACTTGTCGACCCATTTTAGATCTCAAAAGAGTAAATCGCTGTCTCCGGGTATCTCATTTTCGGATGGAGCCCCTCAGGTTGGTTATCATGGCAGTAAGAAAGGGGGAGTTTCTTACGTCCCTAGACCTGTCGGAAGCGTATCTTCACATTCCGATTCAGCAGGAGCATCAGAAATTTCTCAGGTTTGCGGTGCCTATGGGACATTTCCAGTTTCAGGCGCTTCTTTTTGGCCTAGCAACAGCGCCATGGACGTTTACCAAGGTGATGGTTGGTGGCGGCTGCGGCCTTGCAAAAGGAAGGAGTGTTGGTACACCCTTATCTGGACGATTGGTTGATCAGAGCAAAGTCCCGAGCAGAAAGTGTGTTGGCTAAGGCCAAAGTGGTGACTTTCCTGCAGAGTCTCAGTTGGGTGGTCAACGTGGCAAAGAGCAAGTTGCAGCCTAATCAGAGCCTGGAATATCTGGGGGCGCGCTTCGATACAAGCGTGGGACGAATTTTTCTGCCTCATCAGTGGGTGCTGGGGCTCAGGCAGTTTGACAGATTCTCAGCAACCAGGTTCCCATGGCCTGGGATTATCTTCGGTTATTAGGGACCATGGCAGCGACCCTAGAGTTGGTTCCATGGGTGCGGGCCCACATGAGGCCATTGCAAAGAGCGCTGTTGAGTTGGTGGTCGCATCAAAAGGATCCGCTGTCTGAGGCTGACTTGTTCGCCGCAGACTTGCAAGGCACTTCAGTGGTGGCTACGTCAGGGGTGTCTGGAAAGAGGGATGCCCTTAGAGACGCCTGCATGGATATCTCTGATGATGGATGCCAGTCTTGGGGGTTGGGGAGCCCACTATCAAGGATGATTTGTGCAGGGGCAGTGATCCGCTCTAGAGAAGAGTTGGTTAATCAACAGATTGGAGTTGAAGGCGGTGGCGCTGGCTCTACAGGACTTGAAGGACTAGAAAGGGGGACTGTTACTTCTGGAGAGAAATCTGCAACTGTGAGTATATACTTCTGGTAATTTTCTAAAAATAATTCTTTGTATTAAAGCTACTTAATCTGTGAACCCACTGTTTTTTGTTGGATCAGTTAGGGCCTAGTAGCAGCAATTAAAGTTTGAATTTAAAACACAGAGGAGAGCTTTCTGGTTACATTTCATACCCAAAAAAATCCCCTCAAGGAGTCAAAAGACCAAAAACTATCAATAACTAACTCCAAACTGGGCAGAAAAATCTATGTTAAACTACAACAAAAAAACAAAACAAAGCAAAATCTGGGCAAAAAACCATCAACACAGCCACACACCAGCCACAAAAAACCACCCGAGGCAGGAGGAAAAAAAGACCTCAGCAACCCCTCTCAAAACACAGGGGTAGAGTCAAATCAGACAGTATTCAGTGATACAAAAGAAAAGACTCAAGTTACATCAGCGGTCAAAAAACCTCCAGCCAACCAAGGTGCAAACAAACCAAAGGCTGGTGCAGCCGGTCGACGGGTAGTGAAAAAACAGGTAGCAACGCTCCAACAAAACAGTGCTCCAAGACAAGAAAGAATCACTTATCTGGCAAAAATAGAAGACAAAAGTCAGCAGAGTGGACTGTTCAATAAGGCAAGAAAGAAGTGAAGATGATGAATCCAATGGAGGAGGCAGGGAGCCCCGACATCAGATGTTTCGCCTTGCGGCTTCCTCAGGGAGCTCAAGTCCACGTTCCACACGCTGACGATGGCCTCAACAAAATACTACAGAAAGGAGCAGAACAGGAGCTGAAAAAAATACATTTTCATTAGAAAATCACATATGCCCAAAAAAACAAAACAAAAAACTCAAAATGTATAATATAAAAAATATGATGTGAAAAATAGCTAACCAGACAAGATGCCTAAAAAACTCCTTACCACTATGCAGAAATTAGAGCCACTACCCGTCGACCGGCTGCACCAGCCTTTGGTTTGTTTGCACCTTGGTTGGCTGGAGGCTTTTTGACCGCTGATGTAACTTGAGTCTTTTCTTTTGTATCACTGAATACTGTCTGATTTGACTCTACCCCTGTGTTTTGAGAGGGGTTGCTGAGGTCTTTTTTTCCTCCTGCCTCGGGTGGTTTTTTGTGGCTGGTGTGTGGCTGTGTTGATGGTTTTTTGCCCAGATTTTGCTTTGTTTTGTTTTTTTGTTGTAGTTTAACATAGATTTTTCTGCCCAGTTTGGAGTTAGTTATTGATAGTTTTTACATTTCATACCCAGCAGAGAGCTTGTAGTTTGAATTTAATAGTCACTCAGGGCCAAGTAACAGCAAAGTACTTTTAGTTTAAATTTAACACACAGAAGAGAGCTTTCTGGTTAAATTTAGTACCCAGCAGAGAGCTTGTAGTTTAAATTTCATAAGAAGTTAGAGCCTAGCAGCAGCTAAGAGCTATAATTTAAATCAAATCAGAATTTAGCTTACCTCAGCAGCACAAGACAGGGTACTGTGTAGCAGCCCTCTTTTAATAAGTGTTATTTCCCACCCACCCCTGGGATAATCATAGCTTTATAGGTACTTACACATCTTAAAAGACAGGAGGTGCTTTCAGGTGAAGCTCATTACCCACATCAGTCATACACTAAGGACCTGAGATTAATTAAGCTTCAGGTGAACAAGGTATATTAAACGTATTAGGTACAGTTTTATTGGTATAAATACCCATAGCAACCCCTAGTAAGTAAGAACTTAAAGATCTAGACACAAACTTAAAACTAAGATGCAGACAGCAGTCCAGCAGCGGGATGGGGGCTTTCCAGTCTTTTGCATTGAGTGTCACATGTATGATTTTCTCCCAGTTGGTGAGAGGTCTTACGTGTGCACTAGGTGCAAGGAGCTCTTTTCTCTCAAGGAACAAGTCCGTTCTCTAGAGGCTAAAGTAGCAGACTTGGAAAACATAAGACAGACAGAGGTACATAGACGAGACCTACAGGGATATAGTCCTGAAGTCCCACCTCCAGTCTGGCAGCACCCCTGTTGCCATGGAGGAGAGAGGTCACGTGACAGGAGAGCATCACCCTGGTGTGGCAGGAAGTGATCCTGTAACTAGGACATGTCCTCCAGGTGATGTAAAACCCTCTCGCACCAAGGAAGTTTCTCCAGGGCCATGTGCCCATGAGGGAAGGGTTAGGACAGCCGTTATAGTTGGTGATTCGATCATTAGGCATGTAGATAGCTGGGTGGCTGGTGGACGTGAGGATCGCCTGGTAACATGCCTGCCTGGTGCGAAGGTAGCGGACCTCACGCGCCACCTAGACAAGGTCTTAGATAGTGCTGGGGAGGAGTCTGCTGTCTTGGTACATGTCGGTACCAAAGACATAGGAAAATGTGGTAGGGAGGTTCTGGAGGCAAAATTTAGGCTTTTAGGTAGGAAGTTGAAATCCAGAACTTCCAGGGTAGCATTCTCCGAAATGCTTCCTGTTCCACGCGCAGGACCCAAAAGGCAGGCAGAGCTCCGGAGTCTCAATGCGTGGATGAGACAATGGTGCCGAGATGAGGGTTTTGGATTTGTTAGGAACTGGGGAACATTCTGGGGAAAGGAGGGGCTCTTCCGAAGGGATGGGCTTCACCTTAACCGGGATGGAACCAGGCTGCTGGCATTAACCTTTAAAAAGGAGATAGAGCAGCTTTTAAACTAGATATTAGGGGAAAGCCGACAGTCGCCCAAGAGCGGATGGTTCGGAAGAATGTATCCTTGAAGGATACTACCAAAAGCAGAGAGGTTCCACAAAAGAGTAAAGTAGCCCAAATGCCCTCAAGTATGGAGCAGACAGAGCTTAAAGATCCCAATTTTCCCATGTCTAACAATAGTCAAATTAACATGAATAAAATACATTCTCTAAAATGCTTGTATGCAAATGCTAGAAGTCTAAAGAATAAGATGGGAGAGTTAGAATATATAGCACTAAATGAAAGGTTAGATATGATTGGAATATCAGAGACGTGGTGGAAGGAGGACAACCAGTGGGACACTGTGATACCTGGGTACAAACTATATCGTAATGATAGAGCTGATCAAATTGGTGGAGGGGTTGCGCTCTATGTTAGAGAGGGCATTGACTCAGAAAGGATTAAAGTTTTGCAGGAAACAAAATCTGTTGTAGAATCTATATGGATTGAAATTCCATATAAAAGGGGGAAGGCAATGGCAGTGGGGGTGTACTATCGAGCACCTGGCCAGAATGACCAAATGGATGATGAAATGCTCAAAGAAATCAAGGAAGCTAACAAAAGTTACAGCGCAGTAATAATAATGGGTGATTTCAATTACCCCGGTATCGACTGGGTCAGTGTCACGTCAGGACATGCTAGGGAGATAAAGTTCCTAGATGAAATAAATGACTGCTTCTTGGAGCAGCTGGTTCCTGAACCGACCAGAGGGGAAGCCATATTAAACCTAGTCCTTAGTGGAACACCAGATGTAGTGCAAGAGATAAGGGTGTTTGGGCCACTTGGCAATAGTGATCATAGCATGATCGCCTTTGATTTAATTAGTGGAGGAGGGATAGTAAGGAAATCCACAGTACTACCTTTTAACTTTCGAAAGGGAGACTATGATAAAGTGAGGAAAACAGTTAAGAAAAAACTAAAAGGAGCAGTTGCGAAGGTTAAAGACGTACATCAAGCTTGGGTGTTGTTGAAAAATACTATCTTGGAAGCCCAGACCAGCTGTATTCCACGCTTTAAGAAAAGTGGAAGGAAGTCCAAAAAACTGCCAGTATGGTTTAAAGGTGAGGTCAGAGAGGCTGTTGTTGCCAAAAAAGCATCTTTCAGGAAATGGAAAAAAGAGCCAAACGACGAAACCTGGAAACAGCACAAGCACTGGCAAGTCAAATGCAAGGCATGGATAAGGCAGGCAAAGAGAGAATTTGAGAAGAAGCTTGCTGCGGAAGCAAAAACGCGAAATAAAGACCTTTTCAAGTACATTCGTAGCAAAAAACCTGTGAGAGAGTCAGTTGGTCCATTAGATGATAAAGGGGTTAAAGGAGCACTAAGAGGCGACAAGGCGATAGCGGAGAGACTGAATGAATTCTTTGCTTCGGTCTTTACTGAGGAAGATGTAGGGATGTTACCCATGACTGAAGTGGTATTTAAAGGTGCGGAAGAATTGAAGGAAATATCGATACATCGGGAAGATGTCTTACAACTATTAGATAAACTGAAGAGTAGCAAATCACCTGGGCCGGATGGTATACATCCAAGGGTGTTGAAAGAACTGAAATATGAGATTGCAGACCTGCTATCAGTAATCTGTGAACTATCATTAAAATCATCTCTAATACCTGAAGATTGGAGGATCGCCAATGTAACACCAATTTTTAAAAAGGGTTCCAGGGGTGATCCGGGAAACTACAGACCGGTGAGCCTGACGTCAGTACCGGGAAAAATGGTAGAAACCATCATAAAGAATAAAATTACTCAGCATGTAGATAGTCACAACCTAATGGGAGACAGCCAACATGGATTTAGACAGGGAAGATCTTGTCTTACTAATCTGTTATGTTTTTTTGAAGGAGTGAATAAACAGGTGGACAAAGGTGAGTCGGTTGATATTGTGTATCTGGACTTTCAGAAAGCCTTTGACAAGGTCCCTCATCAGAGACTTTTGGCAAAACTAAAGAGTCATGGGATAGGAGGCAGTGTACTATTGTGGATCAGGAACTGGTTAAAAGATAGAAAGCAGAGGGTAGGGCTAAATGGCCAATTTTCCCAATGGAGAAAGGTGAATAGTGGTGTACCCCAGGGATCTGTGCTGGGTCCGCTGCTTTTTGACATATTCATAAATGACCTGGAAAATGGAATAACGAGTGAGGTTATCAAATTTGCAGATGACACAAAACTATTTAAAGTTGTTAAAACCCAAGAGGATTGTGGAAAATTGCAAGAGGATCTTGATAAATTGGAAGACTGGGCATCAAAATGGCAGATGAAATTTAATGTGGACATGTGCAAGGTTATGCACCTAGGGAAGAGCAACCCAAACTATGGTTACACGATGCAAGGTTCCACATTAGGAACCACCACCCAGGAAAAGGATTTAGGCGTCATTGTGGATACCATGTTAAAACCCTCGGCCCAGTGTGCAGCGGCGGCCAAGAGAGCAAATAGAATGCTAGATATGATAAGGAAAGGAATGGAAAATAAAACAAAAGATGATATAATGCCTCTATATCGTTCCATGGTGAGACCGCACCTTGAATATTGTGTGCAATTCTGGTCGCCGTATCTTAAAAAGAATATAGCGATTTTAGAAAAGGTACAGAGAAGAGCCACCAAAATGGTAAAGGGGATGGAAGGATACTCCTATGAAGAAAGGCTAAAAAGGTTAGGGCTCTTTAACCTGGAAAAGAGACGGCTGAGGGGAGATATGATAGAAGTTTATAAATTAATGAACGGAGTGGAACGGGTAAACGTTGATCGATTGTTTACCTTATCAGAATATAGCAAGACTAGGGGACATGCAATGAAGCTACAGGGTAAACTATTTAAGACTAATAAAAGAAAATATTTTTTCACTCAACGTGTAATCAAACTCTGGAATTTGTTACCGGAGGATGTAGTAAAGGCTGTTAGTGTAGCTGGGTTTAAAAAAGGTTTGGACAAGTTCCTGGAGGAAAGGTCCATAAACCATTATTAAGAAGTGACTGAAGATATCAATGCTTGACCCAGTACAAGCATTGTGGAACTTGTGTCTCTTGGGGAAACTGCTAGGTACATATGACCTAGATTGGCCACTGTTGGAAACAGAATACTGGGCTTGATGGACCTTGGTCTGACCCAGTATGGCATATCTTATGTTTTTATGTTCTTATGTTCGACCGTATCTCCAGGAGAAAGCCATTCGAGTATTATCCGACAACGCAACCGCGGTGGCTTATATCTACCGTCAAGGAGGCACTGGAAGCCGAGGCCAAGAGTTTGTTCAAGTGGGCCGAGGAGAATCTGGTGGCCTTGTCGGCAGCGCATGTCACAGGGGTGGACAATGTGGAGGCCGACTTCTTGAGTCGCGTAAAGGTAGATCCAGGGGTGCGGGTCCTACACCCAGAAGTGTTCGCGATGTTGGTGAGTCGCTGGGGGACGCCGGTAATGGATCTCATGGCAATTTTCCAGTCGGCGAAGGTCGATCGATTCTTCAGCAGAAGAAGAGAGAGAATGGCAGAAGGCCTGAATGCACTTATAGAGGCCTGACCGGAAGAGCAGCTCCTGTACGTGTTTCCACCTTGGGTGTTGATCGGTCGGGTGATGCAGCACGTAGAGCTCCACAAAGGACAGGTGATTCTAATTGCGCCGGATTGGCCAAGGAGACCGTGGTACGTGGACTTGGTGCGACTCTTGGTAGGGAAGCCCTGGAAGCTTCCAATTCGCAGGGACCTTCTAACTCAGGGGCCCCCTGTGCATGCCTCAGGTGGATCGTTTCTCGCTTACGGCCTGGCTATTGAGAGGGCTAGGTTGAGAGCAAGGGGTTATTCGGCGGAGGTGATTTCCATCTTGCTGAAAGCTCGGTGAAAGTCTACCTCGTTGGCTTATGTTAGAGTATGGCGTATCTTTGAGGCATGATGTGCGGACAGGGATTTCCTTCCCTTAAGAGCGTCAGTACCGCAGGTTCTGTCTTTCTTGCAAGACGGGTTTCAGAAGGGCCTGGCGGCCGCTTCATTGAGAGTTCAGTTGGCGGCGCTGTCCTGTTATAGGGGTAAAGTGCAGGGCGAGGCACTCGGACATGCGGATGTTAAACGTTTTTTGAGGGCAGTAGCTCTATTGCGGCCGCCGCGTAAGCAAATAGCTCCGACGTGGGATCCCCCTTTGGTCTTGGGGACATTGGGGAAAGCGCCTTTTGAGCCATTGGCGAGGGTGTCTCTGAAGGATCTCACTCTTAAGGTGGTGTTCTTGGTGGCGATTGCGTCGGCTAGGCAAATCTCAGAATTGCAAGTGTTGTCCTGTAGGAAGCCCTTTCTGTTTTTCTTCGATTCTAAGGTGGTTTTGTGGCCAGCACAGTCTTTTTTGCCCAAGGTGGTGTCGGCTTTTCATATGAATCAAGTAATATCTTTGCCGGTTTTCGTGGCGGAGAGAGAGGGTCATTCCACAGGGCAGCTGCATCGGTTGGATATTCGGCGAGTGTTGAAGTATATCCGTAGGACGGCTAGTTTTCTTAAGTCGGATAGACTGTTTGTGCTGTTTGCAGGAGCAAGACAGGGGGAAGCGGCTTCTAAAGCGTCGATTGCCCGTTGGTTGAAGGAGGTGATCGCATCAGCGTATCTGTTGAAAGGCCTCGTGGTTCCGGAAGGACTGAGAGATCATTCCACTAGGGTGCAAGCGACGTCTTGGGCAGGCTGCAGTTTGGTGCCGGCGGTGGAAATCTGTAAAGCGGTGACCTGGTCCTCTTTGCACTCTTTTGTAAAGCATTACCGTCTAGATATTCAGGTGGAAAGGGATACCTGTTTTGGATCGGCTGTGCTTCAGGCTGGTCTAGCAGGGCCCTCCCGTTGAATATGTTCACTGCTCTTTTACATCCCCAGAGATTCTGGGACTAGACTGGAGGGACAATCAGGAAGGTTAAATTAGACTTACCTGCTAATTGTAGTTCCTGGAGGAACTCCAGTCTAGTCCCTTATCCCGCCCTGATACGTTGGTGGACTGTAGCCTGAAGCAGGATCGAGTTTACAGGTAAGCGTCACCTTTGCAGGTGTTGAGGCATAGTTCACAGTAGCACAGGGGGTAACATGGGGGTGGTTATCGGGTCGACATTCTTCATAAGGTGGGAAAGTGGACCTCAGCTCGTAGGAAACGTTTCAGAGATTGTGTACATAGTTGGACTTCGGGTCCTTAAGAGTTCAGTTAGTTGGTTAGATTTTGTGGGGCAATTCACTACTTAATCGTTGCTCCGGTGAGTCTGCTTTGTCAATAGGTTACTGGTGTGAGGAGACGGTTCCGGTGCTTATATACCAGTGACATCATAAGAGTGACGTTTCTCAGTCTTCAAAGCTGCTGGTGGAGGTTCACAACCCCAGAGATACCGGGACTAGACTGGAGTTCCTCCAGGAACTACAATTAGCAGGTAAGTCTAATTTAACCATAGATGGAATAGATAAGGTTTGTGTTAGCAGGGTTATCATAGGGGTAGTTTATAGGGGGGGGGCAGTGCTTCCCCCTCCCAAATGTTGCAGACAGTAATGGTAAACTAGTCCCCCCCTGCCCCCACTGCTAGTATGACAACCTTATCCTTTGCCCTCCCTAAAGTAAGAAGGCAAACTACTTCAATGAGGGTTATGTGCTGTATTTGTTTAATGTCACATATCACTTAGCATTGAGACTAGAAATTCCTTGTTACTTGCACCCATAGATGAATGGTGACTTTCCTACCTGGCTAATAATGGTTTCTTCATCTTTCCTCTAGGAACCTGTCTAACCCCTTTTTAAACCCAGTTATGTTAACTGCTTTCACTACATTTTTTGGCAATGAATTATACAGCTTAACTGTGCATTGCTTGAAGTTGGGGGTAGGGGTGACAGTTTGTGAATGTAGAGGGGCCAGTCGCAAGGTGGGTAGTTTGGGGGGTGGTGAGGTAGTTGTAGGGAAGAGCTTTGGGGGATGAGGCAATTTCAGGAGGTGGGACAATTTGTGAGTGAGGGGAACAGTTCTAGGAGGAAAAGTAGTTAGACAGAAGGAATTCCCTACTTGCTTGTTTTCACTGTATGTAAGTTGTTTTCTGTATGTGGCAGAAGCTGAAGCTATTTTTCCCATAGAAATGCATTGAGTTATTTCTTTAGGAAGGGGCTTTTTTTTTTGTAGAACTCCCAGTTTGATATGGTCTGTTTCAAACCTGATGTTTTTTTCCACTGTTTTTCCCTCCATGCCAAGTTTCATCTCACTGTTAAATTTTTGGAGAGTTAATTTGCCCCCCCCCCCCCCTCACTTGGTTTGCAGCTTGTCATGCTGTGAGGGCTTGTGTGCATCAGTGATGCTGAGAGCTAAACTATCGGTAGTTTAACTACTGGCAGGGTCTCCCAAGATGGACAGGTCTCAACTGAGGTGCCAGACCAAGACAAACCACTCATCTGGGCAGCAGCAGAATGGGATAGTGTTGACGGCGGAGGATCACATTTCTGTGACAACGGCAACAACACCAAACTTAAAAAGCGCGGAAGAAAGGCCCGGCAATCTACTTCTGTATCTTGCCATGAAAACCCAATAGATAGTTACAACAAAACAAATTGTGCTGTAGTGCTGGAAGATGAGACCCCCAGGTCGGAAGGCACTCAACTAGCTCCTGGGGAAGAACTGAAGACTTTTCAGAGTAAAGCCAGCATTTATGATGTGGTTGGATCAAAGCCTTCGGGACGTCTGACTGCTGATGTAGCTGCGCATGAAATGAGAGTCAGAAACTGTAAAGATGTCTTACACATTGGAACATGGAACGTACGAAGCATGAACCAAGGGAAGTTGGAGGTGATCAAGAATGAAATGGAACGTGTACAATTTGATCTGTCGGGTGTCAGCGAACTGAAATGGACTGGCATCGGGCACTATGCATCAGATGATCACATGGTCTACTATGCTGGAAATGAAAGACAAAGAAGAAATGGTGTTGCATTTATAATAAAGAAGAAACTTGCAAGAACTGTAATGAAATACAATGCAGTCAGCGAACGCTTAATCTCTATTCGTCTACGAGGAATGCCTGTCAACACAACTATAATTCAAGTATATGCCCCAACAACAGCTGCAGAAGAGAATGAAATTGAAGAGTTCTATGAACAAGTACAAGCTGAAATTGACAGAACATGCAAACAGGATATCCTGATAGTCATGGGTGACTGGAACGCAAAGGTTGGCAACAAAGAAGAAGACAAAGTAGTTGGAAAATATGGACTTGGCAACAGAAATGAAGCTGGAGAAAGACTGATAGAATTCTGCAAGACCAGCGATCTATTCATCTCAAACACCTTCTTCCAGCAACACAAGCGGCGACTGTACACATGGACTTCACCCAATGGATTGTATAAAAATCAAATTGACTACATCTGTGGAAGTCAACGATGGAAAAGCTCTACAACATCAACAAAGACAAAACCTGGAGCTGACTGTGGTACAGATCATCAATTACTAGTATGCAAACTCAAGCTAAAGTTGAAAAAGAGCAAACCATGACCTTGAGAATATACCACTGGAATTTAAAGACTGCCTGCAGCATCGATTTGCTGCTTTAGATACAAATGACAGAGCTCCAGAAGAGTTATGGAATGATATCAAGAAGGTTGTGTTGGAAGAAAGCGAGAAGTCTCTACAAAAGGTGAAAAAGAAAAAACAGCCAAAATGGATGACGGAAGAAACTCTGAAAATTGCCCAGAACTGCAGAGAAGCTAAAACCAGAGGAGAAAGAAAGACAATAACAGAACTCAACAGAGATTTCCATCGTGTAGCAAGACAGGACAAGGAAAAGTGCTACAATGATGCATGCAAGGAAATAGAAGCAGAAACTATTAGAGGGAGAACAAGATCGGCTTTCCTAAAGCTACGAGAGTTAAAGAAAAAGTTCCAGCCTTGAATTGGAATGTTACCAGATGCTCAAGGTTCTATGTTGAATGATGCTGAGAAGATCAAGAAAAGATGGAAGGAATATACAGAGTTTTTATATGATAAAAGATCAAGCGGACCAACAGCGGTTCAACCTGTACCTTATGATCGGGAACCATTGGTGATGAAAGAAGAAGTTGAAGCAGCATTGAAAGCCTTATCAAAGAACAAAGCACCAGGCATTGATAGCATTCCCATCAAAGTATTACAGCAATCTGGTGCAGCTGTTACCGTACTTACAAGGCTCTGCCAAGAAATATGGAAGACAACATCATGGCCAACTGACTGGAAAAGATCTGTGTTTATACCAATACTAAAGAAAGGTGATCCAACTGACTGTGGAAATTATCACACAATCGCTCTGATCCCATATGCCAGCAAGATTCTACTGAAGATTATTCAAAAGAGACTACAACCATACCTGGAACAAGAACTACCTGAAGTGCAAGCAGGGTTCAGAAAAAGGCGAGGAACGAGAGACGACATTGCAGATGTGAGATGGATCCTTGAAAAGACTAAAGAATACCAAAAGGATATCTATTCGTGCTTTATCGACTATAGCAAAGCTTTTGACTGTGTAAACCATGAGAAACTCTGGGCCACGTTAAGAAGCATGGGTATACCAGAACACCTGATCGTACTCTTGCACAATCTGTACATTGATTAAGAAGCAACAGTTCGAACGGAACAAGGAGAAACAGAATGGTTTAAAATAAGCAAAGGTGTAAGACAAGGCTGCATACCTTCCCCCTACCTGTTTAATTTATATGCAGAACAAATCATCAGAGAAGCAGGATTGTATGAAGACAACAGAGGTGTGAAGATTGGTGGAAGACTCATCAACAACCTTCACTATGCTGATACCATATTACTGGCTGAAAGTGAAGATGATCTGAAACATCTGCTTCTCACAATCAAAGAACATAGTCTCAAAATGGGCCTGCACCTTAATGTAAAGAAGACAAAGATCATGACAACTGGCATAATCAACAGGTTCATCGTTGAAGGAGAAGAAATTGAAATTGTGAACAACTTTAACCTACTTGGATCAACTATCAATAAAGAAGCAACAAGCAGTCAAGAAATCAGACGACGCATTGCTCTTGGCAGAATGGCTATGAAAGACCTAGATAAGATTCTCAAGAGCAGAGATGTCTCTCTCCATACAAAGATTCGACTTGTTCAATCCATGGTATTTTCAATAACATCATATGGATGTGAAAGCTGGACAGTGAAAAGATAGGAAGAAAATTGATGCCTTTGAATTATGGTGCTGGCGGCGAATACTGTGTATACCATGGACTGTCCGAAGAACAAACCAGTCGGTACTAGAGGTGATCAAACCTAAGCTTTCTTTAGAAGCTCAGATGACAAACTTCAACTTTCATACTATGGACACATCATGCGAAGAGAGAGATCATTAGAGAAAGACATCATGCTTGGCAAGATAGAAGGTCAGCGCAAAAGAGGAAGGCCAGCAATGAGATGGATCGATACAATAACAGCAGCGACAGGTACCAGTCTGTCAACAATGAGCCACCTGACTGAAGACCAAACACAATTTAGGATAGCTATCCAGAGGGTCGCCATGAGTCGACTCCGACTCGACGGCACTTAACACCAACAACAATTTGCCCCCAGACAGGCAGACATGCTTTGACTCCTTTTGTATAATCCTTTCCAACTTCCTTTGGGCTGGAAAGAAGAAAAAATTTCCTCCAGTTTTATAAGTGCTACGTAGAGGACAGCAACTTTGGGCTGGAAGGACTGGGGTTTCTGGTCCCACAGGTGCTCCTTGTGGTCTTGGGAAGCCACTTAACCCTCCATTGCCCATGTTCCCTGTAAAATAGTTATCTCCAAGTTATAATGCCCTGTTCAATGTAATTTCAGTTTGTTCAATGTAAACCGCCTTGATATCATGAAAGGCGGTATATAAGAAATGTTAAATAAATAAATATTAATGTCATACTCCTAGTCTTGGAAATATTTGAAAGGTTCATTATTTACGCATTCCATCTTTTGTCATACCTCTTTTCACCCATTTCTTCTCCAAGTTGAATAGTCATAACGTTTTTAGACTTCCTCATAAGACGGTGGTTCCATCCTCTTTATCATTTTTGACATTCTCTTAACCTTTTTTAGTTCCATTATATTTCTTTATTAGATGAAACAACCAGAACTACACAAAACACTTGAGGTGCCAGCTGTACCATGGATCAATACAAAAGCATTATGATAGTCCATATTTTATTTACCATCTCGCAATAACACCCAGCATTCTATTTGCTTTTTTGACTGCTGCAACACACTGAGCCAAGGATTTCAATGTGTTCTCCACAGTGGCATCAAGATCCCTTTCTTGTACCTGTAGTTATATTGTTTTTTCCTAAGCAGATCACTTTGTGCACATTAACACTAGAAACCCCAAAAGGAATTTTACCTAGAAACCCCAAAGTGCGTCAATTGACGCATTATCACGACGACTGCGTTTAGCATGAAATGCAGATGTGAATTAATGTGAAGTTACTTATTTGTTAAATACGTGCAGTATGTGACATCATTACATGACGTCATCGTGTGTTTATTGTTTGTAATGTCGGAGTAAAACTGTAAACAGTGATTGAGATGTGCCACCTAGTGGGAACATGAATTTATACCTAGAAGCCCCAATGTACGTCAATTGATGTATCCAAGACAATTGAGTGTGTCAATTGATGTACTTTGGGGCTTCTAGCTTTAAATTCATGTTCCCGCTAGGTGGTGCATGTCATTAATTTTTGATGCACATATTTGAACATCTTGACCTTGCTAATAAAGTCATGGAACATGACTGACATGGTTCTAGCAGTGGCACTGGTATACAACTTCAAAGATGCATTTGCGTCAATTGACGCACTTGGGGCTTCTAGTGTTAAATTTAATATGCTTTTTAGACACCCAGTCCCCTTTTTGTAAGGTCTTGCAATGCCTTTCAATCTGTTCATGATCTAATAACATCAAATTTGCAGATGACAAAACTGTTTGATCACCTCCTATTCCAGATCATGTATAAATGTTAAAAGCCACTGGTTCTAGTAGAGATTTCTGGAGTACTCTACCATCCAGACCTAGTCTCCATTTCCCATGTTTTGCAGTTCTCAGTCCACGATAAGACATTGTCTTTTGTCCCATGACCTTTTAATTTCTTCAGGGGTTTCTCATGAAGGACTTTGTCAGACACCACCTGAAAATCCCAATACCAATCTATAAACTTTTACTGTATCCACATATTTTAATACCTTCAAAGTAAAATGTAAGAGATTGGTAAGGCAAGACTTCCCACTGCTAAATCCATGTTGGCTTTATGATGAGTTTCTTTTCAGATTCTCTTGGCTTGCCTTAAGGTTTTACCTTATCTTGCCACTTGGTTCTTTTTATTGTAAACAATTTCTTAGTAAATAATAATACATGTTTAGTTATACAGTCTTTTATTTTGTAGATGTCCCTTACCTAAATGTTTTATGTATTGATATACCACTCTGAAGGATTGCATACAAGAAAAGTGTTTTTATACAGAATGCACTTATTTTGCAGAGAGAAACTTTCTTCGTAGATCCAGTTAAATTGCCTGCTTTAATGGTCCATTCATCCAGAACTTGGCAAGAATAGGATTAGACTTTTTTGCCATAACAATTCTGGCATGTAGTTGGGGCTACATAGTGAGTGTTTTATATAAGCCCAAAGTTTCTGATGACCCCAAGTTACTTATGCACTATCCTTATGATTTTTTGACCATTTGTATTTTATTTGAGAGCATTTCCACCTCATATGAGATACATTTTCTCTTAACACCATCACATCTCTAGCTCTTTGCTGAGACTGATTTACCCATGTGATGAAGTCTTGCCAGGGTCAAATGCGATCACTTTTATATGCTGCCCAGATGTTTGATTAAATTGTTCTATTTTTTAATGCAGATATTCTGGTCCAAGAATATGTGAAGTTTGGCTCTTTGGACACATATTTAAAGAAGAACAAAGCCTCAATAAACATCTTGTGGAAGCTGGAAGTTGCCAAACAGTTGGCATGGGCTATGCATTTTTTAGTGAGTTTATATGTAGTATGTGAAATGCTTTGCTGGAATGTAGTTATGAAGACTTTGAGGGTAATTTTATAACAGCACACCTGTCTCATAATAGCAGAAAGGTGCCTATTTTATAAAAGCCTTCAGGACATTCCCACTGACAAAGCAGACGCTTAATAACATATTACTACTAATAATAATAATCTTTCCCTTATTCTTTAAATAATATGCTGTTCATTGGTGTTCTCTGCACCTAATTTAATTTATTTAATATGTGAAAAAAAGCATCAGCAGCGGACTGCCTGTGACTAAACTTGGCCATTAATACCGTATCTTCATTTGCCTCCCAAAAGTCCTCTATTTTTTTTAAAGATTTTTATTTTAACACACTGCACCTTTACCAAACACTCTGCACTGTTTTGGCATTGGTGGATAAACATGACTTTTGAATCATTTATTAGCTGGATAACTTTGTAACGCTTGGGACTTTTGTTACCAGTTTAAACATAGATGCTTGTAGCCTCAACTTCAAAATCGGCCATGTCTAAGAGCGACTTTCTAAAATCACTGCTTAAACACATTTAAATGCCATTCTAGTAGCTTTAAATGATATTGTCTCTTATTAATGTGGATTTATATACCTTCATTAGTTTTGTTTATGCCAAAATCAAGCAGTTGTTGAGAGCAAAGCTATGTATTTAAACAGTTTGCCAACAGCTTCTAAGGTACCCTTTGCCACAAGATTTTTTTCTGGGATGTGGCTGCACATATCTTAGATATCTAATTTTTATAGATGTTTCCATTTTTTAGACTTCTTTTAAGTTTCTTATGGTTGTTTAGACAAGTATTCTTATCTTAGTTTTGTGTACTTTAGCCCATTGGGTGTCAGAGGGAAGCTCAGCGTAAAATCTACCAGCAGTGAACTTGGTGAACTGCTATGCATTTCTTAGGTGGAGAGAATAAAGTTTCCTCCTCAAGTCTTGCTGATTACTTTCACGTGGTGACCCCGTTGTATAAAATCTATACTAAATCTCAGCAAAACGACAATACAGTTGAAGTATGATAGGAAAGAAAAAGAAAAATACATACTAGCTGCGCGTCACCTAGGATAAAAAGCGAACCAAAAAAGCGAACTAACCTTTGATCTCACCCACCATGACCCCCCAACGCAAACCTGTACTAACCTGTCCATGTCCAAACTCTGTCCCATGTCCAAAGTCTATCCTATGTTGAAATCATCAATGTCGTCTCCCCGGTGATGGCCCTGCCCTATACTTAAATTCCCACCACCCTTTTATATGTAACGCCACTTTGACCCGGTGAAAAGCGGGATATAAATACAGCTAAATAAATAAATAAAAGGTTGTCCACCCATAGCTTACACAGAAGGGCTAACAATGGTGGTAGCAATAGTGCAGACACTGCAGATAAACATCCCTGCCACAGATAAAGGCTGTGGTGAGTATGGTCATGGACCCACTGTGGCAGGAGATAAACCACAGAAATGAATGAAACAGTTAAGAGGATTAACTGCAGTTGAATGGACTACTGAAAGGGTGGTGGATGCTTGGAATGCCCTCCCGATGAAAGTGGTGGGGGCAAACACAGTGAGGGAATTCAAAATGGCATGGGACAGACACAGTGGATCCCTTTACAGCAAGAGGATAAAATAAAAATAAACTGAACCATCTAATTTCTCAACAAATAGGGGTGTCCTACATGGAGCAGTGGGTTTACTCCTAAACAAGACATGGGGAGGGGTGGCCTGCACAGAGCGGCAGGTGCACCTACTCTTGCCATCTTACTGGGCAGACTAGATAGACCATACTGGTCTTTATCTGCCGTCATTTACTATGTTGCTATGTTATTGCAGATAAAGAGGAGATAATATACGAGGTGTGATCAAAATGTATCAAGACTTGTTGTGTGGCTATATAACAATATGTCACACCACAATGCTATTAAGCATGCAGTAACCTAGTTATGTGCTCTGCATGTGTAAAGAGTAGCGTGGCTGCAGCACACCTGTACTTTTTTTAATCACGTGATGTTTGGTATGTAAAAGCAGTTAGTCAGATTTATGATGAGTGAAAAATTGAACAGCGAATTTGCATTAAATTCTGCCAGAAACTTAGAGATTCATGCAAAGAAACTTATGACTAGTTACAACAAGTGTATGGCGATGAATGCATGAGTTGTGCTCGAGTTTGTCTGATACAATTGTTTCCAAGAGAGCCGCCAAAAGTGTTGACAGTGACGAATGTTCTGGAAGGCCATCCATGAGAAGGAATTGAACTGGTGTAAATCATACCTTGAAGACCGTTGGCAACAAGTCCGCATTAACACTAACACCTCTGAACCTTTCCGACAAAAACAAGGAGTTCCCCAAGGCTTTCTGCACTGCTTTTTAATATATACATGCAACCAATTTGCGAAATCACCCGTTCTTTCGGGTTATCCTGCCTTATCTATGCAGACGATGTGCTCATCTTTACCCCGATCAATATCACTAATCCCGACTACACAACTTTAATCAACTGTTTCAACACGATAACGGACTGGCTCCTTAACCAGAACCTGAGGATAAACTTCAAAAAGACTGAAGTCTTAATCATCTCAAGAAACAAACGTTTCATACCTTCTCCATGTCTCAAAGTAAGAGACGCCGATCTTCCAGTAAAATCGTCCATACGCTACCTTGGTGTTACAATTGATCATCAACTAGACTTCAAGGAACACACAAAAAACACAGTAAAAGCCATTTATCACAAGATCAAAACACTTCGACTCCTAAGACCATTGCTGAATCCTGAGGACTTCCGTACAATTTTCCAAGCGTTAGTCACCCCCCATTTTGACTACGCGAATATCATACTACACGGTCTACCCAAGAATACCCTACACCCCCTTCAATTGGCCATGAATACTGCAGCCCGCATTCTCTCGGGAACATCAAGA
The DNA here is from genome assembly GCA_033557465.1 of Ichthyophis bannanicus. NCBI lineage: Eukaryota > Metazoa > Chordata > Amphibia > Gymnophiona > Ichthyophiidae > Ichthyophis > Ichthyophis bannanicus. The sequence goes on along the minus strand of CM066032.1, from coordinate 694,346,715 downwards.
AGAGACCACACATTACACCAATATTAATGGACCTTCACTGGCTTCCGATAAGCTGCAGGATCACTTATAAAGCCCTTCTCACCACTTTTAAAGCCATAAACAACTTATCCTCACCCTCTGTTTCTAAGCTACTCACGAAAACCCCGAACAATAGACTTAGGAGGTCAACAGCTGAAAATACACTAGTTATCCCTAGTGAATCAACGAAATGGTCTCAAACAACAAATAACAGAGCATTTGCATCATACGCCCCAAGATGCTGGAATCAACTCCCTCCCAACATCAGGTCCATCATAGATCTTATGCAGTTCAGAAAAGCCATAAAACACCACCTATTCACTATGTACTTCACTGAACTCATCAACGAATCACTGCCTACCCCAAAACCTCAAGATCTCACGTTGACAAACCATTCACACTTCCCACTGAACAGTTAATGTAACCATATAGTCTATGCATGTGTTACCAAAATGTAAATAGAATTTGCAAGCATGTTTTTTGTTGGATTGTACATAGTTTACCCCAGTTGTAAACCCATGTTACGTTCCCTGTTATTTGTAAACGCAAGACATGTCCTAAATGTCGTAGTAAAAATCTGTTTTATGTAAACCGCACTGATAACAAATAGCGCGGTATATAAGAACTGTTAAATAAATAAATGAAGACAAAGTTAAAGCAGTGCATGCTGCAATACGCTCAAATCATTGATTGACTATCAGGAAGCTTGCTAAGGACATGGACATCAGTTTCAGGTCGGTACAATCCATCCTTAATGTCAATTTGGGGATGAGACGTGTCTGCAAAATTTGTGCCGAAACTCCTGTTACCTGATCAAAAAGAAGATAGACTGCAGCCAGGGAGTTGTTGGAATGCATTGAAAATTACTCAGATTTCATCAAAAAGATTATTACTGGTGATGAATCATGGGTTTATGATTATGACCTGGAAATTAAGGCTCAATCCTTTCCAATGGAAGACTCCAAACTCTCCCAGACCTAGGAAAGTCTGTCAGGTGAGGATCAATGTCAAGGTCATGCTTATGGCTTTTTTTTTTGTAACTTAAGTTTTTATTCAATACCTTTGTGATACAAAACACCAACTGTGCAAAATAGATATATCTGTACCATTAACTGATCATGGGTTACATTCTTACCAACCAACTTCTCTGATAGATTCTGCCACTGTACAAACATTCTATATTACATCAACCGAGAACATCACCTACATTTGTATGGCTTATTTCGTTCTCTATTCTTTTTATAATTACTTAAAGTTTATTCAACTAGAACAGGAACACCATACCCAATACACAACTTCTGTACCACATTTTGTTTCAACCCATATGAACCTATTACCTCTAGCAGCTCTTCTATTGTCACTAGTTGAGCCCTCTATAACCTCATCCCTTGCTCCACCCCTCATTCCGTATCCTGCGAATTTTAAGTACCTCCCCAACCCCACCCCCCTCCCCCTCCCCCCCAACCCCTTCCCCCACATCCCTACCTTGCTATAACATCACCTGTAGTGACCTTCATACTCCCTCCTGTATTACCCCTATCTTCCCCACCCCGCCCCTACTTAACCATCGCCACACCCCCTCCCACTGCCTTTCCACCTTCTCCCCGTTCCCCTTTTTGAGCCCTGTTAATTTATGCATTTGATACAGATCTGCCAGGCGCCCTGCATATTTCCCTATGGGCGGCATAACCCCCTGCTTCCAATGTTGCGCGATTTCGCACCTAGCCGCCATAAGACATTGCCCCACAGTACTCCAATTCCTTTCTTCCCCTGCATGCTTCTTTAGTAGGAGACATAGCTCCGGTGTCAAATTAATTCTGGCGCCTGTTATGCTTTCAATGATGTCCCCAATTTTTGCTCAGTACTGCCGTACTGCTGGGCACGTCCACCACATATGCAGCCTAGTTCCTTTCTCTCCACACATCCTCCAGCATTCATCCGTCCCTCGAGCCCCCGTTTTGTACAATCGCTCCGGGGTCAGATACCACCTAGACAACACTTTCCATCCATTCTCATGCAGGGACGTGGCGATAGACGCCCTCGCTATGTCTTGAGCTATTCGCTCCCACTCCTCCACCTCCCACTCTACCCCTAAATCCCTCTCCCAAGCCTTCATATAACTTAATTTCTCTCTCCCTCTCTCTGTTAGTCCTTTATATATTCTAGAAATGACCCCCTTCCTCCCCAGCGAACCCAGATAGCTACCCTCAAACCATCCTGGGTCCTGCACAATGTCCTGCCAGTGCCCTCTCTGCCTAATGAGGGAACCCAACTGTAGATAGTGGTACCGGTCAGTGTCTTTCAACCGGTACAGGTCGCGAATGCCCTCAAAATCTCTTATACCTTGCCCAAAGACTATCTGAGACACTCTTTGCAGCCCCTGTTGCGCCCATCTTTTCACTACCAGCATATCCGGGCCTATTCCCCCTGCACAGCAGGCCAGCAATGACATCCCACGCACCCACTTCTTCTCCCCTATCAACCTTTTCCTGTGTACCTGCCACACCCCCAAGGTATGCCCCACCAGTGGATTCTCCCCCTTACTCCCCTTCCCCCCCCCCAGACGAGTCTTTCCAGCTCACCGGGCCGGAATCCCGCTTCCTCCATCAGCACCCAGTGCTTATGTTGCTCCCTCAGCTATGAGTATACCGCCCTCAACTGTGCCGCCAGGTAGTATTTCCTGAAGTTGGGTACCCCCATACCACCCTCTATCCTTGCCGTTTGCAATGTTTTAGCAGCCACCCTGGGTCTCTTATTTCCCCATATGAACCCCTCGACTTGCTTTTGCAGCTTGGCGAGCAACTTTGTGGGTATCGCTACTGGCAGCACTTGAAAGAGAAAAAGGAACTGGGGGAGCAACATCATTTTCACCACTGCCACTTTCCCCAACCACGATACGATCCCCCTGTTCCAGGTCCCCAACTGTGCCTCTACTTGCCGAAACGCCTTCAAATAATTCAGCTCAAATAAGTCCTCCAGGTCCCGCCCTAGATTAACTCCAAGATACCGAATTGATTTGGCTGCCCACCGAAATTTAAATGTTTGTTGCAGGTTCGTTTGCTGCTCCTCCCCTACTGACAAGTTCAATATTTCCGACTTACTCCAATTGATCTTAAACCCCGCCATTTCCCCATATTCCTGTACCTCCCTCATCATCCCTGGCACGGTTTCCTTCGGCCTAGTGACCATAAGCAGGATGTCATCGGCAAACATGGCTAACTTGTATTCCCTCTGCCCTACTGTCACCCCCCGTAATTTCTGCGCTCTTCCTTATTCTCCCCGCTAGAGGCTCCAGCGATAAGGCGAACAATAGAGGTGAGAGTGGACACCCCTGTCGCGTCCCCCTCCCCAACGTGAAGAACCCTGAATATCCTCCATTGACGCGCACACACGCCGTAGGTCTCTCATATAATGCCTTTATCCAGCCTACAAAACTATTCCCAAACCCCATATGTTCCATTACGGAGAAGAGAAAGCTCCACGACACCTGATCGAAAGCTTTTTCCGCATCCAACGATAGGAGCAATGCAGGCTCTGATGTGCGTTTTACGGACCATATTACATTTAACGCTTTCCTGATGTTGTCCGCCACCTGCCTCCCAGGTATAAACCCCGCTTGATCTTCATGCACCAGCTTCCCCAGCACTTTATTGAGTCGTCCTGCTAACACTTTAGCCATCAGTTTTGCATCAATATTTATTAATGAGATCAGCCGGTACGACGCACACTCCAATGGATCCTTACCCATTTTAGGGATCAGTGTTATTCCCGCCCACCCCATTGTTTCCGCTAAGCGCTCCCCCACCCTTGGGACATTGAACAGGTGTGTCAGGGGCCCCACCAACTCTCCCTTAAATTTTTTATAGAAGCTGGCCGTCAGCCCGTCGAGGCCGGGGGCTTTCCCTGTTTTTAGACCCTTAATCGCCACCGCCACTTCTGAAGCCTGTATTTCCCCTTCAAGCGCCTCTCTTTCCCCGTCGTCCAAATGGTGCAGGTCAGCTGTCGCTAGGTAATTCCTCATTTCGTCTTCTGGTCTATCCACTTTAGCCTCATATAAGCCCCTATAGTACTCCACAAATGCTTCCCGGATTTCCTTCTCATCTCTAGTAACCCCCCCCCCCCTTAATCTGCACAATCAAGGACATATTCCGCTTCTGCTTTAGTCTCCTCACCATAAACTTTCCTGCTCTATTCCCTCCCTCAAAGAACTCCTGACGTAATAATTGTAACCGATAATGAATTTTGTCTGCTTCGAGCGCATTCAGTTTAGCCCTAGTCTCTAACACCTCCCCCCTCAAATTCCTGCCGGCACTACAAGCATCAGCCTCTTCTAACTGCACCAGTTTCTGCCTCAGTTGGAGCTCCTTCTCTTCCCCTTCCCTCTTTATTCTCGCCCCCCACTTGACTATTGTGCCTCTCACCACCGCCTTAAAGGCGTCCCATACCACACCCTTTCGAACTTCTCCCGTATCATTGAGCGCAAAGTAATCTGGTATCAGGCTTTGTATATCTTGCACTACCCTAGTATCGCTCAAAAGAGCCTCGTTCAATTTCCAGAAATGGATCCCCCTATCTTCTTCCCGTCCCCTCAGTGTCACCCACACCGGTGCATGGTCCGACCATGTAATCGGTTCCATCTCCCCTTCAATAATTCTCCCCGCGATCTCCTTCCCCACCCATATAGTGTCAATCCTTGAGTACGTACCGTGTACTGCTGAAAAGAAAGAGTACTGACGCCGGCTTGGGTTAAGCAATCGCCAGGCATCAATCAAATCATTGGCCTTTATAAATTGCTGGTACCGACTCCTATCTGCCCGCCTCGCCTCCCCGTGGAGTCTCTCCCCACCTCCCAAGTCATATTGAAGTCTCCGCCACATATCCTCGCTCCGTCCCCCAAAGCATTCATTTTCTCATCCACTTCCTCCCAGAATTCCTTTTGGGCCCCTGTGGGTGCATACACATTAGTCACACAGAGCCATTCATCCCCTAACCTCATTCGCACTAGTAGGTATCGACCTCCTGTATCCCTAATTACAGTGTGCATCTCCACTTTGAGTGTCCCACTGACCAGCAACGCTACCCCCCCTTTCTTCCGCTCTCTGATTAGAAGCAAACACTAACTCTGTATATCCTTTTGGTTTCACTAGCGATTCGTGTCTGCGTAACAGATGAGTTTCTTGCAATAGGACTATTGAGGCTTTTTGTCTTGCTATTTCTCTGTACAATTTCTGCCTTTTAAAGGGTGAATTTAAACCTTTCACATTTAGAGTAATAATTTTCAGGTCACCTGTGCTGTGCCCTCCCCCCGCTGCACCCCCTTTGCCTGCCCTGTCCCTCTCCCCTCCCCTCCCCTCCCCTCCCCTCCCCCCACTCTCTCTTCCCCTCCCCCCGTCCACCCCCGCTCCCACCCCTGACCAACCTCCCTGTAGGGAGTATCGACTTCCTTACTCGTGACTGTCTATCGAGCATTAGCCTGCCCCTTCCCTACTCCCCCTCTTCCCCCTTCCTCGCCGCTCCTGCCCCCCCTACCGTCCCTACTCCCACCCGTCAGCCTCATCAACCCCCTTGCCCCACTCCCCCCCAATGCTTTACACCGTAACTGTAGTCAGAACAACATGCAGAATCTTAATGTTCAGCTCGCTCCAGTTTTCTCAGCTAGCGTTCCAGTGCTCCCTCGATGCAGTCGCGCCACTCTTCTCCCTCCAGCTGGTGCTCTGTGCCATCGCTGGGCGTTCCATTTTGTATATTGATTTCCCTTGGCGTTTGTACTTCCATTGGACGGCTGTGCTCCCTCTGGCAAGTGTGTTGCGCCTAACTCTCGCAATGCTTTCCACGCTTCCTCGCATGTCTGCACCCACCTCGATCTTCCCTTTACTGTAATCAGCAGTCCAAATGGAAACAGCCATTTCTCCAGGACCAAGCAGGAAGTCAGTCCTCACATATGGGGTGACGTCAGCGCCGACGGAGCCCTCGCGGAGCAATTTTCCCCAGCTTTCAAAGAAAGCCTTTGGGAATTGCAGCGCGCATGCGCGGTCGCCTTCCCGCCCAAGGGTGCCATCTTAGCCAGTCTTCTTTTTTCCGCGGAGCCCTACAGACGTACCCGTCGTGTCCCCGCTAAAAAAGTTGATTTTCGTGAGTTTTACTCGTTTTTCAATTCGGTTCGACGCCGGTCGTTTTCCTGCCCGGATTCGCGACGCCGTTGCGAGTCCTTCCCTTATTTTTCAGTTTTTCTGATTTTGGTCAGTTTTGTTTTCGATTTTTCCCTGGCAGCCCGGTCCTTTGACCTTGCAGGGGCCCTTTTTCCCCCGATGGCTGCCAGTGGTTTCAAGCGGTGTGGTCAGTGTGACAGAAATATGTCACTCACTGACACACACAATAATTGCCTCCGCTGCCTGGGCCCGGATCATGAAGAAATGATCTGTGGAGCCTGTGGCAAAATGTCCTCCAAAGCGTTGAGGAGTCGGCGGCATCAGCGGGATAGAATCTTCGCTGACCCCAGCCGTACCCGGACCTCGTCGGAGGCCTCGGCATCCAGAGGCTCCAGCTCTGAACATCGCCGAAGCTCCTCTGACAGGGGTTCTCCCTCCGGAGACCATCGACGGAAGACAAAACCCGCGAGGGCGGCGTCGGTGGACGCTCCTGGCTCCGCGAGGGCCAGGTCGCATAGCCCCGACAGCCGTCCCGGGTCTTTGGAGAAGGAGCACCTCCCGAAGCGACCTCGCCTGGAGTCGGAGTTGCCTGCTCGGGTAAGTCCTGTGGTCCTTCTGGACTCGCCTTCGAGAGGTCCGACGTCGGGCCCGACGCCGTCTGGGCCCGAGTCGGGGACTGCTGGGTCACCTGAGGTCGGACTCAGGTTGACGGCCTTGGAGAGCAGACTATCTGCCTTCATGGACCAGCAGCGGGCACTGATCGCTAGCCTCGCTGGCGCCGCTGCCCCGACCGCCGGGACGTCGACGTCTAAGTCGACCCCGGAGACCGAGCCGATCCTCGAGTCCATGCGAACTCGAGTCGATCCTCGGTCGAGGTCACCCTCGGCCTCCCGTTCGGGACCGAGGTCGTCGCCGCCGACTCCCTTGGCGTCGGGGCGGCCGACGCCTCCGCCTGCCCGAGCCGACCCCACTGATTCCTCCTCGGAGTCGGTCTGGGAATCTGAAGAGGAGGAGTCACCTGATTCCTTTCGGACTCGGTGTGTCCCCTCGGACTCACCTGAGTCCGAACCTCGGAAACAGTCCCCTCCGGAGGATGCCCGGTTCTCGGACTTCGTCAGGGATATGGCCAAGGCTTTGGCCTTCCCGGCGGATCCCGAGGAGGAGCCTCGAGCCGAAGAGCTCGACGCCCTTCAGTACGACTCTCCCGCCCGGGAGCACTTTACTGTACCGGTGCCTCCCATGCTGGAACGACTACTCTTCCGCATGTGGGAGAGTCCGGCCTCGTCGCCGGTATTGAGCAAGCGGGTCGATTCCATCTATCGAGTCCGCAAGAGTCCTGGCTTCCAAAAAGCACAGCTACCACACCATTCCATGGTAGTGGAATCGGCCATGCATCGGCTGAAGAGCCAGAAAATGCACTCCTCGGTGCCCCCTGGCAGGGAGGCCCGTAACCTGGATGGCCTTGGTAAGAAGTGTTTCCAGGGCTCTATGCTGGCTTGTCGTGTCCAGACCTACCAGCTATACATGGGCATGTATCTCCGAGACCTGGCTAAAGAGCTAGCCGGATTCTCTGCTGGACTGTCCGAGGAACCTTTGCGGAGGTTCCTAGCCTTAACATCTGGTATTCGGGAATGCTCCAAATTCATGTCCCGAGCCGCCTATGATGGCTTTGAAGCATCGGCTCGTGTGGCCGCAGCCGGCATCGGTGCCCGCCGACAGGCTTGGCTTCAGTCGTCTGACCTTGAGCCTTGGGTGCAGGACAAGTTGGTCGATGTCCCCTGCAGAGGTGAGAACCTCTTTGGCAAGCCCATGGCTGAAAAGGCTGCCCAAATCGAGACGGAGACTCTCACCAGGACCAGGCTTTCTAGGAAGACCTCTGCCCCTTCCCAGAAAAAGAAGGGCTCGGGAAAAAAGGCCTTTTACCCGAGAAAGGCGGCTGCCTACAAACACTACCCCAAATATCAGGCCCCTCCAGCTCCCCAACAGGGTCAGCAGGCCAAGGGACGGGGTAACGGGTCCCGTAGGCAGCAAGCCCCCAAGCCTGCACCACCAGCCCCTGCTCAGCAGGGTGGGGGTTTTTGACTTCCTCAGCATAGCCTCTCCCCCTCAGCTGGTCCCTCCCAGCACCGGAGGCCGGCTGGTTCACTTCGCCCACAGGTGGTCCAACATCACTTCAGATGCCTGGGTGCTTCAAGTCGTGCGAGAAGGATATCTTCTCCACTTCAATCAGGTCCCTCCCTCTTATTTTCTGGGAGAACCTCCGCGACTCCCTCTGCACAGGGACTTACTCCTTCGGGAGTTAGCAAGTCTTCTTCAGGACCAGGCTGTGGAACCGGTGCCCCACCACCTAAGAGGTCAAGGCTTTTATTCCAGGTATTTCCTAATACCAAAAAGGACAGGAGGCCTCAGACCCATCCTGGACTTGCGCAACCTCAACAAGTTCCTTGTGCGAGAAAAGTTCAAGATGCTTACCCTTGGAATCCTTCTGCCCTACCTCCAGCAGGGAGATTGGCTATGCTCCTTGGATCTAAAGGATGCCTACACGCACATCCTCATCCACCCAAGCCACCGCCAATACCTAAGGTTTGTGGTGGCCGGAAATCACTACCAGTACAGAGTACTGCCCTTTGGCCTGTCCTCCGCACCGCGAGTCTTCACAAAATGTCTCGCGGTGGTGGCGGCCTATCTCAGGCTTCACGGCCTCTATGTTTTTCCGTACCTCGACGACTGGCTCATCAGAGCGTCGTCCCCTCCGGCAGTCACCAATGCCACACACCGCACGGTGACTCTTCTGCAGTACTTGGGCTTTGTCATAAACTTCGCAAAGTCCACTTTGCTCCCCTCACAGGATCTCGAGTTCATCGGCGCAAGACTGCACACTCCTCAGGCTCGAGCTTTCCTGCCTCTCGACAGGGCTCAGCGGCTCATGGACCTAGCCGGCCGTTTTCGCAGCCAGTCCCTGGTCTCCGCCAGGCGCTTCCTGAGATTACTCGGCCACATGGCTTCCACCGTCCACGTGACCCCCAATGCTCGCCTGAATATGCGGCCGGCTCAATGGTGCCTTCGCAAGCAGTGGCAACAAGCCACCGGCGGGCTAGCCGACTTAGTGCGCCTCTCCAGTCCGCTGGCCTCTTCCCTACAGTGGTGGCTTCATCGGCCGAACCTGGTGCTCGGAATGCCTTTTCAGTCGCCTCAGCCGACTCACGTGCTGACGACCGATGCTTCCCTCCTGGGCTGGGGAGCTCATTGCCAGGGGGCATGTACTCAAGGTCTCTGGACCGCGTGGGAATCTGCTCAACAGATCAACTTCCTGGAGCTCAGAGCTATTCGTCTGGCGCTCAAGGCTTTCTCCCACCTGACTTCTCACCAGTCCGTCCTTGTCCAGACGGACAATCAAGTTGCCATGTTCTACGTGAACAAACAGGGCGGCACGGGCTCCTTCCTTCTCTGCCGAGAAGCTCAAAAGCTCTGCTCTTGGGCCGTCAGTCACGGCATTCTTCTCAAAGCAGTTTATCTCCCAGGCCAGGAGAATTGCCTGGCGGACAAACTCAGCAGGATACTCCAGCCGCACGAGTGGCGTCTGGATCCCTTGGTAGTCCAGAAACTCTTTCTGAAGTGGGGCCTCCCCACGATGGATCTCTTTGCCAGTCCTCTCAACCGGCAACTTCCTCACTTCTGCTCGCGTCAGCCACATCCCCTTCGGGTAGCGGCAGATGCATTTCTGCTCTCATGGTCGGAAAACCTTCTCTATGCTTTTCCTCCCATCCTGCTGGTCTCCCGAACTCTCTTCAAGGTTCTCCGGGACAAAGCGTCCATGATCCTGGTGGCTCCTCGCTGGCCCAGACAGCCGTGGTTTCCACTCCTGTTGTAACTAGCGGTAGAGGATCCGTTCCCTCTGGGGTTTCAACCGGATCTCCTAACACAGGATCAGGGGTCTCTGCTACACCCCAACCTCAGATCTCTTAATCTAATGGCCTGGCGGCTGAAAGGGTAGTCCTTGCTCCCCTTCTCCTGCCGGCTGAGGTGGAAGAGGTCGTCCTACCTTCTCGGCGACCTTCTACCCGCAAATGCTACGCCCTTAAATGGCGTCGCTTTTCCGTTTGGTGTGTACGGCAGTCTCAGGATCCTTTCTCCTGCTCGGTGTCGGTGATCTTGCAGTACCTGCTCTACCTCTCTAATCTGGGACTTAAGTCCAACTCAGTCAAGGTCCACCTCAGTGCTCTGTCAGCACACCATGTGCCGGTGGACGGCAGACCTCTTTCCAGCGACCCTCTTGTAGCACGGTTTCTCCGAGGTCTCCTTCTACTAAAACCACCTCTGTGCCCGCCAGCACCTGACTGGGATCTGAATGTGGTTTTACAGCGGGTCACCTGTCCGCCTTTTGAACCGATGGCTACCTGTTCTCTGCGTTTTCTTTCGTGGAAAACCTTATTCCTGATAGCCCTCACTTCCGCTAGACGCGTCAGTGAATTGCAGGCCCTCGTGTCTGATCCTCCCTTCACTCGGTTCTACAAAAATAGGGTAGTCCTACGGACTCACCCAAAATTTCTTCCAAACGTTGTCTCCCCTTTTCACATCAATCAGGAGGTGGTACTTCCAACCTTCTTTCCCAGGCCTCACTCCAGCCGAGCTGAACGAGTCCTGCATACCCTGGACTGTAGAAGAGCATTGAACTTCTACCTTGACCGTACGCGGGAGCACCGTAAAGCTGCTCAGCTTTTTGTGTCTTTTGACCCCAATAAATTGGGGCTCCCGGTCTCCAAGCGTACCCTGTCCATCTGGGTTGCTGACTGTATCGCTTGGGCTTATGGGGCAGCCGGACTCTCCTTAGAAAGTCGAGTCACGGCTCATTGTGTTCGGGCGAAGGCTACGTCAGTGGCTTACCTCCGCTCTGTTCCGCTGGCAGACATCTGCCGGGCCGCTACTTGGTCTTCGAGCCAGACTTTTGCGGTCCATTACTGTCTCGAGAGGGAGTCCCGCAGGGACAGTGCTTTCGGACAGGCAGTCCTCCGAAATCTCTTCGAGGTTTGAGCAACTCCTACCCTCCATCCCGGATGGGGGCTACCGGTGGGTATAATTCAGCGAAGATTCCATCCTTCTGTACTGCCGAGCTCGAGGGAGCTCATTTTTGTGCTTAGGGTCTCCGGTAGCCTTAAGCTTGGGAGTCCCATATGTGAGGACTGACTTCCTGCTTGGTCCTGGAGAAAGCGTAGTTACTCACCTGTAACAGGTGTTCTCCAGGAGCAGCAGGAATCAGTCCTCACAACCCTCCCTCCTCCCCGTGGAGTTGCAATCATCTGCTTAAGTTTCTTTGCAAATTTTTATGCTGTCTTTTCGCTATGTCATCAGACTGGCTAAGATGGCACCCTTGGGCGGGAAGGCGACCGCGCATGCGCGCTGCAATTCCCAAAGGCTTTCTTTGAAAGCTGGGGAAAATTGCTCCGCAAGGGCTCCGTCGGCGCCGACGTCACCCCATATGTGAGGACTGATTCCTGCTGCTCCTGGAGAACACCTGTTACAGGTGAGTAACTACGCTTTATAGCGCAGATCTTCGCGCCGCATATACTCTGTCACTTCTTTAAGATTTCTTCTACGTTGCAACGTTCCGGGGGATAAGTCCTGGAAAAATTCCAGCTTATGTTCTTCCCAAACATACTGTTTCATTGTCCTCGCGGCCCAAAGTAGTTTTTCCTTACTTTTGTACGAGCTGAGACATACTACTATATCTCGAGGTTTGTTGTCCCGCACCGGGCCCAAGCTTCTGTGTGCTCTCTCTATCAAGACGTTCGCTCCTGCCTCCTCTTCCACCGCATCTGCCGACTTTAGCAGTGAACTGAATATGTTAGCCACAACTTCTTCAGAGTTCTTGTATTTTGTCTCTTCCGGGAGACCTCGTACCCTTATATTGCATCTCCTAGATCTATCTTCGAGGTCCTCCAGCTTCACTTGCAACTCGCTTAGTCCACATGTGTGTTCTTCCCATCCTTTTTGTAACTCTTCCAATGCTGCACCTTGTTGTTCCACCTGCACTTCTGTTTCCTCCACACGACTGCCCAAGTCTACGAAATCTTGTCTCAGGGCTTGAATTGTCTCTTTTAATTCATTCTTTACCCCACTGAGCTCAGACTTAATCTCCTCTTTCAACTCGATGAGCCAGTCCTTCAACATGCTTGTTAGCTCTGAGTTGCTCTCATTCTCCACCCTCCGTTCGGAGTCAATTAGGGCCTGAGGATGCGATTTGTCTTCCTTATCTCCTTCTTTTTCACCTTTGGGTGTAGCATAGGTGGAGCGAAATTCTGCTAGCTTCTTCTTGACTGATGGCCCACTTTTACTTTTCTCCATGGTCCCTCTTCCGCCCTCCCGACTGGAGAGCTCAGCTGTCACAGGAGTTCCGATCGCTGACTTCCTTGCTGCTTTCCGCCCTCTATTCCCCACTTCTGGGCAGGACTTTTGCTATTAGTGTTATATAGCGCAGTGCCGGAGTTAGCAGTGCTCTTTATTAATTCAGCTGAGGCCAGCCTGTTTTATTAGGATCTCAAGCACTTTGCTCCTCCTGGGTCACTTAATTCTCCAGCTCTCACTCTGGCCCAGAGGTTACTGTGTCAGCATTCCGTCACACTACCCTTGCTTCTCACTCCTCTTCACCCGCTCGGGCCTTTATCAGCTCTGCAACGTGCCCCCTCAGACTCTGCTCCGGAGCCAGGACAATTGCTTCTCCACCTCCCCGGACTGCCCTTGGGTAGAGTGCTCCTTTACACTTTCCCGCCTCTCGTAGGAGCCACCGGCAGCCCGTCGCTTCAATTCTGGGGTGGGGGGTTTGACAATCTTCAGCCTTTGTGCCTCGCGTTCACTCTCCTCGCTTCCCCACCACGCGATACTGCAGTCGGCCTCTTCTTCCCTCCTCCACGTGGTATTTCCGTGCCCCGGGGCCTCCGCACGCTCTCTTCCCACTTTCTCTTACCGGGCTGCCTCTGCTCAGTTTCTACTTCTGCCGGCCATCTAGTGCTGCGTCGCGTTCCCTCTCCGGGTCTCCCGTGCGCCGTACTCACATCCAGGCTCTTCCTCTGCTTTGCTGCACCGTCACGATCACCTCCGCCCAGCGCTGCAGGCCGCCGGTGCGAGCAGCTCCGGGTAAAGCCCCTTCACGCTCGCTCTTGCACAGCTATTTGTTTGGAGCAGGGTCTTTCAGCGCTCCCGCATATCGCCTTGTCTTTCCTCTATTTTGGGGTATTTACACCCGTATTTGCAGGCGTCGGCAGCGGAGCCCGCTCACTTCGCTGCCATTCCGCTCGGTGACGTCACCGGAAGTCGGTCATGCTTATGGCTTTGATTACCAGAGTATATTGTTCATCATGAGTATGCTCCAAAAGGACAAACCATCAATAAGGAGTACTGTGTCCAAGTTCTGACTCGTTTGAGAGATGCAGTTTGTCATAAGAGGCCAGAGTTGCACAGGAATGGTGAATGGTTGCTTCATCATAACGCCCATCTCACACTTCACATCTTATCCAGCAATTCTTGGCCAAACATCAAATCAGGCAAGTCCATCAGCCTCCATACTCACCTGACCTCGCACTTTATGACTTTTTCTTCTTTCCAAGACTGAAATTACCACTGCAAGAAAGGAAAGTCGATGACTTGGAGACCATTAAGCAAAATTTGACACAGCAGTTTCACAGCATAACGAAAGAGGCATTTCAAAATTGTTTCCAGCAGTGGCAGGAACGTTGGAGGAAGTGTTTTATCAGAAAGGGACTGCTTTGAAGGAGACGAGTGCAATAATTGTCAGTGTTATACTACTTGTGTTATTGTACAAATCTCAATACTTTTTGATCGCAACATGGATTTCGTCCCAACCATGGAGTCGAAACGCTACTGATCTACCTCTTCGACAGCATCCTAAGAATAATTGACAACACCAGGAATGGAATCATAATGATCTTCATTGACATCTCCTCAGCCTTCGACACAGTGGACCACAACACGCTCCTGGAAAGACTAAAGAACACTGGTATACACAGTATCACATTGAAATGGTTCCACTCGTACCTAACAGAAAGACAGCTACAGGTCAAGTTGGGACACAACACCTCCCGGCCCATAAACGTCCGACAAGGAGTGCCTCAAGGATCCGCACTCTCAGCACTCCTATTTAACATCTACATACAACCAATATGCAACATCATGAAAGAGAACAACATTCAATACACAATATATGCAGACGACGACATGATATACACCCCGATATCAATCGACAACCCAGACTTCTCTAAGATAACAGACTGCCTTACCCAAATGGCAAGTTGGTGTCAAAACAACAACCTCGCAATAAACTACAACAAGACCGAAGCTTTAATCATCACTCGGAACCAAAACTTCATACACCCACCAAATATAAAGATACAGAGCACTACTATACCAATAAGATCAGAAGTGAGATACCTCGGAGTTACTCTGGACAATAAACTCAATCTCAAGCCACACATAGACAAAACAATCCAAAAAGCCTACTACAAGATGCGAATCATCAGGAGACTGAAACCGCTACTCGCCCCGGAACACTTCCGTACCGTCTGTCAAGCACTGATAACCCCACTGCTGGACTTCTGCAATCCGATATACCTTGGACTACCGAAACAAGCCCTCATACCACTCCAACTGGCACAAAACACTGCAGCACGAATCATATCAGGAACTGCAAGACAGGAGCACATCACACCTACCTTAAAGGACTTACACTGGCTTCCAATCGGTGCTCGCATCAGATACAAAACTATCATAAACCTATTTAAGATAAAACAGCACACATCAGCCAACAGCCTGCACTCCCTCATACAACCAGACACCAGCACACGTCCCAGAAGAAAACAAACACACAACCGAGTCAGCACCCCCAGTGAATACAAACACACACGCAAGGACACAACGGACAGAGCACTCTCCATGGCTGCTCCAACAATATGGAACAAACTCCCGGACGATTTGAGGGCTACTACAGACCTCAAAGACTTTAGAAAACAGCTAAAAACCATGCTGTTCATAGAACACTATGGACACATCACATAACCTCAGAGAATGCATAACAGCACAGATACCGCCTAAACAATGTATGTATGGAATATGTTTTTTGCACCACTGTATATAGTCCACTCTGTACATAGCTCACACCAATCTAGCACACAATACAACACTCACTCAATTTCACCCTCACTGCATGTATAACACACTCACTTTACCCGATTGTTTGCTGTGATACCACCTTGATTATTAAGATAAGGCGGTTTAGAAATACTGTTAAATAAATAAATAAAAAATCTCATACTGCTACAATCCTAACCACCTTACTGAACAGAATGGATAGGCCATCTTAGTCTTTGGGG
Organism: Ichthyophis bannanicus; assembly: GCA_033557465.1. Classification (NCBI taxonomy): domain Eukaryota; kingdom Metazoa; phylum Chordata; class Amphibia; order Gymnophiona; family Ichthyophiidae; genus Ichthyophis; species Ichthyophis bannanicus. Next base: position 694,331,168 of record CM066032.1, on the reverse strand, counting down.
TTCTTTTACTAAAGTGTGTTCTGCAGTCAGCACACACTAACCACTTTCACAAGCCCATGGTAATTGTTAATAGTCAGGTGGGACAGTTACTGCACACTGAAACGCGCATTAACCACGCATTGCATGGGGGGGGTAGGGGTGGGCACAGTTGCTTTTGAAGAGTTGGTGTTGAGTGCACATTGCAGTTAGTGTGGGCATCTGCTCACTCTAATAGCCAGTGTTGGAGTTAGCATGGGTGCTCCTATCACCACCTCAATATGTGGCTTTAGGTTCATCCACAATAATTACCAAGGCCCGAAAATGCATGCCGAGGGGCTTTCCTGAGCGAGAACTATCAGGCACATGCTGGACATGCCCCCAACAATTACCATGGTGCATTGGCACCTAATGCTCTTTAATTTTGACTTGGGGCAAAACAAATACCACACTTCAATAAAAAAAAAGAGCTCCTTTGTCATCGTCTGCTAGGTTACTATAGTTAAGTACCTGAAAGTGGATTTTGATAAAACCAGTTGAGTTCTGAGTTTAAATTTTAGAAAAAAATTACCCAGATTAAATTTGGCATTAAATCAAGAGTCGGTGTTAATCAATTGTAGGTTAGTCGGATTGTTGCCTTGTGACTCATAATTCAGTAGGTAGGAATGATTTTACCTTCTATGAAACTGAAAAAGGTTAGATATGTCATACATTTGTAAAATAATTGAGGCCTGATTTACTGAAGGTTTCACAAAAACTCTGACATTATATGAATGATATAGAAGTATGTTTTATGCTGTTTTCAAGAATTGTGATCAAAATATTTTTAAAGGGCAATTTTAGATAGGTTGTGGAGAGGGCAATTAAGGCATCCAGGTTGTGGCATGAAAATTTTACATTGTATTTTACAAAGGCTGTACAAGCATAGGGCCTTTTGTGAAATACATATAAGGATGTGCAAGAGTGCCTGTGGATTTGCCTCCATGCACAGCAGGAAGAACAATTTTTAATTTGCACATGGAAAAACTGGATGGTACAAAATCTGCAACTTCTGCATATTTTCTGGCCATTTTAGAAAGCTATAAATATAAGTCCTGCCGGTTAAGTAGAGAGCCTGAAATTTTGTAATTTTTACAGTTTTGAGGTAGTAATAAAGAATGGAGATTAAGAAGAATTATTCCCTTAATCCTTCTTGTCGAGCTTTGACAAAAGCCAGCACTTTTTACAAATTTTTGCTTGCCTCTGAGCGGGTGTAAAACCCATCATAGGAAAAGTTTGCCATATACGTTAATTCCTTTTGTAAAATGGGGAAGACAAGGCTACACCCAAGCCACCTCTCCCTGACCACACCCCCTTAGCATTTCTGTGTGATATGTATCTCCACATGTAAACAGCAGCTTTCTTAAATCACATTTACATATGTATCCCAATCTACACATGTGAATGTCGCTATTTTCATGTGTAGATGCTTCTAAAATAACCCTCTAATATAATAGTTGGAGGCAAAAGCAATTTTTAGTATATAGTGATTTGAATGCATTTCTAGGATTAGCTGTTGGCAGAATAAAATAGTACTTATTATCTATGCTTAAGAAAAGGTAGTTATCCATCAAGGAACCAAGTTGACTGACTCGTCATAGTACAGACCACAATCTATGTGCATTTCTCTATCCTTTCATCAGCTTCTCAACCAGTAACAGCCCTGCAGTTATACAGCAGACTGTTACCAAAGGCCCAATAGCACACTAAGGGGGTAATTTGAGAAAGAGTTTCTTTACAGTGTCCCAGTCCTTGAGCCTATTACTTGTAAGAGATCCCTTTTGGTCCAGCTAGGCAGAGTACATGCAAAACGTTAGCTCAATTAACTTGTATTGGTATGCAAAGGAGCCATTTTTGTGCAAAACCACTGCAATTACTAGAGCTCTGCAACTCTAAAACATGACAGAGTGGGTTTGACGAACATTTCATATGGACTGAAATGTTTTTTTTTCTCTTCAGGAGGACAAGGGTCTTGTTCATGGTAACGTGTGTTCAAAGAATATTCTGCTGATCAGAGAAGAAGACCGAAAAACTGGAAATCTTCCCTTTATAAAGCTCAGTGACCCAGGCATCAGTATTACAGTTTTACCAAAAGACAGTAAGTGTCCCAATAATTTCATATATTGATGGGAGCATGACCAGCAACTTTATTAGTTTTGGTAAATTTTTGTAAAGTTTGGTAAGTCATGAGAGGTGGTTGGAATGGGTGTGAAGTGTGGGAACTTGTACTCTCATCTATCAAGGATGATAGAGAATCAAAGAGGAAAAAAATAATTGACTTGGATAAATATCAATATCCTAGAAGCAGTTAAGCTTCCCAAGTAAAAGCTGGGATATATCCTTAACAGTAGATGGACCAATTAGTCTTTCCCAGAGGACAGGCAGACTAATCAAGCACAGATAGAGGTCAACAAAAGAGTTTTCTCTAGCAATGCCCGTTTTTATAGATTTGAATTGTTTTATTAATGGATCCAGCTGGTTGTCCTTTGTTCTGAGGGTAATATACAAGATTTCATAATTAAATAAATCCAATAAAAGCAAAGGGGATGCCAAATCAATGCCCAGGAAACATTGGCATTGGCCTCAATCAATGCATGATTCCAGTAGTAAGGAGAAATAGTCTGCAGCCATACAGCCACAAAAGAGGGAGGAGTAGCCTAGTGGTTGGGACAAGGTACTTCAGGCCGGAAGGTCGGCGGTTCAAATCCCACTAGAGGACAGCAACCTTGGGCCGGAAGGACTGGGGTTTCTAGTCCCACAGATGCTCCTTGTGGTCTTGGGCAAGCCACTTAACCCTCCATTGCCCATGTTCCCTGTAAGTATTAGTGTATGTGTCTCAAACTCCCCACGTGTTAAATGTATCCCCCACTTGTGTTGTGACCGCTTTGATTGAAGGATAAGGCGGTATATAAAATACCATTAAATAAATAAAATAAAATAATAAAAGCATCCCTACAGGGAAATCCATTTTCCTTTGAGGCAATCTGAGAGATCATAGCATACATAGCCCTGATCTGGCTACTGATATGCCTCAGGAAGATAACGCTACTCTTGTTTGCCATGATGTCTTAATGTTCAACTGCCACCCAATCACCCCCACCCCCCCCCCCCAACCACATATTACAAACCGTCACCTCCTCTTCTAATGTATTTACTCTATCAGGTCCAAAACCCCATCTAGATATCCTCCACACTTTTTGCTTCCCATGTCATACAGCTATAAGCCTCTAGAAAGCATAGCTACTATACATCTTAAAATAAAAGCCCTCCATTGAAGGCATTCCATTCTGCCCCCAGTGAGCTGCAGTTTCACTCTTTGCAGCCACAGTAGTACATTTCAGAAATTCTGATTTATTTTGTCTGTATATTGCTTATATACTTGGGTAACAAAAAACTTTAGGATCCCTATTCAGAGGAAACCTCATCACATCTTCCATCACAATTATATATCTCCCAGTATGTCCCCTCCAGCACAAATCCTCCCGTCACCCCTGAATCTTACATAATTGCTGTGAGGTCAAATGACTGCAGTGCAGCAATTTTCAACAAGATTTGTGACCACCAAAATGTTTCATGTATTTAAAAATTCTCCAGGACCAAGCAGGAAGTCAATCCTCACATAGGGATGACATCGACGTCGATGGAGCCCTTGCGGAGCATTTCCCCAGCTTTCCAAGAAAGCCTTTGGGAATGCAGACACGCATGCGCGGTTCCCTTCCCGCCTAAAGGTGCCATCTTGCTCAGTCTCTCTTTTTCCGTGAAGCCCACCGGACGTATGTCCTAGTCCTCCCGGAAAATAGTTCGATTTTTTCGCGATTCATTCCCTAATTTTTCTCCGGTTCGACGCCGGTTCCCCTCCCGCCGGGTTCGGTACACCGGTATCGAGCCCGATCTTCTTTTTTCGGTTTTTGCCCTTCGTGGCTGGCGTTCGCACCCTTTTTTTCTTTTTCCCTGGAAGGCCGGTACTTTGACCTAGCCAGGGACTCTTTTTTTTTCCCCGATGGCTTCCAGTGGGTTCAAAAAGTGTGATCGGTGCAAGCAGCTAATGTCTCTCACCGACACACACGACTGCTGCCTTCGGTGCCTCGGTCCTGACCACGATCCCAAGATCTGTGGACCATGTGGAAAAATGTCTTCCAAGGCGCTTTGAAGTAGTCAGCACCAAAAGGAAAGGCTTTTCTCCAACTCAGCCTCTGGCCGGTCCCGGACCTCGTCTGAGGCCTTGACATCTCGGGAATCGGATCCCGAGCACCGTCGGGGCTCCTCGGACAGGGGGTCCCCCGACCGAGAACGAAAGAGGAAGAAGCGGCTCACGAGGGCGTCGTCGGAAGAGGTCCCTGGCTCCTCGAGAGCTGGGTCTCAGACCCCCAACCATCGCCCCGGGCCCGTGGAAGAGGAGAAGCCTCCCAAAGTACCTCGATTGGAGCCGGAGTCTGCTGGACACGTAAGTCCTGTAATCCTCGTGGACTCTCCTCCCAGAGAGCCGATGTCGGGCCCGGCGCTGCCAGGGCCCAAGTCGGGGGCTGCTGAGTCTCCTGAGCTGGGTCTCAGGCTGACAGCCTTGGAGAGCAGACTGTCTGCCTTGATGGAACAGCAGCGGGCACTGATAGCTAACCTGTCTGGCGCATCTGCCCCAACCACCGGGACATCGACATCAAAGTCGACCCCGGAGACCGAGCCGATACTCGAGACCATAAAGGCTCGAGGTTGACCTCGGTCGCGGTCTCCCTTGACCTCCCATTCGGGACCGAGGGCGTCGAAGCCGGTGCCTTCGGCGTCGGGGCGGGTGCTCGCAGGCCCCACGCGGTCGGACCCCGATTCCTCATCAGACAAGTCCACCTGGGAGACGGAGTGTGGCGGTACCATTTCCATCACCGACACCCATGAGTGGTATCTGAAATGTTTAGGTCCTGACCATTCCATCTCGGAGTGTATGGCCTGTGCCATGATGTCCAAGAGAGGCCGCCAAGCTCAGTACCCTGATTCCCCTCTGCTGCAGCTTCGGTGGCATTGACGTCTTCCAGGGCTTTGTCTTCCTCCCGTGGATCTCAGGTAACTAAACATAAGTCTAGCCGGTCCTCAAAGGGTAGATCTCCTTCTGAGCATCGAGATGCCTCTGGCATTGCCCTCGAGGATTTCACACTGGCAAAATGGCCCTGGCGGGAGGCTTTAGCTTCCAAAGCATTATCGAGGCCTTGACCAGGCAGAACTACTGGTGCCATGCTCTGGGGTACCGGCAGTCTTCTCCGGTACCGACACCCAGGCATCGGCAGCGTCGATAGACCAGAGAGTCCTGGCTATTGAGCGCAGTCTGGTGGCTCTCCTTGCGGCGTCGACGTCCTCGGAACCGCGTCAAACCTTTCAACCGGTATCGGTACCGATAGCATCGACTTCGGTGGCCACATTGCCTGCACCCAGTCATCCGATGCCCCCCAGTACCAATACTCCGGTACTGATTACTCCCGGTACCGACTTTGGTCGGTACGTGTATCAGGCTTTTCAAGAGCATCCTGACAGATGATACTTCGAGTCCTCAGAAGAGTCTGAAGATTCTGACAGTTCTGTCGATGCAAGAATTCTTCTCCCAGAGGAGCCTTCCTCCCCTAAACGTAGGATGTCCCCTCCAGAGGATATGTCCTTTCAGGATTTCATCAGGGATGTGGCTCGAGGTCTGTCCATTACTGTGGCACCTGAAACAGAGCCCAGAGCAAAGGAGTTGGAAATTTTACAATATCCTTAAACTCCTAAGGAGGCAGCTACCTTGCCCATCCATGAGATCTTGTATGATCTCATGTTGAGAATGTGGGAGACACCTCTTACCACCTCTCCTCATTCTCATAGACTGGATACTCTGTATCGAGTCCCTCCTTGTCCTGGATTCCAAACAACTCAGCTTCCTCACCACTCTATTGTAGCAGAATCAGCTATGAGAAGGATCAAGAGTGCAAAGAGACATGCCTCTAATCCTCCAGGACGTGAGTGCAGAACTCTGGATGCTTTTGGACGTCTTGTCTTCCAAGCTTCCATGCTTTCTGCCAGGATCAGTTCCTATAGTCTATACATGGGAATGTTCCTGAAGGAAGTCACAGATGACCTACAGGCTTTGAGTCCTATTCTTCCTGACGATAGAAGACAGGATTTTCTCACATTGGTCAAACATGCCCAAGATGTTTTGAAATTTGTCAACCGTGCAGCTTTTGACTGCTTTGAGTGCATAAGCAGAACCTCGGCCATTGCCATAGGTACACGTAGAATTGCTTGGCTCCAGGCTGGGTACAAGACAAACTGGGAAATATTCCTTGTACTGGTGAGAACCTGTTTGGTAGAGATTGGCAAGAGAAAGCCAACGAGATGGATGCTGAAAACTCTACCTTGGACAGACTGTCCAAGTCTACAGCTGATCCTGCAAGAAGGAAATCTTTTAAGAAACCATTCTTTTCTAAAAAGAAAAAATTTTATCCTGCTTATTCTCAGCAGGCACGTTCTGCAGGTCAACCTTCCGGAAAACTCAGCAACCACCCAAACAAAGGAAGGCGAAGACTGTTAAGCCTCAACCGTCTCAGCAGTCTCAGCCTCCACAAAGTCTTTGACTTTCATCTAGAGAATTTAGCCTTCCTGGCCCTCAATGGACCCCAGGTGGGAGCAGATAACAGCAGAGCATTGGACACTCTCCATTATCAGAGAGGGGTACAAGCTGCACTTTCTGTGCATGCCCCCTCCCACAGTGGTAAGACAGTTCAATTCTCAGACCTCTCTCATCAATTTGTTAGATCAAGAGGTCTCTACACTTCTTGCCCAGGGGGCAATAGAAGACGTACCCATTCATCAGCAGGGTACAGGGTTCTACTCCCCCTATTTCCTTATCCCAAAGAAAACAGGGGGATACAGACCTATCTTGGACCTCAGAGAATTGAACAAATTCCTGTTTAAAGAGAAATTCAAAATGATTTCTCTAGGAACTCTGCTGCCATACCTTCAGAGTCAAGATTGGCTTTGTTCTCTAGATCTCAAGGATGCGTACACGCATGTTCTCATCCATCCAACTCACAGAAGGTTCCTTCGGTTCCTTTTCCAGAGAAAGCACTTCCAATACAGGGTGCTTCCTTTGGGTCTGGCCTCAGCTCCAAGAGTGTTCACGAAATGCATGGCTGTGGTAGCAGCATTTCTCCGCACTCTAGGCATATTCGTCTTCCCCTTCTTAGACGACTGGCTCATTCGAGCCCCATCAGAGTCAGAGGCCAGAAATTCCCTATCTTGCACAATGCGTATCCTTCAGTATTTGGGTCTAGTCATAAACATCCCAAAATCTTGTCTAACTCCCACTCAGTCTCTAGAGTTCATAGGAGCTTTGCTGGATACCAAAAGGACAAGGGCCTATCTCCCCCAGGCCCGTTGCCTTCGCATGGTACAGCTTCTCAAGCAGTGCTAAAACCTCATCTCACTGCCCGAGAAATGCTACAACTACTAGGCCACATGGCATCCACAGTGTATGTGGTTCCTTATGCTCGCCTCCATATGAGAGCAGCCCAGTGGACTTTATCCACCCAATGGACCCAGGCATCAGGGTGCCTGTCAGACAAAATAGCAAACACAAATCGTCTTATTTTGTCCCTCCAATGGTGGCAGTCCACTCAAAACCTGTTGCTGGGGTCCCCTTTTCAACAACCCTTACCCCAGGCAACTCTCACAACAGATGCTTCACCAGTGGGTTGGGGAGCTCATCTACAAGACCTCCCCACCCAAGGCACCTGGACTCCACAGGAGACTCATCTGCATATCAATCTCTTGGAGCTCAGAGCAATCTTCCTTGCTCTTCGAGTGTTCCATACCCTGCTCAGCTACAAGACAGTCCTCATTCATACAGACAATCAGGTAACCATGTTCTGTGTGAACAAGCAGGGGGAAACAGGCTCTCTGTCGCTTTGCAATGAAGCTTTGCGACTGTGGGCCCTCGCCAGAGAGCATCAGATTCATCTCCTGGCAGTGTACCTCCCAGGCATACAAAACTCTTGGGCATATTCGAGTTCTGCTTCCACACGAATGGTCTCTCCATGCAGACCAGGTGGCCAAGGTTTTTAAAATTTGGGGAACCCCGGACATAGACCTCTTTGCAAGTCCGTTGAATGCCAAACTTCCCCGGTTCTGTTCCAGAATTCTGGCTCAGGGCTCTCAGGCCAGGGATGCCTCCCTCCTTCACTGGGGTCAGGACTTCCTTTATGCCTTTCCGCCCATTCCCCTAATTCCCAAAACCCTATTCAAGCTTCAGAGAGACAGAGGCCATATGATTCTCATAGCTCCACATTGGCCACGGCAATTGTGGTACCCTCTGCTTCTACAACTCTCTCAAGCTCCCTCCCTAGAGTTAGGGTCTGCTCCAGATCTCCTGTCTCAGGAGGACGGAATGTTATGGCATCCCAATCCCCAATCCCTGCATCTCAGGGCTTGGTTGCTGAAGGCCTAGATCTTCATGATCTTAACCTTCCTCAGCCAGTAAGGGATATCCTTTATGCTTCCAGGAAACCTTCCACAAGACGCTCTTATGCTTTCAAGTGGAAAAGGTTTACCATATGGTGTTCGCAAAAGGGTCTTAACCCCCATGCGATACCTCTGTAATCATTACAGGAGTATCTCCATCATATCTCCAGGAGCAAGCAGGAATGAGTCTTCACATATGGGTACGTCGGTACCGACAGAGTCTGCGTGGGAACGCTCCCCAGCGTCCAATTAGAACGCTTTTGGGAGCATCCCACCACGCCTGCGTGCTGCCTTCCCGCCTTTCCCAACTGCCTCTCCTCAGTTTTCGTTTTTCCGTGGAGCCGGCAGGATGTACTCCTGTCACCGCAGAAAATTCTTCCTTTTTTTTTGTTTTTTCTTGAGGTCGCGTCTGCCTTCCCTCGACGCACCGGTACCGCAGGCGTTTTCCTTTTCTTTCTCCTAAAAAATTATTTTCTTTAGTAGGGAATTTTTTCCCTGTTTAGTGCCTGACGATTTTCGGCCTACTAGGCCTCTCCACTTTCCTTCATGGAAACGCCAGCCACTATCCCTAAAACATGTTTCAACTGTGGCGGTACCAAGTTAGTTTTAGACACCCATAACTGGTGCCTTCCATGTTTGGGTCCTGATCACTATCCGCTGGAGTGTCCCTCCTGCAGTAGTTTTTCCAGAAGAAGGTTTCAGCATCGAGCTCAACTCGATAGCGGTTCCCATCAGACCTGAGGGTACCAGCTACAACTCCTTTTTCACAGGATCAGGTAACCCAACAAAAGTCTGTAAAGACTAGCCAGTCCTCAGGTGGTAGATCTCATGTTCAACATCGAGATGGCTCTGGCCTTGCCCCCGAGGACAATTTGGCTTTAAAACCCCGGCGGGAGTCTTCAGCCTCCAAAGCACTAACGGGGTTTCAGGTTGTTCCCGGGGTTTTTACCTCTGCGAACATACCTGAGCGATGCTCGGTGGTGGTATCCGCTTGGAGCGGTGCCGGTACCCCGGCATCGGCAATGGTGTTGGATGAAACACTCCACACTGATGATTGCAGTCTAGCGCTCTCAGTATCTTCGGTGCTGCTAGAGCCGCTACAGACCGATCTTCCAGCATCGGTATCGATCCCGGTACCGATTCTGGCATCCATGTCGGTACCCTCCAGGTCTGTTTCGATAGATTCGCTGCTTTCGATGCCGAGTCTAGAATCGATTTCTAGCCTGGACGATTGGGTACCGACTCGTCTTGGTATCGACCTCGGACGGTGCCGAAGACATTGTTCCGGAGATCAAAGTCTACCTCTCTCGGTACCTTTGGTACAGTTAGTTGCCTCAGACTGATCTTCCGGTGTCGGTACCGGCTGCGATACCACTTCCGGTACCGTTTTCTACGTTCGCATCGGTACCGGTACCTTCCATGCTTACTTCCACAAGCTCGCTTCCTTCGGTACCGAGTTTGGAGTCCATCCCTGGCATGGATAGTTTTCCACCGATTCGTCGCGGTACCGGCCTTGAGCGGTACCGCCGACTATCCTTTCAGGAGAACCCGATGCTCCACCTTTTTGGGTCTGGTACTCCAATGGATCAATCCATTAGTGCTAAGACCAGATCTTCAACAGATCTAACCTTTACTCCTCATGATAGAGGACCCCTTCTGGGGAAATTTCTTTTCAAGCATTCCTGCTTGATATGGCAAGGTTACTTGCCATTTCTATACCTGATCAAGATCCTGCACCAGGGGATTCAGAGTTTCTGCATATCCCTGAGAATCCAAAGGAGGTTATCATGCTCCCTTTGTATCAAACCTTACAGGATCTTTTACTTAGAATGTGGGAAACACCTTTAAAGGTATCCCCACCTTCAAGGGCCACTGACTCTCTGTACAAGGTGCCCCCTTCTCTAGGGTTTCAAAAGACTCAGCTTCCACATCATTCTATTGTTGTGGAATCAGCAATGAGGCGTGTTAAAAGTGCTAAAAGGCACTCTTCTTATCCGCCAGGTCGTGAGTCTAGAACTTTAGATACTTTTGGACGTAAAAGCTTCCAGGCATCCATGTTTTCAACAAGAATTCTCTCATATATTTTCTATATGGGACTCTCTCTTGAAGAGGTCACAAACAGTTTGCTGTTTTTGACTCCTTTTCTTCAAGGTCACAAAAGAGCAGACTACTCTTTACTGGTTAGTCATGTTCAAAATATCTCTTGGTTTCTTACTCGTGCTACCCTAGACTGTTTTGAGTCTGTTAGCAGAACTTCTGCTATAGCCATAGGGGCACGACGCATGGCCTGGCTTCAAGCGTCTGACTTGGATAAATGGGTACAAGAAAGGCTGGGAAATACTCCTTGTACTGGGGAGAATCTCTTTAACAAAGAGACTTTACGCCAAGTTGCTCAATTAACCACTGGCACTGTTGCTTTCAAAGGATTGTCTACACCTTCCTCTATCCCAACTGGTAGGAAATCTTCTACCAAACTTTATTCCCCCAAGGGGAAAAAGTTATCTCCAGGAACAAGCAGGAATAAATCCTCACATATGGGTACGTCGGTACCGACGGAGCCCGCGCGGGAAAGCTCCCCAGCTTCCCAGAGGGAAAGCTTTTGGGGCCTCCCACTGCACATGCGCACTGCCTTCCCGCCTTCCTGACCAACTCTCCTCAGTTGTTCTTTTTCCGCGGAGCCAGCAGGTCGTGTTCCTGTCACCGCTGAAGAAGTTGTTATTTTAATTTGTTTCTTTGGCCGCGTGTCTGCCTTCCCCGATTTCGGACAGGTACCGCCGGTCTTTTTTCTTTATTTCTTTAAAAAAAAAAAAAAAAATCGTATTTTTCCCCACTTGGTGTGTTTGTCCTGTGAGGCCTCTAGGCCTTCACGGAATTCTACCTCATGGAGAAACCAGCCTCTGGTTTTAAAAAATGCACCAAGTGTAGCGGTACTATATCAGTCACAGACACCCATGAATGGTGTCTTAAATGTTTGGGGCCTGACCACTCCATTCCGGATTGCCCATCCTGTTCTTTGATGTCTAAACGTGGCTTACAAAACCGGGCAGCCAAGTTTCACATGCTGTTTTCTACAGATACTCTAGCATCGACATCTTCCAGGTCTTCCTCTCCTGATGGATCTCACGTAACCAAACATTCCTCTGGCAGGTCCTCAAAGGGCAAATCTCCCTCTAAGTATCGAGATGCCCCCGGGCTTGACCCTGAGGACCCTGCCCCAGCCAAACAACCCCGGCGGGAAGCTCCGGCTTCCAAAGCTCCTCCTATGGGGTTACAGGTTGACATCGATGGCACGGCCTCGACCGATCACTTGTTAGACTGCTCTGGGGTACCGGCTCAATCTTCCGGTACCGACATCCAGACAGTCGTGGCGTTTATGGATCATACAGTTCAATCCATGCAGCAGGCCATTATGGCTTTTATTAGAGCTGCGACGCCCTCGGTACCGCAGCCAGCGGTACCGACTCCGGTTCCGGTACCACAACCGATACCGGTACCCAGGGCATCCACATCGACCAGGATACTGATTCCGGTTCCCGGTTCTGGGGTTTTTCCCGATACCGATCCGGTTCCGGGTACCCCCGATGTCGATACCGGTCAATACGCTTATCGATCCCTGGAAGCAAACAGACGATACTTCGAGTCTTCTGATGACTCTGATTCATCAGATGACTCTGCTGAAGTATCCCTTACTCTACCTGAAGAGAACTCTTTTCCAAAGAGGAGAATGTCTCCTCCAGAGGATTTGTCCTTTCAAGACTTCATTATTGAAGTAGCTAAAGGTCTCTCTATTTCAGTAACCTCTGAAAAAGAACCTAGAGCAAAAAAATTAGATATTTTAGGATACTCTAAGGTTCCCAAAGAGGCAGTCACCTTGCCCATTCATGAAATTCTTCAAGAACACATGATGGATTTATGGGAGACTCCTCTCACCCTATCTCCACATTCTCATCGTTTGGGCACCATGTATCGTGTCCCTCCTTCTCCTGGTTTTCAAAAAACTCAGCTCCCTCACCACTCTATTGTGGTGCAGTCAGCTATGAAAAGGATAAAGAGTACCAAAAGACACTCTTCTACTCCTCCAGGAAGAGAATGTAGGACTTTGGATGCTTTTGGTAGAAAAATCTTCCAAGCAAGTATGCTTATTGCCAGAATCAATTCATACAGCCTCTATATGGGCATGTTTCTGAAGGAGATTGCATTAAAAATACGCCATTTTCTCCCCTTTATTCCAGAGGATAGAAAGGAGGAGTTCCTTCTTTTGCTAAAGCATGCCCAAGATATTTCAAAGTTCTCCAACAGAGCAGCCTTTGACTCCTTTGAGGGTGCTAGCAGAGCCTCAGGTATTGCCATAGCGGCTCGCAGAATTGCTTGGCTCCAGGCCTCTGACCTAGAATCCTGGGTCCAGGATGGGTTGGGAAATCTGCCCTGTACAGGTGAGAATCTGTTTGGTAAGGAGTGGCAAATCAAAGCCACTCAAATGGATGCAGAAAATGCTGCTTTAGATAGACTTTCTAAGTCTACCTCTACTCCTGTCAAGAAAAAATCTTTCAAGAAGCCTTTCTACTAGAAGGCCAGATTTGCTACAAATACTGGCCAACAATCTTCTGCAGCTCGCTTTGCTCCTAAGCGTCAGCAGCCTAAACAGGCCAGGGCAAAACCTGCAGGGGCTGCTACAGCCCAGCAGTCCCAACCCCCTCAGGGTTTTTGACTTAATACTAGAGAACTTAACCTTTCTGGCTCTAAAACATCCAGAGCCTCTCACCATTCCAGGAAGGTTAACTCATTTTGCTCCCAGATGGGAGCAAATCACATCAGAACAGTGGACCCTCTCTATCATCAGAGAGGGCTACAAACTACATTTCTCCAGCCTTCCTCCCCATACCATGGTGAGATGTTTCAATTCTCCCCCATCTCTCCTGAACCTGTTGGGTCAGGAGGTGACCACTCTTCTCGCCCAAAGGGCAATAGAAGAGGTTCCTCTTCTTCAACAGGGGTCAGGGTTTTACTCCCCTTATTTTCTCATTCCCAAGAAAACGGGGGGTACAGACCCATTCTAGATCTCAGAGAATTGAACAAATTCCTATGCAAGGAGAAATTCAAGATGCTTTCTCTAGGTACTCTCCTTCCATACCTACAGAGTCAGGACTGGCTTTGTTCTCTAGATCTCAAGGATGCATACACACATATACTCATCCATCCATCCCACAGAAAATTCCTACGGTTTTTGTTCCAGGGAAAACATTTCCAATACAGAGTACTTCCCTTCGGTCTAGCCTCTGCTCCAAGAGTATTTACCAAATGCATGGCAATAGTAGCTGCATTTCTACGCACCCTGGGAATTTTTGTCTTCCCATACCTGGACGACTGGCTCATCCGAGCTCCATCTCAGTCCGAGGTTCAGACTTCCCTGGATCGCACCAGACGCATTCTGCAGTATCTGGGACTTGTGATCAATCTGCCAAAGTCTCAACTCACCCCTACTCAGTCCCTGGAATTCATAGGTGCCTGGTTGGATATCACCACTGCAAGGGCCTATCTTCCTCAGGCTCGTTGCCAACGTCTAGTGCACTTGGCCTCCCAGACTCAGTCCAGAAGCCACTTGACTGCCAGGGAGATGCTACAACTATTAGGCCACATGGCCTCCACAGTACATGTGGTGCCCTATGCTCGCCTACATATGAGAGCAGCTCAATGGACTTTGTCCACCCAGTGGACTCAAGCATCAGGAGCTCTCTCAGACCAAATAGCAAACTCCAAACGTCTCTTTTGGTCTCTCCAATGGTGGATGTCCACTCAAAATCTGTTGTTGGGGGCCCCCTTTCAACCATTGTTGCCCCAAACAACCCTCACAACAGATGCCCCCCAAACAGGTTGGGGAGCTCATCTTCAAGATCTCTCCACTCAGGGCACTTGGTCTCCACAGGAGACCACCCTTCATATCAACCACTTGGAACTTCGAGCAATCTTTCTAGCTCTCAGAGTTTTTCATACCCTCCTCAGCAACATGACAGTCCTTATTCATACGGACAATCAAGTAGCCATGTTTTACATAAACAAACAAGGAGGGACTGGCTCTCTGTCGCTTTGCAACGAAGCTCTAAGATTATGGGCCTTCGCCAGAGAGCATCAAATCCATCTCCTGGCAGTATATCTTCCAGGAATCCAAAACTCTTGGGCAGACAGACTCAGTCGAGTTCTGCTTCCACACGAATGGTCCCTGCACGTGGATCAGGTACTCAGAATCTTCCAGAAATGGGGAACCCCGGACATAGACCTCTTTGCAAGTCCGTGGAATGCCAAACTTCCCCGGTTCTGTTCCAGAATTCCGTGTCAGGGAGTTCAGGCCAAGGATGCCTTCCTCCTTCATTGGGGTCAGGGCTTCCTGTATGCCTTTCCACCCATTCCTTTGATTCCCAAGACTCTGTTCAAACTTCAAAGGGATCAAGGGTCCATGATCCTCATAGCTCCACGCTGGCCACGCCAAGTGTGGTACCCTCTACTTCTGCATCTCTCCCAAGCCCCCTCCCTGGACTTGGGAGCGGCTCCAGACCTTCTGTCTCAGGAGGAGGGGATTTTGTGGCACCCAAACCCCAAGTCCCTTCACATCAGAGCTTGGTTACTGAAGGCCTAGACCTTCAACACTTCAGTCTTTCGCAGCAAGTGAAAGATATCCTCCATGCCTCTAGGAAACCTTCCACTAGGCCAGCGATGGCGAATCTATGGCACGCGTGCCAGCTGTGGCACGCGAAGGCCTTGCAGCTGGCACGCGGGTAGGTCCGCAAAAAAGAAAAAGCTGGCTCTGGCTGCTGCCGCGGACGCAGCAGCGGCAGAGTGCAGTGTCCCGCGGGGCCCCCTCCGCCCGCTAAGCCCCTCTGCAAGGGCTTTCAGATTCGCGAGGGAGAGCGTCTCCCTCGCGTCTCTGTTAAGCCCGCAGGGGCTAATGGGAAATTTCCCATCAGCCCCTTTAGACGCGAGGGACTGATGGGAAATTTCCCATTAGCCCCTGCGGGCTTAACAGAGACGCGAGGGAGAAGCTCTCCCTCGTGAATCTGAAAGCCCTTGCAGAGGGGCTTAGCGGGCGGAGGGGGCCCCGCGGGACATTGCATTCTGCCGCTGCCGCGGCAGTGGCAGCAGCCAAAGCCAGCTTTTTTTTTTTTTTTTATATGCCATGGGGGGGGGGGGGGTTAGGAAAGCTAATGGGCGTGGGGGGGGGTGTAGGACTGCAAAGGGGCTAGGGGGGGGGGGGTTGGACTTCTAATGGGGGAGGGGGGGGTGTAGGACTGCTAATGGGCTAGGGGGGGTGTAGGACTGCTAATGGGCTGGGGGGGGTAGTGGGTAGGACTGCTAATGGGCTAGGGGGGGTAGGACTGCTAATGGGCTAGGGGTGGTAGGACTGCTAATGGGCTGTGGGCTGATGGGTCTGTCTGGAAATGGGGTGATGGGGGGGTAGGACTGGTAAGGGGCTATGGGGGGGTTAAGACTGCTAATGGGCTATGGGCTGATGGGGGAGGTCTGGAAATGGGGTGTGGGGGGTTCGGACTGATCATGGGCTAGGGGGGGGGGCTAGGACAGGAAGTGGGCTGATGGGGAGGGTTTAGGACTGGATGGGCTGTGGGCTGTTGGGGGGTTAGGACTAGTAATGGGCTATGGGGGGGTTAAGACTGGTAATGGGCTCTGGGCTGATGGGGGCTGTCTGGAAATGAGGTGATGGGGGGTTAGAACTGCTAATGGGCTATGGGGGGGTTAGGACTGATAATGGGCTAAGGGGGGGGCTAGGACAGGAAATGGACTGATGGGGAGGAGTTAGGACTTGAGGTGGGCTGATGTGGTTAGGACTGGTAATGGGCTGTGGGCTGATGGGGGGGGTTTAGGACTGGCAATGGGCTGTGGGGGGCTGACTGGAAATGGGCTGATGGGGTTAAGACTGGAAGTGGGCTGATGGGGGGTTAGGACTGGTAATGGGCTATGGGGGGGTTAGGACTGATAATGGGCTATGGGGGGGGTTAAGACTGGTAATGGGCTTTGGGCTGATGGGGGATGTCTGGAAATGGGGTGATGGGGGGTTAGGACTGGTAATGGGTTATAGGGGGGGGCTTAAACTGAAAATGTGGTGATGGGGGTTTAGGACTGGAAGTGGGTTGATGGGGCGGCTAGGACTGGTAATGGGTTGGGGGGTTGCTATGACTGGAAATGGGCTGAGTGGAAGGGGAGGCTTGAACTGCAAATAGCTGATGGGGAGGGAGCTTGGAATGGAAATGGGCTGTGAGGGAAGGGAGCTAGGACTGAAAATGGGCTGATGGAGCAGCTAGGATAGGACTGGAAATGGGCTGTTGGGGGGGAGCTAAGATTGGAAATGGGCTGTGGTGGGGGCTTGAATTGAAATGGACTCATGGAGGGGCTAGAACTGGAAGTAGGCTCATGGGGGGGGCTTGGACTGGAATTGGACTGAGTGGAGGGGAGCTATGATTTGACATGGGCTGATGATGGGGCTAGGAAATGACTAGAAATGGGCTGATGGGGGGCTAGGATTGGAAATGAGCTGATGAAGGGACTCAGACTGAAAATGGATGGGGGAGCTAGGACTGGAAATGGGTTGATGGGGGGCTAGGACTGGAAATGGGCTGATGCAGGGACTAGAAAGGAATGGATGCTGGGTGAGACTGGAACTAGAAGGGAGCTGATGTTGGGGGAGGATTAGAATGGGATGGGGCTGGGAGAGTAAAATGGAGAGGGGAAAAATATTTTGTGTGGGAGGAATGAAAAATCTACAATTGGCCGGGTATTGTGAGAGTAAGTGGGGATTGAGGATGGAGCGGTAAAATTTGTGTGGATGAAATAGGAATGAGGAAAGAGCAAAAGGAGAAAGATTAGTATGTTAAAGCAGATGTAGAGAGAGAGAGAATGGAAAAAAAGACTAGAAGAGAGAAGAAAGAACAAATGGACAGCAGACGATGGAGAGTTAGCAGAAAACATGAAGAAACCAGAAGAAAGTGGCTGGAGCAATTGCAACTGAAAAAAAATGCACAAAAGGTAGAAAGATATCTCTTTATTTTGAATTTATTAACTGGAATATGAAACCTCTGGGAAATGTGCATCATTAACGTCTGTGCTTTGTTTGGTACAAGAGGAAATTAATTTATAGTTTTATTTCTACAGTGTTGTACATTCCAAGTTTGGCTTTTGGGGTTCCCAGTTTAATTATTGCCTTCCTGTTTCTAAATTGTGATTCCTTGTTTGGTGATGGTCTATGTTCTGCATGTGTAACTGAGCTGAGGTTTAATTGACGTGCAGGCACTTTGAGGAAATTCTTTGGTTTTGTGCGGCAGTTTGGGCACTCGGGCTCAAAAAGGTTAGCCATCACTGCACTAGGCGTTCTTACGCTTTTAAATGGAAAAGATTTTCCATTTGGTGTGCTCAAAAGGGTCTTGACCCTCTAGCACTCCCCTTGAATTCTCTCTTGGCATATCTCCTGCATCTCTCCAATGCAGGGCTCAAAACGAATTCAGTAAGAGTCCATTTGAGTGCTATTGCAGCATCCCTCAAGCCCATCAATGGACAACCTGTTTCCTCTCATCCTCTTATTGCAAGATTCATGAGAGGCCTAACCTTAACTAAACCTCCCATTCGACCTCCTCCGGTGGCATGGGACTTAAACTTGGTTCTTGGTCAGCTTATGAAGCCACCCTTTGAACCCCTAGCCACTACCTCCTTGAAATTTCTTTCCTGGAAGGTTATTTTTCTTATTGCAGTCACCTCAGCTCGCCGTATCAGTGAACTGCAAGCTCTAGTGGCTAATCCACCTTATACATGGTTCCATCATGATAAGGTGGTCCTTAGGACCAATCCCCACTTTATGCCTAAAGTGGTCTCCCCTTTTCATCTTAATCAAGAGGTATATTTACTTGTCTTTTTTCCAGCTCCTCATGCATCTGCGGCAGAGAGGAACCTTCATACTCTAGATTGTAAAAGAGCTCTTGCCTTTTACCTCCACAGGACACAGCAACATCGAAAGTCTTCTCAGCTTTTTGTTGCTTTTGATCCTTCTCATTTAGGACTTCCAGTCTCCAAAAGAACACTCTCCAATTGGATTGCTCAGTGTATCTCTTTTGCTTACCAGAGTAAGAACCTTTCTCTGGAGGGCCATGTCACCGCTCACAATGTGAGGGCCATGGCCACCTCTATGGCTCATCTAAACTCTGTGTCCATTGACCAGATCTGTCGAGCAGCCACTTGGGCCTCGGTTCATACCTTTACAGCCCATTACTGTTTGGACAAGGACTCCCGCCAGGATGCCTTGTTTGGTCAGGCTGTCCTCAGACACCTGTTCCATTCTTGAACAACTCCAGCCCACCTTCCCTGAATGGATGCCTGAGATCCATAGAAAGATGAGGAACCTTTCAGGGTCTCATACCCTTGAGGGGATCTCCCGGGCATCTTAGCTAGGGAGTCCCCATATGTGAGGACTTATTCCTGCTTGTTCCTGGAGATAGCACAGTTACTTACTTTGTAACAGGTGATCTCTGGGAACAGCAGGAATTAGTCCTCACAACCCACCCACCTCCCCTAGGAGTTGTATCTCTCTCTGTTTCCTTTCCTCTCACTATTGTCTCAGCTTTAAACTCGAACTGAGGAGAGTTGGTCAGGAAGGCGGGAAGGCAGCGCACATGCGCAGTGGGAGGCCCCAAAAGCTTTCCCTCTGGGAAGCTGGGGAGCTTTCCCGCGCGGGCTCCGTCGGTACTGACGTACCCATATGTGAGGACTAATTCCTGCTGTTCCCAGAGATCACCTGTTACAGGTAAGTAACTGTGCTTTATCCTTTCTCTACCCTTCATACAGCTGTTTCCAAACAAGGGAAACATCAAACCAGGCTAAAGAAACCACAACCTCAACAGTTTTAGCAAACCCAGCAGCCGCAGGGTTGCTGATAGACTCTTCACTGAATTCTTCTTCCTGTTTTGAGGTTTAGAACCTGTAGTTTGCTTCTTCTCATTACAAGCATCTACATCGGTTCCATCCAAAATTTACATTAAAGAGACATCCTGACTTTTAGCTCATAGAGCTTCTTAGCATGATGATGCTTTACAGGTAGTAAAGTTACTCCTCTTCCTTCTAGGTAGATAGAGGGAGTAACAACTATCAATAAGGTCGTCTATGCCTTTACCTTTGACAGTTTCTCCTGTATCAGCATGTCTCATACTATTCTTTTCAGAGATTTACTCCATCGTAAGTCTTTTTCAACTCTGTCCCTCTTACTAAGACATTTTGGTCTGTAAGAGTGATACCACTTAACTGAAGGCTTATCCCTAAGCTCCTGAGTTTCTTTTCAGAGTTGTCTCCCCCTTGCATTCTTGTTTTTGTGGCAGCTTCTCAGACAATGACGGAGTTTTACCACTCCTACTTATGTCTGTAGGTCTTTTCCAATCTTGGGACCTAAGATTTGTTCTGCTGCCCTAACAATAGTTAGAATGCAGGGACTCTTAGTGGTTAGACCACTGACTTGCTGACCAAGCAACCAGGGCTTGATCTCCATTATCAATCTTTCTGGCCTTAGTACTAAGTCTCAGACAGACCAAGAACCTTTTCTGGTTTTCTTGTTGCAGACACATCAGCATACCTTCTATCCCTAGCCTTCCCCAATCCTTGGGCTTTGGCGGAGTAGTTCAGGTTACATACTGACTCTTAAACAGCCAGTTTTTTCTTCTAACCAACCTGCAACATGCTCTCTGCTCTACAGAGCAGCTCTGCACTATGGGCCCTTGCTAGAGAGCAAATAATTCCAGATGGTTAGGAAGGGCTTTACTGGGTTCTTCCCTACCCTTAACATTTCCATTAAAGTCTCCTTCTTCAATAAAGGACACAGGCCTTTAATTAAGTGAAGACCTAAAGAATTATCCAGTCCCCTGGGTTGGTTCACATCCCCAGTGGACCCCTTCACCAGGGATGGTTTTCTTTTAGTAGCAGCCAGTCCTTGTCTTCTATTTCCTTCCACCCTCAATTCTTCATGGGGTAATTCATATTGAGCGCAAGAATGCATCATACTCATTTTGCCCTCTTAGAAGGGTAAATATGGTATCTCATTTCATTGCATCTTCTTCTCCAGCTGCCATGCTGGAGTTATGGAAGGATCCAGACTTACTGTCAGCAGATTAAAACATCCTCCATTCCTGGTTATTCAAGGGCTAGAGTTCTTAGAACACTCTAGACTTCTCCTTGTCAGTGAGAGCACTCCCTTAGCTCTCCCACCCACAACCAAGGAGAATGGATTCTCTAAACATCTCCTCAAGCAGGCACTGTTCCCTCTAAGCTGTGCGTGTGTGCGTGCGCACACCTCGCCAAGCGAGCGCACATACTTTACAACAGAGCGCACAAAAATTACGGCTCTGATTCTGATAGAAAACAACACAGACGTCTTAAATTTTAAAAGCTATGATTGTAATTACTAGAAATTTCCCGCTTCATTTAGTAATCGTCTATTTTCATTTAACTTGATTAAAATCAATGTGGTGTACATACTGTATTCTGACGTGTAGTCAAATTTTAAAGTATATAACTCTGAGTGTCGTTATGTGGCGCACAAAAATTTAACCTTCCTTCAAAAGCTGCACACAGCTGATATTTTATGCACACACAGCCCACAGAAAATTAGAGGGAACATTGCAAGCAGGTATTTCCCTTCTTGTTGTTAGATGAATCTTTCTCTTCCCACGTATCCCTATGTGGGGACATGGGTATATATATATGTATACATGTATATAGACATATGCATATCTGTACCCATATATATCTAGATATTCATATAAATAGATATACAGTATCTGTATTTACCTATCTATATATATATATTGCAATATATGATGATAGGTGGATATGTATCTATATACTTTTTTCCATCTGTCTGCCTAGGTTCATATATATATATATTTTTCCTATACGTGCCCGACAGATAGTCACTATCCTTTTCAATGCTGCTCCAGCATGTTTGGGGTTCTACATAAACAACCATTTCCCTGTGGTAGTTAAAGGGTTTTCCACCATGACCTTCAGTTTAGGTACATCTGAAGCTCTCCATGTACCATCTTTTTTCCTAAGTGACTTCAGTTAGGAAGGACATTCTGAATCTTCAGAAAATAGGAGGCTACAATGCCTCATACTTCTGTCCTTCTTTGTTATCAGATATAGGGATCTTCAAAGCCCCTCTTCTCCTATAAGAGCTATGTCTCTTTAAGGTCAAAAGAGCTTCAGGTTTATCTAATAGGGACTTCCGTGTTTTTCCCGCAAAAGTCCTGCCTCATTGAACTACCCCAGTTCCCCCAGGGACTTTTCTCGCCCTAAGGGTTCAGACCTCAACCTGTCTTTTGCACAGTTTATTTACCTCTGCTCTACATTGAGGTACTCCTTGAGAATATTCTGCTGGTTCATATTAGCAGATCCATGTGAACCTCCATGAACGTTTTTCAGTACCACCAGGTGAGGTCCATATGGGTATATTGCAATTCAATATTTACTACTGGATATTATCCACACAGGGTCTCCTATCTAGGCGTCCTCTTTGGTCCAGCTGTCCATAGCACATCTTTTTCTTCGAACTCCTATCCTCCATCCCCAGGATGCCTGAGGTTCTGTCGAATAGCATGGCCTTTTTTCAGATTCGCAGCATGCTGGGACTCCTCCAGGCATCTTAGCTTGGGAGTCCCCATATGTGACGACTCATTCCTGCTTGTTCCTGGAGATAGCACAGTTACTTACCTGTAACAGGTGATCTCCGGGAACAGCAGGAATAAGTCTTCACAACCCACCCACCTCCCCTAGGAATTGTATTCCTCTATCTCTGTCTTTCCCCTCTCTCTTTGTCTCAGCTTTAAAACTTAACTGAGGAGAGGCAGTTGGGAAAGGCGGGAAGGCAGCACGCAGGCGTGGTGGGACGCTCCCAAAAGCGTTCTAATTGGACGCTGGGGAGCGTTCCCACGCAGACTTCGTCGGTACCGATGTACCCATATGTGAAGACTTATTCCAGCTGTTCCCAGAGATCACCTGTTACAGGTAAGTAACTGTGCTTTATCCAATGCGGGACTTAGGACTAACTCAGTAAGAGTCCATTTGAGTGCCATTACAGCTTCTTTCAAGCCTCTGAATGGGCAACCTATTTCCTCCCATCCTCTTGTAGCAAGATTTATGAGAGATCTTCTTCTAACCAAGCCTCCCATTAGGCCACCTCCAGTGGCATGGGACTTAAACCTAGTTCTTGGTCAGCTCATGAAGCTGCCTTTCGAACCTCTGGCTACTACATCATTGAAATTCCTTTCTTGGAAAGTTATCGTTCTCATTGCAATCACATCAGCACGCCGCCTCAGTGAGTTGCAGGCACTAGTAGCTGATCCACCTTACACAAGGTTCCATCATGACAAGGTAGTCCTTAGGACTCATCCACACTTCATGCCGAAGGTGGTCTCGCCTTTCCATTTAAACCAAGCAGTTTACGTGCCTGCCTTTTTTCCAAGGCCTCATGCATCTAATGCAGAAAGGAATCTTCATACCTTGGACTGTAAAAAAGCTTTAGCCTTTTACTTGCAAAGAACACAGCAACATAGAAAGTCCTCTCAACTCTTTGTTGCTTTTGATCCTTCTCATTTGGGACTTCCAGTCTCCAATAGAACACTGTCCAACTGGATTGCACAGTGCATTTCTTTTGCCTATCAGAGTAAGAACCTTCCTCTGGAGGGCCATGTCACAGCTCACAATGTGAGAGTAATGGCAGCCTCAATGGCAGCCTCAATGTCGAGCAGCTACTTGGGCCTCAGTTCATACCTTCACAGCCCATTACTGCTTGGACATGTACTCCCGCCGGGATGCCTTGTTTGGTCAGGCTGTTCTTCAACACCTATTCTATACCTAATCAACTCCTACCCACCATCCCTGGTTGGATGCCAGAGATCCATGGGGGGAAGTGGAGCCCTTCACAGGGGCACACAACTCTGTGGTCTCTCCCTGGCATCTAAAGCTAGGGAGTCCCCATATGTGAAGACTACATTCCTGCTTGTTCCTGGCGATAGCATAATTACTTACCTGTAACAGGTGATCTCCGGGAACAGCAGGAATTTAGTCTTAACAACCCACCCACCTCCCCTAGGAGTTGTATCTCTCTATCTCTTTCCCTTTCCCTCTCTCTCTCTCTTTGTCTCAGCTTTAAACTCAACTGGAGAGAGGCAGTTGGGAAAGGCGGGAAGGCAGCACGCAGGCGCTGTGTGATGCTCTCAAAAGCTTCCTGGTTGGACGCTGGGGAGCGTTCCCGCGCAGGCTCCGTCGGTACCGACGAACCCATATGTGAAGACTAAATTCCTGCTGTTCCTGGATGTCACCTGTTACAGGTGAGTAACTATGCTTTCCACTCTTGGGGGCTGCCACTTCCAGATGTAACAAAAAACATTTTCTATTCAGTGCTTGCCATATCCCCTCTGATATTGCAACAGTCAATACCTGAAATAAGTACAAAAGCTGTGGGAGCCAGCACTTTTTCAACCATGGCTATATGAACCAGCCATGAAAAGTTATAGGTTGCAAACTTTACAGCATCCTCACTACCTACTCCCATACCTTCCCATAATTAGCCTGATACATGCCATACTCCCTAGCCTGTTTAAATGCAAACATATTCCTTAACCCCTCTTCCTAATGTGCCTGCAA
Source organism: Ichthyophis bannanicus (assembly GCA_033557465.1). Classification (NCBI taxonomy): domain Eukaryota; kingdom Metazoa; phylum Chordata; class Amphibia; order Gymnophiona; family Ichthyophiidae; genus Ichthyophis; species Ichthyophis bannanicus. Next base: position 694,306,997 of record CM066032.1, on the reverse strand, counting down.
GTTTATAGGCAGAATTTCCAATTTTTGCATATTTCTCCAGGAACAAGCAGGAAGTCAGCCCTCACTTATGGGTGACTCGGCACCGACGGAGTCCATGCGGAGCAATTCCCCAGCTTTCAAAGAAAGCCTTTGGGATTGCTACCACACATGTGTGGTCCTCTTCCCGCCCAAGGGTGAGATCTTGCTCAGTCTCCCTTTTTCCACGGAGCCCTTCGGATGCACATCCTGATCCCTTGGAAAAAGTGTTTCGTTTTCGGCCTACTGGCCTCTCTTTTTCAGTTGCACCGGTCCTCTACACGTCCTTCCCCTTCTCTACCTTTTTAGAGCTATTAGGGGATGGTTTCTCTTCATCTTTTTTGCCTAACAGGTTTCGCGCCCCTTTTTTCTGTCAACCGCTGACCATGTGGGTCTTCGACCTCGCGGGGGCCATTTTTTCCCCTGTGGCCATCGGATTCAAAAAATGCTATAGTTGCTCTAAGAACATGTTGCTTACGGTCACCCATGACTCTTGCCTGTGGTGTCTTGGAGCAGATCATGATCTAGAGCTCTGTTCGCTCTGTAAGAAAATTTCCTCTAAAGCCCTGCTCAGTCGTAAGCAGAAGTCCGAAGACATTTTCAGAAAGGCCACATCGGAGTCCCCGGTGGTGCCTTTGGTTGTCTCTCCTCCGGTGGGATGCCCCGTGCTCTCGGCGGCACGCCCCGCGCTCTCGGCGGCGCTCCGACCAGAGGTCCCCTGAAGTGGAGCGGCGCAAGAATAAGGCCTCGAAGTCGCTGTCGGGCTCCCGACATGGGCAAGCGCTCCCACACTCAGTCGTTCAGCCCCCTTCGGCGTTCCCAAGAGTCAGGCAAGGAGCAGCCCCGCAAGGTACCTCACACAGATACGGAGGCCTCCGGCGAAGGCACACAGTCTCCCGAGGGCCGTCCCAGTGAGGACCCCCTCTCCTCCTCGACGCCTGACACGATGACCCCGGGGTCGTCGTCACAGGGTCCTACGCCCACGTGGGAATCCCGCATGCTGGCGCTGGAACACAACATTAATGCGTTCATCACTTCCCTGCAGGTGCTCACAGCCAGCTTCTCTGACTCAGCCCAGAAACCGTGGTTCCCTCGTGTGGGATGCTGAAATCCGTCCAGGAAACCCCCGAGAGCCGTGGGCCTCATGAGGGTCCTCAATGTCGGTGTCATTCGCCTTCCCGTTCCTCGGGGGTGAGATCATCCAGGGTCTCCAGCTCCAAGCGTGTCTCGGCCGCTGGACAGGGCGACCTGCCTGGCTCGGATTCTTCATCCGAGTTCTCGGACTGGGGAGTCCGATGGGGATACCTCCCTGGAAACCCGTACCTACCGGGACCTTCCGTCAGACCCCTCCCCCCGCCTGCGTCTGAACGGTACTCACCGCCCGAGGACACCTCCTTCCTGGTGTTCGTTCGGGATATGGCACGGGCTCTTAACTTGGCCACCTAGGCCGAGGAGGATCCTTGAGCTCAAGAGCTCGACATCCTCCAGTACGAGTCCCCACCTAGGGAGTCTCTCTGTCCCGGTCCCTCCTATATCCTGTCCAGGCTGCTGCTGCGCATATGGGAGGCACCCGCCTTGACACCATGTACAAGGTACAGCGTGGCCCTGGCTTCAGAAAGACCCAACTCCCCCACACCTCCGTGGTGGTGGAATCAGCCATGAGAAAGCAAGAGAGCCCAAAATTGCACTCTTCAGTCCCCCTGGGCCGAGAGTTGAGAGCCCTTGACGCCCTAGGCCGCAAGGCCTACCGGCGGTCCATGCTCTCCTGTCACATTCAAGCATACCAATTATATATAGGCATGTTCTTGCGCGACCTGGCCAAGGAGCTTCTCCCGTGGCCTTGAGGGCAAACCTTTTAATAGGTTCAGTACCCTGCTGAAGTCTGTTGCAGACTGCTCAAAATACCTCTCCCACGCTGCCTACGATGGTTTTGAGTCCCTCGGCTCGGGTAGCGACTGCGGGTATCGGGGCCCGTCGTCAGGCATGGCTCCAGTCATCCGACTTGGAGCAGTGGGTGCAGGAGAAGCTCCTGGACGTACCTTGCCTTGGCAAGCAGCTCTTCGGCAAGCAAATGGAAGATAAGGCCACGGAGATAGAGGGAGTATATCACTAGAACCTGTCTCTCACGCAAGACCTTCACCCTCCCTCGGAAGAAGGAACAGGCCAGAAAGCTTTCTTCCCGAGGAAGGGCCTTCCTTATCATGGCTACCCGCCATACCAGACCACCCCATGCCGATCACTCCGGCACAAGGGAAGTCCAGTCAGGGTCACTGCAAGCCAGAAGGGCCCAAAACCCAGACCCCGGCTGCGCCGCAACCCGCACGGGTTTTGACGCCAGCCACATGTCCTCCGGCGACTCAGCAGCCGGTGGGGGGACGCCTGTCCTCTTTCGCCCCTCAGTGGGCTTCCATCACCTTGGACGCCTGGGTCCTCTGGGTCATCCGGAATGGCTATCGCCTCCACTTGGACAGGCTTCCCCCTCCCTTCTCCCCGGTGGAGCCTCCTCGACTCCCCGCGCACCAGGCCTTCCTGCAGCAGGAATTAGTCAACCTCCTCGCCCAACGAGCGGTCAAGAAGGTGCCATCGCACCTCTGAGGTCGGGGCTTCTATTCCTGGTACTTCCTTGTCCCGAAGAAGACAGGGTATCTGCGGCCCATCGTCGACCTCCGAAAGTTAAACAAGTTCTTGGTGCGGGAGAAGTTCAAGATGTTATCTCTTGGCATTCTGCTACCCTTTCTCCGGCAGGACGACTGGCTATGCCCCTTGGATCTAAAGGATGCTTACGTCCACATTTTGATTCACCCCCAGCACAGGCAATACCTGCGCTTCAGGGTGCAGGGAGAGCACTTCCAGTACAGGGTGCTCCCCTTTGGCCTCGCGTCTGCCCCACAGGTCTTCACGAAATACCTCTCCGCAGTCACCGCCTATCTCGGGCGTCGGGATATACCACTCTTCCCCTACCTCGACGACTGGCTCGTCACGGGATCCTCTGTTGAGGAGACTCACCGGGTGGCGGTGCACATGATTCTTCTGCTCGAGGCCCTGGTTCAACTATCCCAAGTCCCACCTCAAACCAGTGCAGGCTTTAGAGTTCATCGGGACATGCCTCGATACTCAGCGGGCGATCGCGTTCCTACCAGTGGATCACGCCAACTGCCTCTGAGCCCTGGCGGCTCGGGTCCAGAGCACCCCCTGGGTCACAGCTCGAACTATGCTGCGCCTCCTGGGCCACATGGCCTCCACCATCCATGTGGTTCCCCACACCCGTCTGCACATGCGGACAGCTCAGTGGTGCCTCAGCGCCCAATGGAGACCGTCCATCGGCCACCTGAGCGACCCCGTAAGGGTCTCCCACAGCATTCACCTGTCCCTGGGTTGGTGGCAAAACCCCCGCAACCTTCTCCAGGGGTTGCCCTTTCAGATCCCGCAGCACAACATGGTGCTGACAACAGATGCCCCCCTACGGGGTGGGGTGCCTACTGCGATGCGTTTTGCATGAAGGGGCAGTGGTCGCCCGAGTTGTCGTAGCAGTAGATAAACTTGCTCGAGCTCCGAGCGATTCGGTGGGCCCTGAGAGCCTTCAAGGACCACCTCAAGGGGAGGTCGGTGCTCGTATAGACAATCGCGTGGCGATGTTCTACGTCAACAAGGAAGGGGGGACCGGATCACGCTCGCTCTGCCAGGAAGCGGTCCTCCTCTGCTCCTTCGCCTCCCGTCGGGGATGACCCTCAGGGCGGTCTACCTCCCGGGCCAGGAGAATGTCCTAGCAGACAGGCTCAGCAGAATCCTCCACCCTCACGAATGGTGACTGGATCCGGGGGTGGCCGGCTGGCTATTCCTTTGGTGGGGGACTCTGGCTATGGACCTATTTGCCAGTCCACTGAACGCACATCTCTCCCGCTTCTGCGGGCTGGTGCCGCATCTGAGCAGGGAGGGCTTGGATGCATTCCTGCTGAGCTGGTCCCCCGGACGGCTCTATGCGTTCCCCCGGACCCTCCTCAAGCCTCAGTGGGACCGGGCATTGGTGATCCTCGTAGCTCCCTCGTGGCCTCGGCAGCCCTTGTTCCCGCTTCTGCTCCGGTTGTTGACGGAGCCTCCAGTTCCCCTGGGCTGTGCCCCGGGCCTCCTAATGCAGGACAGACGGACAGGTGCGACACCGAAACCTGGCCTTGTTATTCCTCACAGCTGAACGGGTCTTCCTAGCCCTGCTGGGTCTCCCGGAGGAGGTCAAGGAGGTTCTCATAACATCAAGGAAAACCTTGATTAGGTGAGCTTACGCCTTCAAGTGGCAGCGTTTCTCGGTCTGGTGCTCAGGGCCCCAGATCGACCCATTCTCCTGCTCCACTCGGTGGGTCCTTCAGTACCTCCTCCATCTCTCGAAGGAAGGTAATTTTTTTGGTTACAGATTTGGTAGCCTGTAGCTGGGGAGTCCCATAAGTAAGGACTGACTTCCTGCTTGTTCCTGGAGAAAGCGTAGTTAATCACCTGTAACAGGGGTTCTCCAACGACAACATGAATCAGTCCTCACTACCCTCCCACCTCCCCTGATAAGTTGCTGGATTTGTATCCTTCCCTTGCCATCTGCTTGGTAGGGCTCAAGCTAAGGGACTTGACTGAGCAAGATGGCACCCCTTGACGGGAAGAGGACCATGCATGCGTGGTAGCAATCCCAGAGGCTTTCTTTGAAAGCTGGGGAATTGCTCTGCGTGGGCTCTGTCGGTGCCGCCGACACCCATAAGTGAGGGCTGATTCCTGCTGTCCCTGGAGAACACCTGTTACAAGTGAGTAACTATGCTTTATTCTGAATCCTGCTAACCTCCCAAATTCCTTCAGCTCCCAGACTATATGTAGTAAGGTAACCTGGGGCCTACCCACTGTAAACATATCATCGATGATCTGTAAAAAAGTAATTGGTAATCCTGCTCTCCATCTCAATTCACTTTATACCTGCACTCCATTCTTATTTGGGCTGCTGGTGGCTCAGTAGATAGGGCTAACAACAGTAGAGACATTAGGTCTGCCTCGTTCCCCTCCTCAGGTCAAAGAAAATCAAATATGCCTCATTTATTTTAGCACATGCCCTCTCAGATGATGATACCTAGCCCTGATCCAGCTAGTATAGGCTGGACCGAATCCTATCTATCGCAAGGTTTTGAATAAGAAGGGCCAGCTCACCTGGTCAAAAATCTTCTCAGCATCAAAAGGCCATACAAATGTGCCCCCCCCCCCTTGTCATCCAAATTAAACTCAAGATCTTTCTGACATTATTCCCTGCTTTGCCTATTCATCATAAAGTCCGCTTGATTTGGATGAATCGTTGTGATCACCTCATTCACATCCAAATTAAGCAAAGAAATTGGTCTTATAGGACCCACACTCTAAGTTTTTCCTTTCCATTGGTATCATCGAGATTCTTGCCAGTCCCATCGTTTCACCCAAACACTCCTCTTGTTTAACCCAGTTGAATGAGGCTGCCAGTGGCCCTTCCAGGACATTCCTAAATATTCTATAAAAATTACCTTATTCTCCATGACCAAGCAGGAAGTCAGTCCTCACATATGGATGACATTGACGTCGATGGAGCCCCCATGCGGAGCATTTCCCCAGCTTTCTAAGAAAGCCTTTGGGTATACACCCACGCATGCGCGGTCCCCTTCCCGCCCAAAGGTGCCATCTTGCTCAGTCTTTCTTTTTCCGTGGAGCCCAACGGACGTGTGTCCGTGTCACCCGGAAAAGTTAGATTTTTTTCTGCGATTTTCGCTCTCATTTTGTCTGGTTCGACGCCGGTTCCCCTTCCCAACTGGGTTCGGTACGCCGGTATCGACCCGATCTCTATTTTTCGTTATTTTGTCCTTCGTGGCATGCGTTCACGCTCTTTTTCTTTTTCCCTTGAGGACCGGTCTTTTGACCTCGCGGGGGCCCTTTTTTCCCTGATGGCCTCCAGTGGTTTTAAAAAGTGTGATCGTTGTAAGACGCTCATGTCTCTTACTGACACACACGACTGCTGCCTGTGTTCCTCGGGCCGGACCATGATCCCAAGGTCTGTGTCCCGTGTGGAAAGATGTCCACTAAGCACTCAGAAGCCGGCAGCATCAGAAGGAGAGAATATTTTCTCACTCTGCCTCCGGTCGAGCCTGGACCTCATCAGAGGCCTCAACATCTTGGGAGTCGGACCCCGAGCTTCGTCGAGGTTCCTCTGAAAGGGGGTCCCCTAGTCGGAAGCATAAGAGGAAGAGAGAGCTCGTGAGGGCGGCATTGGAGGATGCCCCTGGTTCCTCGAGGGCCAGATCTCGGACCCCTGACCGCCGACCCGGGCCTTTGGAGCTGGAGAAGCCAACTAAGGAATCCCGTGTAGAGCCGGAGTCCGTCGAGCACGTAAGTCCTGTTGTCCTCGAGGACTCTCCTCCCAGGGAGCCGACGTCGGGCCCAGCATCGCCGGGGCCTGAGTCTGGTGGCTGCTGAGTCTCCTGAGCTTGGACTCAGGCTGACAGCCTTGGAGTGCAGACTATCTGCCTTCATGGATCAGCAGCGGGTGCTGATGGCCAGCCTGACTGGTGCATCTGCCCCGACCACCGGGACGTCGATGTCTAAGTCGACCCCGGAGACCGAGCCGGTTCTCGAAGCCATGAAGGCCCGAGTCCGGACTCGGTCACAGTCTCCCTCGACCTCCCGTTCGGGACCGAGGGCGTCGACGCCAATGGCCCCGGCATTGGGGCGGGTGTTGCTGGAGCCCACGCGGTCGGAGCCCCTCGACTCTTCCTCGGATGAGTCTGCGTGGGAGACGGAGGACGAGGAGTCCCCCGATACCTTTCGGACTCGGTGTGTCCCTTCGGACTCACCGCAGTCCGAGCCCCGGAGTAGGTCCCCACTGGAGGACACCTGGTTCTCGGAGTTTGTCAGGGACATGGCTAAGGCTTTGAATGTTCCTGCGGATCCCGAGGAGGAGCCTCGAGCCGAAGAGCTCAATGCCCTACCATACGACTCTCCCCGCGGGAGGCCTTTACTGTGCCGGTTCCTCCGATGCTGGAATGGCTCCTCTTCCAAATGTGGGAGGCACCGGCCTCGGCGCCAGTTTAGCGCAAGCGGGTCGATTCCATGTATCGAGTCCGAAAGAGCCCTGGGTTCCAGAAGGCGCAGCTGCCGCACCATTCTATGGTTGTGGAATCAGCCATGCATCATCTGAAGAGCCAGAAGATGCACTCTACGGTGCCCCCCGGCAGGGCGGCCTGAAGCCTAGATGCCATCGGCAGAAAGTGCTTCCAGGGCTCGATGCTTGCTTGCCGTGTCCAGTCCTACCAGCTGTACATGGGCATGTACTTGCAGGACCTGGCTAAGGAGATAGCCGGGTTCTCGGCTGGCCTCTCCGGGGAACCTTTGCAGAGGTTCAAGTCCTTGTCCTCGGGGATCCGGGAATGCTCCAAATTCATCTCCCGGGCGGCCTACGATGGCTTCGAGGCTTCGGCCCGCGTAGCGGCGGCCAGCATCGGTGCTCGACGCCAGGCATGGCTACAGTCATCGGACCTCGAGCCATGAGTACAGGACAAGTTGGTCGATGTCCCATGCCGAGGTGAAAACCTCTTCGGCAAGTCCATGGCCGAAAAGGCTGCTGAGCTCGAGACCGAGACTCTGACAAGGACAATGTTGTCCAGAAAAACTTCTGCTCCTTCTCATAAGAAGAAGGGCTCGGGGAAAAAGACCTTTTACCCGAGGAAGGCATCTGCCTACAAACCTTTCCCTCATTATCAGGCCTCCCCAGCAGGCCAAGGGGCAGGGACATGGGCCCCTTAGGCAGAAAGCCATCAAGCCTCCAGCTCCTGCTCCTACTCAGCAGGGAGGGGTTTTTTGACTCCCACTGCATAGCCTCTCCACCTCAGCTGGCCCACCTCAGCACGCGAGGTCGGTTGGCCCTGTTTGCCCACCAGTGGCCGCCCATCACAAAAGATGCTTGGGTACTGAGCATAGTCCAGAAGGGCTATGTGCTCCATTTCAATCAAGTACCCCCCCTCCTACTTTCCAGGGGAGCCTCCAAGGCCTACTCTGCATCAGGAACTCCTTCTCCAGGCACCGCAAGGTCTTCTTCAAGACAGGGCGGTGGAGCCTGTACCTCCCCACCTGCTGGGGCAGGGCTTCTACTCCAGGTACTGTTTTGTGCCAAAGAGAACTGGAGGTCTCCGGCCCATTCTGGACTTGAGAAATCTCAACCAGTTCTTGGAAAAGGAAAAGTTCAAGATGCTTACTCTTGGAACACTGCTGCCCTACCTCCAGCCGGGAGATTGGCTATGCTCCTTAGATCTGAAGGATGCGTACACTCACATCCTCATTCATCCAGACCACAGAAAACACCTAAGGTTCGTGGTGGGAGGAAACCACTTTCAGTACAGGGTACTGCCCTTTGGCCTAACTTCCGCCCCACGGGTCTTCACAAAGTGCCTGGCGGTGGTGGCGGCCTACTTGAGAAACCAGGGTATTTTTGTCTTCCCCTACCTGGACGACTGGCTCATCAGGGGTCAGACTCTCCAGGAGGTCAGGCATGCCACCCTCCGTACTGTCTCCCTCCTTCAGCAACTAGGCTTTGTCATAAACTTCGCAGAGTCCACTTTGCTCCCCTCCCAGAACCTAGAGTTCATAGGAGCACGGTTAGACTCCCTGCAAGCAAAGGCTTACTTGCCAGCAGACAGAGCGGGAAGGCTGATGGACTTGGCCAGCCAGTTCCTAAACAACCCACTGGTTTCCGCCAGACTCTAAGGCTCCTGGGCCACATGGCATTGACAGTACATGTGACTCCCAATGCTCACCTGAATATGAGGCCTGCACAGTGGTGTCTCAGGTCTCAGTGGAGGCAGGCTACAGGAAGCCTAAGAGACAAAGTAATGGTGTCCAAACCCTTCCTGAACTCCCTGCAGTGGTGGCTACACCCCCCCCCCCAACCTTCTACAGGGAATTCCTTTTCAGTTACCTGTTTCCACTGTGGTACTCACAACCGATGCCTCCTTGCAGGGCTGGGGTGCACATTATCTGGACAAGTGCACACACATGGCCTGTGGTCTCCATGGGAGGCCACGCAACAAATCAATCTCCTGGAACGCAGGGCGATACGCTTAGCCCTCAAGGCCTTCTCTCACACCCTGGCCCACCAGTCCGTCTTGGTGCAGACAGACAAGGTGGCGATGTTCTAAGTGAAAAAACAAGGGGGCACAGGGTCCAGACTCCTGTGTCAGGAGGCACAGGCCCTCTGCTCTTTTGCACTTCGACACAATATCCTGCTCAGGGCAGTCTATCTTCCTAGCCACGAAAATTTCCTGGCAGACAGATTGAGCAGGGTTCTACAGCCTCACGAATGGCAACTGCACCCTTTGGTGGTTCAGAACATTTTCCTGAAATGGGGATTTCCATCCATAGACCTCTTCGCCAGTCCCCTGAACCGGCAGCTGCCGCAGTTATGCTCCAGGCAACCGCATCCCACGAGATTGGCAGCGGATGCCTTCCTGATATCATGGTCCAAGGGCCTCCTGTATACGTTTCCTCCCACGCCCCTGGTGGCCCGAACCTTGTTCAAGATTCAAAGGGACAGGGCCTCGGTCATATTGGTAGCCCCCAGATGGCTGAGACAGCCCTGGTTCCCACTTCTGTTACAGCTGGCGGTGGAAACCCCACTCCCTCTGGGGTTGCAACCCGACCTTCTTTCTCAGGATCAGGGTTCCCTTCTGCACCCCAATCTCAAAACTCTCAATTTGATGGCCTGGAGGCTGCAAGGGTAGTGCTGGCTCCCTGGGGCCTGCCTCAGGAAGTTGAAGAGGTGGTCTTGGCCTCTAGGAAGCAATCCACCAGAAGGACCTATGCCCTGAAGTGGAAACGGTTCTCCTTGTGGTGTGACTAACGCCAGGAGAACCCTTTCTCCTGTCCTGTGCCAGTGGTGCTTCAGTACCTGCTGCACTTGTCTAATCAGGGTCTTAAGTCCAATTCTGTTCGGGTACACCTTTCTGCTCTGGTAGCCCACCACTCACTGGTGGAAGGGCACTCTTTTTCGGTTCATCCCTTGGTGTCCCGTTTCCTCAGAGGCTTGCTCTTGCTAAAGCCTCCTCTCCGTCCACCAGCCCCTGAGTGGGAGTTGAATGTGGTCTTGCAGCAGCTTACTCGCCCTCCCTTTGAGCCGAAGGCTACGTGTCCTCTTTGCTTCCTTTCTTGGAAGGCTCTTTTCCTAATTGCACTGACCTCGGCCAGGCGAGTGAGTGAACTTCAAGTCCTGGTCTGTGACAGGCCGTACACTCGTTTCTATAGGAACAGGGTAGTCCTTAGGACTCATCCTAAGTTCTTCCCGAAGGTAGTCTCCTCTTTCCACCTCAATCAGGAGGTGGTTCTTCCAACATTCTTCCTTATGCCCCATGCCTGCCGGGCTGTGGAAGTCCTGCATACCCTGGACTGTAGAAGGGCTTTGTCTTTCTACCTTGAGCGTACTAAGGGTCATAGAAGGGCTACTCAGCTCTGTCTCCTTTGACCCAAACAACTTGGGGTTGCCTGTCTCCAAGCGTACCTTGTCCATATGGGTGGCGGACTGTATCACCTGGGCTTACAGGGCAGCAGACCTTCCCTTGCAGGGTCGAGTCACAGCCCACCGTGTCAGGGCAATGGCTGCATCAGTAGCTCATCTCCGTTCTGTACCATTGGCAGACATCTGTAGGGCTGCAACTTGGTCCTCAAGCCAGACTTTTGCAGCCCATTACTGCCTGGAGAGGGAGTCCCGTAGGGACAGTACTTTTGGTCAGGCAGTACTCCGGAATCTCTTTGAGGTTTAGGCAACTCCTGCCCTCCAGCCCTCTTGTTGGGCTACCGGTGGGATCTGTTCTCAGTAAATTCTTTCCCTGATGCTGAGGCTTCACAGAGGGAGCTCTATTTTTCAGCCTGGGTTCCTGGTAGCCTAGAGCTAGGGAGTCACCCATATGTGAGGACTGACTTCCTGCTTGGTCCTGGAGAAAGAGTAGTTACTCACCTGTAACAGGTGTTCTCCAGGAGCAGCAGGAATCAGTCCTCACAACCCTCCCTCCTCCCCTGGGAGTTGCAGTTCCCGACGGCGGGAAAAAGCACATCGCTCCCTCTTCGTCCCCTGATCGGGACCTGAAATCGCCAGCCGGCCCTCCCGAGCAACACCTCCGGCCCATTCCGGGCTGTGGGAGGGGGAGGAGCAGCAGGCCGGTTCAAAGAGAGCCGCCGACGGCGGGAAAAAGCACATCGCTCCCTCTTCGTCCCCTGATCGGGACCTGAAATCGCCAGCCGGCCCTCCCGAGCAACACCTCCGGCCCAATCCGGGCTGTGGGAGGGGGAGGAGCAGCAGGCCGGTTCAAAGAGAGCCGCCGACGGCGGGAAAAAGCACATCGCTCCCTCTTCGTCCCCTGATCGGGACCTGAAATCGCCAGCCGGCCCTCCCGAGCAACACCTCCGGCCCAATCCGGGCTGTGGGAGGGGGAGGAGCAGCAGGCCGGTTCAAAGAGAGCCGCCGACGGCGGGAAAAAGCACATCGCTCCCTCTTCGTCCCCTGATCGGGACCTGAAAATCGCCAGCCGGCCCTCCCGAGCAACACCTCCGGCCCAATCCGGGCTGTGGGAGGGGGAGGAGCAGCAGGCCGGTTCAAAGAGAGCCGCCGACGGCGGGAAAAAGCACATCGCTCCCTCTTCGTCCCCTGATCGGGACCTGAAATCGCCAGCCGGCCCTCCCGAGCAACACCTCCGGCCCAATCCGGGCTGTGGGAGGGGGAGGAGCAGCAGGCCGGTTCAAAGAGAGCCGCCGACGGCGGGAAAAAAGCACATCGCTCCCTCTTCGTCCCCTGATCGGGACCTGAAATCGCCAGCCGGCCCTCCCGAGCAACACCTCCGGCCCACCCCGGGCTGTGGGAGGGGGAGGTGCAGCAGGCCTGATCAAAGGTTGCCGCCGCCTGCGGGTAAAAGCACATCGCTCCCTCTTCGTCCCCTGATCGGGACCTGAAATCGCCAGCCGGCCCTCCCGAGCAACACCTCCGGCCCAATCCGGGCTGTGGGAGGGGGAGGAGCAGCAGGCCGGTTCAAAGAGAGCCGCCGACGGCGGGACAATGCACATCGCTCCCTCTACCGCCCCTGATCGGGACCTGAAATCGCCAGCCGGCCCTCCCGAGCAACACCTCCGGCCCAATCCGGGCTGTGGGAGGGGGAGGAGCAGCAGGCCGGTTCAAAGAGAGCCGCCGACGGCGGGAAAAAAGCACATCGCTCCCTCTTCGTCCCCTGATCGGGACCTGAAATCGCCAGCCGGCCCTCCCGAGCAACACCTCCGGCCCAATCCGGGCTGTGGGAGGGGGAGGAGCAGCAGGCCGGTTCAAAGAGAGCCGCCGACGGGGGGGAAAAAGCACATCGCTCCCTCTTCGTCCCCTGATCGGGACCTGAAATCGCCAGCCGGCCCTCCCGAGCAACACCTCCGGCCCAATCCGGGCTGTGGGAGGGGGAGGAGCAGCAGGCCGGTTCAAAGAGAGCCGCCGACGGCGGGAAAAAGCACATCGCTCCCTCTTCGTCCCCTGATCGGGACCTGAAATCGCCAGCCGGCCCTCCCGAGCAACACCTCCGGCCCAATCCGGGCTGTGGGAGGGGGAGGAGCAGCAGGCCGGTTCAAAGAGAGCCGCCGACGGCGGGAAAAAGCACATCGCTCCCTCTTCGTCCCCTGATCGGGACCTGAAATCGCCAGCCGGCCCTCCCGAGCAACACCTCCGGCCCAATCCGGGCTGTGGGAGGGGGAGGAGCAGCAGGCCGGTTCAAAGAGAGCCGCCGACGGCGGGGAAAACGCACATCGCTCCCTCTTCGTCCCCTGATCGGGACCTGAAATCGCCAGCCGGCCCTCCCGAGCAACACCTCCGGCCCAATCCGGGCTGTGGGAGGGGGAGGAGCAGCAGGCCGGTTCAAAGAGAGCCGCCGACGGCGGGAAAAAGCACATCGCTCCCTCTTCGTCCCCTGATCGGGACCTGAAATCGCCAGCCGGCCCTCCCGAGCAACACCTCCGGCCCAATCCGGGCTGTGGGAGGGGGAGGAGCAGCAGGCCGGTTCAAAGAGAGCCGCCGACAGGCGGGCCCGCGCCTGGCCGGGCCCGCGCCTGAGGGCCTCGCCAGAGGGCCCTTTGGCGTGGCCCTTTGGCAGTGGCCCACATAGAGGCACACACAAGGCTCTTCGACGCTACCCGAGCAGCACCGACAACAGCAACCACACCTCCACTGAACATCGTAGGAGAAGCATATGCCTGCATCGTTTTGAGACCGTCTTACCTCCATGCTATCTCCCCATTCAACACGGATTAACCCTCTCACAACAACCAGGTTTGCTAACCATATCAACACCATATGTTACACTTAAGACAATAATTGACTCAAAGTACCTAGATATACTACTTGGTTAATCCTTCCCATATTTTATTGCTTACTGCTACCATTGTGGCATTGGATAACATATGGTTGCTAGTGGCTATATACACATAGCCAAAATTTGCTACATTGTGTTTAATACTATTACCTAAAAGTTTGTAACATTGTTATATGGTTACCTTGCTACATTTCTGCTAATACTACCTACCACATTGCTGCTGCTACTTGTCCAACGTCCAAATATTGTTAAAGTGTTACTCTGCTTAAATATCTCCTGCCTACCTCTACTATTATTTCTCCCCAAACGTACCTACAAAAGCTCTCCTCGCCCACAGTGTCAGCAACAATGACCGCACCAGTCATAACGGTAAGTTGCCTACTATTCATTATACTATACGAAGCTAAATCACTATCACAAGATCACCACCATATTACTACACTACACAACACAAACAAAAAAACACTTCCACGCCTTTCACCAATATCCACAAAATCCCTACCATAAGAGACATTCTCACCTTCTACATATAGCAATAGACCAAACATCCAGCACAAAACGAAGCCGACCTGTTCCTCAACAAGAAGGTCTCCGTTGTGCCCTTATAAACGCAAGATCTGCACGCAAGAAATGGCCAGCCATAGCAGACCTAATAATCAAAAGAAATCTTGACATTTTAATGGTCACAGAAACTTGGTTCTCAGACTCCGATGCAGTTATAATAAACCAAATTACACCACCTAATTACTCCACATACACATGTAACAGAGCAAATAAAAGAGGAGGTGGGGTTGCCATTATAGCAAAAACTGACCTCCAATATCGCACAATCACTACCAAGAGCACAGAACAATTAGATATTATCTCAATATACAACCACCACAATACCATCAACCTTATATATATGACACCGAACTCAACATCTGAAGAATTATCCAGTGTAATTGACTTAGCCTGCAACCCAGTACACCCAGAGAAACCTAACTGGCTAATGGGCGACTTCAACCTCCCTTCCATACAACCTGCCCTTTCTAATACATTCCTAGACGCAATGAAAAACCTCAACTACAACCAACTCATAAACCAACCTACCCATCTACATGGCAACGTGCTTGACCTTGTCTTCGCTCCACCCACATACATGTCCAATAATGATGATTTCGACATATCCATCACTCCGGTCCCTTGGACAGATCATAGCCTGATAACACTCACAATACCATCATATCAGGTCCTCTCACATTATAAAGCAAAACAGTCACCAACAAACTCCACGCGCTTCAAACATTTCAACGAAGAAGAAATCAAGAAACACATATTTCCAAGGCTCAATCAACCTTCTAACAACATCAATGAAATGGTCAACACATGGAATGAAACTATCAACCAATACGCTATACTACCACCAGCCCGTAAAAACACTACAACAAAGAACAATGTTGTGAAAAGACCATATGCACCATGGTTTTCACAAGATCTAAGGAAGTCTCTTACCATCCTGAGGAAGCTCGAAAGAAAGTGGCGTAAATCTCGAAACTCAACAGTTCAACAAACATACTTGACACACCTGCAGACCCATCGTGAAGCAATATGGAACACAAGAAAATCATACCACTCTGAACTCCTCAACCGCTCCCTAAACAAACCTCGGGAACTCTTCAATCTAGTAAAGTCACTAACTACAGAACCATCACCTCCTCAACAGGAACTCATTCACCCGCAGAAATACGCTAATTTTATACAATCTAAAGCTATAAGAACAACAATTTCTTCATCACCTAGTCCACCCCAACAACATGTACGAGTTTCCCCATTACTAAAGCTCTCACCGCCCTCAGCCAAATACATCGAAGACATTATAGCCCAAATGAATACCACCACAGCACCTAACGACCCCTGCCCAGCACACTGGATAAGAGCTCTGCGATCCGACTTTAGTCCAGTCATAGCAAATATAATAAAGATGTCCTTCTCAACAGGCATCTTCCCATCGGCTCTAAAACAGACTTCCATAAGACCACTGCTAAAAAATAACCAACTAGACCCATCAAAGGAAGAATCGTACCGCCCGATTTCTAGTATACCGCTTCTATCCAAAATAATTGAGAAGGTAACCAACAATCAAATACAACAACACATAGACACCTCCTCACCACTCGACCCCAGTCAGCACGGATTCAGGGAAGCCCACGGAGTAGAGACATTGCTGACCACTTTAACCAACACACTCATCAGTGGATTAGATGACATCAAAAAAGGCTTTGCCCTAATATTCCTGGACATATCTGCCGCATTTGACTCTGTGGACCATGAAATACTTCTAACCCGCCTATTTGACAAGGGAATACACGGGCTGGCATGGGAATGGTGCAAATCATACCTGGAAGATCGCCTGCAACATGTCAGGACTACTACAGGGACATCACAACCTTTCCAGTTAAAACAAGGAGTACCTCAGGGCTCCTCCCTATCAGCGCTGCTATTTAATATTTATATGCAGCCTATATGCAATATCACTCGTTCCTATGGCATATCCTCGTTGATCTATGCAGACGATGTACTAATATTTACACCAATCAACGTCAAGCTTCCAGACTTCACAACACTAATAGATTGCTTTAACGCAATAGCAGACTGGCTCCTCACACAGAATATGCGCATAAACTACAAAAAGAACCGAAGTACTCATAATCACGAAAAACAGAGCATTCTCACCCCCTGATATACTAAAAGTACGAGACGCAGACCTCCCAATCAAGCCGTCCATAAAATACCTTGGAGTAATACTCGACCAGCGACTGGATTTTAAAGAACATATCAACCGCACTGTAAAAACTATTTATTTCAAAATAAGGACTCTGCGTCATCTGAAAAACATGCTCGAACCAGACAGCTTCAGAACCATATTTCAAACCATAGTCACACCCCACTTCGACTATGCGAACATAATACTCCATGGTCTCCCTAAAAACACCCTAAATACATTACAACTAGCCATGAATGCCGCAGCCAGAGTTCTTTACGGTGCTTCAAAGTGCGAACACATAACACCCATCCTAATGGAGCTTCACTGGCTACCTATTTACTGCAGAATAGCATATAAAGCTCTCCTCATGACCTTTAAGGCGATAAATACTATAGCTCCTTCATCAATTTCAAAACTCATCCATCCGACTCCCAATATTAGATCCAGGAGGTCAGCAGCGGCAAATACCCTAGTTATTCCACAAGAGACCACAAAATGCAAACATTCAACATCAGACAGGGCCTTTGCATACTATGCACCCAGATGTTGGAACAACCTTCCCCACAACATAAGAGCTATTACGGACCTCAAGAATTTCAGAAAAGCTATAAAACACCATCTCTTCATTCTGCATTTCCAAAGCTCATCACCATCCCTCTAACATGCACAGTAAAATTGTATATACCTTATTTACTCAAGATGTAACTAAGAAATCCTATCCCCTGTATATATGTTATTTACAAATATGTACAAAGTTTCCCAAAGTTAAATTCCCAGTTGACTAATCCTGTTATATGTAAACTTATCACAATTTGTTGATTGTAATGAGTATTTCTGTTTAATGTAAACCGCGCTGATGAAAAAGAGTGCGGTATAAAAGAACAATAAATAAATAAATAAAATAAATAGTTCATTTTGTTTTTTGTGCTGTCTTTTAGCTATGTCATCTGACTGAGCAAGATGGCACCTTTGGGCGGGAAGGGGACCGCTCATGCGTGGGTGTATTCCCAAGGGCTTTCTTGAAAAGCTGGGGAAATGGTCCGCAAGGGCTCCATCGACGTTGATGTCGCCCATATGTGAGGACTGATTCCTGCTGCTCCTGGAGAACACTTGTTACAGGTGAGTAACTACTCTTAACCTATCTAACCCTGAAGGCTACCAAAAGGGACTGCTACTGCTGGAAAGAGATCTGCACTTGTAAGTATTGTGGTAAGGAGAGTGTAGCACAGCCCTGGGAAATAGAGGAAAAAGGAACTTTTGCTTCTTTAAGGGGGATGGGCTCACCTAAACACATGTGCAAAAGTAAAAGCAGTGAAAGAAACCACGCTTGCAGAGCTAGGCTGAAGCCACACCCAGACTCCATGGCAACCCTAAGTAAGGATAAGGGACACCTGTGGGTGGAGCCAGAAGGGGAGGCACACTGCCAGCATTTAAGGTTAAGCAAACAGAAAGTGATAGACTCGGTAGAACTGTTAGAAACCTTGGAGGTGTTGGAAGCCACGGGAACAGCTTGAGAAGCAGCAGCTGGGGAAAGGCCAGAGGACAGGCCGAGTACTTTCCTTCTAGGAGAGAGAAGGGCAAAAGGCTGGCTGTAAGAAAGCTAGAACAAGAAGGCTCAGCTTCTTCTGAAGAAAGACAAATCTTCAGGCTGAGAAAGCCCAGGAAAGCTGGAAGAAAATCCTGCAGTGATTCCCTGAGCAGCTCTGACTCAGAGGACTCTACCTCCAACAGATGTCACAGCTGTGAAACTCCCACAGTTAAGCTCCAAGGTAGGAGAGGAAAGTTGGAAAGAGTTAATGCTTATAACTCTGACTCAGATACTGAGGAGATAGTTATACCTGCTAGCACGCAGAACAGGAAGAAGGTTTTGTAGATAAAGCCAAGCAAACAAAGCCTGTTAATGTTTTACCAAGAGAAAGAAAGGCAGTTCAATGGGAGAAACTGTTTAAGCTGTTAAAGCATATAAACCTTAAAGTACCTGAACATATTCAAGTTTCACAATCGGGCAGTGCAGAGGAAGAAATGGAGGTGGATTATAAGGAAGATGACCCGGATTCCACTTGCTCTGAAATGGAATGTGCTCTATGTGTTAATGCTGATTGAAAGAAGTAAAATACTAGGAAGAATCTCAGGAAGCAGTTCTCAGGTGCATGATAGCTGAAAGCTTTGAAAAGAGAGAAAGGAAATCTCTTAGTCTAAAACTTGCAAAGCTCTGTCTGTTGAAGAGAAGTAGATGATGCAATTGAGTTCTGTGCTGACCAGCTGAGAAGTGTTTTAAACTGAAGCAGCTAAAGGGAGCCGACAGAATTACTGAGTTCCGTTGTGTGCTTTAACTGCAAATAAAGCTGTTTCTGAGATGAGAAATTTCCTAATGAAAGAAGTAAAGACATTTACTTGTAAATAATACCACTGAAACACAGTTTGTAAAGAACTTTATTTGGGAGAAAATATCCTTGTTTTCTGTTGCTGAGTTTGGAATCTTCTACAAAGGACTGTTACTAAACTGCACCAAGTTAAAAATAAATAAAAATTCCTGTGTTGCTTTAAAACCACTTGGACTGCTTTTATACACAACTACACGTTTAAAGCTAAAAGATACAAGATGGGAGCCCGTCTTCACTAGGCGACCGCCTAGTGGAGGCGCGCCCGCCACAGTATTTACTTCTGGGAAGTTCTCTAAATCTTGTGAAAAAGGGAATTCTTTGGATTAAAGCTGATAAATCTGTGTATTTTAGAATCCATTGTATTTGCTAACTCAGTCAGGGCTCAGTAGCACTAGAGAGCTTTTTGATTTAAATTTAAACCTCATTCAGTAGCACCAGGGAGCTTTTAATATAAATTTAAACCTCAGGCAGTAGCTTCAGGGAGCTTGTCGGTAGCACCAGAGAGAACAAATAAAGAACATAAGAAATACCATACTGGGTCAGACCAAGGTCCATCAAGCCCAGTAACCTGTTTCCAACCGTGGCCAATCCAGGTCCACTAGTACCTGGCAAGTACCCAAAAAGGCACACATGTTTCACAATGCTCATCCTACATTTACCCGGTACAGACAGACGACAAGGGCGCGATGTTTTATATAAACAAGGAGGGAGGAACGGGCTCTTGCCTCCTCTGCTGGGAGGTGGTGGTCCTCTGCTCCTTTGCTGTGTGCTGCGGTATGACCCTCAGAGCAATCTACCTCCCGGGCCAGGACAACGTTCTCGCAGACAGACTCAGCAGGCTCCTTCGACCCCACGAGTGGTGCCTGAACCCAGCGGTGGCTCTCCTCCTGTTCCAGCAGTGGGGGACTTCGTCCCTGGACTTGTTCGCCAGTCCGGCGAACACGCAGCTTCCTCGCTTCTGCGGGCCGGTCCTGCATCCCCACAGCGTGGCCCCGTATGCGTTTTTCCTGGAGTGAACCTCCTAACTGCTGTATGCCTTCCCTCCCACCCCACTCATCACGAGGACCCTCCACAAAATCCAGCGGGACCGAGCCTCGGTGATCCTCGTGGCTCCCTCATGGCCTCGATAGCCCTGGTTCCTGCTTCTGCGGCTCTCTTTGGAGCCTCCGATCCCTCTGGACTGTGCCCCAGACCTCCTAACATTGGAAGAGGGACAGGTGCTTCACCTGAGCCTCACCTCGCTATCTCTCATGGCCTGGCGGCTGAACGGGTCTCCTTAGCCCCGCTGCACTTCCCAGGGGAGTTCGAGGAGATCCTCCTCACATCGAGGAAGGACTCGATGAGGCGGGCTTTTGCCTTTAAGCGGCAGCGGTTTTTGGTCTGGTGCTCTGCACTCCAGATTGACCCATTCTCTTGCTCTTACTGGGTGGGTTCTCCAGTACTTTCTTCACCTCTTGCAGGTGGGACTGAAATCTAACTCGGTCAGAATTCACCTGAGTGCCATTTCGGCCAACCACTTCCCAGTCGAGGACAAGCCCCTCTCGGGCCAACCCTTGGTCTCCCACTTCATGCGGGGCCTCTTACTCTCCAAACCCCCCATCTGGCCTCTGCTGGCGGAGTGGGACTTAAACATCGTGCACATGCAGCTGGTGCAGCCACCCTTCGAGCCGATGGCGACGTGCTCGCTTCGGCACCTCTCCTGGAAGGTAATCTTCCTGGTGGCCCTGACCTCGGCTCGGTGAGTCAGCGAACTCTAAGCCCTCATGGCTGGGGCCCCCTACACCAGGTTCTATGGGAACAGGGTTGTTCTCCATATCCACCCAATGTTCCCACCGAAGGTTGTCTCGGACTTCCACCTCAATCAAGAGATAGTCTTGCCGACTTTCTTTCCAAGGCCTCTCAGCAACCTGGCATCGGCGGTCCTGCACACACTCGACTGCAAGAGGGCTCTCGCCTTCTACCTGCAGCATACCCAGGGTCATCACAAGTCAGACCAGCTCTTCGTCGCCTCTGATCCTGCCCGTCTGGGGTTAGCAGTCGCCAAGCGGATCCTCTCCATCTGGCTGGTGGACTGCATCACCTTTGCAAAGGTTGGATTGGCACGTCACTGCACACAGCGTCCATGCTAAGGCGACCTCGGTGGCTTTGCTGCACTCAATGCCTCCGACAGATATCTGCCGGGCTGCGACCTGGTCTTCAACGAATACCTTCGCCTCGCACTGCTGCTTGGAGAGGGAATCCCGCCGGACAGCACCTTCGGCCAGGCTGTACTCCGTAATCTGTTCGGGTTATAAGCAACTCCTGCCCTCCGACCCTTCTTCTGCAGCTACCAAGAGCTTGGCCCCGAGGACTTGGGCTCCTTCGGGCATCGACTTCTGCTCACAGCGGCGTTTTTTCTTTACAGGTTTGGTAGCCTGTAGCTGGGACGTCTCTGCTTGTTCCTGGAGAAAGTGTAGTTTCTCACCTGTAACAGGTGATCTCCAGGAACAAGCAGGAATGTAGTCTTCACATATGGGTATCGTCGGTACCGACGGAGCCTGCGCTTGAATGCTCCCCAGCGTCCAGTAGGAAAGCTTTTGGGAGCATCCCACAGCGCCTGCGTGCTGCCTTACCGCCTTTCCCAACTGTCCCTCTGCAGTTCTTTGTTTTCCTTGGAGCTGACAGGTCGCACATCCTGTCACCGCAGAAAAAACACCCCTTCTATTCTTATTTTTTGTGGTCGCATCTGCCTTCCCTCAACGCTGCACCGGTACCACCGGTTCTTCTTTCTTTTCTTCAAAAAAAAAAAAAACTTTCTTCTGGAGTCTTTCCAGTAAATTTCTCTCAGGTGCCACGCGCCATTTTGGGCACTAGGCCCAGCTTTTCCTTCAGAATGGAAAAACCCGCTTCGGTTTTTAAAAAGTGCTCTAAGTGTGGCGGTACCATCTCCGTCACCGACACCCATGAGTAGTGCCTGAAATGTTTAGGTCCTGACAACTCTATTTCAGAGTGTGTTGCCTGTGGGATGATGTCGAAGAGGGGCCGGAAGACCCGAGCTGCTAAGCTTAGCACCCTTTTTCCCTCCGATGCAGCCTCCGTGGCATCGACGTTTCCAGGGCTTCGTCTTCCTCCCATGGATCTCAGGTAACTAAACATAAATCTAGCCGGTCCTCAAAGGGTAGATCTCCTTCTAGACAGCGAGATGCCTCTGGCTTTACCCTAGAGGGACTTTCACCGGCAAAATTGCCCCAGCGGGAGGCTTCGGCTTCCAAAGCACTAACGGGGATCCAGGATGTTCTCGAGGCTCAACCTCGGCAGAACTACTGGTACCATGCTGTGGGGTACCGGCCACTTCTTCCGGTACCGATTCCCAAGCATCGGCAGCGTCGATAGACCAGAGATTCTTGGCTATTGAACACAGTCTGGCGGCTCTTCTCACGGCCTCGATGCCCTTGAAACCGCTTCAGACAATTCAACCGGTACCGACACCTACTGCATCGACATTGGCAGGTATTCTACCGGGACCGAGTTGTGCGTATCCATCCGGTATTGACAGGTCGGTACTGGACCACTCCAATGCCGACTAATATCAGTACCGGTACCATGCCTTGCACGGTCACCCGGATCGGAGATATTTCGAATCCTCTGATGAGTCTGAAGACTCTGAAAGCTCTGCCGATACCAGAGTACTTCTTCCTGAGGATTCTTCTTCTCCTCAGCGTAGGATGTCTCCACCAGAGGATATGTCCTTTCAGGATTTTATCCGAGATGTGGCTCGAGGGCTTTCCATCACAGTGGCTCCTGAAAAAGAGCCTAGGGCAAAGGAATTAGAAATCCTACAATACCCTAAAGCTCCCAAGGAGGCAGCTACCTTAGCTATTCATGAGATCTTGCATGATCTCATGTTAAGGATGTGGGAAACACCTCTAACCACCTCTTCTCACTCTCGAAGACTCGACACCATGTATCGAGTTCCTCCTTCTCCTGGGTTTCAGAAGACTCAATTACCACACCATTCCATGGTGGTGGAATCAGCTATGAGAAGAATAAAGAGTGCAAAAAGACATGCCTCTAATCCTCCAGGACGTGAGTGTAGGACTCTTGACGCCTTTGGATGTCGATCCTTCCAGGCTTCCATGCTTTCTGCTAGGATCAGTTCCTATATCTTATATATGGGAATGTTCCTTAAGGAGATCACAGGAGATTTAGAGCTTATGAGCCTTCTCCTTCCTGATAAGAGGTAAAATTACCTTGCCCTTGTCAAACAGGCCCAGGATGTTTCCAAGTTTGTGAATCGTGCAGCCTTTGACTGCTTTGAGTGCATAAGCAGGACCTTTGCCATTGCCATAGGTGCACGTAGGATTGCCTGGCTCCAGGCATCTGACTTGGAAATTTGGGTACAGGACAAACTAGGGAATATTCCTTGCACAGGAGAGAATCTCTTTGGCAAGAATTGGCAGGAAAAAGCTAATGAGATAGATGCTGACAATATCACTTTGGATAGATTGTCTAAATCTACAGCTGATCCTGCAAGGAAAAAATCCTATAAGAAACCATTCTTCAGTAAGAAGAAGTTTTATCCCTCCTATACCCAGCAGGGGCATCGTTTAGGTCAGTCTGCCGAAAAGGGACAGCAGCAACAACTTAGACAGAGAAAGACAAAAGCAGCTAAGCCTCAATCGGCTCAGCAGACTCAGCCTCATCAGGGGCTTTGACTCCTATCTAGAGAACTTTGCCTTCCTGGCCCAGAACCCTCCAACATCCCAGGAAGGTTATGTCATTTTGCCCCCAGATGGGGCCAGATAACAGCAGAAAATTGGACTCTGTTGTAAGAGAGAGGTGCAAGCTTCATTTCCTCAGCATGCCCCCTCCTACAGTGGTAAGACAGTTCCATTCTCAGGCCTCTCTCAACGACCTATTAGGTCAAGAGGTCACTGTGCTCCTTGTCCAAGGGGCAGTAGAAGAGGTACCCATTCCCCAATGGGGTACAGGGATTTACTCCCCCTATTTCCTTATTCCAAAGAAAACAGGAGGACACAGACCCATTTTAGACCTCAGAGAATTGAACAGATTCCTGTTCAATGAGAAGTTCGAAATGATTTCTCTAGGAACTCTGCTGCCATACCTTCAGAGTCAGGATTGGCTCTGTTCTCTAGATCTCAAGGATGCGTACACTCATGTTCTCATCCATCCAGCTCATCAGAAGTTCCTTTGCTTTCTGTTTCAAGGAAAGCACTACCAATACAGGGTTCTTCCTTTTGGCCTGGCCTCTGCACCACAAAATGCATGACTGTGTTGGCAGCATTTCTCCGCACCCTAGAAATATTCATCTTCCCTTACTTAGACTGGCTCATTCGAGCCCCTTCAGAGCCAGAAGCTAGGGTTGCTCTCTCTCCCACAGTGTGCATCCTTCAGTATTTGGGACTTGTCATAAACTTCCCAAAATCCAACCTTGCTCCCACTCAGTCCCTGGAGTTTATAGGAGCTCTGCTGGATACCAGACAGACAAGGGCCTACCTTCCACAGCCCCTCTGCCTTCGCAATGTGCAGTTAGCTTCCCAAGCAGTGCTAACACCTCACCTCGCTGCTCGGGAAATTTTACAGTTGCTAGGCCACATGGCATCCACCATGCATGTGGTTCCTTATGCTTGCCTCCATATGCGAGCAGCCCAGTGGACTTTATCCACTCAGTGGACACAGGCCTCAGGTTGCCTGTTGGACAAAATAACATACTCAGACCGTCTTATTTCGTCCCTCCAATAGTGGCAATCACCCAGAAACCTTCTGGTGGGGTCTCCTTTTCAGCAACCCCCACCCCAAGCCACTCTAACAACAGATGCCTCACAGGTGGGTTGTGGAGCCCACCTGCAAGGCCTCTCTACCCAGGGTACCTGGAGTCCACAGGAGGCCTATCTACACATCAATCGCCTGGAACTCAGAGCAATCTTCCTTGCTCTTCGAGTATTCCACACCCAGCTCAGCTATAAGACAGTCCTAGTTCAAACGGACAATCAAGTAGCCATGTTCTATGTGAACAAGCAGGGCGGAACAAGCTCTCTGTCGCTATGCAATGAAGCTTTGTGACTATGGGCCCTCGTCAGAGAGCATCAGATTCATCTCCTTGCGGTGTATCTTCCAGGCATTCAAAACTCTTGTGCAGACACTCATTTGAGTTCTGCTTCCACACGAATGGTCTCTCCATGCAGACCAGGTGGCCAAAACTTTCCAAATTTGGGGAACCCTGGACATAGACCTCTTTGCAAGTCCGCTGAATGCCAGATTTCCCCGGTTCTGTTCCAGAATTCCGGCTCAGGGTTGTCAGGCCAGGGATGCTTTCCTCCTCCATTGGGGCCAGGACTTCCTGTATGCCTTTCCACCCATTCCCCTAATTCCCAAAACCCTGTTCAAGCTTCAGAGAGACAGAGATCATATGATTCTCATAGCTCCACATTGGCCACGGCAAATGTGGTACCCTCTGCTTCTACATCTCTCTCAAGCTTCGCCTCTGTAGTTAGGATCTGCCCCAAATCTCCTTTCTCAGGAGGACGGGATGCTGTGGCATCCCAATCCCCAGTCTCTGCATCTCAGGACCTGGTTGCTGAAAGCCTAGAACTTCACTGTCTTAACCTTTCTCAGCAGGTAAAGGATATCCTTTATGCTTCCAGGAAGCCTTCCACAAGACGCTCTTATGCATTTAAGTGGAAAAGGTTTACCATATGGTGTTCACAGAAGGGTTTACCATATGGTGCTCGCAGAAGGGTCTTAACCCTCTTGCGATACCTCTGGAATCATTACTGGAGTACCTCCTTCATTTATCTAATGCGCAGGGCTTAAGACCAATTCAGTGAGAGTTCATTTGAGTGCTATTGCAGCTTCTTTCAAGCCTCTAAATGGACAACCTATTTCCTCTCATCCTCTCATAGCGAGATTTATGAGGGGCCTTCTTTTAACTAAGCTTCCCATTAAGCCACCACCGGTGGCATGGGACTTAAATCTGGTGCTTGGGCAGCTCATGAAGCCGCCTTTTGAACCATTAGCTACTATCTCTTTGAAATTCCTTTCCTGGAAGGTCATCTTTCTTATTGCAATCACATCAGCACGTCGCATCAATGAACTGCAAGCATTGGTGGCTGATCCTCCTTATACAAGGTTCCATCATGATAAGGTAGTCCTTAGGACCCAACACAAAAACCAGTCTAGAAACGTGGCAGCAGGGGCAAAAGCAGCCTTTATTATTCTTAAAAGGACGAGTGTGCCAATAAACCCGACACTGGCCGTGTTTCGTAAAATACTTCCTCGGGAGTATTTGGCTCACAGTATATCGTGAGCGCTTGTCATATGGAGGATTTGGGATTTTAACTCTCAGTAAAGTCCGAAGGCGATTTCTAGGGCTACATAGTTACACAAAGCAATGTGGTATTAGCGATTGACCTTATATACTCATAAGTGAGCCTCAGTGGCTCATCTTCACTCTGTGTCTATCGACGACATCTGTCGAGCAGCTACTTGGGCTTCGGTTCATACCTTCACAGCCCATTACTGCTTAGACAAGGACTCCCGCCGGGATGCTTTGTTTGGTCAGGCTGTTCTTCTACACCTGTTCCAGACTTATTCAACTCCTACCCACCATCCGTGGTAGGATGCCAGAGATCCATGGGGGGAAGTAGAGCCCTTTCACAGGGGCACACAACTTCTGGGGCCTTCTCCCTGGCATCTGCAGCTAGGGAGTCCCCATATGTGAAGACTACATTCCTGCTTGTTCCTGGAGATAGCATAGTTATTCACCTGTAACAGGTGATCTCCGGGAACAGCAGGAATTTAGTCTTCACAACCCACCCACCTCCCCTAGGAGTTGTATCTTTCTCTCTTTCTCTCTTTTCCTCTCTCTTTGTCTCAGCTTTAAACTCAGCTGGAGAGGGACAGTTGGGAAAGGCGGGAAGGCAGCACGTAGGCACTGTGGGATGCTCCCAAAAGCTTTTCTATTGGACGCTGGGGAGTGTTCCCGCGCAGGCTCTGTCGGTACCGACGATACCCATATGTGAAGACTAAATTCCTGCTGTTCCCGGAGATCACCTGTTACAGGTAAGTAACTATGCTTTCTGCAGGGACAGCAGGAATCAGTCCTCACTACCCTCCCACCTCCCCTAAGAGTTGCCATTTTTTGTTTTTCCCTTGGCATCTGCTTGGTAGGGCTCTAGCTATTGGACCTGATTGAGCAAGCTGGCACCCTTGGGCGGAAAGAGGACCACACATGCGTGGCAGCAATCCCAAAGGCTTTCTTTGAAAGCTGGGGAATTGCTCCACGTGGGATCCATCGGTGCCGTCACCCATAAGTGAGGACTGATTCCTGCTGTCCCTGGAGAACACCTGTTATAGGTGAGTAACTATTCTTTACGGAAAGAGTTGTAGATATGTGGAATAGTCTCCCAGTGGAGGTGGTAGAGATGAGGACAGTATCTGAATTCACAAAAAGCACGGGACAAACACAGAGGATCTCTAAAGGAAAAAAGGGGATTATTGTAGTTGATATGGAAGGGCAGACTAGATAGACCATGTGGTCTTTTTCTGCCATCATGTTTCTTTATTTCTATGTTTCTAAAAACAGCTATATCTCCTACTGATGCACAGAGTGAAGATGCTTACTGATCTAAATATTTGCACCTCAGCTGTCTACTGCAAGTTGAGTTCAGCTTCTCCATGACCATATTTTCACATTTACGATGGAAACAGAAAGTGTTCTACCAGTGTTGAAATGTCAGAGGCCACATTTTTCCAGCTATTTATAATGCAGTAGTTACCATGAAATCTAAAAAAGAAGCCTCTCCCACAGACTGATGTGCACTAACCCCCAGAGACTTCCTCATAATGGTCTCAAAGCATAGGGGTTCATTTAAAAATGAAACCTGAGAGATCCTTATCTAGACTTGTCCCCCAAACTATTGACATTCCCGACAATAATTCACCATATGCCACAATGTTCCCTCATCCACTATATAGGACCAACATTTGTTATCCTGTCCATCCACAAATTTGGATTTCTTTAAAGGGGTCCAGTATGCTCTATCCATTAAGAAGGCTGACTGACACACAGATGGGGTAAAGGAAATCCTCACTAGGACACCACACCATATACCTTAGCCTACATACACCCTCTCTCCTTGGTAATTGACTTCTAAACTCCTGTTCCCATACTTTCTCCACCCCCAGTTAACCTCTTGATTACACTATATTTCACTAATTTATACAAGTTGAAACGTGCATGCTATAAGCATTGCAAAAAGACATGTTTCACTGAGTGCATGTTTGCCAGTTTGAGTGAGTAAATGAAGCACTCCAGACTTGCAAGAAAATTAATGAACTTATAGTGTGACAAAATAGTACATTTTCTCTTTGCAGACAAATGTATGCCCAGGGAAGGGGGTGGGGCGTGAAGAAACATGATGAAGTGTGTCTCCTTAAGGTAGCAGGAGCTATGGGGCTGCTTGAGCATCTTTATGATTGTCATCTATATATTTGTTATCCACTTAATCAAGTGATCCACTAAACTTCAAAAATCTATCTGAAAATGTACCAAAGATTGAACTTATAGGAGAAATCCTCATCAGAAAGATGTTTTTGTGTTGGGTAACCTTTAACCAAGTAGTCTAGAGATAGTCTACTCTGTGCTGTTGTGACCCTTTTTATTCTTATATATTATTGTGCCATTCATAAATTCTATAAAGCAAATACAAATATTTAAATTCCAATACCTGAAAATACCACAATGGCCTATTCAATTGACATCCAACCAATCAATGATTGACACCATTAACAATTGAAAAAGGAAAAACGATAAAACCTCCACATAAACTATGGCAAATCAGAAGCACTCACTACAACCCAAAATAACTCATTCACATGTCCGTGCAAACTTAAAATACACCAGCACGATTTAGAAGTCAAACAGGAAGTAAAGTATCTCAGAGTCACACTGGACCAGAACTTAAATTTCCAAGCACACATAGGCAAAGCAGCAAGATCAGCTTAAACTCCGAACAATACAAAAACTCCATCCATTCCTAGATGAGAAGAGCTTCCACACAATCTGCCAGGCCATGATCATGCCTATTCTGGACTACTGCAACTCCATCTATTAAGGCCTCCCAAAACATATCACCCACCTTCTACAACTAATACAAAACACAGTGGCAAGAATAATATCTGACATACCGAGGGATGCCCACATAACTCCAACTTTAAAACAGTTGCACTGGCTCCCAATCCTACAAAGAGTTAAATTCAAGTTGCTAACCATCATCTTTAGGATAATCCACCAGATGGCACCAGTCACTCTTCAACCACTGCTAGAAAGAGACCCAGAAACAAGAAACTGACCATCGTCCACCAGAAACCCATTGCTCATACCAAAGGCAAAGACTAAACAAAACAGCTAACCTGCAACAGAATGCCCTCCCTCTATGCACCAATGCTTTGGAACTCCTTACCGGAAAACATAAGAGCCACCGTGGACCTCCAAGATTTCCGCAAAGCAATAAAAACATTCATGTTCACGGAACACTATGCCAACACTACTTGACGAGAACCTTCTAGTTCTACCTTACACTCCCAGTCCCTGACCACACCACATTCCCTATCCTTACCCCCTCCAATACTCTAACATTAACCCTATGATGTAACCTTCAGGGTCTAATGTACCATTGTATAATACTACTGTATAATAGTTCCAATATGTTATATGTATATCTTCTCCAAGTTAATTGCCCCTGTTCATTGTAAGGTTGTTGGAGTTATAATGTAAACTGCCCTAAATGGAAGATAGGGCAGTATAAAAAAACCTGTTAAAGAAATAAATAAAATAGTACTATGTTTCGATTTGGACTCAGGATTGGCCTAGTTGGAATTAACCTGAAGCGGGACTTGTGAGCAATCTGAAACATAGTACTATGATGTTTTTCCTTTTTCAGTTGTTAATGGCATCAGCCATTGATTAGTTGGACGTCATGTTCATTGAATAAGCCATTGTAGTATTTTCAGGTATTGATATTTAAATATTTTTATTTATTTTATAGAATTTATGAATGGCACAATAATATATAAGAATAACAAGGGTCACGGTAACACAAAGAGTGGATTATCTCTGACTACTTGATTAAAGGTTACCCAGCACAAAAAAAATCTTTCTGATAGCGTATTTCTCCTATAACTTCAATCTTTGGATAATCTATATATTTGTATCTATCCTGAGATAAGTGTGGGTGTGGTACCAGTGATGTGAGGTGTCTGGGTGGGCATGGTGCAGGATGGGATGTGTGGCCTGTTGCATTTTATCTTCATAGAGATAGCTTTATTTACATAAGCACAAACAAAGCTATGCATTTGGATAGACAGATGGATAGACCCTTAACAATAGATTGCTTTGCCTGATGTGAAACATAGCTAAAAAAAAAAGTAGATCTTGCTCTGGGGAGAGACCACCCCCTCCAAGTCTGAAACTTCAGGCAGATTGTATATAACACTCTGCTCAGCAGACTAAACTTGTCTTGCAGTTTGGCAAAGGACTTTCAACAGCCCTGATCCAACCCCTGACCCAGTAGTCCAGATGTTGCCTCTCTGCCAGAGTTGCCAGCTTATGGGTCCTAAATTCACACTTTAAGAGTTTATACCAAATAGGCATTTCTGGAGAGTATCTATCATCAACATTGCTCCCATTTTTGGTAGCACATGCTTGTTGAGTACCCTAGGGGGAGTCATAGTTGACAGGAGACAGATCATAATAGGCTTCACAAGTTCCTTCTCCAGTAGAAGTCAGGTTTCCCTATTACTCTTGACTGAACAGTTCACTTACCCAGAGCCGGCCCCAGAGTTGGTTCAAGGTGTTGGCACCCTTGGCAAACCTTAAGCCTTCTGCCCCCTGTATTGTTTAGCTTTGAATGTTCTGCTCTTTACTTCCTCCTAGAAGGTGCCACCCTAGGTGATTGCCTGGTTTGCCTGATGCCCTGCACCTACCATTTTGTTGTAATAGAAAAGCCATGTAATACGTATAAAAATTCAGGAAGTTGGCACCTCTGTTTTCCTAAAACAATGTGAGACTGTTTCCCTTACCATAAAAATTATACCATGAAAGATTCAATATGCTTGTAAAACAACTGTGGTAGAACAGTGGAGAGCATATACAGTATTTTAGGAGCAATCATTTTTATGGCTTCTAGATACTCTCACCATTATAAATACAATGGTGAACATGCTCCAAGGATGTATTTTAACTACCCCTTCCATCACATTGTAATTTCTTTTCACTTTTCTTGGCCAATGGCCATTCTTGTAATTTTGATAATGCTCTTATTTAATGAAGGGTGGTATATCAAGTAAAATAAACATAAATATAAACTTCAGTGTTTTTTGGTGTCTTCTAAGGACTATGCAAACAAGACTCCCAGTTATTTTAAGTATCTGTTTTTAACCTGAAGAGGAAAGCTTGTTAACTCTGCTGTATGCATTCATTCAACAATAAGGGTTTCTGTTTTGGTTCAGTTAACATTATATTCAAAGAAGGGACTGATCTGTTCTATCAACTTTAACAATACAAAAATAGGAATCTGTCCACAGAACAGAAGATCATCTTCATAGGCTTAAATTTTATTCTCTACACCTCGGTATTGTACACCTCTGATCCCATGGGTATTTTTAGTAGCCACAATTAAGGGCTCTATTGTGAGATTGAAGAGTATGGCGGATAGAGGACACTTTTGTTGTGTGCCCCTCTGCAGGATAACAAGGTCTGAAAGATGACCAGTCACAAAAATTATTGCTAATGGCTTAGTATATAAAATCTTCATTATAGATATAAATTGACTACCCAATCCAAACCATTCAAGTTTGTTACTGGTGCCGCGTGACACTAACAAAAGCCTTCTTGGCTTTCATTGTGAATGCAACCACAGATGTACTGATGTTAAATAACGCACAGGAAATTGTAAAATAACCTGGTATTCCATATCATCCTGCTAGACCAGTCCAGGCAAGTGGGTTATATTCCCTTACCAGCAGATTGGTGGAGACAACCAATGAAAAGTTCAGGTTTCAATGACATCACTCCTGTGCCTGAGTACCAAAGCTTGGCAGTCATATTGTCCTTGTTGATAGCTCCTGGTTCCATCTTTGAGGGATGAAATTCGGGGTGGCTACTAGCAGCCATTCACACTGTGTGGGATTTTCTGCAAGCGTGAGTAACATTTTTGCCTGTTGTGCTCCTGGGGATTGCACGGTACTAATGGGCGTTCTGCCCAAGCGGCGCCAATGCATGCTTCTTCCCTAGCATTTTGAATGTATGTTATGTAAAAGCACAGTGAACGCATGCTTACGGTCTGACACAGCCTCGCGTGTGCCCTTGTGATACTTAACCTTCTCTCTGTCTTTTTCCAGGAAATCTTGTTTGACCTGTGGCAGGCAAGGAGCCTCATCCTTGAATTCTGGACTCTTCCTTTCCTGTATGGCAGCTTCTGAGTCACCCCTGGAGGGGCATGCATTCCCCTTCTCAGCTGAGGGATACAGTTAGTCCGCTTTTACGTGCCTCAAGGCAGGAGGTGCAGGACAGTGCTAAGGGCAAGGATGCTCAGCCGGCTAGTGGTTCCGGAGACTATGCTGCGAGACGCTCTTTATCCTCTAGAAGGACTGTGGCAGCTATGCCCCCTGGTGCCGGGGAGCTTTTTCTGAGAGGAGAGCTTTTGGAGTCCGGATTGTTCTCCCCAGAATTCTTTTCCTTTTTGCAACAGGCCTGCTGGCATGGAATTTCAGACCCTGCAGCCTCTCGGTGCCCCCAGACGCAGTCTCATGCCAGGTAGACTGAAAATAGAAGCCCTGTTCAATTACCTTTGGCTAAGCGTCTCCAGCATGAGACACTCCCTGAAAATGAGGAACAGTTGGGAGCTATTTGAAATGACTATGCATCGAACCCAGATGAATTGGTATTGGGCTCTGATGTGGATGAGGACTTACCTTCGGGAGACTATGCAGAGGCCGGTGTTATCTGCCTGTTCTTGAAGATGGAGCTGGCAGCATTGATCGCCAGGATCTCATTCAGTTTGAACTTGACAGATGCTTCTGACATGGAGCAGGAGCTAAAAGTACACCTGTTTCTTCAAGGGGTGCGGAAATCCACTGCCATCTTCCCATTCCTGGAGGTGATCAAAGGTATGATCCGGTCCATGTGGGACTCACCTGACTTCTTACCCTAAAGGGTTAAGGGGGGGATTTATAAGAAAATCTGTGCTCTCTTGGAGGAGGAGCACGGCGAATGGTTTGACATTCTCTAGGTGGATGAACTGGTCACAACAGTTGCCAGATGGATCACCATTCCCATGGAAGGCGGATCGGCTTTAATGGAAGTTCTGGACCGCAAAGTCTTAACTTGCTGAAGAGCCAGTTTGTCGTGGTGGTGGCTATTCTACAGTTTGGGGGTATGTACCAGTTTGATGTCTCGAACCCTGCTCCAGTGGATTCAGTCTCTCCCTTTTGATGATACTACTTCTCTTTTGGTGTTGACTACGGCCTTCCTTTCTGATGCCATGTATGACCTGGTACACTTGACGGCCAGGGATGGTGCCCTGATGATGGTGTTATGTCACTGGATTTGGCTCCATCACTGGGCGGCGGACACATCCTTCAAAGCCCGTTTGGCTCAACTAGTCTTTAAGGGGAAGCTCCTGTTTGGAACCGATTTGGAGAAAATGGTGAAGGACCTAGGAGAGACAAAATCTTACCGCCTCCTAGAAGACAGGGCCAGTGCCCTTTCTTGTCAGCCTCCACCTGACTACCAAAGGCACGGCACTCTGGCCGGATTCCCTAGGCCTCAGGACTGTCATCACAACTGCCCTGGAAAACCTTTCTTCCCCTCTACTTCAGGACCTCAGACTCGTTCTCAGTCCTTTCGTGGAGCATGTAGACCAGGGACTTGGCCCCATCCAGAGAAGGACCCTCCCAGGCCTCACAATGAAGGTTTGGGGGCCCCATTCCCTGGTGCCTCTGGTGGACGGCAGATTTCACCGCCTCTTTCAGGACTGGGCCCAGATTATCAGGGATCGCTGGATGCCAGACACCATTCAATTCGGTTATGTTCTGGAATGCAAGGAGCCGATTCCTGATGCTTTCATCATTTCCCCTTGTGGGTCTGTGATCAAAAGTGCCGCAGTGCGGACCACCTTGGACAAGTTGTTTTGCCTAAAGACTGTGCTGCCCCCCCCCCCCCCCAGATGAGCAGGTCAAGGGCAAATACTCTTATCTACTTCATGGTGCCAAAGATGTATGGTTCCTTCTAGCCCATCCTGGACCTCAAAGGAGTCAACGTGCACTTGTATGTCCTGGCTTTTAGATGAAAATCTTACACTCTGTGATTCAGGCAGTGCACAGCGGGGAATTCTTGGCTTCTCTGGATCTGGCCAAGGCGTATTTTCATATCCCGACCCAGGCGGATCAGCAGACGTATCTGCGTTTTGCCATGCTTGGCTCTCACTATCAGTTCGCCGCCCTTCTTCTTCAGGCTCTCCACCCCCCCCCCCAATGTTTTTAGAGGTTATGGTGGTGGCAGTTGCAGCTCTATGGGATCTATGTCCATCCCTATCTAAACATCTGGCTCATCCAAGCCCGTTCCCTGTCAGAAGCATTTCGAGTGACATCATAAGAACATAAGATATGCCATACTGGGTCAGACCAATGTCCATCAAGCCCAGTATCCTGTTTCCAACAGTGGCCAATCTATGAAACAAGTACCTAGCAGTTTCCTCAAGAGACACAGGTTCCACAATGCTTGCATTGGGGCAAGCAGTGGATTTCCCGGGACCCCTTTAATAAAGGTTTATGGACCTTTCCTCTAGGAACTTGTCCAAACCTTTTTTTAAACCCGGCTACACTAACATCTTTTACTACATCCTCTGGTAGCGAATTCCAGAGTTTGATTACACATTGAGTGAAAAAGTATTTTCTCTTATTAATCTTAAATAGGTTACACTGTAGCTTCATTGCATGTCCCCTAGTCTTTCTATGTTTTGATGGCATAAACAATCGATCTACGTGTACCTGTTCCAGTCCATTCATTAATTTATAGACCTCTATTATATCTGTCTTCAGCCATCTCTTTTCCAGGTTGAAGAGCCCTAACCTTTTTAGCCTCTCTATGTCAAGTGGTGTCCTTTTTAAAAAGCTTTAGCTGGGTGACCAATCAGGAAGAGAGACAGCTCTTACCTTCTCAGTGTTTCTAGGAGCACATTTTGACTTGAGTGCGAAGAGGTTTCTACCAGAAGAGAAGGTCAGAAGACTGTTGAATTGCCTGGTGATGCTATCTGCACAGCGGGCCTCAGATTCTGGTATTTTCTGCTCCTCAAATTGATGGCAGCAACCTTAGAGATGGTCCCATGGGCACGTTCGCACATGTGGCTGCTACAGCGGTCCTTGTTGACTTGATGGTCTCTGAGTTCTCAGGAGTTCGAGTTGCAGGCTTCTTCTCACGTTGAGGGTGAGGTCCAGCTTGCAGTGGTGGCAGCAACCCTTGTACCGCTGGATGATTTCTCTTGAATCCTGCTGACAACAGATACTAGTCTTTCGGGCTGGGAACCCATTGCTGAGACCCTACAGCTCAGGGCCATTAGAACCACAAGAAAGCGGTGTGGTCCATCAGCTGCCTCGAGGTGAAGGCCATCAGGTTGGCTCTTATGCATTTCTGGCCTCTGGTCGAGTGTCAAGCAATTCGAGTGTTTTCAGAAAATGCCATTGTGGCAGCTTATGTCAATTGGCAGGGCAGCACAAGAAGTGCCGGAGTGGCTCTGGAGATGGATCGCACGTTTGTTTGATGGAGAAGAACCTCCTAGCCTTGTTTGCTCAGCACATTGCTGGGGTAGACACTGTGGAAGTGGACTTCCTCAGCCGGCACTCTCTGAATCCCAGTGAGTGGGAGTTGAGTCGAGGCGTTTCAGTTGATTCTGCGCCATTATGGTTGCCCCAAAATGGATCTGATGGTGACCCGCTGCAATGCCAATGTGTGCTGCTTCTCCAGTCACCACATGGAGATGGAGTCCAAGGGCATCGATGCCCTGACCCAGCCTTAGCCCAGTCAGTGGCTGCTGTGCATGTTTCCTTGGCCCCTGGTGGAGCATGTGATTTGACATATGGAGCACCACCTGGGCAAGATTGTTTGGGTAGCGTCAGATTGGCCATGGAGAGCATGGTTTAGCTCCTTCAAGCACCTCCTCTTCGACTGCCTCCGTCTCAGGGGCCATTGCAGCAGGGACTGATCGTCCTGAAGGACCTGGCTCCCTTCTGGCTTAGGGCATGGCTCTTGAAAGGAGACTGCTAACACATAAGTGCTATTCTCCAGCAGTAATCTCTGCCATATTTGGTTCCCGAAGAAGGTCTACCAACCTAGCATACGTATGAATATGATGCCTCTTTGATCACTGGTGCGGCGCACAGCTCTTGGCTCCTGAGGTGGCCAAGGTGTCCTCTGTTGGCCTTTCTGCAAGAGGGCCTAGAGAAGGGCCTCTCACTTAGATCCCCAAATGTTCAGGTGGCAACTTTGGCCTGTTTCCATGGGTCCAGTGGCAGGAAAGTCCTTGACCTTACACCCAGATATCTCACATTTTCTCCGGGGGGGGTTCAACATCTACATCCTCTCCTTTGGTCTATGATCCCTTCCTGGGATCTGTCTTTGGTGCTTAGGGCCCTGATGATGGCCCTCTGAGCCACTGAAGCATGCTACCTTGAAGGATGTGATGCTCAAGACTGACTTCTTGGTTGCAATTTGTTCTGCAAGGCGGATCTCCGAGCTGCAGACCCGTTCTTGCCAGAATCCTTATCTGTCCTTTTCAACTGAGGCCATTTCCATTTGGCCTGGGCCTTCCTTCTTTCCTAAAGTGCTGTCTCCCTTTCACGTGAACCAGGTGATATCCTTCTGTAAGGAGCAGTTTTGGGGGAAGGATAAGAATCTTTACCTTGTGGATGTTCGGAGGCTGCTTCTCAGGTACTTGCAGGTTATACGAATGCCTTTCATAAGTCAGACCATCTTTTTGTGCTGTTTTGCTGGTCTGTGGAAGGGTGAAGCGGCGGCCAAGTCAGTTTTGGGGTGCTGGATTAAGGAGGCTATTGCCTCCGCATATCTGTTACGGAACCGACCGCTTCCGGAGGGTCTGCGTGCCCATTCTACCCAAATGCAAGTGTCCTCGTGGGTGGAACAGAGCTCAGTAGCCCCTGAAGACATTTGTCTGGCAGCAACTTGGGGGCATCACTTTCCACTTTTGTCAAGCATTACCATTTGGATGCCCATGCTTGGGCAGACACTGCCTTCAGCTCAAGAGTTTTGTGAGCTGCTGTGTCTTCTTCCCACCAGTGGTGGTGTAACTTTGGTACATCCCACTTGTCTGGACTGGTCTAGCAGGACGATATGTAAGGTGACATTTTACTTATCAAATATTGTGCTTTCCTTGAGTCCTGCTAGATCAATTCAGGGCCTGCCCCTGAAACTACATTTGCTCTGTTCTACTGTTGCGGTGCCCTTGGGTCTGCCATGATTCTGTATTTGGCTCTGTAGGCCCTTCTACTGACAGCCTTCTATTTCTACCTTCCTGTATATAGTCCTTTTACTGTTTACTCATTGTTGCCCATATTGTGGTAGTGTGAGGCTTGCTCTGTATCTCCCATTTGCTTTGCGATGAATACTGAAGAAAACTCTGGTGACTGAGGTAGATAGAGGCACAGGAATGATGTTATTGAAACCCGGGCCTTTCATTGGGTCTTTGTTTCCACCAATCTGCTGGTAGGGAAACACAACCCACTTGTCTGGACTTGTCTAGCAGGACTCAAGGAAAGGACATTAACTGGCAAATAAAATGTCATCTTATCAGGTAAGTAGCACTCTCACGTAAACTCTGTTTGCTCACCACCTACAATTGTTGGCAATACTTTGTTAAGGTGCGTGGCCAGTATCTTTGAATAGATTTCGCAGTCCATGCTGATCAAAGATATTGGCCAATATGTTTGATACCCATCTATCAGGGTAGCGTCACATGCAATGATTTTATTTCTCCTTTGATGTACATTTTCCAAGGGGGCGTTACCGTTCTCTTTTTCTTCTGGCCCTGTGCTTTTGTGGCCCATCAGAATTCAACCTATATGGAAGAGATATACAAGGCTGCAACCTGGCATTGTGCCCACACCCTTACAATCACACTACTGTTTGGATAAGGGCTCCCAATGCAACAGTAAGTTTAGTCTTTATCTTTATCTTTATTCATACAACTTGATTAACCGCCCAGGCCGGAGCGTCAGGGCGGTGTACAACACAAATTATAGGCTACCGAAAATAAAGTTAGAAAGGAACGCCAAAAAACTGACAGGAAAGAGAGGTAATAAGATAAAGACAGAAAGAAAGAAGAGCCCGATAGGGCAAAGTGGGCAAGGTAGAGGGAGGGCAGAAAGGGGAGGGAGAGGGAACGGACTGCTGGGGGATGCTCATGGGGGGAGGGCACTACCAGAGGACAGAGCACCGTCGACAGGAGGGGGAAGGTCGAAGGCTTGGCAAAAGAGGTGAGTCTTAAGAAGATTTTTGAAACGAGGGTAGGAAAGTTCTAAGCGCAGAGACAGGGGGAGTGAATTCCAAAGGGCAGGACTCAGGAAAAAGAAAGCGGAGTGACGGGTAGATTCTAAGTGAGCCTGTGAGGGAGAAGGGAGAAAGAGGCGGTTACCGAAAGCGGAGCAAAGAAGACGTGGAGAGGGCTGAAGAAGGATGGCGTCTGATAAATATTGAGGGGTGTTGGAATGGAGGGCCTTGTGCGTGAGAATAAGAATCTTGAAGATGAAGCGAAACTTGACTGGGAGCCAGTGCAGGGCGAGAAGACATGGAGACACATGGGAACGGATTGGGGAACCAGTGATAAGGCGGGCGGCAGCGTTCTGTACGATTTGAAGACGGCGTAACTGGGAGGCGGGGAGACCTGCATAGATGATATTGCAGTAATCCAACCGAGATATAACTAAGGAAAGGACGAGTGTGATAATTGAAGAAGGAGGAAGTGAAGATTGAACAGCCCTAATCCTACGTAGGTGAAAAAAAGAAGTGCCAATGACAGCTGAAATATGTTGGTGAAAGGAGAGGGAAGAATCCAGAGCGATACCCAGATACCGCAAGGAAGAAACCAATGGAATAGAGCAGGAAGACATAACTGGGGCCAGGCTAGGAGAAGGGAGACCAAAAGAAAACCAGATGGCGTAAGATTTAGAGGGGTTGGCATGGAGAAAATTAGAGGCAAACCATGAGGACACCGAGGACAGACAGTGATTGAGTGGGGCAAGATCGGGGACAGAGGAGGAAGTCTGTCTTGCTAGGCCTCTTTGAGGTTTTTAAACCAATTCCATCTCCTTGTGATGCATTTTTATTATTTCCAGGTTGCCTTCCAAAAAAAAAGAAGAGAAAGTAAAATGGTTTGTTGCTAACAGAAACATATTCTGTTTTAGCCTTTAACATAGTTCACTTTTTCTTTTTCTTTGTCTTTTTTTATTTATTTAAAGACTACTTGTACATAGGGATTCTCATCAGTGAAGAATGATTATTCTGCTTGTTCTCAGAGACAGCAGATTGCTTACCCGTAATAGGCATTCTTCAAAAGCAGCAGGATATCACACCTCACAAAACTTTCACCTCACCAAGCTACGTACTGTAAATAGGTTCCCATATGAACATGTAATGCAGGACAGTCCCATACATGATCAATAGATTGTCGAAGCTTTAGCAGTTTTGGAGTCTATACTCTGACCTAGGCTCTATCTAATGATCTCATCCATCAGTGAGGATTGATATCTTGCTGTCCTTAAAGAACACCTGTCACAGGTAAAGAACTGAATTATCTGTTGTCATCTACCACGTTGGTATGACAATGAATATAAATTCAAGATATTTGCTTCAATGTCTTGTTCTTACTCTGGTGGGTTTGTTTTTTTTATTCTGGCTCTTTCTTTTTGCTTTAATTGCATTTGTGCAAGAAGTCATCTGAGTGATAACATGAAGTTACTGTGTTAGAAAATGATTGACGAGAGTATAAACGCCCACGGATTATCTTGTTCTGGTTACACCTGCTTTCTGTTAGGAGTATTGTATTTAATAGTTTCACCTTCATGCTATTTAAGAGGCTTCCTTTTTCAACTACCACTTTGATGTGCTTGAAGGAAGATAATCCTACAAAAAAGCAAAGTACTTGCAGAACCTGCATAGCTGTGCTTTCCTTCATATGGCACTTAGAGTTGTGGCATTCAATCATTAGGAGCTGATATTTGGTGTGTCTGACATAGTTTTTGAGAAAAACAGAAATATGAAATAGAATGTATTTAATTTGTTTTTACAAAGTTTTATTTTAAAAAACCCAACATGACAGCACTATGAGAGATCTGCAGGCTACCAGGGTTCTTTGTTTTTCTCCTAATATCATATTTTTAGTTTTGCTTTCTATTTTGTTCAAATATATATCTATTAGAATAAACTTTATTGCATTATGGACAAATATTGCTTTCAGAACTAATGCTACAATGCAATGAGTTGTAACCCTGACTTAGACATCAGCTTATGCCAATCAAAATGTAAGCAAATATATTTGTTTTGTGATACAGAAATAAATATAGCTAATACATCATTTGTCCCTTGCTAATGGCATATAGTGGGCATGGACATAGACATATAAGGCCTTGTCTGTACTTTTATATACTTAGATTTTAAACCCTTTAGAACAGGAACCTTTCCTTCTTTCTCTGCTACAGAACATGATTTGGGTCTAGCATACACTGGTAGCACTTTAAATAATAATGGGATATGTCTTTACGGCCCTCTAGTCCTGTCCTGGAACCATATTTATTTATTTAATTTTCTTATATAGAGTTTAGAACCTCCACCAGCAGTTTTGGAGACTGAAAGATGTCATCGCTTTGACGTCACTGGTATAAATAGGCAAGGACTGCCCCCTTCCACCAGTACTTTGTCTCCAAGCAGCTGGAGAGAGGTCTGAGCCTGGGACTGGGCTCAGTTAGCGCAAATAAGCAAAGCTTTTAAATTTTGCCTTGTAAATTAGTTACCCTGGGTTTGTTTTTTCTTTTCTAGCTGGAGTACTGCTGCAGGAAGGGGTCCTACTTGTTTCAGCTGGACTCTTTCACTATCTTCCCCCTCCCCCCCCCCCCGGATACTTACTCCCCATTGAGAAAACGAGCAGCAGGGCAGCCTGCGAGCTTTGTGGCCTCCCTGTTCCCAAACCCGCAGAAAAAAGGGTGAGGAACAGGTAGAAGGCAGCGGCAGTAACAACACAGCTGAAGACTCAGTCAGCTGTCATAGATCTCCGGAGCCGAAGCCGTGGCAAGGCTGAGCTCCGACGCCAGTGCTCCCTGTCACTTTCTTCGGCGGTGAGTTGAATTTTTCTGTTTGGTTTTGGTTTAGGGCAGGTCCGACGGAGAAATTAGGGCTCTCCCTCGGTCTGCATAAGGGAGCTTGATCAGGCAGTGTGCTGTTGGCAGGGCCGCGTGTCTCCGGGCGGGAAGCTTGGGGCTGGCGGCCATTTTGTGAGCCGTGAATTTATTGCTTCAGTGTTTAACTTTGGATTTCCTGCGGTTCTCTCCCTCGTGTTTTGCTTTTCTTTGGAGATTAGGGCTAGGTAGCTAGGATGTAGGTTAGTAGTTTAAATTTTACCTTGTAAAAAAAAAAAAGATGTTTGTGCAGCATCAGTGGAAATTTTATATTTGGGGGGGGCCTCACTCATTTGTTTTGAAAGGGGAAAAAAAAAGGGAAGAGGAGTAATGCAGGGATAGGGACTGAGTGTGCAGATCTCAGTGTGCCTTCCTGGCGATAGGATGCCTGCCAAGCCACACTGCTTAGTGTGTGGCATTAGGCGCGGTGAAGTGTTAGACTCGGGGGTGTGTAGAGGGAGGGATCCTGCCTCCAGTTTTGGCTCCTGCGGAACCGGTAGCGGGGCCGTCCTCGGCTGAGGACCATGGCCGGCAGCTGGGTTCAGGCCAGGGACCAGACACCCCCGGGATTCCACCGGATTTCTTTGCCCTTATGCAGCGGGCTTTGGCCTTGCTGCAGCCGTTGGCGGCTCCTCCTCAGGGCCCACGGGGGTGGAAACGGACGAGGTCGATGGACCACCCTGAGGAGGAGTCTGCTCCGGCCAAGAAGGGTAAGGTGCTGGTAGAAGAGAGTCCGCCATCTGGGTTGGATGATGAAGCGGGGGACTTGGAGGAGGCCTCGGAAGACGAATTAGAAGAGGGGGAGTTGCCGGACTCTGAGCAGCAGAGTAGAGTGGTCAGGGTGTTCCGGCGGGAGGAGCTCCCAGCTTTGATCTCCGAGACTTTAAAGACGCTAAGTATGCCCTCCGTGGATCCTCTGATGGAGGAAGTGTTGGAGGATCCGCTATTGAAGGCGGTACGAACGTCCCAAAAGGTCTTCCCTGTTCATAGGGTCTTTTGAAAAATGATTCAGGAGGAATGGGACTTGCCGGAGGCGGCCCTGAGAGGTTCGAGAGCTTTGGCTCGGCTCTATCCGCTTTCTGACCAGGACAGGGAGCTTTTTCGCTCGCCGAAGGTAGATGCAGCGGTATCGGTGGTCACTAAAAAGACTACGATCCCGGTTGAGGGTGCCGCAGCATTGAAGGATATGCAGGACAGAAAGTTGGATTCTTTACTGAAGCAGGTGTTTGATGTCTCGGCCCTTTCGTTGCAAGCCTCCATAGCAGGGGCATGGGTGGCGAGAGCCTGTTTGCTATGGTCGCAGAGGTTGCAAGGGGAGCAAGTAGACGACGTGGCGCGGCTTGAGTCGAGTACCGCTTATTTGGCAGACATTCATTATGACCTCATCCGGGGCCTGGCTAAGAGCATGGCGTCGGTGGTAGCAGCGCGACGGTACCTTCGGTTGCGTAACTGGTCGGTGGACGGTTCGTCCAAGGCTCGCCTCAGCAAGCTTCCCTTTAGGGGGGAGCTTTTGTTTGGAGAAGATTTAGAAAAGTTAGTCAAGGACCTTGGAGGCCGACTACCGGAGGATAAGCCAAAGCAGAGCCGGGGGCCCTTAGCATCCCGGGGGGCTCCCAGAGAGTTTTGGAGGTTCTGGTCCTCTCGTTTTAGCCAGCTCCAGCGGGGGAGGTTCCCGGCGCGGGGCCAGGGGTTTCGAGGTTTCAGGGGGGCGGGCAGAGATTTCGCGCCTTTCCAGTCCTCAAACGCTAAAAAGTCCCAATGAGATAAGGCGGACTCAGGTGGCGGTAGTGCCCGTGGGAGGACGGTTGCGGGATTTCTACCCTGCCTGGGTCCAAATTACCTCAGACCAGTGGGTGTTGGAGGTCATGCGAGAAGGTTATGCTCTAGAGCTCCATCGTCCTGTGTTAGATTCCTTTGTCCAGTCGCCTTGCCAGTCTCCTCGCAAGGTGCAGGCGGTCTCAGAAACTTTGCAGGGGCTACTGCAACTCAAGGCAGTGGTGCCCGTCCCATCGGAACAGTGCGGGTGCAGTCGATACTCTATTTATTTTGTGGTACCAAAGAAGGAAGGCTCCTTTCGGCCAATTCTAGATTTAAAAAGTGTAAATCGGTGTCTCAGGATAACCCACTTCCGTATGGAAA
Organism: Ichthyophis bannanicus; assembly: GCA_033557465.1. Taxonomy (NCBI): domain Eukaryota; kingdom Metazoa; phylum Chordata; class Amphibia; order Gymnophiona; family Ichthyophiidae; genus Ichthyophis; species Ichthyophis bannanicus. The sequence goes on along the minus strand of CM066032.1, from coordinate 694,263,885 downwards.
CGTTGCATTCTGTGATTGCGGCGGTCCGGGCGGGAGAATTCCTGACATCGTTGGACCTCATGGAGGCGTACCTTCATATCCCTGTTCGGCAGGAGCATCAGAGGTTTCTGCGGTTTGCGGTTCCCATGGGGCATTTTCAGTTTCAAGCTATACCTTTCTGTCTGGCGACTGCGCCGCAAATGTTTACCAAGATCATGGTTGTCGTGGCGGCAGCTCTCCGCAAGGAGGGAGTGCTGGTGCATCCGTACTTGGACGATTGGTTGATTCGGGCAAAGTCTCGGGAGGAGAGTGCCTCAGCCACCACTCGAGTAGTTCAATTTTTGGAGAGCCTTGGTTGGGTGATCAACTTTGCAAAGAGCCGGTTAGTGCCCTCGCAGTCCCTGGAGTACGTGGGGGCCCGTTTCGAGACGGGTCAGGCAGCGGTGTTTCTACCGGTACTCCGGGCGCAAAGGTTGCGGGCGCTCGTGAGAGAGTTTCTGTCATGGCCGGCACCGACGGCGTGGCAGTACCTGCAGGTGCTCGGAACGATGGCGGCCACAATCGAGGTGGTGCCGTGGACCAGGTCCCATATGCGGCCATTGCAGAGCTCACTGCTCCGACGCTGGTCTCATCAGAGGGATGCGTTGTCCCAGCGGCTAGTTTGCCCTCCGGAGGTACGTCGGGGGCTGCTCTGGTGGTTACGGATGGAGAATTTGGAAGCGAGCGTTCCGCTAGAGCCTCCTTCCTGGAGGCTGCTGACGACGGATGCGAGTCTTCTCGGATGGGGGGCACATTGCGAAGGGAACTTTGCCCAGGGGCAGTGGTCTCTGGAGGAGAAAGGATGGGCCATCAACAGGTTGGAGATGAGGGCAGTGTTGTTGGGCCTACAGCAGTTTCAAAAGAGCCCGCAGCAGGAGGCGGTGTTTGTGTTATCAGACAATGCAACAACTGTAGCTTATATCAATCGGCAAGGCGGCACAGGAAGTGTGACACTGGAAGAGGAGGCCAGTCTGCTTCTGAGTTGGGCCGAATGGAATCTGAAGGGTCTGTCGGCACAACACGTGGCCGGAGTGGACAGTATCGAAGCGGATTTCCTAAGTCGCCGCAGAGTGGATCCGGGAGAGTGGATGCTTCATCCAGACGTCTTTGCACTTCTAGTGCGGCGTTGGGGAGTTCCTCTCAGGGATCTGATGGCAACCTTCGAGTCGGCCCAGGTGGAACGGTTTTTCAGCAGACGAAGAGAACGGATGTAGGAGGGTCTCAATGCGTTAGCACAGAGGTGGCCGGAAGGGGGTCTTCTCTATGTGTTTCCACCTTGGGCTCTGGTAGGTCGGGTAGTCCAGTGTATAGAGAGGCACAGGGGTCTAGTGGTTCTGATAGCGCCCGACTGGCACAGAAGGCCGTGGTACGCGGATTTAGTGCGGTTGTTGGCGGACAGGCCGTGGAGACTTCCGTGCCAGGAGGACGTGTTGCGGCAGGGTCCGTTATGCATGCCCCAGGTACATCGATTCTCGCTTATGGCATGGCTCTTGAAAGGGCGAGGATGACGGCCAAGGGGTATTCCGCAGCGGTCATTTCTACTTTGCTGAAGGCACGCAGATGCTCTACTTCGTTGGCGTACATTCGGGTTTGGCGCATTTTTGAAGCCTGGTGTGTGGAGCAGAACCTGTGGCCGTTGCAGGCATCGGTATCGCATGTCCTTTCCTTCTTGCAGGATTGGTGTGGGAAAGGGTCTCTCAGCCAGTTCTTTGTGGGTGCAGTTGGCAGCAATTTCTTGTTATCGCGGTAAGATACAAGGTCAGTTGTTAGGGGCACACAGTGATGTCAGAAGGTTTCTGCGTGCTGTATTACTCATGCGGCCGCCGAGACGTAGGTCGGTTCCGGCGTGGGATCTGAACTTGGTATTGGAGGCCCTGATCGGGGCGCCCTTTGAGCCTCTGGACAGGGCGTTGATTAAGGATCTGACGTTGAAAACAGTTTTTCAGGTGGTTATTTACTCCGCGAGACGGATTTCTGAGTTGCAAGCGTTGTCCTGTAAGGAGCCGTATTTATCCTTCTTTAATCATAAGGTGGTGTTGCAGACGGTGCCTGCGTTCTTGCCGAAGGTGGTTTCCATGTTTCATCTTAACCAGGTGGTGTCTTTACCAGTGTTTTCCAAGGAACAGAAGGATAAATCGGGGGGCAGGTTACACCGTCTATATGTTGGTCGCACATTGAAGAGATACCTCCACGAGACTGCTCCCTTCAGGAAGTCGGATCAGTTGTTTGTGACCTTTGGAGGTGCTCGGAAGGGGGAGGCAGCGGCTAAGGCGTCCATTTCGCGGTGGTTGAAGGAGGCTATAGCGACAGCATATGTTCTAAAGGGTAAAGCGATTCCGGAGGGTCTCCATACTCATTCGACTAGGGCGCAGTCAGCATCTTGGGCGGAGTTTAGTTTGGTTCCTGTAGCGGACATTTGTAGGGCGGCGACTTGGTCTTCGTCACATTCTTTTGCTAAGCACTATAGGCTGGATGTGCAGGAAGCGGGAGATGGGCGTTTTGGCTCGGCAGTACTTCAGGCTGGGCTGGCTGGTCCTTCCCGTTGAGATTCACTGCTCTGTTACATTTATTTATTTATTTATTTAACTGTATTTATATCCCGCTTTTCACCGGGTCAAAGCGGCGTTACATCCTCTATGGTTCCGGGACTGGACTAGAGGGCCGTAAAGGAAGGTGAAATTAGACTTACCTGCTAATTGTTGTTCCTTAAGGAACTCTAGTCCAGTCCCAGATCCCTCCCCAGGTTTTAAGCGGTGGTTCAGCCTGAAGTTTAGGAAGGACGTTAGGTAGTCAGGGCTCCTGGGTGGTCCCTCAGTGGAGGCGTAGAGAGAGCCCTTTTCGCAGCACAACTTCCTTTGCTCAGGGGGATAGGGATCTTCTGATACGGGCAGTACTTTTCTACTTTAAAAAAAAAAAAAAAAAGACAGTGTTTTACCTGGTTTTCTTAGTACCTTTTATTAATTGTTTAACTACTTATTTGTTGCTCTGCTGAGTCTGCTTTGTCAATAGATACTGGTGGAAGGGGGCAGTCCTTGCCTATTTATACCAGTGACGTCAAAGCGATGACATCTTTCAGTCTCCAAAGCTGCTGGTGGAGGTTCTAAACTCTATGGTTCCGGGACTGGACTAGAGTTCCTTAAGGAACAACAATTAGCAGGTAAGTCTAATTTCACCTTTTCGGAATTTGCAGACAAATGTGTACCAGTTTGTTTTCAGACTTCAGGGTATTACTGCAATGACTGGCTTCTAAATTGGAAAAAGAAATTAAGTGCTCAAGCCAGTTAGCAGCTTTGTAAATAGTTATAATTCTGAGAGGAACTGTCAGTTTAAATAATCCAATGTGCAGCAAATTTTATTCTGAATTCAGAGTATTAGGATGTTTTTTAAATAGCATTTTGTTTGATTTTCAAAGTTCTTCTAGAGAGAATTCCTTGGGTTCCGCCTGAATGCATTGAACATCCTAAAAATCTGAACCTAGCAGCAGATAAGTGGAGTTTTGGTACAACCTTGTGGGAGATATGTAGTGGAGGGGACAAGCCACTGAGTGCATTGGATGCTCAAAGGGTAAGTGGTGTGGTTTACTGACAGAGAGTCAGTCAGTGCACAGATTTCTCATTAATTTACTCTAATACAGTTATCTTTAGAAATACGGACTATATGAAATTTTGGTAAGACACCTGCTTACATACACTTTTATATCATTTTCATCATAGAAATTACAATTCTATGAAGATAGGCACCAGCTCCCAGCACCAAAATGGACTGAATTGGCAAACCTTATAAACAGCTGTATGGATTACGAGCCAGATTTCAGGCCCTCCTTCAGGGCCATTATACGGGACCTTAACAGTTTGTTCACACCAGGTGAGTTAATAGACCTTTAAAATTTCTTATTAAAATTTAATATTTTTGTTGATTAATTTGAACTGTAATACAGTTCATCTGGTTGATCATTTTCCTAACCAATGCTATCATTTTAATAGGATTAGTTCTGATTTTTAGCATGTACTTGAAAGCATTCTTTGAGATGAATCTGTAGTCAGTCTTTACATTTAAAATAGTAGCAATAAATGATAGCAGATTAAGATCAGCATAACCCATCTATTCTGCCAAGCAAGGTGTTTAAGGATATAACTGCTGCTCCATACAGATTATCCCTACTCTGATTTTTATTTTGGGTAGTAACTATTGGTCTGACACAGCTACCCTGCTGTTTTCTCGGTGAACAAGCAGGAGGAAGCCCTCATGTATGGGTGACATCTCCCAATGGAGCCCCACGCTGAAACACTTCCCAGCTTCCACCGGAATATTTTGGGAGCCTTCATCACGCATGCACGCTTGCCTTCCTGCCCGCCACAGCACCATCATCCTCCATTCACTTTTTCCAGAGAGCCCCAAGGACATGTTCCTTGCAGTACCAGGAAAAGCTTTTCTTTTTTGCCCTTCGAGGCTGTGATTTTTTTTCATCATCTGTTGGGGTGCCGGTTTTGCTGGCGCTGGCTATCATTTTTCCCCTAGTTTTTGCCTGGGCGGTTCTTTTCTTCTTTTTCCTGGGCCTTTTGCAAAATTTTGCTGGCACTGAGCACTTTGACCTTGCGAAGACTGTTTCTCAACAATGTTAAAGCCAGCTAGTGGTTTTAAAAAGTACATCCGCTGTACATGTGATGGATCATCACAACTGGTGCCTACAGTGCCTCGGCCCTGAGCACGAGCCCTCTACCTGCACTCCATGCCTCCAGATGACCGAGAAGGGCCTCAAGGGCCAAGAGAAGCTTAGTGATTCCCTTTTCGGGCCCTCTGACTCAGCATCCTCTGCACCGGCATTGACGTCGGCGTCGACGCCTTTGAGGGGCTTCGCCGAGGCCTCGGATTGTATATTACCCATGCTCATTCGGAGCAGAGGGGCCACAGCAGCATGGCATGAAGGCTCTCTATTGACACCCGATTGGAGCCTCAGAAGGACTCTGCCCTGTTGGCATTGAAGGAGGCGGCCAGAGACCATGCTAAGTATGGACATCGACACCAGAGCCTCTTTTGGCGTGATGCCAAGGGCAATGGCCGGAAGTGCCTTGCAAGAGTGCCTCATCGTGAGGAATCGACTCCTGTGGAGGACCATTGGCAATCTCCTGATGGACCGTACCATTGTGGAGTCCCCAGGACAAGTGCTGGAGTCGGTGGCAGAGGTCATTGTACCGGCCCCGATGCCCTCAGAGGCCGTGGTGCTTACTCAGTGCCTTCGGGCCCTCGAGGCACACATGGTGGTTCTCATGGCTGAATGGGCCCTGGCACTTTCGGTATTGCCACTGGCCATGCAGCCTATCTTTGAGACCTATGTCCTCCCTGCTGAGCCATGGTCGGCAGTTGGAATCCACCCCAGTCCCGACTGCCATTTTGCTCTCCAATGTCTCTAGTTGTGATGCTACTGCACCCCGGCGCTTGGGGAAGGACCACCACCGGCCCCGCAGGATGCTGTCGTCCCCACCAGAGCAGAGATGAAGCCTGGAGGAGAACAAGAGGTATTTCATCTTCCTCTTGGAATCTGACTCCAATAGCTGGAAGACAGAGGAGTTGTCACAGGTCACTGAGAGGGAGTCCCCAGACTTCCCCTCGGAATGTTCCGCCTTACTAACGACAGAAGCAACCCTGGAGGACATGTCCTTCCAGGACTTTGTCTGGTATATGACAAAGGCGATTCTCTATTCTCTGGAGGCGGAGGATGAGCCGAGGGCAGAGGAATTCAAAATCTTCCAGTACTCCTCTGCTCCAAAGGAAGCCATCATGGTGCCAGTGCACCAGATACTCCAAAGGCTCCTGCTCCACATGTGAGTGAACCTAATGTAGGGTGCTAGCCATCAGCTACCAACTGAACTTAATGTACCAAGTGCAGAAGCCATCCGGGTTTGAGAAGCCCCAATTGCCACACCATTCCCTGGTCATGGAGTCCACCATGCAGCATGTTAGGAGCTCTAAATCCCACTCATCGTTGCTCCCTAGCAGGAGGAAGAAGGCCCTTGATGGGTTTGGTAAGCGCTGCTTTCAGGGCTCCGTGCTCGTAACATAGTAAATGACGGCAGATAAAGACCAGTATGATCCATCTAGTCTGCCCAGTAAGATGGCAAGAGTAGGTGCACCTGCTGCTCCATGCAGGCCACCCCTCCCGTGTCTTTGTTTAGGGGTGAACCCACCGCTCCATGTAGGACACCCCTGTTTGTTGAGAAATTAGATAGTTAAGTTTATTTTGATTTTATCCTGTTGCCTGTTTGTTCATTATTTCTCTTTAAGTATTCAAAGGTCTGAATCAAATCTCCCCGTCCCTCCTCTCCTCCAGAGTGTACATATTTAGGTCTTCAAGTCTCTTCTCATAAGGCTTCTGACGCAGGCTCCAAATCATTTTGGTCGCCTTCCTCTGAACAGTTTCCAGTCTTTTTACATCCTTTGCAAGATATGGTCTCCAAAACTGAACACAGTATTCCAAATGAGGCCTCACCAGTGACTTATACAGTGGCATTAGTACCTCTTCCTTTCTGCTGGTAATTCCTCTTTGTATGCAACCCAGGTGGATCTTATAGCTAAAGTTATAGGGCACGATATTCAAAGGCATTTATATGGCACCTGTAAACCATGTAAATGCCACTTAGAGGGATATTCAGCGGCACTAACACAGCACTGAGTATCCTGAATAGCTAACCCCGGGGCAAAGCAGAGACGGCACCAGTCGCTAATCAGGCAGCGGTGATATTGCACCTCTGCCCAGTTAGAGACCCATGGGCAAAGATAGGCACAGCAAAAGCTGGCCTATCTTTACCCAAGGGAGCTAACCGGGTAGCAGTGCAATATCACCGCTGCCCGGTTAGCTTCTGCAACTGGTGGTTGAACCTGCCCTGCTCAGCCATCAATGTCTGAAGAACCAAATTGAGATCTCAAGAAGGAACAACTGACTGCAGGTTTAATTCACCACAGAAAATGGGCCACATCGGTGGACAAAGCCACTGAGCACCCCATCACTGGCCCTCCGAAATAAGACAAGGCAACCACCTGAACTCTCGGAAAACTGAGGGATAGGCCCCTACAAATCCATCTTGAATGAAGGAGAGCAGAGCCAGCAAGTCTACAGCACTACGGCCTACTTGATGCTTATGACACCAGTGCTCAAAAAGGCACTAATGCGCACATAGGCAAGACAGGTGGAGCCTCTTTTCACTTTCACAAGCCTGGAAACCACAGCAGAAGAATAGCCCTTACACACTAAGCATTGCCTCGCAAGAGCCAAGCCATAAGTGAGAAGGAAGCTGAATCATCTAACAGGACCGGCCCCAGCCTCAAGAGCCCCCGAGCCAATAGAAGATGTGAAGGAGGTTCACAGGTCTTGTTGTATCAGCTCTATATATAAATCTCCAATATAAATACCTCCACTGCTCCGGACGATCCATGTCCAGCCTTCTGGATAAAAACCTTACGTTCAGAACTCAGTCCGTTCCTTGCCAGACTGATTGGCTCATCCTTCCAGACAGGTACCTTCCCCCTCAGTCTAAAACAAGCTTCTATTAGACCCCTACTCAAGAATAATAAAATGGACCCAGAAAAGTTGGACTCATTTAGACCCATCTCCAGTATCCCACTCCTAGCTAAGATCATGGAAAAAATAGCCCAGCGTCAACTGAACCACCACATTGAGAACAACGCTCCCCTCGACCCCTGTCAACATGGTTTCCGGGAGGCTCATGGTGTCGAAACATTGTTAACAACTTTACTCAACACGTTGATAACAGGTCTGGATAACATCAGACAAGGCTTCGCTCTAGTGTTCCTTGACATTGCAGCCGCCTTCGACTCTGTCAACCATGAGTTACTCCTACTACGCCTAAATGAGAAGGGAATTCATGGAAATGCTCTAACCTGGTGTGCCTCCTACCTTAAGGACAGATGGCAGCATGTTCGTTCTCGCGCATCCAAGTCCACCCCTTTCCCTCAAACCAGAGGTGTCCCACAGGGCTCATCTCTTTCAGCCCTATTTTTCAATGTGTATATGCAACCTATTTGCACCATCATTAGATCATTCAACATTGACTGCTTAGTCTATGCTGATGACGTCCTTATGTTTACTCCAATTTCCACTGAGCACCCAGACTTATCTCAGCTATCCTGCTTCGATGCAGTCTCGGATTGGTTACACTCCCAGAAGCTAATGATAAACCTCAAAAAGACAGATGTGCTTTTCATCAGTAGAGATCAGACATTCATCCCACCTACATCATTGAAGGTACGTGGTGCGGAGCTTCCTACTAAGACTTCGTTACGATACCTCGGAATAACCCTCGACCAACACCTGGACCTAAATGCCCATATAAGTAACCTAGTAAAAGCAATTTACCATAAAATCCGGATGATGCGACACATGAGACAGCTTCTAGAGCCAAAAGACTTCCGAACAGTGTTTCAGGCAATGGTGATGCCGCACTTTGACTATGCCAAATCCATTCTGCATGGTCTACCAAAGAGTTCACTCCTCCCATTGCAGATAGCAATGAACACTGCAGCAAGGACCCTATATGGAGCATCCAGAAGAGACCATATTACCCCTATCCTAAAAGATCTACACTGGCTCCCTGTTCACAGCAGAATCACTTTTAAAATACTGACAATGACATTCAAAGCTCCCTCTCCGAACTTATTCGGCTCATCCCCCCCGTTAGACTGAGAAGAGCTGCTGCTGCCAACACCTTATGCCTCCCAAAAGTATTCACCAAATGTAATAAGGCTACAGGAAACCGAGCCTTTGCACTTTATGCCCCCCATTGCTGGAACGCGCTTCCAGCAAACATCCGAGCTATAAACAGCCTCTCTCAGTTCAGGAAGGAGCTGAAACATCACCTCTTTCTTCAGCACTTCCTCAACTCTGAAGAAATCACATAACCAACCACTGTTCACTCCTCCTTTATCCCCTCTTCCGTTAATCTCACTCCTGTGCCCCCAGCAAATTAGCCTTTAACATGCTAACATACGACATTACCCCTCAAGCCATGTTTACGATGAATAATGCCTAGTTGATATCTTACTACTGTTATCAACCTGTATATAATCCCATGTTGTATATAGTTTCATGATGTATATAGTTAGCCTGTGTTCCATGTTCAATACCCTGTTCAATGTAAAATGTGTTCAATACCCTGTTCAATGTAAAACGCAGTATGGCTTTTCCTGCTGTGCGAGTTTGTTGCCTGTGAACCGCGCTGATGGTAAATAGCGCGGTATAGAAAAACTATAAATAAATAAATAAATATAAATTAAATAAATAAATATATAGGGATATTTTCAAAGATATCATGGGACCCTCAGCGAGCTTGGCTCCCTTATTCCAGCTGAACGCTTGGAGACCTTCTGTACCTTGGTTGGTCATGGTAAGAACATGTCCAAGTAGATGGTGTGAGCCACGTACAACGCTTTTGAGTTGCTGGGCAGGATGGCGGCGGGAGGTATCTGTGCACGTTGACTGGCCTGGCTTCAGTACTCTGACCTGGAGCAGTGGGTCCAGGGCAAGTTGGTGAATGTGCCGTGCACCAGTGAAAACTCCTTCGGCAAACCCGTGCAGGACAGGGCGGCCAAAATTGAGACAGAGCAGATGACCACCTCACTCCTCTCATGCAATATGGCGGACTCTACCAAAAAGAAGCATCAGGGGAAGAACCTTTTTACAGGCTGAAGTGCCAGTACTATCAGAACTCCCAGGGAGCTTAACCTAAGATGCAAACCCAGCAGCAGCCACCACATAGGGAAAAACCACAGAAGGCCCAGCCTGTGCCCCAGCCACAGCTGAGGGTGGGGTTTTGATGCCTTTCTCAGGAGCGTAGCCAGTCACCCAACCATGGAGGGTGTGCCCCTCAGGTGTGCGATCGACTTGTCCACTTTGCACACAGGTGGCCGCTCATCACCATGGACACCTGGGTGTGCTGCAGATAGTGTGGGATGGGTACCCATTGCTCATTCACAGACGCAATGAAGGACCTACACTACACCCAGATGGTAAATACTCCAACGCACAAGAAAGGGGGAGCACTCGACCTTATATTCCTACTCAATCAACACATTGAACACAACCTGCTTACACACCTAGACACCACGCCAATCCCTTGGTTGGACCATTACATGATCAACTTCTCCATTAATGCACCTGTGACAAAAGGAACATCAGCTGGAATCCTGAAAGAAAAGAGAAGATTTAGAACCTTCAACGAAGATAAATTTCTGAAGCAAGTTCTACCAGAGTTATAATAGAACACGCCTGATTTAGACCTATAATTAATAATTGGAACCACAAACTCAACAATGCAACAGCAGCCCCAAACAGAGTAGTCCAAGACAGAAGGAAACACAACGCTCCTTGGTTCTCAACGGAAATCAACAGTCAAAAGAAACTGCTATGGAAGCTAGAAAGAAAATGGCATCAAAATAAAGACAAGAAACACCTAATTAGATACAGCGATATATTCCAAGCCTCATACCACAACATATAAACAGATGCAAGAAGGAATATTATACAAACCTAATTACAAAGTCACTCAATAAACCAAGAGAACTTTTTGAAATAGTGAACACACTGATTAGTGTTCCAAAACAGCCAAAGAACACCAACTCCCCAGATCCCCAAGAAATGGCAGACTAGCGTATGCTAAAATACAAGAGCACACCTTCCTCAGATCTTACCCTGTTTGATGATCTTACCTGGTTAGATCTGCAGCAGTCATACCACAAGAATATTTGAGTGTCACATGATTTTCTCCCAGTTGGTTAGGGGTCTTACATGTGCACTAGATGCAAGGAGCTCTTTACTCTCATGGAACGAGTCCGATCTCTGGAGGCTAGTGTAGCAGACTTGGAAGACATAAGGAAGACAGAGAAGTACATAGATGAAATCTACAGGAATGTAGTACTGAAGTATCATCTCATCTGGCAGCATCCTTGTTGCCATGGAGGAGAGAGGTCACGTGTAAGGAGAGAATCACCCTAGTGTGGCAGGAAGTGATCCTGTAGCTAGGACCTGTCTTCTAGGTGATGTAAAACCCTCTCACACTGAGGAGGTTTCTTCAGGGCCATGTGCCCACGAGGGAAGGGTTAGGACAGCAGTTATAGTTGGTGATTCAATCATTAGGCATTTAGATAGCTGGGTGACTGGTGGATGTGAGGATCACCTGGTAACATGCCTGCCTGGTGCGAAGGTAGAAGACCTCACACACCACCTAGAAAAGGTCTTAGATAGTACTGGGGAGGAGTCTCCCATGTCATTGGTACCAAAATGTACCAAGACAGCAAAGTATGATAGGGAGGTTATGGAGGCCAAATTTAGGCTTTTAGGTAGGAAGTTGAAATCCAGAACTTCCAGGATAGCATTCTCTGAAATGCTTCCTATTCAACACGCAGGACCCAAAAGACAGACAGAGCTCCGGAGTCTCAATGCATTGATGAGATGATGATGCAAGGAAGAGGGTTTTGGATTTGTTAGGAACTGGGGAACATTCTGGGGAAAGGAGGGGCTTTTCTGATTGGGATGGGCTCCACCTAAACTGGGATGGCACCAGGCTGCTGGCATTAACCTTTAAAAAGGAAATAGAGCAGCTTTTAAACTAGATAATAGGGGAAAGCCGACAGTCGCCCAAGAGCACATGGTTCGGAACAATCTATCCTTGAAGGATACTAGCAAAAGATTGAAGTTAGGGCATATCAACAGAGAGGTTCCAAGAAAGACAAAAGTAACCCAAATGCCCTTGAGTACAGAGCAGATAGAGCTTAAAGATTCCAAATTACCCCTGCCTACCGATAACCAGATTAATATGAATAAAATACAGCCTCTAAAATGCTTGTATGCAAATGCTAGAAGTCTGAAAAATAAGATGAGAGAGTTAGAATATATAGCACTAAATGAGAGGTTAGATATGATTGGTATCTTAGAGACATGGTGGAAGGAGGACCACCAGTGGGACATTGTGATACCTGGGTACAAACTATATCGTGATGATAGAGCAGATTGGTGGAGGGGTTGCACTCTGTTAGAGAGGGCATTGAGTCACAAAGGATTAGTTTTGCAGGAAACAACATTCACTATAGAATCTCTATGGATTGAAATTTCATGTAAAAAGGAGATGGGGATGGCAATGGCAGCAGAGGTGTACTATCGATCGCCTGGCCAGAATGAACAAATGGATGATGAAATGCTCAAAGAAATCAGGGAAGCTAACAAAAGTTACAGCATAGTAATAATAATAAGTGATTTCAATTATCCTGATATCAACTGGGTCAGTGTCATGGCAGGACATGCTAGGGAGATAAAGTTTCTAGATGAAATAACTGACCAGAGGGGAAGCCATTTTGGACCTAGTCCTTAGTGGAATACAAGATTTGGTGCAAAAGATATGGGTATTGGGGCTACCCACAAAGAACATACTCCCTATCTGCTATAATGTGTCACCCACAACACTGAAACATGTTAATTATCTGTAACGCCATATAATCTTTCAAGTTTAATCACCCTTGTTCAGTAAAACGTTTGATTATTGGTTTATGTTATATGTAAACTGCTCTGAATCATATGATAGGGCGGTATAGAAAAACTGTTAAATAAAAATAAATACATTTTGTCCAGCTCCTGCCTCTTTTCTTCAGAGGGGAGTACCCTCTGGACCCACACCTTCGGAGTCTCTTCCAGGCAGAGGTCACTTCTCTGTTGGCCAAACTGGCCATCGAGTCTGTGCTCCTGGCCCAGAAAGGGCAGGGATTCCACTCCTGTTACTTCTTCATCCCCAAGAATATGGGGGAATTCAGGCCAATTCTTGACCTCAGGGACCTGAACTATTTTCTGCTCCGGGAAAGATTCAAAATGGTCTCCCTGGGAACCTTGCTCTCATTTTCTCAAGGGCAATTGACTGTGCACCTTTGATCTGAAGGATGCGTACATACACATCCCAATCCATCCCTTATGCAGAAAATACCTGCATTTCGTGCTGGGCGGCCAGCATTTTTAGTACTGGATGCTACCCTTCGGACTGGCGTCGACTCCCAGGATCTTCACAAAGTGCCTCATGGTCATCTCCACTTAACTCTGGACCCTAGGGATGTTCCTCTTCCCCTACTTAGACAACTGGCTAATAAAGGCTTCCACGCCAGATGGCAAGTGGCACTCAGCGCACCTCACGATACAAGTGCTCGAGCACCTTGGGTTCTTGGTCAACTACCCAGTCTCATCTGCAGTCATTGCAACAGCTGGAATTGATCAGGGCCCTCTTGGACACCACACGGGCCCGAGTCTTTCTACCAAGTGACCGTATGCAGCGGCTTGTGGAGGTGGTCTCCACCTTCTGGTCTCTGCCATCTGCCAAAAGAGCACAGGATGGCGCAAAGAATGCTGTGTATGTTAGGCCACATGGCCTCCGCAGTGCATGTGACCCCCCCCCCCGACCCGACTCAGGATGCCCCGGCTCAGTGGATGCTTTGCAACCAGTGGAAGCAAGCCATGGGTCACCTGAAGGATGGCGTGGCCATTACTGCACCCCTTGTCAAATCTCTCCAGTGGTGGCTGGAGCCATGGCACCTGCTCTGAAGTCTGCCTTCCCACAGGATGCTTACCACTGATGTATCCAAATTGAGCTGGGGAGCACACATGGTCGACCTGCGGATGCAGGGTCTCTGGTCGGAGCAGGAGAGTCTGCACCAGATCAATTTTCTGGAACTGCTGGTGATTGCAAATGCCCTCTAGGCCTTCCAGGTATGCTTGGCCAACCAGGTGGTCCTCATCCAAATGGACAACCAGGTAGCCATGTTCTATGTCAACAAACAGGGAGGCATAGGCTCATATTTCCTGTGCTGGGAGGTGGTGCACCTCCAGAAGTTCGTGGTGATCCATGGCATGGAGCTGCGCGTGACCTAACTGCCCAAAGAACTCAACATGCTGGCAGACCATCTCAACCGGGTCCTCCAGCCCCAAAAGTGGGCCCCCCAACAGGAGGGTGGTGGAGTGTATCTTTCAGGAGTGGGGCACTCCAGCAATGGACCTCTTTGCCTCACTGCACAATGCACAGGTGGACCATTTTTTCCCTGTGTGGCTATGAGGGGCAGGTTGGCATCGGACACCTTCCTCCTGAACTGTGGGTGGGCCTGCTCTACGCATACCAACAGATTCTGCTGGTGGTGAAGATGCTTCTCAAGCTCCAGGTGTACCATGATCCTCATCGCACTGCACTGGCCCATAGTTCTCCCTGCTGCTCCAGCTCTCCTGTCAGGAGCCTCTCTGGCTGGGTTCCAACCCTGACCTCACCTCTCAGGACAGGACCTTTCTGCATCTGAACGTTTGGTCCCTGGCCCTCACGATGTGGATGCTGAACGGGTAATCCTATCCAAGCTCAACATACTGGGAGCTGCGATGGATGTTCTCGTGGCCTCCTGCAAAAGGGCTTTACCCATCTTGCTTGTGCCTTCAAGTGATGCAGATTTCGCTGTAGTCCGCAGACAAGACGCAAGACCCCTTCTCATGCTCAGTGGAGGGCTTGCTGTAGTACCTCTTGTTTCTCTCCAATTCAGGCCTCTAGTCTAACTCTGAGTGCATATGGATAGAATTGGGGCCTACCATCGGGGCTTGGGAGGGAAGCTCATCTCTGTTCAGCTGCTGGTGGCCTGCTTCATGCGGGTTTTGCTCCTGTCGAGGCCTCAAATTAAGACCCTGCCGTTGGCGTGGGATTTGAATGTGGTCTTGGGACAGTTATTGGCACCTTTCGAGCCGCTTGCTACCTGTCCACTGAAATTTCTGACCTGGAAGACTGTTTTTCTTGTAGCGCTCACCTTAGCCCGCTGAGTGAGCTTCAGGCTCTGGTGGTTCACCCCCACACACAAATACCACCATAACTAGTGGTGCTATGCACCCACCCGCATTTCTTGCTAAAGTTGGTTTCAGCTTTCCACTTCAACCAGTTGGTGGTACTGCCCACCTTTTTCCTAGGCCTCATGCCAACAGGGCGGAGGTCCAGTTGCACACATTGAACTGTAAGCGTGCGCTGGCCATCTACCTTGAGCGGACCAGTCTGCACTGTCACTCTATGCAGCTGTTCATTTACTATGACCCCAATGCACGATGTCCATTTGGGTGGCAAATTGCGTATCCTTTGCCTATGCTCAGGTAAGACTGAGCCTCAAGGATCATGTGTCAGCTCACAATGTCCGGGCCATTCCTACATCCGTGGACAATCTGCGCTTGGTCTCCATGGAGGAGATTTGCAGTGCTGCCATATGATCCTCTGTGCACACCTTCACTACTGCCTGGATTGGGATTGCTGGCATGACAGTAACTTCGGCCAAGCCGTACTCCAGCATCTGTTTGGGACTTAAGTTGAACTCCTTCCCACCAGTCCTCCTGTCCGTCCAGGCTGCTGAGGAATTGTCGTCACATTTCCAGATGTGATCAAGGATACGATCTGGTTGGAGTGGGACTCTCCCGATTCCGCCTAAGGAGCTAAGGGTGTGTAATAAGATCTACGCTATCTCGGAGAAAGAGTGCATTGAGTGATTTAGCATTCCCAAGGTGGATGCCCAGGTCTTCAGTCCTGCTCCAGTGGATTAAGTCTCTTCTTCTGGATGATACTGACCATGCAATGATATCCTTCACCCTACCAGCAGGCTTTCTCACCCCACACCTCCCACAGCAACATACAAATAAACGTAGCTTCAAATCATTCAACAAGCAAATCTTTCTGGACGACGTCTCCCCACTCCTGGACCTGACTCCCAAGACCTCAGCAGCATAATTCTCTCCTGGAACATTTTGATATCCAATGCCACCACTTTCACACCAGAACAATCAAGGACCCTATCAAACCACTCTCAACCACCATGGTACTCCCAAAAATTCAGAGTCATCAGACGACAACTCGGGACCATCGAAAGAAACTGGAAAAAGACACAAGACAGACAAGTCGAGGGACAATTCGGCTCAAAACTGACCGAATACTGTAGCGCCATCCAAAACAGCCGAAAGGAATATTACACTAACATAATTAAGGAAACACCCAGAGAACTATTCTCCATAATCTCCTCCATCACAAAAGATCCTACTGCAATGAACACTGAAACACAACTTGACCCACAGACCATGGCGAACTTCTTACACAGCAAACAATCCCCCGCAACTCCCCACCCTACTGCCACACCATACCCACATGACAAGCCAACTCAAGCCCACTACTGGGACACCTTCAGATTGATCTCAACCTGCAAACGTAGACATCAAAACCACCTCCTCGCCGCTTGATCATAGTCCAGCTCCTGGATAAAATTACTCCGAGCAGAATTCTCCACAACAGTGCAGAAGATTGTCAACAACAAGGATACATGTATCCCTCCAACAAGGATACCTTCCCCCTATTCTAAAGCAAACCTCAATTAGATCCATCCTCAAGAAACCCGCTCTCGACCAATCAGACCCAAACTCATACCACCCCATAACAAGTATTCCCTTCCCAGCAAAAGTAATAGAGAAAACAGTGCAATGTCAACTCCAGGATTATGTTGACACCCACGCACCCCTCAACATTGTGTGGATACCCTCCTCATCGCACTCTTCGACACACTAATCAAAGGCCTGGATAAGCCATATCAAGGTTTTGCAATGATTTTCCTAGACATCAGCGCAGCTTTCGACTCTATCTCACACAACACACTACTCATCAGATTGTAGAACATGGGCCTCCACAACAGCACCCTAAATTGGTTCTCTTCATACCTCACCGACAGACAACTTCAGGTAAAAATCGGCTCCCTCAAATCCAACCAGTTCAGCCTAAACCAAGGCATACCCCAAGGATTGGCTCTGTCAGCTCTCCTTTTCAACATCTACATTCAACCCATCTGTGACCTGCTCAAAAGATTCAACATGTACTTTCACCTTTATGCAGATGACGACATGTTCTACAGTACACACCCTTTCACACATTAGCTCCGGACTTCTCCACCATCTCAGACTGCTTCTTAGCCATCACCGACCTCCTCAGAAGTCTAAACCCAATAGTGAACAGCAACAGTACCGAAGCCTTGCTGGTCACAAGAGACACCACCTTCTCCCCATCAAAGTACTGAAATTGCGATAAAAGACTAAATCAGATACCTAGGCATAACCCTTGACAAGAACCTCAACGTGCACTCCCACATCAAGAAGGCTGCCACAAAATCTTACATAACTTATCTGCCACTTGCCTCAGATCAGAAGAGCTCCCACAACAAGAGAAAGAAGATCCGCCACCCAAAATTTACTTGTCCCCCCACTCAAGACAAAATGCACCCAGCAAATAATAGAACCTTCATCCTCTTTGCCCCCTCAATCTGGAACTCACTCCCAGTTCTAATACGCACAGCACAGACAACCCAAGACCTCATGAAGTTACTAAAGACACACCTCTTCACTGAGTACTATGGCACCAATGAAACCACATAACACTCCAGGAAATTATCATCCCCCCTCCCCCAACATAAGTTACCCAAGTTTCTGTTAACTTTGTTATACCCCCTTTTGTTCTATGTAACTGTTTCTCAGTTGAGATTAATTGTTTCATGTAAACCGCCTTGACCCCATGGTGGTATATAAAATGTCAAATAAATAAATAATACTATCCCTCTTTCAAAGTCCTTTCTGCTGCAATGTATGACCTGGTACATTTAGCAGCAAGGGATGGTGCCCTGACAATGGTGTCTTGGTGGTGGTTTTGGCTCCAGCACTAGGCAGTGGACACATCTTCCAAAGCTTGATTGTCCCGACTAGCTTTTAAAGGGAAGCTTCTGTTTGGGGCCAATTTGGAGCAGCTGGTGAACGATCTGGGTGAGAAGAAATCTTACAACTTCCGGAGGACAGGTCCAGGGGGCCTGTGAAGTGGGCAGGAGCCCCCCATTCTGTCAGCCTCCACCTGTGCCTCGTGGGCGCACTCGTCAGACCCCAGGACTACCGTCATTATGGGCCTGGAAAGCCTTTCTTCCCCTCTGCTTCTGGATTTTGGACTCATTCTCAGTCCTTTTGTGGAGCTCGTGGACCCTGGGATTCAGCCCCCTCCAGAAGGGGATTCCTCTCAGACTGTACAAGGAAGGTTTGGGGGTCTATTCCCTGGTAACTCCAGTTGGAGGCAGCCTTTGCCTTTTCTTTCTGGAATGGGCCTGGGTCACCAAGGATTGCTGGGAGCTAGACCCCATTCAGTACGGCTATGTCCTGGAATGCAGAGAGCCGATCTTGGATGCTTTCATCATCTCCCCTTGTGGGTCTGCAAATAAAAGGGCCACTATGCAGATCATGTTGGACAAGTTGCTACTCTTGCAGGCCGTGATACTCGTTCCCCCGGATGATCAGGGCAAGGGCAGGTATTCCATATATTTTGTGGTGCAAAAAAAAGACTGATCATTCCGGCCCATTCTGAACCTCAAGGAGGTCAATAAACACGTGTGCCAAGTGGGAACTTCATGGCATCTCTGGATTTGGCCAAGGTGTGTTTTCATATCCTGATCCGGGAGGATCAGCAAAGGTGTCTGCGTTGTGCTGTGCTTGGCTCACACTTTCAGTTCACCGCCCTCCCCTTTGGCCCTCCACTGCCCCAAGGACATTAGCTAAGGTCATGGTGGTGATAGCTGCGGTGCTATGGCACCAAGGGATTTGCATATCTGAATGACTGGCTCATCCAAACCCATTCTCTTTCAGAGGCATCTCGGTCAGCGCCCCAAGTGGTGCCCTTTTTGGAAGTCCTTGGCTGGGTGTTCAATTGGGGAAAGAGCCAGTTGATGCCTTCCCAGTCCCTGGCGTTCCAGGGAGCACATTTTGATACTCGAGTGGGTAGAGTTTGCTGCCAGCAAAAAAAAGTCAAGAGGTTGTTGGATTGCCTGGCTCTGTTCATTTCACAGGAGGCTCCTAGAGTTTGAAGATGATCTTCAGCTCCTTGGATTGATGGCAGCAACATTCGAGATGGTGCCGTGGACACGTGCTCATATGCAGCTGCTCCAATGGTCCTTGCTGACTTGGTAGTCCCTGAGTTCTCAGCAATTTGACCTCAGGCCTCCCACTCCCAGTGATGGTGAAAGCCAGCCTGCAGTGGTGGCAGCAGCCCAGTCATTTGAGGAAGGGCATTCCGCTGGACGATTACTCATGAATCCTTCTGACAACGGTTGCCAGTCTTTCAGGCTGGGGAGCGCATTGCCAAGATCAACAGTCCAGCGGCACTGGAACAATAGGAGGCAATGTGGCCCATCAACTTCTAGGAGGCAAGGACCATCAGGTTGGCTCCTCTACATTTCTGGCCCCAGATTGAGGGCTGGGAGGTTCGAGTGTTTCGGACAGTGCCACGGTGGTGGCTTATGTCAATCACTAAGACGGCTCATGGAGTGCCTTGGTGGCCTTGGAGATGGCTCCCTTGTTTGGACAAAGAAGAACCTCCTAGCTTTGTTGGCTCAACACATTGCCAGGGTGGACAATGCGGAAGCAAACCTTCTCAACTGACTCTCTCCAGGCATTTCAGCTGATTCTGTGCTGAAGGGGGTCACCCTGAGGTGGATCTGATGGCTACCCATTTCATTGCCAAAGTGGGTTGCTTCATTCATCGTACAGAGACAGAGTCCAAAGGCATTGATGCCCTGACTCAGCATTGGCCACGTCTATGCCTGTGGTATGTGTTTCATCTATGGCCCCTGGTCTGGCGTGTGATTCAGCATATAGTGCATCACCCAGGCAGGATTGTTCTGGTGGTGCTGGATTGGCTGTTGAGAGTATGGTTTGGAGATCTGATGTGGTTCCTGCAGGCACCACCTTTTTGTTTGCCTCTGTCTTGGGGCCTATTGTGTAAGGGACCGATCATCCTGGAAGACCCAGCTCTCTTCTTGTTTTTGGCTTGGTTCTTGAAAAGAGATAGCTGGTGTGTGGTGGTTTCCACTCTGATTAGAACCCAGAAAAGGTCGACCAACCTAGCATACGTGCAGGGGTTGATGCCTTTTTGAGCGATGGTGCGACGCATGGTAACTGGTCCCTGAGGCGGCCAAGGTGCCGTCCCTGCTGGCCTTTCTGCAGGAAGACCTGAAAAAGGCCTCTCTCCTAGGTCCCTGAAGGTTCAGGTGGCAGCTTTGGCCTATTTCAGAGGTTCAATGGCTGGTAAATCACTAGCCTTACACCCGAATGTCTCGCGCTTTCTTTAGGGAGTTCAGCGTTTGCATCCTCCCCTCTAATTTGTGGTCCCTATCTGGATCTAGTGCTCAGGGCCCTGATGTTGGAGCCCTTTAAGCCATTGAAGCGCACTACTTTGAAGGATTTGACACTCAAGACTCTTTTCTTGGCTGTGATTTGTCCCACAAGGCAGGATTCCCTGCTACAGGCTCTCTTGTCGAAATCCTTATCTGTGTTTCTCAAAGGAGGCTGTTTCCATTCAGCCTGCCCTCCTTGCCTAAGGTGATTTCTCCCTTTCATGTGAACCAGGTGGTCTGCCTGCCCTCCTTCTCTAAGGAACAGTGTCAGGAAGAATAAGGATCCTTTGCCTTGTGGATGTCTGGAGGATGCTTCCCTGGTACTTGGAGGTTATGAATTCCTTTCGTAAGTCAGACCATCTCTTTGTGCTGTTAGGTCTATGCAAGGGTGACGTGGCGGCTAAGTATACATTGGAGCACTGGCCAGATCTGGAGGGTTTGCACGCCCATTCTACCCGAGCGCAAGCATCCTCATGGGCAGGCTGGAGCTCAGCAGCTCCTGCAAACATTTGTCGAGCAGCAATGTGAACATCACTTTCCACTTTTGTCAAGTATCACCGCTTCAATGTCCATGCTCGGGTGGAGGCAACCTTTGGCTCTAAGGTTTTGTGAACTGCTATGTCTGCTTCCCACCCATTGGAGGCGTAGCGCTGGTATGTCCCACTTGTCTGGACTGGTCTAGCAGGACAATAAGAAAAGTGACATTTTACTTACCAGTTAATGTCCTTTACTTGAGTCCTGCTAGACCAGTCCAGTGCTCTGTTCTTCTGCGGTGGTACCCAGGGGTCCATAATGACTTACATACTTGGCTCTGTAGGGTCCATCTTTTACTGACAGCATTCTGTTTAGCCTTTGCTGTACATAGTTCTGTACTGTTTTGTTACTCATTGCCCACTTTGAGGTTGTGTGAGGCTTGCCATGTTCTCCCATATGCTTTCGGAAAGATACTGAAGAGACCTCCAGTGGCTGAGATGGATAGAGGCATGGAAGCAATGTCAATGAAACCTGGGTATTTCATTGGTTCTTTGTCTCCACCAATCTGCTGGTAGGGGAACACAACCCACTTGTCTGGACTGGCCTAGCAGAACTCAAGGAAAGGACATCTGGTAAGAAAAATGTCACTTTTTAGCGTCCTTACTTTCTTCACTGATTAATGCTTAGTATTTGGTTTGTATTCCTGTTAGCTGAGGATCCAGGAAGCATTTCTTCTTGATGGAACTGTTGGGCGATGTTCCTAGGTTAGCATCTGTGATAATTGAGTCTCCCACAATAAAAATTTTCTCTTTTGTGATATTTTTTTCTGTGCTTTGGGGATTTTGTTTGCACTGAGTAATTGTCACCACCCCTCTCTGCACTTCAGCTTTCCCTTCATGAGTATTGTAATGTTTCAGTACAGCAAGGGAATTTTGTAGGGACAACACTTGAGAAAATGGATGCCTGTGTCTCGCAGGTCTTAATCTACTGGAGCCTACTGTAATCCATCTATTCCTGGGTTGATTTATTCCCTGGAAGCGGGGATAAATTGGATAATATATAACCCAGGAGGCACTTTTAATTACAGCTAAAGTTCCTTTTCATAGACAGATGGGGCAGGCTGTAATTCTTCAGAAGGTCTGCGTTAGCTCTGCAGCACCACAGTTATTATATATTTATAATTGTTTGGCTCGTTGATATTAATTAAGAACAGCTGTTTTTCCAGATAGCAAGATTACTTGCTTGTCAATTAATAAAAAAAACTAATTTGATTATGTAAATTGGGAAACCTATGTAAGAAAAGCAACTGTGGAAGTGTAGATGGGTGAGGCGTAGGGTGGAAGGGATTTTAAGTGACACCCTCAAGATATAACTGAAAGCAAACTGTTAATGAGTTGTATATTTATTTATTTAGCTGTATTTGTATCCCGCTTTTCACCGGGTCAAAGCGGCGTTACATAAAAGGGGGGGGGGGAATTTACGTATAAGGGTGGGGCCATCACCGGGGAGGCTACATTGATGATTTTAACATAAGATATAGGACAGACGTTAGACAGAATTTGGACATGGTCAGGTTAGTATAGTTTGAGTTAGGTGGTCATGGTGGGTGAGATCAGATGTTATTTCGCTTTTTGGTGGGTGTCGTTGAGGTATTCCTGAAACAGGATGGTTTTCAGCTGTTTTCGAAAAGATGGTAGATCGGTGGTGTTTCGGAGACAGTTCGGTAGAGAGTTCCATAAGGATGGAGCATACAGTTCAAAGGCTCGATTGCAGGTCCATTGTGAGCATTTGGTTCTTTTGTGAGGGATGGTGAGGGAGTTGCTGGAGGCTTGTCTGGTAGATCTGCCATGAGCTGGTCGGGACAGTAGGGTGTGAAGTTGGGAGTTTCGTGTTTGATGTATGGCTTTGTGGGTGAGTAGGATGGCTTTGTATTTTGTCCTTGCTTCAAGGGGGAGTATGTGTAGGTCTTTCAAAATCGGGGTATATTTGACCTCTTCAGCCTGCTGGGGCTACTGCAAAAACAGGCCAAAGCTTTTCCTTTAACTATTTCAAAAAGCTGAAACTGAACAGTTTTTGTTATAGTAACATTTATAAAATGCAAAAGAACTACGTAATTTCTATATAGCAAAAATAGTCTATAAAGCAACAGAAACCTACAGAGACAGATTGTTAAGCAATTTTCGAAGGAACAAAGTTGATCGAAGACTGCAAATAAGGCCATTTTTAAGCAACTTGTTCAGAGAGACAGAAAAGGTATAGGTAGCTAGAAAATATTAAAAAGCAAGCAAAAGAAAATCCCATAGCATAGCCAGATTGGTCCACTCAGTGTTCTCCGGCCCCATTTGATCAGCTGCTTTTACAATGTGAAAGTTCTCTGAAAGAAAAATAAAAAGGAAGTCAATGAAGTCAGAAGTCCTATAACTTTCTGACAACTGGACTATTACAGCAAGACAGAGTGTATTTGTTATATACAAATTATTTTAAAATAGGCTGGTTCTTAATTTAAATGAATATGGTTGGCTGGAAATGTCTAAATATAATTTGACTGACTATAGGTAGATGAATTCTTCCCTTGTAGTAATAATGCCAGTGATCTGAAATTCACCATTTGCTTACTTACGCTATTCTATGCCATTGTCTCATCAATTTTTGCCAAGCAGTTATCAGTACTGCAAACTATATTTTAGTATAAGAACGTAAGATATGCCATATTGGGTCAGACCAAGGTCCATCAAGCCCAGTATCCTGTTTCCAACAATGGCCAATCTAGGTAACAAGTACCTAGCAGTTTCCCCAAAAGACACAGGTTCCACAATGCTTGTATTGGGTCAAGCAGTGGATATTCTGGGTCCCCTTTAATAATGGTTTATGGACCTTTCCTCCAGGAACTTGTCCAAACCTTTTTTAAACCCGGCTACACTAACAGCTTTTACTGCATCCTCCGGTAGCAAATTCCAGAGTTGCATTACACGTTGAGTAAAAAAATATTTTCTCTTATTAGTCTTAAATAGGTTACCCTGTAGCTTCATTGCATGCTTCCTAGTCTTTCTATATTTTGATGGCAGAACCAATCTATGCATCTCCAGGAACAAGCAGGAATGTAGTCTTCACATATGGGTATCGTCTGTACCGACGGAGCCTGCGCGGAAACGCTCCCCAGCATCCAATAGGAAAGCCTTTGGGAGCATCCCACAGTGCCTGCGTGCTGCCTTTCTAACTGTCCCTCTCCAGTTCTTCGTTTTCTGCGGAGCCGACAGGTCGCATATCCTGTCAGCGCAGAAAATTTTGTCTTTAATCTTTGTTTTTGTTTGGTCGCGTCTGCCTTCCCTCGACGCTATACCGGTACCGCCGGTTCTTTCTTCTAAAAAAACAAAACAAAACTATAGTTTCTGAAGTGCTTTACGTCAGAAACATTTTTTCCTTGGTGCTAGACACCATTTTGGGCACTAGACCCAATTTTTTCTTAAAAATGGAAAAACCTGCTTCGGGTTTTAAGAAATGTTCTAAATGTGGCGGTACCATTTCCGTCACCGACACCCATGATTGGTGTCTCAAATGTTTAGGTCCTGACCACTCTATTTCAGAGTGCCTCTCCTGTGGAATGATGTCAAAAAAGGACCGGCAGAACCGAGCTGCTAAACTTAGCACCCTTTTTCCCTCAGACGTGGCATCTGTTGCATCGATGTCCTCCAGGGCTTCATCTTCCTCCCATGGATCTCAGGTAACTAAACATAAATCTAGCTGGTTCTCAAAGGGTAGATCTCCTTCTAAGTATCGAAATGCCCCTGGCGTTGCCCTTGAGGAATTTTCATCAGCAAAACTGCCCCGGCGGGAGGCTTCGGCTTCCAAAGCATTAACGGGGCTCCAGGATGTTCTCGGGGCCTCAATCTCGTCAGAACTACTGGCACCATGCTCTAGGGTCCCGGCTGCTTCTACCGGTACCGCCACCCAAGCATCGGTAGCGTCGATAGACCAGAGATTCCTTGCTATCGAATGCAGTCTAGTGGCTCTTCTCACGGCTTCGGTACCGTTGAAACCGCTTCAGACACCTCAACCGATAACGGTACCGACTGAATCGACATTGGCAGGTATGCCACCCGTACCGAGTCATGCGTCTCTCTCCGGCATTGACAGATCGGTACCGGAACAACCCGATACCGACTTCAGTCGATACCGGTACCGTACTTTGCACGATCACCAGGATCGGAGATATTTTCAATCCTCGGATGAGACTGAAGACTCCGAAGATTCTGACGATACCAGAGTACTTCTCCTCAAGAATTCCTCTTCTCCTCAGCGCAGAATGTCTCCGCTAGAGGATATGTCCGTTCAGGACTTTATCCGTGATGTGGCTCGAGGCCTTTCCATCACAGTAGCTCCTGAAAAAGAGCCTAGGGCAAAGGAGTTGGAAATCCTCCAATACCCTAAGGCTTCCAAAGAGGTAGCCAGTGGCATAGCGTGAGTTGTCAGCACCCGGGGCAAGGCAAGTAATTTGCGCCCCCCTGGTCTGGTGTGGTTCTCTCCCGCGATCAGCGCTGCACTGTCCCTCCCCCAGATAGTCCCTCGCTCTCTCTTCGCACCCACCGCACCGCACGCCTGGCACCCCCCCCCCCCCTCCACAGTGGGCGGCGGCTCGGATGGGATTCGCACAGCCAGCACTGCAGAGAGCTGCGAGTGCGAGCGCGCCCCCCAGGGCCGGATTTACCTTGAGTGAGGCCCTACGCCAACAAAAACTTGTGGGCCCCCAGCAGGGGCGGCCCAAGGGGGGTGTGGGCCTCATTTGCATAAGGGGCCTCATTTGCATAAATATTTGCATAATGTTACCATATACTAACTTTTAGTAAACATGCCTCTTAATGAGTGTATGGATAAAGAAAGACTAAAAGATTTCTACTTTACTATAATCCAGTGCCAACTGCCAGACACATTAGGAACTACTACAAACACTGCCCATTTAGAACCCATGACCCCAAACCAAAAAAATGCGTGTATGTGTATATTCAAATTTTTGTCGGAACTATTGCCGTGAGGGTACATACCCTCTCGTAGCAATAATGTTCCTTTTTTCTCTTTATGTAAAATGAGGGAGCACGACCCTCACCCACCCTAAAAAGATACCAAAATCATGATAGGGTACAAACTCGGCCTCAAGTCCATCTCCCCAAAAGGATGAAAACAGCCTCCATTCACTTGGTACACTTATCTTTAAACGGATGACTCCCGAAGAACCCAACGGTCACCCGACAGTGCAACCAGTCAAGGTGTATTGGAGGACCACTGACATCAATCGTTCTTCGTAGAAATTGCAATCAGTTGGCAAACTGCTTATAATGACCCAACATTGTGTTTCGGGCTCCTGAACCTCACAGCCCTTCTTCCCATCAGCCCCTGCGGGCTTAACAGAGACACAAAGGAGACAGTCTGCCTTCGCGCCTCTCACAGCCTGCACGGAGGGAGGGATCGAGCTTGCAGAGGGGGCCCCCGCGGGTCAGTCCATGCTGCCGCGGCAGCAGAGGGGGCCCCGCGGCGGCAGCCAGCAGGTTTTTTTTTTTATTTTTTTTTTTAAAAAAAGCCTAACTTGTTCCATTTTTGTGGGCCCTTTGCAGCTGTGGGCCCTACGCCATGGCGTACATGGCGTATAGGTAAATCCGGCCCTGGCGCCCCCCCCCCCATGTTGCGCCCGGTGCGGCCGGCCCCCCCTGCACCCCCCACGCTACGCCTCTGGAGGTAGCTACTCTGCCTATTCATGAGATCTTACATGATCTTATGCTAAGGATGAGGGAAACACCTTTAACCATATCTCCTCATTCTCGAAGACTCGATACCATGTATCGAGTTCCACCTTGTCCTGGCTTTCAAAAAACT
The DNA here is from genome assembly GCA_033557465.1 of Ichthyophis bannanicus. NCBI lineage: Eukaryota > Metazoa > Chordata > Amphibia > Gymnophiona > Ichthyophiidae > Ichthyophis > Ichthyophis bannanicus. The sequence goes on along the minus strand of CM066032.1, from coordinate 694,237,293 downwards.
CAATTACCACACCATTCAATGGTGGTGGAATCAGCCATGAGAAGGATGAAAAGTACAAAAAGACATGCATCCAATCCTCCAGGTCGTGACTGCAGGACTGTCGATGCCTTTGGTCGTCGATGCTTCCAAGCTTCCATGCTCTCAGCTAGGATCAGTTCCTATATCGTGTATATGGGAATGTTCCTTAAAGAGGTCACAGGAGACTTGGAGCTTATGAGCCCCCTTCTTCCTGATGACAAAAGACAAGACTATCTCACTCTTGTCAAACATGCTCAGGATGTTTCCAAGTTTGTTAATCGTGCAGCCTTTGACTGTTTTGAGTGCATAAGCAGAACCTCTGCTATTGCCATTCGTGCACGTCGGATTGCCTGGCTTCAGGCATCTGACTTGGAAATTTGGGTACAGGATAAATTAGGAATCATTCCTTGCACAGGAGAAAATCTCTTTGGCAAGAATTGGCAGGAAAAGGCTAATGAAATAGATGCTGACAATATCATACTGGATAGATTGTCCAAATCTACAGCCGATCCTGCAACGAAAAGATCCTCTAGAAAAACATTTTTCAATAAGAAAAAGAAGTTTTATCCTTCCTAAACCCAACAGGGACACTGTCCAGGTCAGGCTGCCCAAAAGGGACAATAGCAACAACCTAGACAAAAGAAGCCAAAAGCTGCAAAAACTCAGCCACCTCAGCAGGCTCAGCCTCCTCGGGGCTTTGACTCCTTTCTGGAGAACTTCGCCTTCCTGCCCCTGAAGGGTCCAGAACCCTTCACCATCCCAGGCAGGTTATGTCATTTTGTCCACAGATGGTACCAAACAACAGCAGAAAATTGGACTCTGTCCATTATACGAGAAGGGTACAAGCTTCATTTTCACAGCCTGCCCCCTTCTACAATTATAAGACAGTTCAATTCTCAGACCTCTCTCGACAATCTCTTAGGTCACGAGGTCACAATGCTCCTTGCTCAAGAAGCACTAGAAAAAGTGCCCATTCCCTATCAGGGTACCGGGTTCTACTCCCCCTATTTCCTTATTCAAAAGAAAACAGGAGGACAGACCCATTTTAGCCCTCAGAGAATTGAACAAATCTGTTCCGAGAGAAGTTCAAAATGGTCTCTCTAGGAACTCTGCTGCCATACCTTCAAAATCAGGATTGGCTTTGTTCTCTAGATCTCAAGGATGCGTATACTCATATTCTCCTGAAAAAGAACCTAGAGCAAAGGAATTGGAAATTCTCCAATATCGTAAGGCTCCCAAGGAGGCAGCCACTCTGCCCATTCATGAAATTCTTCATGATTTGATGCTCAGAATAGGGAGACACCTTTGACCACATCTCCTCATTCTAGGAGACTCGATACCATGTATCGAATTCCACCATGTCCTGGTTTTCAAAAGACTCAGCTGCCACACCATTCAATGGTTGTGGAATCAGCCATATGTAGGATGAAAAGTGCAAAAAGACATGCATCCAATCCTCCAGGTCGTGAATGCAGGACTCTTGACGCTTTTGTGCGTCGAACATTTCAGGCTTCCATGCTTTCAGCTAGGATCAGCTCATATATTTTATATATGGGAATGCTCCTCAAAGAGGTCACAGGAGATTTGGAGCTTATGAGCCCCCTTCTCCCTGATGACAAACAACAAGACTTCCTTACTCTTCTCAAGCATGCTCAAGACGTCTCCAAGTTTGTAAATCGTGCAGCCTTTGACTGCTTTGAATGCATCAGCAGAACCTCTGCTATTGCCATTGGTGCACGTCGGATTGACGGACTTCAGGCATCAGACTTGGAGATTTGGGTACAGGATAAATTGATAAACATCCCTTGCACAGGAGAAAACCTCTTTGGCAAGAATTGGCAGGAAAAGGCTAATGAGATAGATGCTGACAATATCACTTTAGATAAATTGTCAAATTCTACAGCCACTCCAGCCAAAAAGAAACCCTATAAAAAACCCTTTTTCAGCAAAAAGAGGAAGTTTTATCCGTCCTATACCCAGCAAGGGCAAGCTCAGGGTCAAGTTGCCCAGAAAGGTCAACAACAACAATCCAGACAAAAGAAGCCAAAAGGCCTTAGAGCTCAACCAGCTCCACAGGCCTAGCCCCCTCATGGACTTTGACTCCTTAATAGAGAACTTAGCCTTCCTGCCTCTGAAAGGTCCAGAACCCCTAAACATTCCAGGCAGGTTGTGTCATTTTGCAACAGATGGCACCAAACAGATGGCACCAAATAACAGCAGAAAATTGGACTCTGTCCATTGTGGGAGAGGGGGTAAAGCTTCATTTTCACAGTATGCCCCCTCCTACAATCGTAAGACAGTTCAATTCACAAACCTCTACAGGCAATCTACTGGAACGAGAGGTCTCAACACTCCTTGCTCAAGGAGCAATAGAGGAGGTGCCCATTCTTCAACAGGGTACAGGGTTCTAGCCCCCCCCCCCTATTTTCTTATTCCAAAGAAAACAGGAGGACACAGACCCATTCTAGACCTCAGAGAATTGAACAAATATCAGTTCCGAGAAAAGTTCAAAATGATTTCTCTGGGAACTCTTCTGCCATACCTTCAAAGTCAGGATTGGCTTTGTTCTCTAGATCTAAAGGATGCATATACTCACATTCTGATCCATCCAGATCACAGGAAATTCTTACGATTCCTTTTAAGGGGAAAATATTTCCAATACACGGTTCTTCCCTTTGGTCTGGCTTCGGCACCAAGAGTAATCACGAAATGCATGGCAGTAGTAGCTGCATTTCTGCAAACCCTAGGGATATTCATCTTCCCTTACTTAGACGACTGGCTCATTCAAGCCCCCACGGTTCCAGAAGCCAGCTCTGCACTGTCTCGCACAATGCGAATCCTTCAATACTTGGGATTGTTCATAATCCTCCCAAAATCCCAACTTACTCCGTCTCAGTCCCTGGAGTTCATAGGAGATCATTTAGATACCAGACAGTCAAGGGCTTTTCTCCCACAACCCTGCTGTCTTCGCATAGTGCAAGTAGCTTCTCAAGCACCAGTGAAGTCCTCCCTAACTGCTTGAGAACTACTACAACTATTGGGACTTATGGTATCCACGATTCATGTGGTTCCCTATGCTCGCCTTCATATGCGAGCAGCCCAGTGGACCCTATCCACACAGTGGACACAGGCCACAGGACATCTGTCGGACAAGATATCAAACTCACGACGACTGATTTTGTCCCTCCAATGGTGGCAATCACTGGAAAATCTTCTAGTGGGGTCTCCTTTCCAGCAACCCCTATTCCAGGCCACCCTAACAGATGCATCACAGGTGGGATGGAGAGCACACATGCATCATCTCTCTACCCAGGGTACCTGAACTCCACAATGTTCCCTCTAATATTCTGTAGGCTGTGTGCGCATAAAATATCAGCTGTGCAGCTTTTGAAGGAAGGTTAAATTTTTGTGTGCCACATAACGACACTCGGAGTTATATACTTTAAAATTTCACTACACGTCAGAATACAGTATGTACACCACATTGATTTTAATCAAATTAAATGAAAATAGACAATTACTAAATGAAGCTGAAAATTTCTAGTAATTACAATCACAACTTTTAAATTTTAAGACATCTGTGTTTTCTATCAGAATCAGAATCGTAATTTTTGTGCGCTCTGTTGTAAAGTATGTGCGCTCGCTCGGCGAGGTGTGTGCGCGCGCACACGCACACAGCTTAGAGGGAACAGTGCTCCACGGGAGGTTTGTCTTCACATAAACCTCCTGTAACTCAGAGCAATCTATCTAGCTCTTCGAGTATTCCATGCCCAGCTCATCTACAAGACAGTCCTAGTCCAAACAGACAATCAAGTAGCTATGTTCTACTTGAACAAGCAGGGGGGAACAGGCTCTCTGTCGTTATGCAATGAAGCTTTATGACTATGGGCCCTCGCCAGAGAGCATCGAATTCACCTTCTCGTGGTATGTCTTCCAGGCATTCAAAACCTTTGGGCAGACAAACTCAGCCAAGTACTGCTGCCTCACGAATGGTCTCTCCACCTAGACCAGGTGGCCAAGATATTTCAGATCTGGGGAACCCCAGACATAGACCTATTTGCAAGTCCACTGAATGCCAAACTTCCCCGGTTCTGTTCCAGAATTCCGGCTCACAATTGCCAGGTAAGGGACACCTTCCTCCTTCACTGGGGTCACGACTTCCTCTATGCCTTCCCACCCTTTCCCCTCATCCCCAAAACACTCTGCAAGCTTCAGAGAGACAGAGGTCGTATGATCCTCATAGCGCCATGGTGGCCACGCGAAACGTGGTATCCCGTGCTTCTACATCTCTCTCAAGCTGCACCTCTGGAGTTAGGCTATGCTCCAGATCTCCTCTCCAAAGAGAACGGGATGCTATGGCATCCGAATCCCCAGTCCCTGCATCTCAGGGCCTGGTTGCTGAAAGCTTAGACCTTCAGGATCTCAACCTTTCCCAACAGGTAAAGGATATCCTTCAGGCTTCTAGAAAACCTTCCAGAAGACGCTCTTACACCTTCAAGTGGAAACGTTTTACTATATGGTGTTAACAGAAGGGGTTAAACCCCCTTATGATAAGTTTGGAATCGATGCTAGAGTATCTACTTCATTTATCAAATTCTGGTCTAAGACCAATTCAGTAAGAGTCCATTTTAGTGCAATTGCAGCTTCCTATAAGCCTCTAAATGGACAACCAATTTCCTCTCATTCACTCATATCAAGATTTATGAGAGGTCTTCTATTAACAAAGCCTCCCATCAGGCCACCACTGGTGGCATGGGATTTAAACCTAGTTCTCGGGCAGCTCATGAAACCGCCTTTTGAACCTTTAGCCACTACAACCCTAAAGGTTTTGTCCTGGAAGGTCATCTTCCTAATTGCAATCACCTCTGCACGTCACATTAGTGAATTGCAAGCTTTAGTGGCTGATCCTCCTTATCCTAGGTTTCACCATGATACGGTTGTTCTCAGAACTCGTCCACACTTTATGCCAAAGGTGGTTTCGCCTTTTCATTTAAATCAATCAATTTATCTTCCTGTATTCTTTCCGAGGCCTCATGTCTCTAATGCAGAAAGGAACCTTCTTCATACTTTGGATTGTAAAAGAGCCTTGGCTTTTTACCTACAAAGAACACAGCAACATAGAAAGTCTTCTCAACTTTTTATTGCTTTTGATTCTAGTCATTTGGGACTTCCAGTCTCCAAGAGAACTCTATCCAAATGGATTGCACAATGCATATCCTTTGCTTATGAGAGTAAGTGTCTTCCTCTTCAAGGCCATGTCACAGCTTGGCTAACCTTTACTCTGCGTCTATTGATGACATTTGTCGAGCAGCCACCTGGGCTTCGGTACACACCTATCTCCAGGAACAAGCAGGAATGAGTCTTCACATATGGGAGACGTCGCCGACGGAGCCCGCACGGGAATGCTCCCCAGCATCCAATCAGAAAGCCTTTGGGAGCATCCCCCGTGCCTGCGCGGTGGCTTCCCGCCCTTCCTACTACCTCTCCCCAGTTTTTTGTTTTCCGCGGAGCAGGCAGGACGTCCCTCCTGCCACCGCAGATCTTTTTACCTTTTTTTCTTTTCTTTTCTTGTTCTGTAGTCGCGGCTTTTCCCGCCGACAGCGGCACCTCTGTGCCCTTTTGTTTTTCTTTTCTCACTTATTTTTGTCGCCTAGCGGGACCTTTTTTCCCTCTGGGCGCCGAGGCCTACCGGGCTTACAGCATGGAGCCCCAGAAGTGCCCTCACTGCGGGGACTTAGTTTTCCACATAGACTCCAATGCCTGGTGCCTCTCTTGTTTGGGGCCTGACCCTTTCCCCCCGTGTCCTCCGGGCTACAGTGTCGGGAGAAGACCTTCCCTTTTTCGGGTATCCCTCGATGACGTTTTCACGCCCAAGGCGCGGTCATCGGGTTTTTCTTCTCTCCAGGATCAGGTAACCACGCAACAGTCTGTTAAGACTAGCCAAGTCTTGAGGGGCGAGTCTCATGCGCGGCATGGCGACGGCTCCGGCCAACCCCTCAAGTCCCCCTTGGCTACTATACCCCAGCAGGAGTCCTCGGGCTCCAAAGCATTTACGGGGTTTCGGGATGTTCCTGGGGTTCGCTCCTCACAGAACATTCCCGAGCCGTGCTCGAGGGAGGTACCTGCTTTGAGCGGTGCCGATTCCCCGGCATCGGCGCCGGCGTCGAGTGTTCCACTCCTCGCCAGGGATCGTCAGCTGGTGTCCTCGGCGCCTCCACTCATACCAAGCAGTTTTAGGCTCCGGTGGGCGGCTGCCTGCAATTACCTTCTTACCAGAAGTTTACAATTGAGCTCTACTCTGGGGTTCGTTCAGTAGGGCAAATGGTTCGGGGGCTTATCCAGGGGTTCAGGTACTCTCCTTCCGTTGGTAGAGGGAGACCACCTCTACTCCATGATAGCTCTGGCCCACGGTCAGCTGGCTTACCCTTAGGTATGTCCCCGAATCCTTCTCGGCAGTATCCCCTGCTGATTGCTTCCGTACCGGAATTTTTCCTTCCAGCCGCTATAGTTCCCCTATGCTTACCGGGGGCTATGCCCTCATGTCACCCGATTAGTGCGGGGGGCGAGTTTCTGCGTGCAGGTCCTGGGGACACCTATAGGGCCTCGAGCCCCATGGTGTGTTCTTCCGGACTGATGCTATCCTCTTTCCTTCATGCTACCGTTCGCCGATCTGCCCGTGTTCCACCGGAATAGATCCCTCTCCCGGACGGATCTTGACGCCACCTCCCCAGGTGGACGTTCTGTGGATCACTGGCAGGTCCGCCTTACCAGTGTTATGCTCATGGAGGTAGGTTCCTCAGCGTACCTGCATTACTGCGGGGGGCGTTCTCCACAGATATCGCCTGCGCGATAGGCGCGTTTTGGGGGATGCCCACAGTGCCTGTGTTCTGCCGCCTATTTTTTTCCAATGGCCGGTACTCACGCCCCCCCCACCTCCGGGGTCCGGTCAGTCCGCCTGCCTATTCCTTAGATCGGCCCTCAGACTGGTTGTACTCTACTGCTGTGAAGTCAACAGCTTCTATTTTCAGTTATGCCCTCCTCCCGGAGGTTCAGATCCTTGTCTCCCTATCTCTTAGCTAGGGCAGGCTGTGTACTCCTGCTCCGGGGTACACCCCTACTCTTCTCCGGAATAGGCTATCCAGATCGGCCAGTCTTCTACTGTTAGTCCTCTGAGTTATGGACTCTGCTCCTAAGGGAGTGCTCAGCTTTGCATAAAGCTTCCTTGAAGACCTGCCGTCCTTCTCCTGACCCAGCTGATTTCTGGATCTCCTGGCCTTCCGGATTTGGAACTTCCTCCTCGCTGCGGTGAAGTTCCCTTGAAGACCTCGCTACTGCGTCTACAGTACCTCCATCACAGTCCTACTTCCTACAACTCAGTAGGTAAGCTTTACATGGTACTAAGTCATTAATTCATTAAAAACTTAATGATGCTCCATGCACTCTAATGACTACTCTCCCTGTAGTCTTTGGGTTTTGCTGTTCTTCTCCTCTCAACTCCTACCCTCCATCCCTCGGGGGATGCCAAGGATTCAGGTTGGGCAAATGCCCTCCCGTCCTGGGCCGGGCTTACGGGATCTCCCCCGGGCATCCTCAGCTAGGGAGTCCCCATATGTGAAGACTCATTCCTGCTTGTTCCTTGAGATAGCACAGTTACTTACCTGTAACAGGTGATCTCCGGAACAGCAGGAATTAGTCTTCACAACCCGCCCACCTCCCCTAGGAGTTGTATCTCTTTCTCTCTATTCCTTCCTCTCCTCTCCTTCTGGCTCAGCTATGAAACTCAACTGGGGAGAGGCAGTAGGAAGGGTGGGAAGCCACCGCGCAGGCGCGGGGGATGCTCCCAAAGGCTTTCTGATTGGATGCTCGGGAGCATTCCCGTGCGGGCTCCGTCGGCGACGTCTCCCATATGTGAAGACTAATTCCTGCTGTTCCGGAGATCACCTGTTACAGGTAAGTAACTGTGCTTTACAGCCCACTACTGCCTAGATAAAGCCTCCCGTCGGGATGCCTTCTTTGGCCAAGCTATTCTTCAAAATTTATTTATTTATTTATTTATTTACAGTTTCTTTTATACCGCACTATTCGACATCAGCGCGGTTTACAATGAACAGAAACTACACTTACCAAATATTGATCAGTGCTTACAATGAACAGCTGGGTATACATTAAACAGGTCTCTTTCAGACCTAATTCAACTCCTACCCACCAACCCTGGTGGGATGCCAGAGATCCATGGGAGGAAGCATGGCCCACCTTACTATAGGTGGCAGCTTCCTGGGGCTTTCTCCCTGGCATTTTCAGCTAGGGAGTCCCCATATGTGAAGACTACATTCCTGCTTGTTCCTGAAGATAGCGTAGTTACTCACCTGTAACAGGTGATCTCCGGGAACAGCAGGAATTTAGTCTTCACAACCCACCCACCTCCCCTAGGAGTTCTCTCTATCTCTCTGTCTCTTTCCTCTCTCCCTCTATCCTTTCACTCAGCTACTAACTTAACTGAAGAGGGACAGTTGGAAAGGTGGGAAGGCAGCGTGCATGTGCTGAGGGATGCTCCCAAAAGCGTTCCTATTGGACGCTGGGGAGCGTTCCCGCGCAGGCTCCGTCGGTACCGACGATACCCTATGTGAAGACTAAATTCCTGCTGTTCCCGTAGATCACCTGTTACAGGTGAGTAACTACGCGTTAAGGCTACATTTATTGAAGTGTGCTACTGTCATTAATGCATATTATTAATATATAGGTCAAATGGGCCATGTTCTAAATAGTGAATGTTAACACATAATAGTGCATGGCAACATAGTGTATGACAGCAGATGAAGACCAGCATGGTCCATTTAGTCTGCCCAGTAAGGTGGTATGAATAGGTGTACCCACCGCTCCGTTCAGGTCTCTCCTCCCCATGCCTTTGTTTAGGGATGTACCCATTGCTTCATGCAGGTCACCTCTACTTGTTGAGATATCAGAGACAGTTAAGTTTATTTTGATTTTATCCTGTTTGTGAAGAAGTACCACACTGGCCCTTTTCCAGTCCCGCAGAACTTCTCCTTTCTCAAAGTATCTATTAAAAACATCCTTTAAAGTCCCTGCAAGAACCTCTGATCTCTTTCAGTATCCAGGATGTATCCCATCCAGTCCTATGGCTTTGTCCACTTTCAGTTTTGCAAGCTGTTCAAACACATCATCTTCTGTGAATGGTGTAGTATCTACTCTATTTCCATTTGTATATTTGTCAATCACAGGTGATCCTTCTCCAGGATTTTTTTTAACAAAAACTGAACATAAGTATTTGTTTAGCATTTTCACTTTTTCAACGTCACTTTCCACGAATCTGTTCTCAGCACTTTTGAGTCTTGCAATTTCACCTCTTCTCCCGAATATACCTGAAAAGAGTTTTATCACCATATTTAGATTTTTAGCCATCTTTTCTTCTGCCTTTGATTTTGCTATCCTTATTTCTCTTTTTGTCTCTCTTAGCTTTATCCTGTATTCTTTTTAGTGTTCCTCTGTTTGCAAACTTTTGAATTTTTTGACAGCTGTGTTTTTTAACTTTATTTGTGCAGCCACTCCTTTAGAAAACCAAATAGGTTTCATTTTCCTCTTGTTTTTATTTTCTTTCCTTACATATGTATCTGTTGCCCCTTTTATTGCCTCCTTTAGTTTAGCCCACTGCAATTCCACTTCCCTTACCTCCTCCCACCCTGCCAACTCCTCCTTCAGGCACTTGGCCATCTTCCTGCAGTCAGCTTTTTTGAAGTCTAGAACCTTGAGCTTGCTGTGAGGGGACTTTTATCTTACACCACACCGTGTGATGATTGCTCCTGGACATTCAACACACTTTCTCCGTTGCTGAGTGCTAAATCCAGCATCAAACTTTCCCTGGTCTGTTCCATCACCATTTGTCTAAGCAATGCATCTTGGAAGGCATCCACAGTTGTGTTTTTTTTTTTTTTCTACTTTCCAGATTTGCAGAAGGAATACTCCAATCCACGATATAAACACTTCCCGCCTTCATGGCTACCTTTGCAATATCAATCAAGTCTCTATCCATTTCTTCAGTTTTGAGTTGGAGGCCTGTAGACTACACCAGCATGGATGATAGTGCCATCACCTCTTTCCAACCCATTCCACAGCGCTGCTTCTTTCCCCACATCCCCTGCATTTCAGCAGCTTTAATATTGCTTTTGACATATAGAGCTACATGATAGCACCTCTTAAGCCTAGTCTTTAGAGTACTATATTTTTCTTAATTCCCCAATATTTGATATAGACAATATTTTTGTTATTTTTTATTTTTACCCAGATTATGAATTGTTGACCGAAAGTGACATGCTGCCAAACAGAGTTGGGGCTTTTGGGTTTTCTGGTGCTTTTGAAACCCAAGACCCAACACAATTTGAAGAGAGACATCTTAAGTTCCTTCAACAACTTGGCAAGGTACAGTTTCAATTTATCTTCTCTATTGTATTCTGTTCTGGAAGGAAGCTGTTTGTTGATGAGAAACATTTTTGTGCTCAATGAAAGACTGTAATTCGAAAACATTATCCATCTCTTTATAGATATTCAGTATATAAAGCAGGTCAAATCTAGCAGGGCTGGCGTGACCCACTCTGCAATCCATGCACTTGCACAGGGCAGCAGCTTTAAAGGGTATCGGTGCATAGTAGTACTGGTGGTGTTTAAACTGCAGGAGAGATTGTCATCGCTATCAACACTTCCACCCTCCCCTCCCAACCTCTCTCCCAAGTATCATCAGATAGAATCTAGCAGGTTCTGTGGTCTCTTTCCCTTCCACTGCTGTTCCTTATTTAGACTCCCTTCCCTCCCCTCTCCCTCAGTGAACAGCACAGTTGACTTACTACTTTCTTTCCTGCTCCCTCCTGCCGCTTACTTCCAGGAGACGTGGATGATACTATAGCAAATAAACAGCGACTTCTTGCTTGCAGGTCAGTTTCATGGTATAAGCTCATTCGGGCTTGCAAGCAAGAAATCAATAGTTGTTTACTATAGCACCGCCTGCTTCTTTCGGAAGTGGGCAGCAGAAGAGAAGGAAGTAAGCCAACAGTACTGCTCCTAGGGGAGAGGGAGAGGGGAGCAGGACATGAGATAAGGAACAGCAGTGGGAGGAAAAGAGCACAGAACCCACTGGCTTCTGTCGGATACTTCTGTTGCCTCAGAAGGCATGGGAAATTGTGTGCAACAGCAGAAAGGAAAAAGAGACATCCAACTTTGTCCAGTGTTGTCTTCCTCAGCAAGCTATATAGGGATTACCCAAAGAAGATCAAGTGGGGAGAGGAGTCTGGTAACAGCTTGTTGGGGGGGAGGGGTAATGTGTCAGCAGGTTACAATGTTACAGGAGTGTGTGGAGGTGAGAGGGCTTTCTTTAAAGGGGATGGAGAAAAATGCAGAGGAGAACCACCTGGTGGTGGAGGTAATGCAGAGAGAATTATCCACCACTACTGCTTTTCATAACAACTATCTTGACACTCTGCATCTGTTACATCCTAATCAATGGAATGCAACGAAAAGATGTGGAGTAAAATACTTTTATTTCTTAATTCCACATCAGCCACCGGCCCGACACTGGCCGTGTTTCGTAACCACCTTCCTCAGGGGCAAATGATGGCTAAAACACATAAATGCATATTTAAAAACACAAATATTATAAATAACACTGTTACTAAAGGAAAAAGAGAATGAATTAAAACGCAAATAAAACACGCCAATATAACAAATAAAATGAAGTACAGCCAATAAAAGGAGCAAACACAAACAGAGTAAAATAATAAGTTAACACAGCTAACTAAAAACATAAATGTGAATAAAAATATAAATAAAAATTGCATAATAACAATCAACCATACTAAAATAATAAATATTCAATAATATGATAAAACTCTAAATTATACATATAAGCAAATAAATATGTAAATATGAAGAGTAAACACAAAGCAATATAAAAAAATATATCACAAATATAATAATTGTACGTCAGCGTTAACAAGAAATGAACACATGTGTAACAATTAAAAATTAAACACATGTATAAAATTTAAAAATGAAACATGCGCTACAAAGGATGTGACTAGACCATAAAAAATAAAATGAAAAACAAAATCATACCTGTATATCGTGTGCTTCTATTATTATAAATGCTCTTCCTTAAACTCATAGAAGAGGCTAAAACTTTAAAAACATAATAAACAGTATTGTTAACACACAAAGAGGGAAAGAATCAAAAAGAAAAGAAAAAGGGGGATGAGGACGAAAAAAATAATGATAAATCAATAAAGTGAAAACTGTCAATGTTGATATACGACTCTTGATACTAATAGGCCAAGAGGCAAAAAACCAAAACAGAATAGGGTAGCCTATGCAAAGAAAAATAAAAAATAAAAAACTAAAAATTACCTGTGTAAGATAAGACCACTTAAAATCAGAGTCTGCTTATAGCACCATAGTACTATTCCTATAAGGGGAATATTAAAATTATTATGTAACTTCCAAAATAACTTATAAAAATCATTCTAAACGAAAAAACAAATGAGCTCACCCAATGTGACCTAAGTACTGTGTTAATCCAAAACATAAAAACTTACAATAACTCAATAAATTCTACCTTCTTGCCTTTGATTGGGTTTTAAAAGGGGGGGAAGGGGGAGAGCTACCACTATGCATAAAATGTGTAAAGGCAATGTGAGGCTCCACCAAGCATCGCATGAACCTTGTAATGTATGAATCAGTCCTGCCTCCAATTGGCTTTCATAAAAAGAATAATTATTAATATGTATAAGATATATAAAAGACTCGTGAGGCTCCGCGGGGCATACTTACAATGGCTAATATTAGTACTGCCTTCTCACCTCTAATCGGCGTTCAAAAATAAGAATAACTACAAGTATATTAAAATGTCATATAACGCCGTACTAGGAAGAGCCCCGCCGGACAAAAGTACTCAAAAGCAGGATTAAAACGGTGGATCTAGTAACATGATCTCTACCAACCGATAGGATGAAAATGAAAAGTGAAACTAAACTAAAACATCGTGAATGAAACCACGAAGGATAAGACTATGTAACAAAATCATGTTACATAAAAACAAAGTAACCACATTAGATCAAACAGGGTGGCATAAAGACATGAACAGCCGTCGTGAGACTATCCTATGTATGTAAGGCAGCAAAAACCTTAAATAGACCAACTTAATCAAATAAATAAGACCGTGACAGCAAAACAGTAAATACATTTCAGCAAAACGGATAATAGCAGAGCCGATGATGACATTTACAAAAAAAAGGGGCGAATTACTCACATTACAAACCCACTGAACTACATGAAAACTGTGCTGCCGCGCACAAGCTGAAAAGTCAAAGAAACACCGACGTCTGCGCACTAAGCTATATTTAAAAGAAAAAAGGAGGGGAAATGACATCACAAAAAATGCAAATGCGAACAATATCTAAACACATCTGTTTTATGTATGCCAATATAAATATGTAGATTGTGTTCAATAGATGCACTAAGCAAATATTAAAAACATGTGATCAGGGGGAACCACGTGACGCATGAGCGGGTGAGACGCGTCTCTCCTTGCTACGGGGCTATCTTGCCTTTCTATTGATCTTTGACCCCCCCCCCCCCCGGCTGTAACCCCACCAGAGCATCGGGGGTGATACCGCACGATTTGCTGCCGGTGTAGAGCAACTTACTACCCTCCGCAATGCCTCTCACGGCCAGGAAGGAGCGGGAAAAGGTGGCGAAGTCGGGGGTGGCCTCCGCTAGCAAGATGGCATCCACCATGATACAGCCGCGGTCGCCGGATGCGGAGAGCGTGGAATCGAGCTCGGAAGAGTTAGCGAAGGAGGTTGCTAAATTCCTGGAGCCGAAATTTGACCGCATACTGACCAAGCTCGAGGCTGTCGGTGAGACCCTGGCTGATTTTGGTCAACGGGTCGAAGAACTTGAGCACCGGGTGTCCGCGATTGAGGAGGCCGAGGGGCTGCAGACACGTGAGCACACAGCCATGCAGAAGACTATTGAGGCCCTGAAGGAAAAAGTGGATGATTTAGAAAATCGTTCACGCAGGAATAATCTGCGGTTAGTGGGCATTCCTGAAGCACACACTGAAAACTTGCTGCAGGCGCTGGTGGAGTCTTGGCTGCCCAAAGAGCTTGGGTTGGAGCAGCTGGTGGGAGAAATAAGAGCTGAGCGGGTGCACTGTATTGGGCCTAAGTCGGAGGCTCCACAGCGACCTAGAGTTGTGATTGCTCGCATTTTGAATTTTCAACACAAGTGGCAATTGCTCCAGGCCTATCACAAGAAGCGTTCACTAATGCTGGACAATCACAAAGTCCTCATGTTCCAGGACTATTCGGCCTCTGTAGCGGCGAAGCGCAAGGAGTTCTCCCCCTTTTGCTCTACTTTATTCCAGCGGCAACTGCGGTTCACACTGGCCTTCCCCGCGACGCTACGAGTGTTCCATGAGGGGACGAATCATGTTCTCAGCACTGTGGCAGCAGCCCGGAAGTTTGTGGAGGCCTTGGGGAGCCCGGTATCTTCGACTTGAAGGGACATCTGCCACCTGACACTACCTTAGTGTTGTTTTGGCCTGTTCGCCAGGTTTGGCTAGTGCAGTGGCTTTGGCATGCTGATAACTGGGTGATTTCCTAATTGCTGAGCCTGGAGAAGACACCGCGTGGCCGCGCCCGGCCATACGCCTCTCACTTGATGTCTGGGACTTTCTCTGCTATTGTGGGGCTTGTTACGAGGTGGGCGGTGGGTGGGGGGACTGTATTGTATACATTTTTTCTTTTTGGTTGATCTTTATTTCTGAAGGTTTATCATCACGTTAATGGGGGAATATCAGTGCCAGTGCCCTTCAGGGGGGTGAAGCAGATGTGGTTTTGCTGCGAGATAGATGAGATCTGGTGCAGAGTCCACTGGTTTGAATGGGGACTGTATTGGCTTTAGTTTGTTTTGGGTGGGGGAGGGGGTATACTCATCGAGAGTTGTGCTGTGTATTTGTGGGGGGGGCGAGATAGCCCTGCTGCGCACAAGAAGTGGGCCCCGAGCCTGGCGCAGTTAGCCGGGCGTGCTACTGGGCATGTTTTACCTTGGGGGTGAGTGGAGGGGAGGGCGGGTGGGAGGGGGGAGGAAGGGGGCGGGGGGTGGGAATTGAGGGATGTATGGAAGGATGTGTGGGGGGTTCAGGGGGAATATTGCTGTGAGTGTTCGGGGGTATATGTGAGGGGGGGTAGGTATGCAGTACAGACAGAGAGTGCGTGTGTCCTATGGTGGCTATGGCTTAGCAAACCACAGCGCCTATTATCCAAACACTTATGCGACCGGAGAGAGAGATTGATGTTTGCTTGTTCTGAGTCGAGGCTGGGCGACTTGGAACGTTGGTATGCATGGGAGTCCTGTTGGATGAGACGTACATGGTGTGAGCTGAATGAGTGGTGATCTACGTGTCGTTTCTTGGAACGTAGGGGGGCTGAATACGCCTGTAAAAAGGACGAAAGTGCTGCAGGCCCTGAAGAAGGGACATACACATATAGCTTTACTACAAGAAACCCACTTAACTGCGGTTGAACACACTAAGTTGAAGAAAGATTGGGTGGGGCAGGTGTACGCCGCTTCTACGAAGGTAAAGAAGCGAGGAGTGGCGATTTTGGTGAAAAGAGGTTTAACACTGGAGGTGATTAGAGAGGAGGCGGACCCGAATGGGAGGTTCCTCTTTTTACATGCCAAGATTCAGGGACAAGAGCTACTCCTGGGAAACATCTATGCCCCAAATACATATGATCACCGTTTTTTCCAGTTACTCCTGGGGAAAGTGTTAGGGGCCCCGACAATACCTTTGATACTAGCGGGGGATTTTAACTGCCCGCATGACCCGCTCTTGGATAGATCCGCAGGTGGGGTTTCACCTGGGGCTTGGCGTAATAAAGGGGTAGACTACCTGTGTAAGTTGGGGGGCTTGGTGGACTCCTGGAGGGTCTTGCATGGTGGGGAAAAAGATTATACACATCTGTCGAGAGCACACCAAACCTGGTCCCGGATTGATTACATCTTGATTTCGAGAGCGAGCTTAGGAAAAGTGGTCAAAGTGGAAATTGATCCTATTGTAGTGTCCGATCATGCTAAGGTGGTGTTGGATTGGAGAGGAGGATCTCAGGGTGGAGCCCGTTGGGCATTCCCGGGGCATCTTTGGCAAAATGAGGCTTTCCGAACCTATTTGATCCGCCAGTGGGAGGAATATCTTAGTCGGAATGACACCGGAGAAGTGGATGTAATGACCTTTTGGGAGGCTGGGAAAGCAGTGCTCCGGGGGCACATTATAGCGTATGTTGCAAGGGAGAGGAGGAGATTGGACGCGCGGCTCATGGAGTTATCACGCCAATTACAGGAGGCGAAGCGAGCGGCTGTGGCTCGACCGCAGCTCCTCGCGGCATATTTTGAAGTGCAGAGAGCTCTTAATGAGGTGCTCCAGGAGCGTGCAGTACAGTCGCTACAATATTATCGCCACCAATTATTTCGTTTTGGTGATCGGTCGGGACGTCTACTGGCGAGACTAGTTAAACGTAGAGGAGGCATCCAGGGGGTGACTCGGATCCGGGACAGCCAGGGGGTGCAGCAGACTACCATGCCAAAGATTGTGCAGGTGTTTCGTCAATATTATCAGGATTTATATACCCCAGATGCGGAGAATAGAGAACAGGAGAGCGCGTTTCTTACAGCCGTGTCTTTACCTCGAGTGACGGAGGCTGAACTTCAGGCTTTAAATGCTGGGATAACTTGCGCAGAAATCCAAGCAGTGATAAAGAAAGGGAAAGCACATAAAGCTCCGGGCCCCGACGGCTATGGTGCAGAGTTCTACAAGATATTGATGCCCCATATTGTGCCTACTCTGATGGCAGTGTATCAGGTGGCGCAGGAGCGAGGTTCATATCCGCGAGATATGCGAACGGCGGCCATTACTATCATTCCAAAAGAGGGCCGAGATCCGGAAGACCCTGCATCTTATCGCCCCATCTCTTTAATCAACTATGATATGAAAGTGGTGGCCTCGGTCCTGGCGGCCCGGCTACAAGAGGTTTTGCCCCGGCTCGTTGGTGCCCATCAATCGGGTTTTGTTAAAGGCCGGGATGCTTTTACTAATATTAGTAGGGTACTTCTGGGCATGGAACATTGTCTGCACCAGGGGGCGCCTCTTCTCCTGGTGAGCCTTGATGCCGAGAAGGCTTTCGACAGAGTGTCGTGGGCTTATATGTTCGAAACGCTCAAAAAATTTGGCTTTGAGGGTGCCTTTCTTTCGTGGGTGAGAGCGTTATATGCGGGACCGCTGGCGTGTGTGGCCAGTGGGGGAACTTTCTCGGCACCATTTGAACTACGCAGAGGTACTCGGCAGGGTTGCCCGCTGTCGCCCCTCTTATTTGTTCTGCAGTTGGAACCTTTACTCCTGGCTCTCATCGCGGAGTCTGAGATACACGGGATTGAATGGCCGCAAGGGGGAATCAAGGTCAGCGCGTTTGCTGACGATATGCTTTTGTGTTTAAGTGACCCTCAGCCTTCACTGGAGTGCGCTTTGGGAGTGATTCAGAGTTTTGGCTCGTTCTCAGGGCTCTGGATTAATCTTAGTAAATGTGTCGCGTTAGATGTAGGGGGCCGGGCGCGGAGACAATGGCGAGGGTTTTTTCCTTTGCGTTGGGCGAATGGGGAATTTCGCTATTTGGGGATTCAGATACCAGATCAGATCTCCCGATTATATGATGTCAATATCTGCCCCATGATGCAGAGATTGGCGGCTGTACTGCATAGGTGGCGAGATCTTCCTCTCTCGCTCATGGGGCGGCTGGCTTTGTTTCAGATGATGGAGGTGCCCCGTTGGATATATCTTTTACGCCATTTACCTCTGTGGCTGTTGCGGAGGGATGTCATATTGTTTCAGCGCTATCTCAGACAATTTCTATGGCGTGGTAGGAAAGCAAGAATCCCGCTCCCGGTCTTGATGAGTAATAGGGAGGAAGGGGGACTTGGACTATTCTCGATCCGGGATTATAATTTTCTTGCTTTGTTGCGGCCCTTGCGCAATTTGATCCGGGGTGGGGAGGGAGCCCTGCCGTGGGGGTTGATCGCGACACTATCGGCGCCCTATCATCCGGCCTACTTGTTACATAGTCCTCCGATGGGCCTACCGCGTTTCTGGCGGCACTCGGTATATCTTAGTGCGTTGAGACAGGCGTGGCGCTTTCTATGTCAGAAGAAGCGAGTGCCTTGGAACAGTACGGAGTGTCTGCCCTTGAGGGGGAATGCTGATTTTGCGCCGGGTGCCCTGGGAGGACTTCCAGGCAGTTGGACAGCGGCTGGACTGGGACATCTGGGTCAATTGCGTATGCAATCTCAGGAGGCATTGGATTCCTTTCAAGCTTTATCCCGGCGCTATCAGCTTGCGCCTCACTCTTTCTACTTCTATTTGCAAGTGCGACACTATATACAGGCGCTCCAGCGGTCTATGGGTTTTCAGTTTCGAGATAGAGGGGTGTGGGACCTAATAGCGGACGCAGATGGCAAGTTTTCGCTCCGCTCCTGGCGTGAGGAGTGTTGGCCGGGGGGGGACCGGACTCCGTTGGAACGACTGGCACAGCAGTGGTGCAACGCCGATGATGTGTCCCTTACGGTAGAGTTACTCCAGACTGCTTTCCAGCATATAAGGCTCCTCTCAGAATCTATTAAATTACGTGAAATCCAGTATAAATTGTTATGGAGGGCATATGTACCCAACACACGGGCGTTCCAGATGAAGTTGCTCTCGACTGATGTCTGCCAGCTGTGTGGCACTCATAAAGGGACCTTACTCCATCGTTTTTGGAGCTGCACCTGGATAACTCAGTTTTGGGGGGAGATTTACACTGAGCTGCGCGCCTGCAGACCTATGAGAGGGGAACTCACGTATGACTGGGGTTTGTTTGGGGTGTGTGCTATAGCCTCCAGGGAATCCTCTCCGCATTTGACTGCAGTGTCTAATGGGGGTGGGCAAAGACCCAGACATGATAGTACCGCGGCCTCCAATGGCGTGGCTACTCGGCAGCTTTATACTAGAGCCTTCCTGATTGCGAAACAGTGTATCCTGCGACATTGGGTGGACGCCCGACCCCTGGGGATTCGGGAATGGTGCAGAACTCTTTTAATTCTGAGAGACCACGAGCTGCGAACAGCGAGACTCCTGGGGGCCAAGCAGAAGGAGCATTGTGAGAGTATCTGGAGAGGGGTCACGGAGCATCACTTCTCAGCCCGGGGGCTCCTGGGGGGTGTAGGGACAGATAATGAGGGGGTGTGATGTGTGGGGAAACTTGAACTCTGGGTGTACGAGTGTTAAGAATTGCAAAGAGTGTACGAGTGTTAAGACTTGAAAGGGATTACTGGGCTGAATGTCTGTACTGCGGGAGGGAGGGGCCGGGAGGAATGGGGGAGGGGGGAGTAGCTTGGGGTGTTCTCAGGTTGGTCTGCAAAAGGGATCTGGGGAGAGGGGGGGGTTGGTGGAGATGCCCCACTGCCATTGACAACGATTTCAGGCTTCCCGCTTGAGATGATTTGTGTTGTCTGTTTCAATGGGGGCTACGGGGATGACCTGTTTTTCTGTTAATGTTATACTGTTGGTTTCTCTATGTGAACCCCTGTTCCTCTCTCTATTTGTGAAAACTCAATAAAAATGATTTGCACTAAAAACATGTGATCAGTATACAAAAAAATGGGAGCCCGCAAAAAACATGTATCCACGCTGATCCAAAAAAGTAAGGGGAAAAGAAACCATATAATGGAGTGACTAGAATATGTATCAGAAAATCCAAAAGAATGATGTATTAAGTCACAATATAGAACCCCACCAAAAAAGGGGGGGGAACCACCATATGCCATCATCAATTGATACCCAAAAGAATTTTTTATATTAGAAAATTTTTGATTAAAAAAGAAAAATGGGGCCAAGGGAAGACGTAAAAAACACAAAGTAGTAATCCTTCTGAAACATTACATTATCCTGTTGTCACAAATATACAACATATATGGAAAAGACTAAAGGAATACTGAAAGATCCCTATCCATATTCAAACCATCTGGATATAAACTATTTACATTATAAATATAGCGCTGTTCAAGGCGCAAGAGTGTGTTATTAATATTGCCGCCTCGCCAGTTTAATTTGACTTTTTTTATAACAAAAAATTTTAAATTAGATAATTTATGCCCTGCTGTTTGCCAATGGGAGACTAGTGGTTTATCAGCAACTAGTCTCTTAAGGCAGCTCCTATGCTCAATAATTCGAATACGTACAGGACGTGCAGTTTTGCCAACATATAATTGTTTGCATGGGCACATGATGACATAGATAATGTGACTGGTGGCGCAATTAGAGAAATCATCGAGATAAAATTTGCGATTAGTTCCCGGATGCAAGAAAAAATTCCTGATGGTTAACGTATGCGTACAAGCGCAACAAAAGCTGACGGTACCAGGAGATTTTGAAGATTTATATTCTGCTTATGTGCCACAGTGAGAGGTATATTTTGAAAACCCGGAATGGCTTGTATAAGATGCCAATGCTTGCGGAGGCATTTGCCAATAGTATAAGAATGATGGGAGTAAAGAAAGGAACACACAATCCCCACATCAGAGAACTTATCCTTAACCCGAAGTAATTCTGTACGTGAGGAATCGCGGGCCCTGACATAGGCTTTATCTATTTGTTGGTGGGGATACCCTCTCTCTACAAACCTATCCTTCATGAGCGAGGCCTGTCTCTCAAAATCCTGATGGGTGGTGCAGACTCTCTTAGTCCGTAAAAACTGTTCTACCGGAAGATTCCTTTTAAGCGCCATATTGTGATAACTGGAGTAGTGTAGCAATCTGTTCCTATCTGTCGGTTTTCTATATAAATCTGTATGCAGTCTGCCCTCAGACTTCACAATAAGTAGATCCAAATAAGGAATCCGATGGAAGTCATATGTAAGTTGAAACCGTAGGTTCTGATCGCACTCATTAATCCAATTATTAAATTGTCCTAATAATTCTACAGACCCACGCCAAAGTAAAAAAATGTCATCTATATACCGGAGCCACCGGTCTATATGATCACTGAATGGATTGTTATTTCTTATAAATTTCTCCTCAAAATCGGATACATATAAGTTGGCCACGTCCGGGGCCATGGAGGAGCCCATAGCTACACCCTTAGTTTGCTTATAAAACAAATCACGAAAGCAAAAATAATTATCGCACAACGCAAACTGGGCAAGATGAACCAAATATGAGGTAGGAATGCGCCTATGGACTTTTCTCTGGAACAAAAAATGGTCTAAGATGTTTAAGGCCTCAATCTGTGGAATGTTGGTATATAGAGACTCTACGTCAAGTGTAACCAAAATCACATCTGTTCTGAGATTCTCAATAGATGACAAAGTATGAATGACGTGGGAAGAGTCACGAACATAGGACCACATCTCTTCGACAAAGGGTCTGAGTAAGACGTCCAAAAACTTGGAGATTGGTTCAAGGAGTGAACCAATAGCGGACACGATGGGTCTTCCTTGGGGATTGTGCATTGATTTGTGAATTTTGGGAATTATATAAATGGTAGGAACAATGGGAAAATCTACAATCAAAAATTTCTTTTCTTTGACAGTAAGATACCCAGCTTCAAAACCATTTAACACCATATTATCTATGGATCTTTTCAACAAAGGAGTGGGATCATCAGTCAAACGGGCATAAAAAGTCGTATCCCGAAGTTGTCTTTCAACCTCCTCCACATAAAATGACCTGTCCATCACCACTACTGCACCCCCTTTATCTGCAGGCTTAATGATAATACTACAATTCTGTTGTAGTGACCTAATTGCATCCTTCTCTCCAAAAGTGAGATTGTGATATGGAATGCGTGTTTGTCTACTTAACTTCCCAACTTCCATAAGGACCATCTTCTCGAAAGATTTAACAAGAGGATCTGTATTAGTGGGAGGGGTCCCCCGAGGTTTATCCTTAATGACAGACACGTCATTATCTGCACTTGCCTGATTCATAAAATAATTCTTAATGCGTATTTTCATCGAGAATTTATAGAGATCAATTTGCGTTTTAAAGGGGTCATAATTTTTAACCGGTACAAATGACAGTCCTTTATTCAACAAGGATTCTTCATCGGAAGTCAATTTATAATGTGAAATATTTATAACATTATTAATCTGTGGCGTTGGACTTATCTCCTTTCCAGGGATCTCTCCGATCCCTCGCGGCCTCTCCCCCGACCCCGACCTCGTCCTCTCCCTCTGTATTGAAAGTTCTGTGCATAAAAATGGCCCTGTTCTTGATCCCGATCCCAAAAACTGTTGTCTGCCCGAGGGTTGCGTGATCGCCACTGTCCTCTGCCGCCCCCTTTCCACAGAGAATCCATGTTTAAAAAACTTTTTTCTTCTTTTTTACTGCACCATCTTCCACCACCTCCTCTTGTCCTTTATGGGTATCCATTTTTATGCACAGAACTTTCAATACAGAGGGAGAGGACGAGGTCGGGGGAGAGGCCGCGGGGGATCGGAGAGATCCCTGGAAAGGAGATAAGTCCAACGCCACAGATTAATAATGTTATAAATATTTCACATTATAAATTGACTTCTGATGAAGAATCCTTGTTGAAAAGGACTGTCATTTGTACCGGTTAAAAATTATGACCCCTTTGAAACGCAAATTCATCTCTATAAATTCTTTAGGAAAATACGCATTAAGAATTATTTTATGAATCAGACAAGTGCAGATAATGACGTGTCTGTCACTAAGGATAAATCTCGGTGGACCCCTCCCACTAATACAGATCCTCTTGTTGAATCTTTCGAGAAGATGGTCCTTATGGAAGTTGGGAAGTTAAGTAGACAAACACGCATTCCATATCACAATCTCACTTTTGGAGAGAAGGATGCAATTAGGTCACTACAACAGAATTGTAGTATTATCATTAAGCCTGCAGATAAAGGGGGTGCAGTAGTGGTGATGGACAGGTCATTTTATGTGGAGGAGGTTGAAAGACAGCTTCGGGATACGACTTTTTATGCCCGTTTGACTGATGATCCCACTCCTTTGTTGAAAAGAT
Organism: Ichthyophis bannanicus; assembly: GCA_033557465.1. Lineage (NCBI taxonomy): Eukaryota > Metazoa > Chordata > Amphibia > Gymnophiona > Ichthyophiidae > Ichthyophis > Ichthyophis bannanicus. Next base: position 694,214,141 of record CM066032.1, on the reverse strand, counting down.
CCATAGATAGTATGGTGTTAAATGGTTTTGAAGCTGGGTATCTCTTACTGTCAAAGAAAAGAAATTTTTGATTGTAGATTTTCCCATTGTTCCTACCATTTATATAATTCCCAAAATTCACAAATCAATGCACAATCCCCCAGGAAGACCCACCGTGTCCGCTATTGGTTCACTTCTTGAACCAATCTCCAAGTTTTTGGACGTCCTACTCAGACCCTTTGTCGAAGAGATGTGGTCCTATGTTCATGACTCTTCCCACGTCATTCATACTTTGTCATCTATTGAGAATCTCGGAACAGATGTGATTTTGGTTACACTTGACGTAGAGTCTCTATATACCAACATTCCACAGATTGAGGCCTTAAACATTTTAGAGCATTTTTTGTTCCAGAGAAAAGTCCATAGGCGCATTCCTACCTCTCATTTGGTTCATCTTGCACAGTTTGTGTTGTGCGATAATTATTTTTGCTTTCGTAATTTGTTTTATAAGCAAACTAAGGGTGTAGCTATGGGCTCCTCCATGGCCCCTGACGTGGCCAACTTATATGTATCCGATTTTGAGGAGAAATTTATAAGAAATAACAATCCATTCAGTGATCATATAGTCCGGTGGTTCCGGTATATAGATGACATTTTTTTACTTTGGCGTGGGTCTGTAGAATTATTAGGACAATTTAATAATTGGATTAATGAGTGCGATCAGAACCTATGGTTTCAACTTACATATGACTTCCATCGGATTCCTTATTTGGATCTACTTATTGTGAAGTCTGAGGGCAGACTGCATACAGATTTATATAGAAAACCGACAGATAGGAACAGATTGCTACACTACTCCAGTTATCACAATATGGCACTCAAAAGGAATCTTCCGGTAGGACAGTTTTTACGGACTAAGAGAGTCTGCACCACCCATCAGGATTTTGAGAGACAGGCCTCGCTCATGAAGGATAGGTTTGTAGAGAGAGGGTATCCCCGCCAACAAATAGATAAAGCCTATGTCAGGGCCTGCGATTCCTCACGTACAGAATTACTTCGGGTTAAGGATAAGTAATCTGATGTGGGGATTGTGTGTTCCTTTCTTTACTCCCATCATTCTTATACTATTGGCAAATGCCTCCGCAAGTATTGGCATCTTATACAAGCCATTCCGGGTTTTCAAAATATACCTCTCACTGTGGCACATAAGCGGAATATAAATCTTCAAAATCTCCTGGTACCGTCAGCTTTCACAGAACGGAGATTCCTTTCTAAACATAAGGGGCATTTCCAATGTGGCTCTTGTTGCATTTGTACGCATACGTTAACCATCAGGAATTATTTCTTGCATCCGGGATCTAATCGCAAATTTTATCTCGATGATTTCTCTAATTGCGCCACCAGTCACGTTATCTATGTCATCATGTGCCCAGGCAAACAATTATATGTTGGCAAAACTGCACGTCCTGTACGTATTCGAATTATTGAGCATAGGAGCTGCCTTAAGAGACTAGTTGCTGATAAACCACTAGTCTCCCATTGGCAAACAGCAGGGCATAAATTATCTGATTTAAAATTTTTTGTTATAAAAAAAGTCAAATTAAACTGGCGAGGCGGCAATATTAATAATACTCTCTTGCTCCTTGAACAGCGCTATATTTATAATCTAAATAGTTTATATCCAGATGGTTTGAATATGGATAGGGATCTTTCAGTATTCCTTTAGTCTTCTGTTATATGTAAACTCACGACAGCCTGTTGCTATCGGTGAGTATTTTATGTTTACTGTAAACCGCGCTGATGATAAAAGTGCGGTATATAAGAACGTTAAATAAATAAATAAATAAAATGTTGTATATTTGTGACAACAGGATAATGTAATGTTTCAGAAGGATTATTACTTTGTGTTTTTTACGTCTTCCCTTGTCCCCTTTTTGCTTTTTTAATCAACAATTTTCTAATATAAAAAATTCTTTTGGGTATCAATTGATGATGGCATATGGTGGTTTTTCCCCCCCCCCCCCCCTTTTTTGGGGGGGTTCTATATTGTGACTAAATGCATCATTCTTTTGGATTTTCTGATACATATTCTAGTCACTCCATTATATGGTTTCTTTTCCCCTTACTTTTTTGGATCAGCGTGGATACATGTTTTTTGCGGGTTCCCCTTTTTTTGTATACTGATCACGTTTTTAATATTTGCTTAGTGCATCTATTGAACACAATCTACATATTTATATTGGCATACATAAAACAGATGTGTTTAGATATTCGCATTTGCATTTTTTGTGATGTCATTTCCCCTCCTTTTTTCTTTTAAATATAGCTTAGTGCGCAGACGTCGGCGTTTCTTTGACTTTTCAGCTTGTGCGCGGCAGCACAGTTTTCATGTAGTTCAGTGGGTTTGTAATGTGAGTAATTCGCCCATTTTTTGTAAATGTCATCATCGGCTCTGCTATTATCCGTTTTGCTGAAATGTATTTACTGTTTTGCTGTCACGGTCTTATTTATTTGATTAAGTTGGTCTATTTAGGGTTTTTGCTGCCTTACATACATAGGATAGTCTCACGGCGGCTGTTCATGTCTTTATGCCACCCTGTTTGATCTAATGTGGTTACTTTGTTTTTATGTAACATGATTTTGTTACATAGTCTTATCCTTCGTGGTTTCATTCACGATGTTTTAGTTTAGTTTCACTTTTCATTTTCATCCTATCAGTTGGTAGAGATCATGTTACTAGATCCACCGTTTTAATCCTGCTTTTGAGTACTTTTGTCCGGCGGAGCTCTTCCTAGTACGGCGTTATGTGACATTTTAATATACTTGTAGTTATTCTTATTTTTGAACGCCGATTAGAGGTGAGAAGGCAGTACTAATATTAGCCATTGTAAGTATGCCCCGCGGAGCCTCACGAGTCTTTTATATATCTTATACATATTAATAACACAGGTTGTCAGACGGTTGCCTGGGTGAGAATCTTCACAGTCTTGGCAAGTGCATATATCTATATGATTTGCAAGGTATTGTGGGCAATGTAGTTCATTCACACCAGACACAGCTGCTGACAATAATTTAGTTGTGCTCTTGGGTAAAGCCAATAAGATATTTATTTATGGGGTTATTTCTCCCAACACAGATATGCTTGGTAGCACATAAATCAGGTTACTTGCTTTCAGTGTTAACTTGGAAAAACAAAGTCAAAATCAAAATCAGGAAAACAACCTTTAAACTTGTCAGGCAATTAGCTAATGTTTTCTTAGCATATATCTAACAAAGGAAAAGCCACAAAGAAAGAAGAAAAAAAACTGTTCTTTTCAGGTTAACTGATGATTACTTCCCACACAGATTCAGAAGTGATTCTCTCCTAACTCACAAGCAATTAGGTAAGGCTTAATTGCTAGCAGTTATCTAGCTGAAACCCCTTAGCTGGCTTGCTTTCTACTGTGTGGGTCAAATCCTGCTTCAGGAGCTTTTCTGAGTAGATTAAAGAACAAGTTTATATTTCTTTGTGATGGTTGCTGTACTTTATAACAGAAAGTTACCAACGGAGTTTAGATAGAGAGCAGTCCATATAAACACATTCTTCATCTGCAATAATTCCCCCTTCTTCAACAAGCATGGGTTCAATATCATGGATTGGCACAGATGAATCTCTCAATGGAGCACTTTCAGGAGAATACTTGTTTCCCTGCTGTCTTTCAAGGTTATAGCTAGGGCAGGGGTCGGCAACCCGCGGCTCCGGAGCCGCACTCGGCTCTTTCTCACCTTTGCCGCGGCTCCGGAGCACACTGCCCGCCCGGTGACAGGCAATAGTGTTGTAAGCTCCCTCCCTTCTTCTGCAGCCGCGGCTCCCTGCCTCTTAGGGAACTGCAGCTGTGCTTTTAAAATCATCTCGGAGCCCTTCCTGTCTTGACGGGCTCCGTGCAGCATTGTCCCGCCTCTAAAGGAAGTTTGGAGGCGGGACCATGCTGCACGGAGCCCTTCAAGACAGGAAGGGCTCCGAGATGATTTTAAAAGCACAGCCGCGGTTCCGTACGAGGCAGGGAGCCGCGGCTGCAGAAGAAGGGAGGGGAGCTGACATGGAGGGAGGGGGGCTGACATGGAGGGATGGAGGGGGGCTGACATGGAGGGAGGGAGCTGACATGGATGGATGGAGGGAGGGGGGCTGACATGGAGGGAGGGAGCTGACATGGATGGATGGAGGGGGGCTGACATGGAGGGAGGGGGGCTGACATGGATGGAGGGAGGGGGCTGACGATGGATGGAGGGAGGAGGGCTGACATGGAGGGAGGGAGCTGATATGGATGGAGGGAGGGGGCTGACATGGAGGGATGGAGGGGGCTGACATGGAGGGAGGGAGCTGATATGGATGGATGGAGGGAGGGGGCTGACATGGAGGGAGGGAGCTGATATGGATGGAGGGAGGGGGGCTGACATGGATGGAGGGAGGGGGGCTGACATGGATGGATGGAGGGAGGAGGGGCTGACATGGAGGGAGGGAGCTGATATGGATGGAGGGAGGGGGGCTGACATGGAGAGATGGAGGGGGCTGACATGGAGGGAGGGAGCTGATATGGATGGAGGGAGGGGGCTGACATGGAGGGAGGGAGCTGATATGGATGGAGGGAGGGGGGCTGACATGGAGGGATGGAGAGGGCTGACATGGAGGGAGGGAGCTGATATGGATGGAGGGAGGGGGGCTGACATGGAGGGATGGAGCACTGGTAATGGGGTTGAGGGGACTAGCACTGGAAATGAGCTGATTAGGGGAGGCTAGGACTGGTAATGAGCTGATGGGGGGTAGGACTGGTATTGGGCTGATTAGGGGAGGCTAGCACTGGTAATGGGGTTGAGGGGGGATTAGCACTGGAAGCGAGCTGATTGGGGGGCTTTGAATGGGCATGGGCTGATTGTGGGGAGGGGAGGATAGAGCTGCTGGCCCTGGAAGATAACTGGGGGCTAAGGCTGCCATGGTATTTGTACTAGAAGGGACTGGTCAGTGGGGAAGGAGGGGGATTGGAAGGAAATGGACACCAGTGGCAATCATGGGAATGCAAGTTGACATTGGAAGGTACTGGGAGTGAGGACTGGAAAGGGGCTGATATTGGGGAGGGTTACTGGGACTGGAAATAGGCTGATGGAAAGAAGTGAAGAAAACGAAAGAAGAGATAAGAAATGGCAGATGGACCATAGACCACAGAAAGAGAGCTAAGAGAAGACAGGAAAGCAGAAGCCTCAGATCGGGACCAGCATGATCAAAGAATAAATTGGTCAGACAACAAAGGTAGAAAAAATAATTTTATTTCATATTAGTGATTTGACTACAAAATCATCATAATTTTGAAATCAAATATTGTTACTTGTTGTTGTGATATTTTCTGGCGTATTTTTTTTGGTGTGCGAAGGAAGAGGGGTAGTCTTATACGGCGAGTATAGGCCAAACACCTATATTTTAACAGGAAAAGTAGGGGGTCGTATATAGCATTAAGGTAAGAAACAATATATGCAGTGTTAGATTTGTTTTAAATGTCGCAATGGTTTTGCGGCTCCCAGGTTTTTTTTTCCCTTCGGAAACGGGTCCAAGTGGCTCTTTATGTCTTAAAGGTTGCAGACCCCTGAGCTAGGGCATAGATCAGTGTTCATACCTGAGCTTCCATTGCTGCTAGAGTTCCTCTCTATATAGCCTGGCCAGTATGTAGTCCAGTTCTTATGTCCAGCCTTCCAATCCAGATCCCTGGACACTGGATCTCTCTTCACATACCTTCTGGCACGGGTCTTAGGGTCCCTTCCACGTGCAGCCGTCTCACTCACAGGTAGTGTCTGGAGATTCCTAGCTCTGCAGCACCATTCCTCTGGCTTTCCCCAGTCCAATGGTGTATGCTGGCCCTTGAAATGCCTCCCAGTATACATACTGCTTTGGACTCTTCTAGACCTCTCAAAGGCTTTTCTCTTCCTTCTTCCAAAGGGTCTCTTTCCCTCTCTGTCCGTCTGGTTTGGCTTCTGCTTCTGATGATCCTTCAGATGAAACTGATGATCCTTCTCTGGATATCCAAGGTGATCATGAAGATGATCCTCTGTAGAATAAACTCTACTCTTATTCTGCTTAGATGAGTGCTCCTCCTTAATACAGCGCAGCTGTGCTGAATCAGGCCCTGCCCTTTGAGATGAGTGCTTAGGGATTACCTCATAGCCCTCCTGATTGAACACACGTTTCCCCACTTCAGCTCCTCTAATGGCTGTTGGAAACCTGGTGCATTCTGGGACTGGTAGTCTTTTATGGGAAAATTCTGTTTTCTTATTTCTACCAGAACTGACAGGTTGCTTGTTCAGAGTCACTTCACCTTTTCTATAGCTCCTTCCTGAGCTATGATAAGCTTCCTTATCACAAGGTACACTAAAAAAATTTTTTTTTTAAACTGCCTCTAATGTTTCGATTGATTTTTACGTTTTTTGGTGCGCTGTATCCAAATCTGGTAACCAATTTGCTCCATCACGTACAGATTTTTTGCTACATTGGGTTAGCAGTTTGAGGTGAACGTTTCAGATTGAGTGCGATCGAGATAAAAGTTTCTTGGATGAATTCTTTATACTAATTGTTTAGTAGTTATTCAAATAAGAATAAAGAAAATTGTAACAAGGCAGCACATAAGAATAGAGTAATGTCAACAAAACACACTGTGATGGTAGCAAAATTGTCTGCACTTAAAACATCCACATACATGTGCACAAACATTGAGCATATAAGAGCGAGGTTAGACACAAAGCAAAGCAAAGAAATGTGCAAAAAATGTTGTACAGGTATGTATGTAAGAATAGAAAACGCAAACCGCACCATTGCAATACATGAAGACAAACCCCCGATGGTGTGAAAATAAAATTCTAATAAATGAGATCCGACACTGTGGTAATAACTAGCAAATTTTTATTTCAAAGTTTAGTAAAAACACGATATTTGTCAACACAGTTTAGATTTTAAAGTCATTCTTGGGTCAATCAATCTCCTGGTGGGCCCGTTTCTTCTTCCCCCGAATGCTTCTCTTGGTGCGCTGCTTGGTGTATTTTTCATCTGGGGTTTCCCGCAGCAGCAACCAGCAGAAATCAGCCATCATAGTGGTGTTCCATCTTCCTTGGTACCTTCTCTCTGCGTCCTTGATGTCCTGGTGAAACCTTTCACCTTGTTCTTCACTGTACGCCCTCAAGTTTTCGGGAAAGTAGTTCACATGGGAGTGCAAGAAATGGACTTTCAGGCTCATGTTACAGCCTTGTTCTTTGAAGGCATTGAGCATCCTGGCAACAATATCCTTATAGTTCTCATCCCGCCTGTTCCCCAAGAATTTGAGAACAACATCCTTGAAGGAATCCCAGGCTTCTTTTTCCTTCTCAGACATCGTTTCAGCGAATGCTCCATCTGAAATGAGTTTCCTTATATCAGGGCCAACAAACACTCCTTCCTTTAGCTTTGCTTCAGAAAGTCGGGGGAACTTTGAGCAAAGATACCGAAAGCACTCATCATCTTTTGGAAGGGACTTGATGAATTGCTTAATGAGACCCAACTTAATGTGGAGAGGTGGTAATAGAATTTTATCACGAGGTACCAAGCTCTCATGAAGAACATTTTTCTCACCGGGTCTCAAATACTCCCGAATTGGCCAGTCTTTTTTCCCCCAGTGTAGGTCGCGGGCCCGGCTATCCCACAAGCAAAGGAAGCAGGGATATTTGGTGAAACCGGATTGCTGCCCTAATAGCATGGATAGAATTTTAAAGTCTCCACAAATCATCCACTTATGCTCATCATAACGAATCTTCTGAAGAATCAGGGCCAAATTTTCTTATTTTTCTTGGAGAATAACAGAGTGAGCAATAGGAACTGAAGCGAATGTGTTGCCATTATGAAGAAGAACATCTTTTATGCTGTCTTTTGACGAATCAATGAACAGCCACCATTCAGCAGGATCATACTTGAGTTTAAACTTTTCCATCACTCCGTATATATCGTTGCAAAATACCAAATCTTCCTCTTTGCTGAAATACTTCAAAAATTGTGTCTCGCGGTTGCGGTACCAATAAAAAGTTGTTCCTGGTGACAATAGATTTTTCTGTTTAAGCCGAGAACCTAGCAGTTGGGCAGCATCTTTTGGGAGTCCTAAATCCCGGACTAAATCATTCAATTCAGCTTGAGAGAAAAGTTCAGGTTTCGGATCTGGTTCAGTTTCAAACTCGGAAGTACTGGACTCATCGGGAAAAGCCATCTGATGAGTCTCATCATGATCAGAACCGTCCACACAAATATGATCCAAAGATTTTGGTGGTTCAGGCACAGGTACTTCGTTGCTATGAGGCATAGGCCTAATTGCTGAGGGAAGGTTGGGGTAACTTATTACGTTCTTATTTTTTAAGTTGTATCCCTTCACAATGCAAGAGCAAAAATAGCAGTCACTGCTGTGGTCTCTTTGTTCACGCCACATCATAGGTATTCCGAAACGAAATGCTTGTTTTTTACCTTTCATCCATAAGCGTAGATCTTCCTCACATGTCTTGCACACTTTGTGAGGAGCCCACGGTTTGTCTTGATCGCCTAACTTCAAACCGAAATAGGCGAAATATACTTTTTTAATAAATGCAGAAATGTTCCTCTTCCGCTTTTTCACGGTATATTCCCCACAAATAAAACAAAAACTGTCCGGAGAGTTGACGCAACCTCTGGCTCTGTGAGCCATCACAAATACACAGCACTGCAAACTACAACTGTAGTGAACCACTTCGGAATAAAGCTGGATTACGACTGAGCAAACAAAAGGTAATAATGAACTTGCAAGAAACTGAAATTTGATAGGAACGTTCATGTCGCAACCACCGTGTTTGAGCGAGCGAGCGAACGAGGCGAGGCAAACAGGAAAGAACATGCGCCAGCGCGAGTACTGGATTTAGCCCCCCGCCTCCCAATTGTCCTGTTAATGTATAAAATGAATACAAAACACTCTAAAATATCATGAGGGAGTGTTTCTAGTTAGTTAACCATTACAACCTCTATTTTGGGCCAAGAAAATAAACTGCAGTCGGCTAAAAAGAAATTATGTGAACATTCCTTATATGGGTAAGAAATCTAATTTTGCAAGAAAACGTGACGTGATGGAACATTTTGGCTATTTTTCCTGGATTCAGCACCCCAAAATCTATAGGAATCAGTTGCAAAACTGGAGGCAGTTTTTTGGTAGTGTACCTGTGTTATTCTTTTTATGAAAACCAATTGGAGGCAGGACTGATTCATACATTACAAGGTTCATGCGATGCTTGGTGGAGCCTCACATTGCCTTTACACATTTTATGCATAGTGGTAGTTCTCCCCCTTCCCCCCCTTTTAAAACCCAATCGAAGGCAAGAAGGTAGAATTTATTGAGTTATTGTAAGTTTTTATGTTTTGGATTAACACAGTACTTAGGTCACATTGGGTGAGCTCATTTGTTTTTTCGTTTAGAATGATTTTTATAAGTTATTTTGGAAGTTACATAATAATTGTAATATTCCCCTGATTTTAAGTGGTCTTATCTTACTCAGGTAATTTTTAGTTTTTTATTTTTTATTTTTCTTTGCATAGGCTACCCTATTCTGTTTTGGTTTTTTGCCTCTTGGCCTATTAGTATCAAGAGTCGTATATCAACATTGACAGTTTTCACTTTATTGATTTATCATTTTTTTCGTCCTCATCCCCCTTTTTCTTTTCTTTTTGATTCTTTCCCTCTTTGTATGTTAACAATACTGTTTATTATGTTTGTTTTTAAAGTTTTAGCCTCTTCTATGAGTTTAAGGAAGAGCATTTATAATAATAGAAGCACACGATATACAGGTATGATTTTGTTTTTCATTTTATTTTTTATGGTCTAGTCACATCCTTTGTAGCGCATGTTTCATTTTTAAATTTTAAATTTTATACATGTGTTTAATTTTTAATTGTCACACATGTGTTCATTTCATGTTAACGCTGACATACAACAATTATGTTTGTGATATATTTTTTTATATTGCTTTGTGTTTACTCTTCATATTTACATATTTATTTGCTTATATGTATAATTTAGAGTTTTATCATATTGATTATTTATTATTTTAGTATGGTTGATTGTTATTATGCAATTTTTATTTATATTTTTATTCACATTTATGTTTTTAGTTAGCTGTGTTAACTTATTATTTTACTCTGTGTTTACTCCTTTTATTGGCTGTACTTCATTTTATTTGTTATATTGGCGTGTTTTATTTGCGTTTTAATTCATTCTCTTTTTCCTTTAGTAACAATGTTATTTATAATATTTGTGTTTTTAAATATGCATTTATGTGTTTTAGCCATCATTTGCCCCTGAGGAAGGTGGTTACAAAACACGGCCAGTGTCGGGCCGGTGGCTGATGTGGAATTAAGAAATAAAAGTATTTTACTCCACGTCTTTTCGTTGCATTCCACGTTTCTTACTGGGTTCCTTGGTGCACGTGGATTCGTGCTCTTTTTGGTTGGTCGTACATCCTAATCAATGCCATCACAATAACCCATGCACTTGTGCCAACCTACGCCCAAACAATACCCATCATCAACAATACCACGAGATACATATATGCACCCACATACTATAGACACGGGTTTAATTCCAAACCCAACCACAACAGACTAATCAACATAAATCCAGAACCAGTGTCCCCCACAGTCTCAACTGTAGCTACCCCACAGCATACACACTTAAAATGCTACCTGGTCAGCGCCAGATCAATAAGAAAAAAGATACCTATTATCTCCAGGAACAAGCAGGAATGAGTCTTCACATGTGGGTAGACGTCGCCGACGGAGCCCGCACGGGAATGCTCCCCAGCATCCAATCAGAAAGCCTTTGAGAGCATCCCCCGCGCCTGCGCAGTGGCTTCCCGCCCTTCTTACTGCCTCTCCCCAGTTTTTTGTTTTCCGCGGAGCAGGCAGGACGTCGCTCCTGCCACCACAGAAATTTCTTTTCTTTTTTGTTTCCTGTGGTCGCGTCCTTTTTTTTTCCCGCCGACAACAGCACCTCCCGTGCCCCTTTTTTTCTTTTCCTTTCTTATTCTTCGTCACCTAGAGGGAGCCCTTTCTTTCCCTCGGATCGTTGAGGCCTACCGGGCTTACAGCATGGAGCCTTCTTCTCCCCAGAAGTGCCCTCACTGCGGAGACTTAGTTTTCCACTTAGACTCCAACGCCTGGTGCCTCTCCTGTTTAGGTCCTGACCCTTTCCTCCCGGGTCCTCCGGGCTACAGTATCGGGAGAAGACATTCCCTTTTCCAGGTATCCCTCGATGACGTCTTCCCGCCCAAGGCACGGTCATCGGGTTTTTCTTCACAACAGTCTGTTAAGACTAGCCAAGTCTTGAGGGGCAAGTCTCATGCGCGGCATGGCGATGGCTCCGGCCAACCCCTCAAGCCCCCCTTGGCCAATATACCCCAGCGGGAGTCTTCGGGCTCCAAAGCATCCACGGGGTTTCAGGTTGTTCCTGGGGTTCACTCCTCACAGAACATTCCCGAACCATGCTCGAGGGTGGTATCCGCTTCGAGCGGTGCCGATTCCCCGGCATCGGCGCCGGTGTGGAGTGTCCCACTCTTCGCCAGGGATCGTCATCTGGTGTCCTCGGCACCTCCGGGGCCGATCGACTCTACCCAGTCTGGCTTCCCTACATCCCAGCCATGCGCGGAGGAGGTATCCGCTTCGGGCGGTACCGACCCCCCGGCATCGGTGTCGAGCATCCCGCTCCTCACTGGGGATCGTCAGCTGCTGTCCTCGGCACCTCTGGGGCCGATCGACTCGACCCAGTCTGGCGTTCCATCCTCCCTGCCATGCGCGCAGGTGGTACCCGCTTCGGGCGGTACCGATTCCTCGGCATTGGCGTTGGCGTCGAGTGTCCCACTCCCCGCCGGGGATCATCATCTGGTGTCCTCGGCACCTCCGGGGCCAATCGCCTCAACCCAGTCTGGCGTTCCTACGTCCCTGCCATGCGTGGGGGTGGTATCCGCTTCTGACGGTACCGACCCCTCGGCATCGGTGTCGGGCGTTCCGCTCCTCACCGGGGATCGTCGGCTCCGGTCCTCGGCGCCTCCGGGGGCCGATCGACTCAAACCAGTATGGCGTTCCGACGTCCCGGCCATGCGCAAGGGTGGTATCCGCTTCGGGCGCTACCGACCCGTCGGTGTCGAGCATTCCGCTCCTCACCGGGGATCGTCAGCGGCTGTCCTCGGCACCTCCGGGGCCGATCGACTCGACCCAGTCTGGCGGTCCCACATTCATGCCATGCGCGGAGGTGGCACCCGCTTCGGGTGGCACGTCGGCGTCGAGGATTCCACTCTTTGCCGGGGATTGGCATCTGGTGCCCTCGCTTCCTTCGGGGCCGATCGCTTCGACCCTCGCTGGTTTGCCGGTATTCCCACCCTGCGCGGGGGTGGTACCGGATTTGGGCGGCGCCGCTACCCCGGAGCCGGCAGGGGCGTCAAGCGCTCCACTCATCTCCAGGGACCGCCGTCGGCCTTCCCCGGTGTCCTCGGGGTATGTCGATCAATCCCAGACGGGCGATCCCCCGGCATCGATGCGGACGTCGAGGGCCCCGCCCATTGCTCGAAGGGGGACCCCGGTGTCTTCGATCGCTTCGATCCAGCCTGGGTTCCCGTCGTCCCGGCCTACCAGGGGGCTAGTTCCAGCGTCAAGAGGCGCCGGTGTCCCGGCGTCTGCGCCGGAGTTTTGCGCTTCCCTCCCCGCGGGGGCTCGTCATCGGTTTGCCTGGGTACCCTCGGGGAAGGGTCGTCTGCCCCGGAAGGATTTCCCTCCGGTCAAGACGGGTTCGGGAAGGGGCCCGGCGTCAGGCAGTGCCTGCCGCCTGACATCGGCGCCGGTGTCGGATGACCCCCTCTTCACCGAGCTTCGTTCTCGGGGGCCCTCGATGCCCGCGACGCCAATCGACGCGGTTCTGATTCGCTCCCCGGGGCCAGCATCGCCGGCACGTCCGCCGCCGCCGTAGCCCCCTAGGAGGGAGTCTATCTCCTCGCTCGGTTCGATGCCCAGCCTAGAATCGGTATCCAGCCTCGAAGGCTTGGCTACGACACGCTTTGGGACCGGCCCCTGTCCCTTCCCGCAACGCAGAGCAGAGACTACTAACCACTGCCCTCCGGCTGCCGCGGAACCGCTTCAATCGCCGGGGGCAGTGCCGCCCCCAGGGTCGGGGCCGAGGCCAATTCCTGCGGTCCCATCGGTGCCATTGACCCCCTTCGATGCCTAGCTTGGAATCAATTCCAGGTACCGACGACACCATGCTGACTGCCCCGATCCGGAACTGTTGGTACCCTCCTCGGCCCAGCGGACATCAGTCCGATTGGCCTTTTGGTGCCCTGGCGGCCCCCCCCCCCCCCGCTATCGCCTCTCACGGCATAGCCCCTCTGGGAGAGCCGTCTTTTCAGGATTTTCTTCTCGACATGGCGGACCTGCTTGCTATTCCCATCCAGGGTCCTTCCCTAAGTCCAGGTCCTGCGGGAACAGGAGGCTGTAATGCTTCCTCTACATCCTTCCCTGCAGGATCTTCTACTGGGGGCATGGCGGTCGCCTTTGAGGGTTCCTGCACCGTCGACAGCGATGCATGCTCTATATCGGGTGCCCCCCTCCCCGGGGTTTCAGCAGTACCAGCTTCCACATCATTCCATCGTGGTGGAATCGGCGCTGATGAAGGTGAGAAGCAAGAAGAAGCATTCTTCTCGCCCTCCAGGTCGCGACTCGAAAACGCTGGATACCCTGGGGTGTCAAACCTTCCAAACGTCCATGTTGGCTTCCAGAATTCTTTCATATATTTTTTATATGAGCCTGACACTCCGGGAGGTCATCGAGAGATTATCTCGGCTGTCTCCCTTTTTGTCTGCAACCAAGGCCTCTGAATATTCCTTGCTTCTTTATCACTGCAGGAATATCTCTGGGTTCCTTTCTCGTGCTTCTCTAGACTCCTTCCTGGCGGTCAGCAGATCCTCTGCTATCGCCATTAGAGCACGTCGTACAGCATGGTTACAGGCGTCAGATTTGTGCAGACGGGCACAACATAACTTGGGTAATTCTCCCTGTGCTGGAGACCACCTCTTCAATAGTGAAGCCTTACGTCAGATTGCTCAGTGCTTCGCTAACCCTCCCAGCGTTAGAAGCCATCCTAGGTCCCGTCTTCCCCCCGGGGGTGGGAAATGCCTCTCTATACCTTCCTTCCCTAGGAAGAGGAAAGGTCATCCCTCCGCCCACCCGCCAGGGGCGCCCAAGCAAGGGACCTCTCACTCTGGTTTGAAGTTCCCGGGCCCGCACCAGGATACTCATACCAAGCAGTTTTAGGCTCCTGTAGGCGGCTGCCTGCAATTAACCTTCTCTCACCAGAAGCTAAAAATTGAGCTCTACTCTGGGGCAAATGGTTCGAATGTTTATCCAGGGGTTCAGGTATTCTCCTTCCGTTGGAAGAGGGAGATCACCTCTATTCCATGTTAGCTCTGGCCCATGGACTTCCTACCCCTCAACTGACTTACCCTTAGGTATGTTCCCCGAACTCTTCTCTGCCAGGGTTCCCCTGCTGATTGATACCATACCGGTTTGTCTGCTGTCCCTCGCAGCATGTTCGGAACAATTCCTCGACAAGGCCGGATCAGCCCTGTTCCCCTTGTCTGGTTTCTCTGTTCAGGCAGGAGAATCCACCCGGCTATAGTCCCCCAATGCTTACCCAGGACTATACCCTCTGTCCTTCACACTACCGTGCTGTTAGTTCGCCGATCTGCCCCTGCTCCACAGGAATAGATCCCTCCTCCCGGACGGATCTTGACGCCCCCCCCCCCAGGGGTACGTTTCTGTGGATCAATGGCAGGTCTGCCTTATCAGTGTTATGCTCAGGGAGGTAGGTTCCTCGGCATACCTGCATTAGTGCCTGGGTGGGCGTTCTCCAGGCCCAACTACCTAGATATATCAGATATTACCTGTTCGGTAGGCGCATATTGGAAGGTGTCCACAGTGCCTGTGCTCTACCGCCTTTTTCCCCTATGGCCGGTACTCACGCCCCCCCCCCCCCCTCCGAGGTCCGGCCAGTCCGCCTGCCTATTTTCCTTGGATCGGCCCTCGGACTGGTTGTACTCTGCGTACTGCTGTGAGGTCAACAGCTTCTACTTTTAGTTATGCCCTCCTCCCGGAGGTTCAGACCCTTGTCTCCCTACCCCTTAGCTAGGGAAGACTGTGTACTCCTTCTGCTCCGGGGTACACCCCTACTTTTCTCCGGACTAGGCTATCCAGATCGGCCAGTCTTCTACTGTTAGTCCTCTGAGTTATGGACTCTGCTCCTAAGGGAGTGCTCGGCTTTTTGCATAAAGCTTCCTTGAAGACCTGCCGTCCTTCTCCTGGCTCAGTTGACAACTGGATCTCCTGTCCTTCCGTATTTGGAACTTCCTCCTCGCTGCTGTGAAGTTCCCTTGAAGACCTCGCTACTGCGTCTACAGTACCTGCATCACAGCTCCACTTCCTACAACCCAGTAGGTAAGCTCTACATGGTACTAGGTCCTTAATTCATTAAATGCTTAATGATACTTCTCATGCATTCTAAAGGCTACTCTCCCTGTAGCCTTTGGGTTTTGCTGTTCCTCTCTCTCAACTCCTACCCTCCATCCCTCAGGGGATGCCGGGGATCCAGGTTAGGTAAATGCCATCCTGGCCTGGGCTGCGCTGATGGGATCTCCCCGGGCATCCTCAGCTAGGGAGTCCCCACATGTGAAGACTTATTCCTGCTTGTTTCTGGAGATAGCACAGTTACTTACCTGTAACAGGTGATCTCCGGAACAGCAGGAATTAGTCTTCACAACCCGCCCACCTCCCCTAGGAGTTGTCTCTATTCCTTCCTCTCCTCTCCTTCCGGCTCAGCTATAAAACTCAACTGGGGAGAGGCAGTAGGAAGGGCGGGGAGCCACTGCGCAGGCGCGGGGGATGCTCCCAAAGGCTTTCTGATTGGATGCTGTGGAGCATTCCCGTGCGGGCTCCGTCGGCGATGTCTCCCCACATGTGAAGACTAATTCCTGCTGTTCTGGAGATTACCTGTTACAGGTAAGTAACTGTGCTTTCCAAGACTTAATTACTGGCGAATTACCAGATCTAGAAACATAGAAAAATGATGACAGAAAAAGACCACATGGCCTATCTAGTTTGTTCTTCCATATCAACAACTACTGTACAACAGTCCCTTTTTTTCCTTTAGAGATCCTCAGTGTTTGTCCCATGCTTTTTTTGAATTCAGATACTGTCCTCATCTCTACCACCTCCACTGGGAGACTATTCCATGGATCCACCACTCTTTCTGTAAAGAAATATTATGGCATATCACTCCTGAATCTATCCCCTTTCACCCTCATCACATGTCCCCTCGCAGCAGAACTTGCTTTCAATCGAAAGAGGCTCTCCCCCTGTGCATTTATGCCATGGAGGTATTTAAACATCTCAATCATATCGCCTCTATCCCGCCTTTCCTCTGAGGTGTACGTATTAAGATCCTTAAGTCTGTCCTCATATGCTTTATAATGAAGACCACTAACCATTTTAGTAGCCACCCTCTATACTGATTCCATCCTGTTTATATCCTTTCAAAGGTACGGTCTCCAGAATTGCACACTATACTCCAAACGAGGTTGCACCAAAGACTTATACAGAGGCACTATCACCTCCTTTTTTCTGCTAGCCATTCCTATCCGTATGCACCCAAGCATCCTTCTAGTTTTTGCTGTTGCCTTTTCTACCTGTTTAGCTACTTTAAGATCATCAGACACAACCACGCCTAGGTCCTGCTCTTCTTTAGTGGACAAAAGTATTTCACCCCCTATACCAGTGATGGCTAACCTTTTTGAGCCCGAGTGCCCAAACTGCCGCACAAAACCAAAGAATTTCCTCAAAGTGCCAGCACGTCATTTGCATAAGTGGTCTTATTTGCATAAATATTTGCATAATGTTACCATACACTAACTTTTAGTAAACATGTCTCTTAATGAGTGTATGGATAAAGAAAGACTAAAAGATTTCTACATTACTATTAATCCAGTGCCAACCGCCAGGCACATTAGGAACTACTACAAACGCTGCCCATTTAGAACCCATAGCAAACCCGCCGTATCCTGACAGCATTACCAGGACTCACAAAGCACCATACCCTACCTATCAAAAGGCAACACTGCAAATATTAAACCAATACATTTCAGAGAATACTGGGGAAAGAGAACAAGTGGCAACGTCAAATAGGAATTTCCTCTTGTACCAAACAAAGCGCAGATGTTAATGATGCACATTTCCCAGAGCTGACATATTCCAGTTAATAAATTCAAAATAAAGAGATATCTTTCTACCTTTTGTGCATTTTCTTTTCAGTTGCAATTGGTCCAGCCACCTTCTTCTGGTTTCTTCATGTTTTCTGCTAACTCTCCATCGTCTGCTGTCCATTTGTCCTTTCTTCTCTCTTCTAGTTTTTTTTCCATTCTCTCTCTCTCTCTACATCTGCTTTAACATACTAATCTTTCTCCTTTTGCTCTTTCCTCATTCCTATTTCATCCACACAAATTTTACCCCTCCATCCTCAATCCCCAATTACTCTCCCAATACCTGGCCAATTGTAGATTTTTCATCCCTCCTACACAAAATATTTTTCCCCTCTCCATTTTACTCTCCCAGCCCCATCCCATTCTAATCCTCCCCCAACATCAGCTCCCTTCTAGTTCCAGTCTCACCCAGCATCCATTCCCTTCTAGTCCCTGCATCAGCCCATTTCCAGTCCAAGTCCCTTCATCAGCTCATTTTCAATCCTAGCCCCCCCATCAGCCCATTTCTACTCATTTCCTAGCCCCACCATCAGCCCATGTCAAATCATAGCTCCCCTCCACTCAGCCCAATTCCAGTCCAAGCCCCCCCATGAGCCTACTTCCAGTTCTAGCCCCTCCATGAGTCCATTTCAATTCAAGCCCCCACCACAGCCCATTTCCAATCTTAGCTCCCCCCAACAGCCCATTTCCAGTCCTATCCTAGCTGTTCCATCAGCCCATTTTCAGTCCTAGCTCCCTTCCCTCACAGCCCATTTCCATTCCAAGCCCCCTCCCCATCAGCTATTTGCAGTTCAAGCCTCCCCTTCCACTCAGCCCATTTCCAGTCCTAGCAACACCCCAACCCATTACCAGTCCTAGCCCCCCGTCAATAAACTTCCAGTCCTAACCCCCATCACCCCATTTTCAGTTTAAGCCCCCCCTATAACCCTTTACCAGTCCTAACCCCCCATCAGCCCATTTCCAGTCAGCCCCCCATAGCTCATTGCCAGTCCTAAACCCCCCCCATCAGCCCACAGCCCATTACCAGTCCTAACCACATCAGCCCACCTCAAGTCCTAACCCCTCCCCATCAGCCCATTTCCTGTCCTAGCCCCCCCCATAACCCATTATCAGTCCTACACCCCCATCAGCCCACTACCAGTCTTAACCCCCCATAGCCCATTACCAGTCCTAACCCCCCCCATCAGCCCACTACCAGTCTTAACCCCCCCCCATAGCCCATTACCAGTCCTAACCCCCCCATCACCCCATTTCCAGACAGCCCTCATCAGCTCATAGCCCATTGCCAGCCCTCATCAGCCCACAGCCCATTGCTAGTCTTAACTCCCCCCATAGCCCTCTGCGTCTTAACCCCCCTCCCCAGCCCACTGCCAGTCTTAACCCCCCTCCCTAGCCCATTGCCAGTCTCAACCCCCCTCCCTCCCTCCCTCCCTAGCCCATTGCCAGTCTCAACCCCCCTCCCTCCCTAGCCCATTGCCAGTCTCAACCCCCCTCCCCCCCTCCCTAGCCCATTGCCAGTCTTAACCTCCCTCCCTCCCTAGCCCATTGCCAGTCTTAACCTCCCTCCCTCCCTCCCTTGCCCATTGCCAGTCTCAACCCCCTCCCTCCCTCCCTAGCCCATTGCCAGTCTCAACCCCCTCCCTCCCTCCCTAGCCCATTGCCAGTCTCAACCCCCCTCCCTCCCTAGCCCATTGCCAGTCTCAACCCCCTCCCTCCTTCCCTCCCTAGCCCATTGCCAGTCTCAACCCCCCTCCCTCCCTAGCCCATTGCCAGTCTTAACCTCCCTCCCTCCCTAGCCCATTGCCAGTCTTAACCCCCCTCCCTCCCTCCCTAGCCCATTGCCAGTCTTAACCCCCCTCTCTCCCTCCCTCGCCCATGGCCAGTCTTAACCCCCCTCCCTCGGCTCCTGGCAGTAGAGAAAAAAAAGCGGGCCGCGGCCCCCCCGGCGGCATGGGGGGTCCCGCGGGGCTCCCTCTGCCCGGCGGGACTCTCCCGGCGCTGCTCAGCCCCTCTCTGCCGGCTTGCAGAGTCGCGAAGGGAGAGAGAGTCTCCCTCGCGTCTCTCTTAAGCCCGCAGGGGCAGATGGGAAATTTCCCATCAGCCTCTGCGGGCTTAACAGAGACGCGAGGGAGACTCTCCCTTCGCGTCTCTGCAAGCCGGCAGAGAGGGGCTGAGCAGCGCCGGGAGAGTCCCGCCGGGCAAAGGGAGCCCCGCGGGACACTCCATGCCGCCGCGGCGGCAGCGGGCAGCTTTTTTTTTTTTTTTTAATGTGCGACCTTCCCGCGTGCCAGCTGCAAGGCCTTCGCGTGCCACAGCTGGCACGCGTGCCATAGGTTCGCCATCGCTGCCCTATACTATATGGCTCCCTTGGATTGCTGCAGCCCAAATGCATGACCTTACATTTTTTTAACATTAAATCCCAGCTGCCAAATTCTAGACCATTCTTCAAGCTTAGCTAGATCCCTCCTCTTATGTACACTTTCTGGTTGTCTACTCTATTGCAGATTTTGGTATCATCTGCAAAGAGGCAAACCTTACCCGACAGCCCTTCCGCTATATCACTAACAAAGATGTTAAGAATCGGACCAAGGACCTGGGGCACACCACTGTAACTTCCTTCTCCTCAGAGTGAGCTCCATTTATCTGTACCCTTTGTTGCCTCCCACTCAACCAATTTATAACCTAAGCCATAACTTTAAGGTCCATCCCTAGGGTGCTCAGTTTGTATATAAGTCACCTGTAAGGAACGGTGTCAAAGGCTTTACTGAAATCTAAATACATCACATCAAGGGCTTTCCCTCAGTCCAACCCCCTGGTCACCCAGTCAAAGAAATAAATCAGATTTATCTGGCGACCTGCCTCCGGTGAATCCATGCTGCCTCCAATCCTGTAATCTGCTGGATTCCAGAAACCTCACTATTTTCTCTTTCAGCAGTGTTTCCAATACTTTACTCACCACCGAAGTTAAACTAACCGGCCTGTAGTTTTCAGCCACATCCTTACTTCTGCTTTTGTGTAAAGGCACCACATGAGCCTCTCTCCAGTCCTTTGGCACCACTCCCAACTCCAACGAGGCATTGAAAAGGTCAGTCAGAGGAGCTTCTCGAACTTCCCCAAGTTCCCTCAGTATTCTAGGGTGTATCCCATCCGGTCCCATCGCTTTGTCTACTTTAAGTTGAGTTAGTTTCTCAAAACACAGTCTTATGAAAATTGTTCAAGATGCCCCTCGCTTCTGTTCCTCTTTGCGGGTGTTTTCTGAGGTCCTGTTCCTGGTTCTTCATCTGTGAACACAGAACAGAAATACTTGTTAAGCAATTCCGCTTTATCCTCATCAGCTTCTACATATTCCTCCCCTTCACCCTTGAGTCTGACAATACCACTTTTGCCCTTTCTCTTCTCACTTACATATCTGAAAAATGTCTTATCCCCCCATTTTATTGCATTGGCTATTTCCTCCTCTTTTTGAATCTTTGCTTTCCTGACTACTTTGCTAGCTTCTCTAAGTTTTTCCAAATATAGATGCCTGTCTTCTTCTCTCTGTGATCTCTTGTATTTCATGAAGGCCTCCCTCTTTTTCTTCACCTTTTCAGCTACTTCTTTCGAAAGCGGTAGCGGTCTCCTTTTCCTTTTCCTTTTATTAACCATTTTAACAAAAAGATTGGTTGCCCTTAAAATATCCCCTATCAGTTTTGCCAACTGTTTTTCTACATCCCCCATCTGTTCCCATCCCGCTAACTACTCCCTGAGGTATTGGCCCATCTTGGCACAGTTAGTTTTCCTAAAGTTTAAGACCCTCGCTTTAGAATGGATTCTAACAGCCCTAGTCCTAATACTGAACCACACCATCTGGTGATCACTGGATGCAAAATGTTCTCCCACTATAACATCAGAAACACTTTTACCATTGGTAAGCACCAAGTCCAGTATGGCCCCTTCACGTGTGGGGTATGTTACTAATTGCCTGAATAGCTCTCCCTGTAGAGAGTCCAGGATTTCCTTACTTCTAGATGATACTGCAGCAGGAATGTGCCAATCAACATCTGGCATATTGAAATCCCCTATCAGTAGCACCTCCCCTTTCCTAGCAATACTGCATATGTCTTCAATTAACTCTCTGTCCATCTCTTCCTCTTGTGAGGGAGGTCTGTATATTACTCCAATGCAAATAGATTTCTCTCTTCCTCTTTCTAGTTTAACCCACAATGCCTCCTCTCTCCTTTTTAAGCTCTAATTCCAAAGCTTTAATATTATTTTTTACATATAGTGTCACTCCTCCTCCCCTTCTCCCTACCCTGTCCTTTCTGAATAAAGTATAGCTTGGTATAGTTAATATCCCAGTCATGGTTTTCTGTGAACCATGTTTCTGTAACTGCCACTAAATCCAAGTCGGCCACTCCCACCAAAGCCTCAACATCAGGGGTCTTATTTCCCATGCTACGGGCATTTATACACACTGCTTCCCATATGTTACCCCTTTTACCCATTTCCATAAAGGTATTTAATGTTTCACTTACCTGGGGGCTTTCTTCACCCATCCCCAACGAATCTAGTTTAAAGCCCTCTTCAGTAGATTAGCCAGTCTACTGCTGAAGATGCGTTGACCTTTCTTGGACAGATGGCTGTATCACAGAAACCTGGCTTACGGACACAGTATTAATCAACCAGTTAAAAGCCCCAGAATATATAATAATCCACTCCCACAGATCCTCAAGAGGAGGTGGAGGAGTCCTACTAAAAGCCTCTTTAGTCACTGCCAACAACATAAATAATATAGATATACTCACCATGAAAATCAAATACCTCCACATTTGCCTAGTATACAGACCCCCAGCCCCCAAACCTGACAACTTAGACACCCTATTAGAACTAATATACTTCTCAATGGAAATAAACCCACCAATTACAATACCAGGACACACTCCAGTCAACACAGCTAAGAAGGACCACTACTCCAAACAACTAAACTCACTAAACCGTCCAAGAGAGATATTTGATATAGATAAATCCATGACTAATAACCCTGCCAACAAAGCCTGAATCGATAGTACCATCACACCACAAAAATTAGCCAGCTACTACAAGGAGAAACTATCATACCAAGACCTAGCCAAAACTGAACAAAACACAAATCACAAATCACCAAACACAAAACTCCACTACCCCACAGCATTCCACCTCTCCACACACTGAATCATAAACAAAAAAGCAGAAGCATCTGGAAACTGCCCATTGCATCCCAAAACAAACATACCAAATAATGAATACCACCCCTGGAAAAGAGACAGCTGAGGGGAGATATGATAGAAATCAAGGTTACTTACCTGTAACGGGAGTTCTCCGTGGACAGCAGGATAGGTCAGCCACACCTGGTGACGTCATCCGACGGCGCCGTGGACGGAGTACTCTCTCTAGCCCAGAAGGGTTTTGCCTTCTGGGCTGAGCCCCCTCCCCTCCACCTGGCCCAGCCCCCAGACTGCCCCTAGCCAGCCACTACTTTCCAAGTCGGTCCAGCACGTGCTAGGGGCGAGGGTATGCCAAGGGCCCCTGAAGGGGAGGATGGGAGGGAGAGTGTGGCTGACTTATCCTGCTGTCCACGGAGAACTCCCGTTACAGGTAAGTAACCTTGATTTCTCCTAGGACAAGCAGGATGAAGTCAGCCACACCTGGTGCCTCCCTAGCTAGGAAGGGCTGAGGTAGCAGGGGCCCACAATAATAATGAGGAGGACACGAGATGTATAGCCAAGAATTTTATCAAGTCATATGAAGAACGTGCAATAGCCAGTGCAGAACAACTTGAACATTATATTTACGTGCAAACATTACTAAACATCACGTGCAACAGCATGAGCGAACAGTATGCGTAAACGGCATGTGCAAACAGCATGTGCAAACAGTATGTGCAATAGCATGTGCAACATCACGACAAACAGTAGGAGCATACATCAAGTATCAACATCACTGACAGGGCATGTGCATCAACATGCGACAGTAGAATAGACGATCTGGTAACGTTCCCATGGCCGCCTGGCGTTAAGGCTCCGTTGGCGGTGCATGGGCCGTCGTTAAGACCGCTTGGCCGAAGGCCTGGTTACGTTGCAGGTCGAGGCAGGAGTGTTTCTGAAAAGTCTGAAGGGATGACCAGGTGGCTGCCCTACAGATGTCCGTTGCCGGAACTGAGTGAAGATTCGCCATGGTGGCAGCAAGCGCCCTCAATTGATGGGCGTGGATTGACGGTGCGTGATCGGTACCAGCCTTGTCGAGGCAGAAAGCGATGCACGCGGAGATCCAGAGGGATAGGGTGCGCTTGGAGACAGGGCGCCCCGGTTTGTTCGGGTCATAGGAGACAAAGAGCTGCTTGGTACAACGCTGATTGCTCGTTCTTAGGAGGTACAGACGTAGCGCTCTTGACGCAATCCAGTGTGTGGAGTCTCTCCTCCTCCGGAGAGGAATGTGGCTCCGGGAAAAAGGAGGGAAGCTCGATGGTCTGGTTAATGTGGAAGGCAGAGGAAACCTTCGGGATGAACCTCTGGTGCGTCCGGAGGGAGGCTCGGTCGCTGGAAAGCTGTGTGTAGGGTGGATGTGCCACGAGGGCCTGGAGCTCACTGAAGCGCCTGGCCGAGGTGATGGCTATGAGGAACAAGGTCTTCCAGGAGGCGAACTTCGGTTCTGCTGACATCAGGGGTTCGAAGGGGGGTAGTGTGAGCTGGTTGAGAACCGCGTTGAGGTCCCAGTGTGGAACAGACTTCCTGACTGGGGGATGTAGATTAGCTAGGCCTTTCATGAAGCGGGCTACAATGGGTAGCTGTGCGATGGGAGTGCTCCCTGAGCGGTGGTGGAGTGCAGAAATTGCCGCTAGGTGCACTCGGATGGACTGGGGCTGTAAGCCCTGCTGAGACAGAGAGGCCAGGTATTGCAGAATCTCGGGCACAGGGGCCGAGAAGGGGTCTAGGCCTTGAGTGGAGCACCATATAGAAAAACGGCGCCATTTGAGGCCGTATGACTTCCTGGTGGCGGGGCAGCGTGCCGCGAGAATTACCTCCTCCACTTCCTGTGAGAGGCCCAGGGGGGACAGGATTACCCGCTCAGCCGCCATGCTGTCAAGGCCAGGGTCCGAAGATTGGGATGGAGGGTGAGTCCATCTTCCTGGGTGAGAAGGTCCGGGATCAGTGGCAGTCGCCGTGGCGGATGGAGTGACAGACGCCTCAGGAGTGGGAACCATGCCTGGCGGGGTCAGTGGGGGGCCACCAGAATGGCTTGGGCTCTGTTGGAGATGATACGTTGTATGGTCATGGAGATAAGGGGAATGGGGGGAAAGGCATACACTAGTGACCATTCCCCCCATGACTCGACGAATGCATCCGCTGAGTGGCTGCGCAGGGACGGCCGCTTGGAGCAGAAGTGTTTGCACTTCGCGTTCTGCTCGGTGGCGAAGAAGTCTATCTCCGGGTGGCCCCATGCTCTGAAGAGGGATAAGGCAATTTCTGTCTTGAGGGACCATTCGTGGGGATTTAGCTGTCGGCTGAGCTTGTCCGCCAGCTCGTTCTCCGTTCCAGGCAGGTATGAGGCTCGAAGTAGGCAGCTGTTGGAGATTGCGAAGGCCCAGATCTTGAGGGCTTCCCGGCACAGGGACCGGGAGCCCGTTCCGCCCTGTTTGTTCACGTAGAACATTGCTACTTGGTTGTCTGTCTGGATGAGAATGACTTTGCCGCTGATTAGGTTCTGAAAGGCGCTCAAGGCGTAACGAATGGCTCTGAGCTCCAGAAGGTTGATGTGATACTGCATCTCCAGCTCTGTCCATGCACCCTGAGTCTGGAGCTGTAGGCAATGTGCCCCCCAGCCCACCGAAGAGGCGTCGGTGGTGATGGTTGGTTGGTGAGGTAGCTGTGTGAGGGGTCTCCCATGTGAGAGGTTTTCCCCGCGAGCCCACCACAGAATGGAGTTGCGGACAGCTTGGTTCATCGGTATGTGCGTGTTCAGGGGCTGGGAGTGCAGCGACCAGTGTGCTCGCAGATGCCACTGCAGGTGGCGCATGTGGAGCCTCACTAGAGGGACCGTCTGCGTGGCCGCTGCCATGTGGCCAAGGAGCCGGAGTAGCTTCCGGGCGGTAGGATTTGTGTTTGATCTGATGTGCAGTACCAATTCCCGTATGGATCTCCTTCGTAGTGGCGGGAGGAAGGCCTTTACTTTGTTAGTATCTATCAGTGCCCCGATGAACTCCAGTTGCTGCGAGGGGCGCAGGTGGGACTTCGGGTAGTTCACTAAGAAGCCCAGCTCGGATAGTAGGGCAATGGTGGAGCGAGTCATTCTCACTGTCTCTTCGGGGGAGGGTGCTGAGATCAGCCAATCGTCCAGGTAGGGAAACAGGCAGATTCCTTGCTTGCGGAGATGCTCTGCTACAGCGGCTACGCACTTTGTGAATACCCTCGGAGCTGGGGACAAGCCGAACGGGAGGACGTTGTACTGGAAGTGCCTCCCCATCACTCGGAACCGCAGGTATTGGCGGTGGTCCGGGTGGATCGGAATGTGAGTGTATGCCTCCAGCAGATCCAAGGATGTCAGCCACTCCCCGGGCTGGATGAGTGGTAGAATGGATCCGAAGGAGTGCATTCTGAATTTTTCTTTGGTGATGAAGAGGTTGAGTGCTCGGAGGTTGAGAATTGGGCGCATGCCTCCTCATTTCTTTGGGACTAGAAAGTACCTTGAGTAGAAACCAGAAAATTGCTCCGAGATTGGTACTGGTTCGATGGCGTTGGAAGAGAATCTCCTTCTCCAGGGCAATGGAGGAAGGACCCGGTGCCTTGCAGGGTGGAACTCCGTGTTGCACTGGGGGTGATAGGAACTTCAAGCGATATCCATCCTTGATGATAGCCAGCACCCATTTGTCTGAGGTGATGGACCCGCACAGCAGTTCAGCATATTTATGTGGATAGAACGCCGGCGCATTTGTGAGAAAAGCTTAGCACTTCCCCTGAAGAACCCTTGATTGGTGAAACGCTTAGCGCTTGTTAGCGTCATTTTTTGTTATTTCCTTCTCCTGATGGAGACTTTTTTAAGAATAATATGAAATAGAGGTTTCTACATTTTAGTGGTCATTGATGTGAAAGTGTGGACAGTGAATCAGAGTTTCTGACTCTTATCCGAAATACTGAGACCACGTAGCCACCTACAAAAAGTTTTGTTTGGATAGTCTTGCATCTATGAGTTTCTACAGTCCTATTTAGAACGTATTCTACTTTCTAGTTGTGATACAGAGCCTAACTGATATTCTTCAATATATACTCTGTGAGAAGTGGACCGACGGAGTGATGAGTGATGGACTGCCAAGCCGAGAGAAATAGGGTGAGGCGTCCCCCCGTGGGGGTTTGGTCCAAAGGCTGATTGTCAAAAGGCTTGATTACTTTTCCCCGTCCCGGGTAGCTGGCTTTTTTGTGGCTTTCTATCTCTCTGCCGAGGTTTTTGCCGGTAGGACTGCTGTGATGGCTGTTGCTTGTATCGGGTTGCCATTTTTGGTAAGAGACGTACTGACGCTTAGAGGAATTGAAGTAGTAAGGTTTCTGGTGGTAAGAGTTCTTGCGGCTGGTGCGCTCAAAGCCCTCGTCCGACAATGTTTTCAATGTGGTACAGCGATCCTTTAAAGCATTGACGGTGTCAGTAACCGTATCTCCAAAGAGGGACTCTCCAGTGCAGGGAGTGTCCGCAATGCGATCATGGGTGTCCTCTCGTAGCCCGGAAGCCCTGAGGCGGCGATGGAAGAAGCGGCCGTGCGAGCTGCTGTGTCAAAAGCATCAAAAGCCGCCCGTACCTGGTGTTTTGTGCATTCTTGAAGGTCAAGGATAATGTCGGCACAATCAGGCTGGGCTCCCTGAGTTGGGGCAGGGATGGTCGCTTTAAGTTTCTCTAGGAGGGCATCCAGGTAAAGGGCCTGCTACAGCTGGTGGGCCGAAATCCTGGCGCTGAGCATGGCTCCTTGAAAGACCCTTTTCCCGGTGTCGTCGAGCGACTTTAGGTCCTTTCCCGGGGGGCCGTTAGCGTTAGTACGCGTGGACTTAGTCCTTTTCAGAGCTGATTCCACCACGATGGATTGGTGCGGAAGTTGAATCTTGTCGAATCCGGATGCGGCCTGGACTTGGTACTTGTTGTCAAGCTTCCGAGACACTGCTGACCCTGAGGAGGGGTTCTTCCAAAGGGTGATGAGATTCTCGCGCAGCAAAGGGTAAACCGGGACGGTTGCCAGGGGTTTCGGTGTTTCGAGGAACTTGCATGCCGCCTGCGTCTCTGGGCGTTGGTCGGAGGCTTCAGAGGTGTTAGGAAGACTCAGAGTATAAGCCAGCTTCTGCAGGAACTTGTGATATGAGATGTCCTCTGGGCTGGAGGGGGCTCAACCGACGGTCCAGAGACTATTTCAGAAACCCCTGGAGAGGTATCCTCAGGTGGTGATGTTGTTTCCGCTACCGCAGCAGTCTCAGGGGTCGAAGCCGGATTGGCTACGATGTCACCGGAGGTGGCCGGGGAGGGCAGGGTGGCAGGCTTTGGGATAAGCGGTGCCAGGGCGTTCGCTGGTTGTGTCTGCGCCCATTGCTGGAAAAGGGAGGATAGGAATGAGAAGAATTTTGAGTTCTCGGCACATCCCTCTACCGGAGTTGGTGGGAGGGGTTCAGGTCCTAAAGGCTCCGGTTGATCATGGTCCTCCGATGCAGCCTCGGGGGAGGGGGACCCGAAGTCAAGCAGGTGCTGAGGAGATAGAGCAGCATGCCCCTCATAGGACTCACTGGAGGTGGAGGAGGAGCTGGACTCACTGAGGTGGTGATGCCGTCTGACCCTGGAGCGGCGGTGAAGATCGCGTTCGCGTCCGAAAGAGCTGCTCCTGCGGTCCCTGTGACTGTGCCTGTGATGATGGTGCGGGCATGCCCGGTGCCTCCGTGCAGAAGACCGTCGGTGCCTCGGCGCGGGGCAAGACTGACGTCTGCGCCGGCTCTGCGCGGATGGGGATCGCCGTCGGCGCCTGCTCTGTCGGCACGAAGAGTCGCTTCTTTTCCTCTTGATCCTGTGCCGGTGCCGATCATCCGCGTCATCATCCGCGTCATGGTGGGCGGAGCTAGGGGTGGAAGCGGCAGAATCCAAGATGGCCGCCCCCATAGCCTCCACATGTTCGGGAGCTCCCGAGATGTCCTGAGGAAGGGGAGGCCTGCAGACAGAGCCCGGGGGAAGAGTAGCTGGACCCGCAGCATCGCGGCATGGAGCGGAGGCCGGCAGGGGCACGCTCGGGGCCGCAGCGAAAAGGGTCTCTGCTTGTCCCAGGAGAGCCAATAAGTTGCAGCAGGGAGCGGAGGCCAACAGGGGCACGCTCGAGGCCGGGGGAGCAACGGCAGCACTTATCTGGAGGCCGGAGGCAGAGGTAGAGGAGCCTTGACGAGGTGAGGTGCTAGGAAATAGTTCCTTGAGCAGGTTTTCTCTTGTTTTCCGTGCTCTGGGAGACATCCTAGCACAGTGGGAGCAGTCTTCTACCTTGTGCGAGATGCCCAGGCAACGGATGCAGCAAGGGTGCGAATCAGACGCGTTCATCTTGTGGGAGCACGCCGGGCACTTCTTGAAGCCCGGCTTGGGCATGTTGGATAAAAAGTAAAATCAAAGAAATTAAAAAAAAAAGGAGAGAGTGTGGAGGTCCGTCTTGCTGGCAAGGCGGAAGAAGTGAAAGTGGCTGGCTAGGGGCGGTCTGGGGGCTGGGCCAGGTGGAGGGGAGGGGGCTCAGCCCAGAAGGCAAAATCCTTCTGGGCTAGAGAGAGTACTCCGTCCACGGCGCCGTCGGATGACGTCATCAGGTGTGGCTGACTTCATCCTGCTTGTCCTAGGAGAAGTCTATAAATTAATGAACGGAGTGGAACGGGTAAACGTAGATCGATTGTTTACGTTATCAGACTATAGAAAGATTAGGGGACATGCAATGAAGCTACAGGGTAAACTATTTAATACTAATAAAAGAAAATATTTTTTCACTCAACGTGTAATCACTCTGGAATTTGTTACCGAAGGATGTAGTAAAGGCTGTTAGTGTAGCTGGGTTTAAAAAAGGTTTGGAAAGTTCCTGGAGGAAAAGTCCATAAACCATTATTAAGAAGGGACCCAGGATATCAATGCTGGACCCAGTACAAGCATTGTGGAACCTGTGTCTTTTGGGGAAACTGCTAGGTACATATGACCTAGATTGGCCACTGTTGGAAACAGGATACTGGGCTTGATGGATCTTGGTCTGACCCAGTATGTCATATCTTATGTACCCCGAGCTTGTAAATAGTTGATACGAGAGCTATCAAGATATATATGTTTAGCTTTTACTATTATATTTAAGCACACACTTTTATATTTACAATGTTATTGTATATAGTTAAAAGAAAATGTTTGATGTACTGAATACATACTTGTTACTGTATTATTCAAATCTTTGTTTAATGTAAGCCGCTTTTGATCTAATGAAAAAATGTCGTATAAAAATTTACAATAAATAAATAAAAATAAATATAGCACTACAAGGCGTTCACAGCGATGTATAGACATGTAAGAGACAGTCCCTGCTCCTAACAGCTTGCAGTCTAGTAAAGATAGACAACACAGACTTCTGGTGACGTCAGAGAACCCAATGGCGGGGCGATAGCGGAGCTCTGCCGGTAATACCTGCAAAAAGGGAAAAAAAGCCAGACAAGGAGTAGCGGAATGGCGCTATAAAAAAGTGATATCTGTGGAATTTCAGTTAGATATGTGCTCCCATATCTTGTTCTATCAAGCGTACTACAAACACATTTATTATTATAGTCTTTAAGCGACTGGTCTCAGACTTGAGCTGCATTTTCGGTTTTTACTTATAAACCTTACTAGCGCTCCTTCTTGCATCAATGACCATTTATATCGCTTATCAGACCTGTATTTCAATGTGTTAATCAAAAACTGTGCTTATCTTAGTTTTGATCGCCCAACGCCATCTTTAGCGCTATCGCGTTTCACTATTGTACGTTTCATCAGGGGTTTCTCGCACAGCCTGTTATCTTCAAACGTCCAATTCTGTGTCAAAGGGAATCAAATATTAATGTCATTCTATCATTAAAAGTTTATACCCATACCTGGCCAATTACAATCACTTACATGATTCTCTTAGCGGACTTAGCATGCTGAATCTGTTTGTTCCTCAGTCAAATGGCTCAAAAACGCCGCGCATGCGGACTGTCCGCCCCTATTGCTTTTTTATAGCTACATTCCCTTCCATTAGTGCTTATAAGGTCAACGTGTTTCCCATTGTTCTATTCATCTAACCTTGTTTCTGTTGGGAGGGCTAAATGCATACGTTCCAATCAATCTGAGCGTTTAAACCCCCTGGGGTGACTGACCGCAATTTGTAAATCCAGCGTTGTTCATTAATCACCAATGTCTGATCTATAGATTTACCCTCACAGCCTCCCAGTGTTTGATCGATGCAGAAGCATTGTAGATCTTCAAATTTATGCCCTTTTTCAAGGCAATGTTCAACAATGGGAGCTGTAATGGTTTTTCATTTTAATCTGCTACGATGTTCTGACATTCTAAGTTTAAATGTAGGAAAAACAATTCGCCCATTTAAACTTAGAATGTCAGAACATCGTAGCAAATTAAAATGTAGAACCATTACAGCTCCCATTGTTGAACATTGCCTTGAAAAAGGGCATAAATTTGAAGATCTACAATGCTTCTGCATCGATCAAACACTGGGAGGCTGTGAGGGTAAATCTATAGATCAGACATTGGTGATTAATGAACAACGCTGGATTTACAAATTGCGGTCAGTCACCACAGGGGATTTAAACGCTCAGATTGATTGGAACGTATGCATTTAGCCCTCCCAACAGAAACAAGGTTAGATGAATAGAACAATGGGAAACACGTTGACCTTATAAGCACTAATGGAAGGGAATATAGCTATAAAAAAGCAATAGGGGCGGACAGTCCGCATGCGCGGTGTTTTTGAGCCATTTGACTGAGGAACAAACAGATTCAGCATGCTAAGTCCGCTAAGAGAATCATGTAAGTGATTGTAATTGGCCAGGTATGGGTATAAACTTTTAATGATGGAATGACATTAATATTTGATTCCCTTTGTCACAGAATTGGATGTTTGAAGATAACAGGCTGAGCGAGAAACCCCTGATGAAACATACAATAGTGAAACGCGATAGCGCTAAAGATGGCGTTGGGCGATCGAAACTAAGATAAGCACAGTTTTTGATTAACACATTGAAATACAGGTCTGATAAGCAATATAAATGGTCATTGATGCAAGAAGGAGCGTTAGTAAGGTTTAGAAGTAAAAACCAAAAATGCAGCTCCAGTTAAGTCTGAGACCAGTCACTTAAAGACTATAATAATAAATATGTTTGTAGTACGCTTGATAGAACAAGATATGGGAGCACATATCTAATTGAAATTCCACAGATATTGATTGAGCAAACTTTTAGTTCAAGTCTTAACAGTAGATTTGCTCTAAGAAAAGACCATTATTTTGTTGCTATAAAAGTGTACAGCAGGATATACCCCGGCGACAAAGGGAAGGAGCGTAGCTCATGAACGGCCTCTAAAATATCCAGAACAGCAGTAGAGGAGCCGGTGTGAGGAGCCGCGGGGTGAGAAGAGCGGCAGAAGGAGAGGCCCGGGCGTCTTTGTCCACAGCTGGAGGGTTGGAGAGCGTGGCGACCCTAACGGGCTGGCAAGAGGCAACCCACATTAAAGCAGAAGGGGTTGTGAGCAGCAGCTGGCTCCTGAAGTGCCGGCACGGGCCGTGAGAGACAGTGGCGTGGAGAGCCACGTGGCAGGCCTGTGCGTAGAACAGCGAAGGCCAAGGGTGCACGGAAGACAGCAGGAGGAGCTGTACGGGCGAAGCGAACGAGAACAAGAAAAAGAAGGGTGAGGAAGCAGGGGAAAAACGAACTCTCCGGTGGGCCCACAGAGGAGGAGCTGACCGGAAAACTAGGGCTGGTAAGTCCGAGCAGCTGAAGTGAGGAGCATGGCTGGGAAGGAGTGAGGAATGCTGCAGGAGGGCTGAAGAGGGAAGGGGGAGTGCAGCAAGATAAACGGCAGAGACCCAGCAGAGTGAGTGGACAGCAAGACAGCAAAGGAGGGGACATAAGGAAGACTGCAAGGGAAACTGCCAAACAAAGCACAAAAACAGCAAGAGAAAGCAATAGCAAGGAGACAGTATCTGATCTTTCAGACCACAACTGAAAGAGAGAAGCGACGGAACCAGGTGGAAGATTGAAGCAAGAAGGGAGCGAGAGATGGAGAAACAAAGAGGGGCAATGACAGCCAAGAAAAAACTAGCAGAATTTAGATAATCTTACGTGACCCAAAAAGGAAGAAAAGAGGGGGAGAAGGAAAACAAAATGGGGGCAGAACAAGGAGATGAACAGGAAGAAGGGACGGAGAGACCAGGAAGTCCTGGAGTAGCAGATATGATCAAAACATGGCTGGAGGAGCTAAAAGAAGAGCTCAAGGTGGAAATTAGTGGGGTAAAAAATGAAATAAAAGAAACCCTGCAATCCCTAAGACAAGACATTGTGGATCTAGGCTCCAGGGTAGAAGAAACTGAGCAGCAGGTGGAACAGCATGGGGAAGCAATGGAGGAGTTACAAAAAGGATGGGAAGAGCTCAAGCTAGCTCAAGGAGAACTGAGAGAAAAAACGGAGGACCTGGAGGACCGGTCTAGGAGATGCAACATAAGAGTGAGAGGCATCCCGGAGGATGCTAAATATAAAAGGTCTGAAGAAGTTGTTACAAAAATCTTTGAAAGTGTATTAAGTGACACTGCACAAGAGGAAGGCCTGGAGGAGGAACCTCTGAAAATAGAACGAGCATACAGTGGGCTGGGGCCAATAAGGGATAATTGCCCCAGGGACATTGTGGTATGCATGAGCACTTACAAAACCAAAGAACGCTTATTGCAGGCTGCTAGAAAATTAGGGCGCATCAAGTGGGAAGGCCATGCTGTGGAATTGTTTCAGGACCTGTCTCAGGGCACGCTACAGCGCCGGAGAGATCTGAAAGAGGTGACAGCCTTCTTGAGGAGGGAGGGGCTACGATACAGATGGTTATACCCTTTTGGACTTTTAATAACTGTGAAAGGTGGAAATAAGAAGGTGAAGACCAAAGAGGAAGCATGGACTGCACTTAGGAACTTGGGGTTAAATAATCTCCCAGAAGGGGTAACGGGACCAGCAAAAACCAGAGCACCTACTCCACCCAAATCCAGGGTGGAAAGTTTGAGATGGCACCGAGTACCGATCACAGGACAGCGACTGATGCATCTTGCCAAAGGGAGTCAGAGGAGCTAGATGAATGAAGACGGCTGAGGAAGAGGACAGAGAGATGCCAAGGTTTCAAAGAACTATAGTGGGATTGGGGGTGATAGATACTGTTTCACGACCTGTATTACAAGGGGAAGTGGGCGCCAGGTGGGGAAGACGGGGAGGGGGGAGGATGTATTATATGCATTTTTCGGATAAAGAGCATATAAATAAATGTAAGGGGGGACATGAGATGGCGGGGTGGGGGAAGGTCGAGGGGTGAAGCGCCAAGGGAAGAGAGTGGGAGAAGAGCAGGAGTAGAGGGGATAGGGCAGGTGGGTTTCTGATTGCCATAACATATAGAAGTCGAATCTCTATGACAGGGAAGGGGAAGGGTAGTAGGGAGGGAGGGGAGGAAGGAGGGAGGGAGGGGAGAAGGAGGCAGGGGGGAGGGGGAGGGATGGGTTGGAGGGGGAGGGGGAGGGGAAGGGGGAAAGGGGGAGGGAGATGGTAGCCGTAGTGAGACACATTAGGGGGGGTGAGAACATCTATAAGGTGAGCTAAAAATTGTAACATTGAATGTTAAAGGGCTGAATTCGCCAATTAAAAGGCAGAAAATCTACAAAGAAATAAGATGCCAAGGAGCGTCGGTAGTGATTCTACAGGAGACACACTTAAGGGCAACAGAACATTTGGTTAAATTACAAGGATACGGTCTATGTCTATATGCATCAAACACAGTAGAGAAAAAGAAGGGCGGGGTGGCTGTCTTTATAGCCTCTAAGCTCAAGGGGGAGGTACAGAAGATAATTTGAGATAAAGAGGGGAGGTACATACTGATACGAATACAAATAGGGAATGAATGGTATTGCAAACTGAATGTTTATGCACCCACAGGGGGGCAAGGCGCATTCTGGTCAACACTAGATGTTGAAGTGGGGAAAGTAGGGGATGGCAAACTCATATGTGGGGGAGATTTTAATTTAACATGGAACCCAGAAAGAGACGCAACGGGGAAACAAGAGGGTAAAAGGGCAGATAGAAGAAAATATAGAAATTTTGTTGAACAGCACTGTTTGATAGATGCTTGGCGTTTCCAGCATCCACGAAAAAGCAATTCTCATTTTTTTCCTTAGTGCATGGGTATCAATATCATTTGGGTAACAAAGGAGTTGGCGGGTAGAGTAATGGGGGTGGATATGGATTCCATAACATGGTCCGATCATGCGCTGGTGGAGGTGAGGTTGGCAATGGAGGGGGAAGGAGGTGGAATCCAATTCTGGAGTTTGAATGAATCCCTGTTGGAGGATGAGAGGGTTAGAAAGGAGATTGAGCGGGAGACAGTGGAATATTTTATATGGAATGACAACGAGGAGGTGGCTGGGGGGGGTATGGGATGGTTACAAGGCAGTAGCGAGGGGAGTTCTTCTCAAATGGGGGGACGCAAGAAAAGAGAGAGGGAACAGAGAGAATGGGAACTGAGAGAAAGATTAATGGTACTTGAAGCATTAGATGTGCAAGATGGAAAAGGGACCTATGGGGTCGAGTGTTGGCGGTTAGAGCGGAATTGAATGCAATGCAAGCTGAAATTATAAAGTACCGTATGCAGCTGCTGAAGCAGGGTTTTTTTGAGGGGGAAATAAAGCAGGGAGGTATATGGCGCAGCGGTTGAAGCAACGGAAGTTAAGATCACAGATATTGCGAATCAAGGACAGAGATGGGAAAGTAGTTCACAAGGATGGGGAAATGCGAGAGGCTTTTAAAAGATACTACCAAGAGCTATACGTAGCTCGTGAGTCTCCTGATCCGGACAAAATATAGAGCTATTTGAACTCCATAAAGATCCCAACTTTGGTGGAGGAGGATCAAAAACAAGTAAATGAAGTAATTAAAGCAGAGGAGATCATACAAGCCATAAAACAGTTAAAGCTAGACAAGGCCCCGGGGTTGGATGGGCTAACCGCAAGGTTCTACCGGAAATTCAGTGAGCTTTTAACTGCGCCATTGCTGAGGTTGTTTAACTTACCACGGGAGGGAGGGGTGCTAGCGGATACTATGGGATGGGTTGGGATCACAGTAATACATAAAGAAGGTAAAGACCCGCAAGAATGCTCATCTTATAGACCAATCTCACTAATCAACTTAGATGCCAAACTACTGGCCAAAATACTAGCAACACGTTTAAACAAGGTTATTGGGAAACTGATCCACCAGGATCAAGCGGGCTTTATTCCAGGGAGGTAGGTGGCAGATAACATCAGAAAGATTCTGAATACAGTCAAACCTCGGTTTTCGGTTGCCCCGGTTTTCGTCGGTTTCGGTTTTCGACGTGTTTTCAGACGGCGATCTTGTCTCGGTTTTCGTCCATCGCCTCGGTTTTCGTACTGCAATACAGTACACGCTTGCCTGCCCAGTCCCGGCAGCACTACCCCCCCCCCCCCGACTCACCGATCGCTTGTTGAAATGGAGCAACATCCTCGAGCCAGAGATGCAAGGATTGCAGAGAGGAAGGCCCCGATCTCTCCACCGCCTGCCTGTTCTCTGGAGCGCCCCCTCAGGCTCGGAGGTAGCAGGGTAGCAGGAGATATTGAATGGGTAAGCAGGAGATGTTGAATGAATGTGGCAGGCAGTTCTTTCTCTTGCGGGGTACGCTGTTGAGACGGAGTCAGCGATCAGATTAGTGTCCTAGGTTATCTGTGTGTTTGCTGTGCTGAGCGGGAGAGTGGTGTTTCCGGTGGCTGTGGCTGGTGCCTTTTTTTTTTGTGGATCCTTCTTTTTTTTTTTCTGTTTTCTTTAAAAATTTCTGGATGTTTTTTTGCTGAAGATTTGCATCTTGACTGTGCTGTTAATCTTTCTCCCTTCTCAGCAGTTTAAACAATTTGTCTGCCAAAAATACCTCTGGAGCACCATCTTGTGGCCAGAAGTGGGAT
The DNA here is from genome assembly GCA_033557465.1 of Ichthyophis bannanicus. NCBI lineage: Eukaryota > Metazoa > Chordata > Amphibia > Gymnophiona > Ichthyophiidae > Ichthyophis > Ichthyophis bannanicus. The sequence goes on along the minus strand of CM066032.1, from coordinate 694,177,585 downwards.
TGACTCTCTATAAAATGTATTTTTTGTCAATATTTTTGGGTGTCTGGAACGGATTAATTGAATTTACAGTATTTATTATGGGAAATCTTGCTTCGGTTTTAGTCCGTTTCGGTTTTAGTCAGACTTTTTTGAACGGATTAATCATGAAAACCGAGGTTTGACTGTATTATATGGTCGGTGGGGTACACTAAAAAGGAGGCCTTGTTAATATCCCTAGATACGGAAAAATCGTTTGATCAGGTGTCGTGGGACTTCCTTTTTCAGGTGATGGATAAAATGGGGCTGGGAGGAGAGTTTAAGGGGTAGGTGGAAGCACTTTATCGGCATCCAAGAGCCTGTGTCAGGGTAAACGGAGCCTATTCGGACTTCTTTGAGCAAGGGAGAGGGACAAGGCCGGGATGCCCACTGTCACCCCTATTATTCGCAATATCACTGGAACCGTTCGCAGAGAGAGTGCGAGAAAGGGAAGATTTGAAGGGTATATAAAATCGGGAAAGCAGATTATAGAATATCATTGTTTGCAGACGACATCATAATGAGTGTGACCAGACCACGATGCTCAATACCAATATTAATGTGGGAATTAGAAGAGTATGGGAGGATATCGGGCTTTACTATCAATTGGGCAAAATCAGAAATAATGAATCTGTCAGTACCAGAGGAAGAACAGGCGAGATTACAAATGAAGTACCCATTCAGATGGGCTAAGGGGGCGATCAGGTATTTAGGGATTCCAATAAGCAACAGGTTAGAAGTCTTATATGATTTAAACTACAAAAAGCTATTTGGACAAGTAGAAATTTTACTGGCAGGGTGGGGGCGGGGATATCTCTTGTGGTTTGGCCGGATGGCAACAGTAAAGATGATGCTCTTACCACGCTTTCTGTTCTTGTTTCAAGCACTGCTAATATCAATTCCAAGGCAACAGTTAAAGTTGCTACTGCAAAAAATTGAATTAATAAGAGCCCTAGGGTTGCTATGTCCATACTACAGAGAGCTAGGGGGGGGCCTGGGAATACCTAATTTCAGCAAATACTGTGCCGCAGCATAATTGAAAACGCTATATGATTGGCATAGAGAAAAGCAAAAGCATTGGGTGCAGATGGAGGAAGATTCTGTAAGGGGAAGAGGTTTGGAAAAGCGGGTATGGAAGGGGAGCAATAACCCTGGATAGCAGAGACACAAACCCCTTTGTAGGGCACACCTTATGCATTTGGAAACAACTTAGGAAAGCATTAGTCCAAGATAAAAGTTACATACAAGGGATGACACTAGAGGCATTTTCGAGAGGGGACAGGGCCCAGGAGGGGTCTATATTGAAGAGATGGGCACAGCAGGTCCTTACATATATCTCCCAGATAGTGGTTCAGGAGAGACTACAGGAGTTTGAGGGTATCAAGGATTTATATGGACTATCTAACAATGATATCTATAGCTACATTCAGATTGGTCATTTGTTGCGGCAGCAGAACGTATGGAGGGACCTGTGGAGTAACAGAGGGTGGTTTGAGGCTCTCTGCTTAGGGAATCTAGGCAAAAAGGGAGCCTTATCTAAGATATATAAAGGGCTAATGGAGGGAGGAGAGGGTAAACTAGAGTTCATGAAGAAATGGGAGACAGATTTAGAAATACAATGGGCTGAAGAGCGGCGGGATAAAGCTATACAGATTATAGCGAGCATATCGGTTGCTACTCATATAAAAGAAAATGCATATAAAGTACTTTATAGGTGGTATTGGACACCGGCACGGCAAAAAAGAGCGGGGTTGGGCATATCTGATCGGTGTTGGAGAAGGTGCCAGGAGAGAGGAGATATGATACACATGTGGTGGAAGTGTGAGAAGATCCAAAGCTTTTGGGATGAGGTACTCCTGCTAATACACGAAATGACAGGACATAGATTACCAAAGAAGCCAGAAATATGTCTTCTACATCAGGTGGGGGAGGATATCCCGGCAAGAGAGAGGGGGGGGTAATACATCACTGCATAGTGGCAGCACGAAATGAGATAGCACAACACTGGACAGGGGTGGGGGATCCCCAAAGTGTATTCTAGCGGCAGAGCGCAAACAAACCAATAATACCAGGAGTCTGTTCAGAAGGTCCAAATCATTTATTTGTGCACAAGACTCAAGCAGAATCACATTCAAAATGGCTGAGCCCCGGTTTCTAGCAAAACAACTTTTATACCGTTCTTCTCCATTCTGAACATAGGCAAACTTCTCATTGGTCCCGGTAACCCCTTTCAACTCATCTATTGGTCCCGGTACCAATACGTAGCTCCAATGAGGACCTTGGTCTGGGCTTAGCACCTGCTTACCCCCCTTACAGTCCTCATTACAATGGTCATTTCTTGGGCTCTCGTTACATTTTACATCCAAGGTCACTGACTAACTAAAACATGTGGGAAAGCAGGGCACTGTAACTTTTCTTTCAGCAGAGTTAATTAATTCCATAGAAGCTTCACTCTCTTATCAATACCAATTAAAACTTGTTTTTCTATATTCTCTTAAGTTTCGATTCTATGGTAGCAGCATTTAGGGGAGTGTGTAATTCCTTTGGGCCTCTCCACAGGCTTCATTTACAGGTCAAGCTGTTTAGGCCTCTCTGCTTATTTCAGATACCATGGATCATAGACCTTCGCCTACCACAGTATGATTTATTAGCAGAATAGAGGATCTGTGTTTGATGCATCGACTGACAGGGTTCTGAAATGGGAAAGGGGAACAATGTATGGAACAATGGAGGCAGGTCTGGAAATGGTTGGGTACATGGAAAGCACGAGAGCAGGAGGGAGGGCCAAGATAAAGCGGTCTAATAAAGGATGGGACATGGCTGTGCAGTCGGGCGAAAGATTATATAAGTATAAGCGACACACAGGCAAGAGCTGCTGAGTGCTAATAAGGCAGGGTTAAGAGGCAGAGATAATCCAAGTGAGCTGGGGTGGGGGGAAGGGAAGAAGAATAGGCAATAAGTATTGTTGTAATAGATATGGGGGGTGGAAATAGTTAAGATGTTGACAGATTGCAGATATAATACATATGTATAATGTTGAGTTGAGCAGAACGAATTGATACTTTGTATGGAATAAATTAAAATAATAAATGGGGAAAAAATTGTGCATGCAGAAAAATATAATCTTCATTGAAAGGGTTAATAGCAATTTAAGCTGGAGGGGGGAAATAAAAGGATATAGTTAAAGGATGTTTGATTCTAATAGAGATGTGCAACTTGTACAATGTTGGCTTTTGAGATTGTGTTATTGCCGGAAATAATCAATAAAAAAACTTAAATGGAAAAAAAAAGACAGACAACACAATTGGGGATAGGGATGTGTCTCGAGGAATAGAAAGGAAACATATAGGAGTGAACAGGGCTTAGGGAGGGGGTTAGGGTAGAGCCTTTTCATGAAGATGAAAGCTTTCTGGAGATTGAGAAGGTTCAGAAAAGAAATCTGAACAGGATGAAGGGAAAGAGGACTAAAGAGAGGGAAAAGGGATCAAGAGATTGGGATCATGGATTAAGTACAAAAGGACACAAGATATATGGCTTTGGTGGGTTAGAAAATAATGAGGATGGATAGAGTGAAGGGGGAATAGGGGGACTGCTTATTGGGTAGAGGGAAGGAGAATGAAGAACCTATGATGAGAGAAGAGGAACCTGACTTTATGGGTATTACAGGAAAGTAATGGAAGAGAAAAGCGATAAGAGAGGGCCAGGGAAATACCTACTATACTTGATTGCTACTCGCCTTGAACTAGTATTATAAAGGCATGAGCTAAATACTAATAAATAAATTGGAGGCGAGAACATAGAGGACAGAAAATAGGAGGAATGGGGGAAAGGCGAGCAGACAGAGATGAGAAGAAAGAAGAGAAACAGAAGAAAGTTTCTCTCAGGGGGAAAGAGAAGGGAGGGAGGGAGAACTAAAACAGATCTGAAAAAAGAGGACAACAGAGAAAGAAAAAAGGAACAGACAAGACCCAAGAATGAGGAAAAAAGTGCCAGAGCCAGAAAATCAAGATAGTTTAGCAGTGTAAAATACCCTATGGCTTGATTCAAAGTGGACATGACTCACACATAGAATTTACACATTAACAACTTAATTTTGTTGGCTGATATACATTTATTTATTTATTTTATTTATTTAAAATGATTTACTATGCCGCTTTATCTTTAAATCAAAGCGATTAGCACATCAAACAATCAAGAGTGTGGGAGGGTGGATACATGCAGTGGATACATTGATTTGTGGATGTACAGAGCCAGTGCTACCATTAGGCAAACTAGTTTGTCGTTTAGAGGGGCAGCCTTCCAGAAGTGCCCGCTGCTACCCTTCTTTGGAACCTGTGGCATAGAAACTGCAATGCAGTGCTTACCTAAACTCTCCAGCGTTGCATCGCAGTTTCTTCCTTCGGGTATCTGCTGCTTTCACCCATCAGAGGAGGCAGAAGCGGCAGATAAGACAAAAGAGCTTTTAGATAAGTGCTGCTTCTCTTTTTTGCATGTCATTGCTACCACTGCATGACCCGGAGAAGGCTGATAGCAGAATGGAGGGTCCACCTAGGGTGTCCAATCCTTGCACTGTCCCTATGAGTATATCATAAATTGTCTTATATATAGAACATACCTACCAGTTTTGATGCTTTTATTTATTTAAAAAAATTCATATGCTTCACAGTCCTGAGTGGCTTACAATTAAGCTTAAGTATTGGGTTTAAAAATGTTCCATGCTAATAACATTTAAAGAATATGCCTTTATATTTTGAGAGTAGATATCTATAATTTTCTATAGAGACAGTTCATCAATCATTTCCCCTTTCACCCTCTTAATTAATCTGCTTGTTCACTACTGGCAATACAGTATGAGATTAGTGTCTGTTTCAGCCACCAGAAATCTGGTAGCCTTTCTATAACTGTATTATACATGCAAACAATGTTTAGAATAGACCCTGATGAAATTATTGTATCGCATTAGAAGCGAAAACCTGTAATGGGCTCCATTAGAATCACTGGGGATGGCGTGGGGGGGGAGGCAAGTGGGGTAGCACAAAAATCATTTGCACAGAGCAGCAGGAAAGATAACATCAGCCCTGAAATATAGGCAGCTCTGCAGCATAATTTGCACAATTTCAGAGACTTTGCTATAAAATATCCTTAGCTCTTGCCACAGGAAACTAGGAACTGCTTTTGATTTAAAATTAAATTGCAGTCAGAAGCTTCTTCCCTCCTGAGATTGATTACTTAATTGCACAGATTAGCTGTCTAATATAGAAATTAATAATAAAAACTTAAAGCTCAAAGAAGCACAAAATTGGCTCATGATTACAGAGAGAGAAACTGCTCATTTGACAAGTCCAAGTTAAACTGCTGCTTTATTTTGCAGGGTAATTTTGGTAGTGTCGAGATGTGCCGATATGATCCTCTACAAGACAATACTGGTGATGTAGTGGCTGTGAAAAAGTTGCAACACAGCACAGAAGAGCATCTACGAGATTTTGAAAGGGAAATTGAAATCCTTAAGTCACTGCAGCATGATAACATTGTAAAATATAAAGGTGTCTGCTACAGTGCTGGTATGTAGAAAATATAAAAGATGTGTAAATTCAAAAATTGTTTGGATTACAGGTAGAATGTCATTTTGGAAGGCTTATGTGTCATTTCCACACGTAAATTACGTAGGTGTATTAATGGTAACATTAGAAAGCTGCTGTTTACATGTTTAAATCCATACACAGTTTGAAAAAGGGCATGGTTTGGATGGGCTGGCAAAGTGTGCCTGTATTTCCAATTTTTCAAAGGCAGTATGCATGCTTTACAAAATCTGGACACTAATTTATACCTGCTCTGAGGCAGGCATAGAAGCTTTAGAGCTCATTTGTATTTGAGGTTTGCACCAGGATTGAGGGGGCAGTTGTTTTTACCTTTCTGCTAAAATTTGTAACAAAATTTCATAAAGAATTTTCTATCTGCTCTTTAATCGGTTCTTCCTGGACATTTACTTTCATGAAATATGCCCATTACATATGTAAATGCCAATGTTTACAGGTGGAAGTTGCAAAATCGCCACTTAATTGAGTAACTAGCGACATTTGCAGGTACACAATCCTGAGTGAAGCCACTCTGTTTTTGTTTGTTTCAGCATTTCTTTGGTAAATAGCTGCTCTCACCCTTTTCCCACCTAGATACCTTATGCAAAGTCAAACTTTTTGCCACACAGAATTAAGCTGTTTCGACATTTTGTTTATTTGATTGTAAGCCACCTTTTCTAAAACATAAAGAAGTCATAGGTTAAGATTATTACATAATGATTTTTGAAGTTTGTAGTGTAGAACAGAGAGTGCACCATTTATGGAAGAGTGTAAAACTAGCAAAATTGAAAGTGGACAAGGCCATCTAGGATCCTATGGTAGCTCAGGTGCTGGCGGGTCCACTAAAATGTCCAGTTCATTAGCCCTTTGGAGATGGGAGTAGATCCCAGAATTGGAGTAGTAGTTGTGATCCTTTTCATAAAAGTGAAAGCAGAGGGGAGGTTGGAAATTACAGTTAAATTTGTTTTAGCTCAGTAGTGGAAAGTTATTGGAGACCTTACTGAAGGAAAGGATGGTGAACTATTTGCAATCCATTTGGGCTGTAGGATCCAAGGCAATGTAATTTCAACCAGAGGAAGATTATGTCAAATGATTCTGGATCTGGTTTACTTAGTTTCAGCAAATGTTTTGATATTGTCTTATATAAAAGCCTCATGGATAAACTGAGTAGCCTGGAGGTGAGCTCCAAGATTGTGGATTGGATTTGAATTTTGTTTGACTGATAGACAGCAGGGGGTGTAGTGGTAAATATTAAAATTTAAATTCATGCTGAGAAGAGAAAGGAATGCCTCAGAGATGTATGCTGGGGCTAGTTTAGTGAGTGATATTGTGGAGAACAATGTGGACACTCCTGAAAGTAAACAGAATGAGAAGTGATTGAGGAAAACTTGAAGAGTTGTGCGTTACTTGGCAGGTATGATTCAGTACCAAAAAGTATAGAATCATGCATGTGGGGAGTAGAAATCCAAAGAAGCAGCACAAGTTGAGTGTTGAGACATTTTTGTACATAGACCTGGAGAGACCTGGAGATAAAGTGATAGTGATTGATGATCTCAAGGAAATGAAATAGTGTGACAGCATGGTGACTAGATCAGAGGGTTATTAGGCTGCATAGAGAAGGGCATAAATAGCCAGAAAAATCAGGTGATAACTCCGTGCATTGGTTGCTGGTGAGGACCCACTTAGCATACTATGTTCACTTTGCAAGGTCATATATCAAAAAACTACAGAGAGGCTAGAAAGAAAGACAGGTAACATGGTCTAGGGTCTGCATCAAAAGACCTATGATATGAGATTGGAGAACCTAAATAAGCCTATTCTAGAACAAGAGTTCTCAACCCAATCCTTGGGACATATCTAGCCAGTCAGGTTTTCAGGATGACCACAATGAATATGCATATGAGAGATTTGCATGCACAATCTTCATTGTATGCAATGTCTCTCATGTATATTCATTGTGGTTATCCTGAAAATCTGACTGACTAGGTATGTCCTGAGAACCCTCTGCCCTAGAACCTAAATATGTATATCAGAGAATACAGGTGAGATGGGGAGATATGATACGAATGTGTATAACCCCAAAGGCATTAAAAATGCACTTGACACAGACAAACATCCGAGGGTGTTGAAAGAATGAAATATGAGAGAGTTCACAAATTACTAATAATAGGTATGCAATCATTAAAATCATCTGTAATATCTGAAGATTGGAGAATGGTCATTGTAATGACAATTTTTAAAAATGGTTCCGGGGTGATCCAGGAAACTACAGACCAATGAGCCTGACATCAGTACCAGGCAAAATGGTAGAAACCATTATAAAGAACAAAATTACTGAACATGTGGATAGTCATAGTTTAATGGGAGAAAGTCAACATGGCTTTAGCCAAGGAAGGTCTTGTCTTACTAATCTATTATATTTTTTTGAAGGTGTGAATAAGTAGACAAAGGTGAGGCGGTCGATACAATGTATCTGGATTTTCAGAAAGCCTTTGACAAGGTCCCTCATGAGACTCTTAACAAAATTAAAAATTCATGGGCTAGGAGGCAGTGTACTACTGTGGATCAGGAACTGGTTAAAAGGTAAAAAGCACAGAGTAGGGCTAAATGGCCAATTTTCTTCAATGGTGAAAGGTGAATAGTGGAGTACCCCAGGGATCTGTGCAGGGTCCGCTGCTTTTAACATATTTGTAAATGACCTAGAAATGGGAATAACGAGCGAGGTAATCAGATTTGCAGATGACACAAAATTATTCAAAGTTGTTAAAACCCATGAGGATTGTGAAAAATTGCAAGAGGACCTTGATAAATTGGAAGACTGGACATTCAAATAGCAGATGAAATTTACTATGGACAAGTGCAAAGTTATGCTCCTAGGAAAGAACAACCCATACTACAGTTACACAATGTAAGGTTCTACATTAGGAACCACCACCTAAGAAAAAGATTTAAGCGTCATCGTGGATAACATGTTGAAACCCTCCGCCCAGTCTGTAGCAGCAGCCAAGAAGGCAAATAGAATGTTAGGAATCAAAAGGAAAGGAATGGAAAATAAAACAAAGGATATTATAATGCCTCTGTATCATTCCATGGAGCAACCGCACCTTGAATATTGTGTGCAGTTGTGGTTACCATATCTTAAAAAGGATATAGCGGAATTAGAAAAGGTTCAGAGAAGAGCCACCAAAATGGTAAAGGGGATGAAAGGATACCCCTATGAAGAGAGGCTAAAAAGGTTAGGGCTCTTCAACCTGGAAAAGAGACAGCTGAGGGGAGATATGATAGAGGTCTATAAATTAGTGGAACCGGTAAACATAAATTAATTGTTTATGCCATCAAAAAGTAGAAAGACTAGGGGACTTGCAATGAAGCTTCAGTGTAACCCGTTTAAGACTAATAGGAGAAAATATTTTTATCTCAATGCGTAATCAAACTCTGGAATTAGTTCCCGAAGGATGTAGTAAAAGCTGTTGGTGTAGCTGGGTTTAAAAAAGGTTTGGACAAGTTCCTGGAGGAAAGGTCCATAAACCATTATTAAAGAGGACCCAGGAAATCTACTGCTTACCACAATACCAGCATTGTGGAGCTTGGGTATCTTTTTGGGAAACTGCCAGATACTTGTGACCTGGATTGGCCACTGTTGGAAACAGGATACTGGGCTTGATGGACCTTGGTCTGACCCAGTATGGCATTTCTTATTGATTGTATGTTCTCTTCCATTGGAAAGAAAGCTATAGGGCTAGGGGACCATGATAAAGCTCTAAGGGGGGAGAGTAGGGAGTAGTGTCAGGAAATATTTTATCACAGGAAAGGTGGTAGATTCTTGGTGTACTTTCCTGGAGAAGATGTGGAAACAAATGTCAAATAATCTGACACATAAGTGGATGATACATCCAATGACACCAGTACAAATCCAAGAATGTTTTTCTAAGCATGTACTGGGGTTCCTGCATAACTACTACCTTACAATTGCCCTCTATTATTTTGCTCTGGGACAGCTGATGTTATAGTCACCGGCGCTTTGTTGGCATCAGATGCTGGCCACAAGGAATCTACTGGCAGCTCTCCAGGCACATTGGTACAGCAGGGGGAAACGCCTCACTCCTTCCCCTTTCAGGCTCCAGCACCTCACTCTTCTCCCTCTGATTTCATTTTGAGTTATTTTGGAACTCTACAATATAAATTATCCAGTCCAGGTGATTTGTTGTTCTTTACATTGTTAGTTTAGTCCATTACATATTCCACATTCATCCTGATGCGCTTCAGTTCTTCTGCATCATCCCCATCTGAGAGGGTATCTTTCTGGCATCCTCTTTGGTTAAGACTGAAGCAAAGAAATTAAAATTTTCTGCTGTGACTTTGTCCTCCTTGAGTTCTGCTTTTACCACTCAGTCATCTAATAGTCCATCTGACTCCTTCACAGACCTTTTTTTTGCTTTGACTGTATTTGAAAAAGTTCTTAGTAATTTTTGCCTCTGTGACGAACTTCTTTTCAAATTCTCTTTTGGCCTGCCTTAAGTTTTTCTTCTAATTTGCCAGTTTTTATGTATTCACTTTCCATTTTTTGAAGGATGCCTTTTTGACATTGATCTTTTACTTCACCATTTAACTATGCTGGTCTCACACTGACCTTTTCTTACACATGGAATAGATTTGATTTAAACTGTTAAGATGGTATTTTTAAAATGTCACCAACAACCTTATATATCAACACCGCACTGAGGAAAACACTAATACATCTATCAAAACCTCAGTTTTTAAGCGTCATCGTGGATAACCAATCACACTTCCTAAACCCACTGGTAGCCATGGGGGAAAAAAGTACTCCAGTGAGGTCAAAGACTCATGGTGGTGCCAGCTGGAAAAAAGAGCACAAAGGCGCCAAAAAGAAAAAAATGTATGAACCAGAGACTCTATTCTGGAACAGCGGGCTTGGGTGGCGGGAAGAGTACCGGTGCACAACCGGAGAGAGTATGGAACTCAGGTTGAGAAAAAAAATTAACTTTCTTGGGTAGAAAGCAGACAAACGTCTGGAGGGCTCTGTGGAAAAAAGGAAACTGAGCAAGATAGTACCCTTGGGCGGGAAGGGCACCACACATGCGTGCTGGCATCTCCCAAAGATTTTCTTTGAAAGCTGGGGGAATGTTTCCACCAGGGCTTTGTTGGTGCCAACGTCACCCATATGTGAGGACTGACTTCCTGCTTGTTCCTAGAGAATCATCCTCTCTCTGTCTAATTGCAACTTGGAGTGTCTTTGACACTAGAGGAAGTGGCAAGAATGCATAGAGCAGACCCTGATCCCAGTGAAGGAAAGGATCTGAGGTCTCGCTCTGTGGTGACTGGATCCTTGAACAGAAGCGAGGAAGTTGGGAATTAGCTGGAGTGGCATAAAGGTCGAAATCATGTCCCTTACCGATACAATTGCTGCCTAGGGCCAGATCATGACCCCATGACATGCGGTCTTTGTAAAATGTTGTCCACCAAGGCCCTCAAGAGCCACCAGCAGCAGTACGATAAGTTTTTTAAAATTTATTTTTATTTATTTAACTATGCTTATGTACCGCTTTTCACCGGGTCTAAGAGGTTTACATTGAACAAAAACAGTTTTTACAGGGAACAGATGAATAACTAGATACATGGGACAAGATAACATAGTAAATGACAGCAGATAAAGACCAGTATGGTCCATCTAGTCCGCCCAGTAAGATGGTAATAGTAGATGCACCTGCTGCGCCATACAGGCCACCCCTTCCCATGTCTTTGTTTAGGGTTGAACCCACCTCTCTGTGTAGGACACCCCTGTTTGTTGAGAAATTAGATAGTTCAGTTTATTTTGATTTTATCCTGTTGCTGTAAAGAGATCCACTATGTCTGTCCCATGCCATTTTGAATTCTGTCACTGCATTTGCCCCCACTACTTCCATCAGGAGGGCATTCCAAGCATCCACCACCCTTTCAATGAAAAAGTATTTCCTGACATTGCCTTTCAATTTACCCCCTTGCAACTTCATGTTATGCCCTCTAGTTTTACAGCTTCCCCGTCTTTGGAAGAGGTTTATTTGTTCATTATTTCTCTAAGTATTTATAGGTCTGAATCATATTTCCCCTATTCCTCCTCTCTTCCAGAGTGTACATATTTAGGTCTTCATGTCTCTTCTCATAAGGCATCTGACACAGGCTCCAAATCATTTTTGTCGCCTTCCTCTGAACAGTTTCCAGTCTTTTTCCATCCTTTACAAGATATGATCTCCAAAACGGAACACAATATTCCAAGTGAGGTCTCACCAGTGACTTATACAGTGGCATTAGTACCTCTTCCTTTCTGCTGGTAATTCCTCTTTGTATGCAACCTAACATCCTCTGGCTTTTGCCACTGCCTTGTCGCACTCTTTTTGCCACCTTGAGATCCTCAGAAATAATCACACCAAGGTCCTTCTCCTGGTCCGTGCACACCAACCTCTCGCCCCCTATCTCATACGTTTCCCTTGGATTTCTGCTTCCCAAGTGCATGACACTGCACCTTTTCGCATTAAATCTTAGCTGCCAAGCATTAGACCATTCTTCCAGCTTTTGTAGATCTTTCCTCATCTTATCCACTCTCTCAGGGGAGTCCACTCTGTTGCAAATCTTGGTGTCATCTGCAAAAAGACAGACTTTCCATTCAGTCCTTCAGCAATATTACTCACAAATACATTGAACAGTGCCGGGCCCAGGACCAAACCCTGGGGCACCCTGCTAATCACCCTTCTTTCATCCAAGTGAGCTCCATTTGCCATCACCTTCTGTCGTCTGTCAGTCAACCAATTTCTGATCCAGTTCATCTCCAAACTACTGAGTTTATTGATAAGCCTCCTATGAGGAACAGTATCAAAGACTTTGCTGAAATCCAGGTAGATGGCATCAATCGCATGCCGCTGATCTAGTTCTCCGGTCACCCAGTCAAAGAACTCAATCAGATTTGTTTTGCAAGCTCGTCCTTTGGTAAAATACCATGTTGCCTTGGATCATGCAACCTGTTGGCTTTGAGAAAGTCCACTATTCGCTCTTTCAGGAGCACCTCCATTATTTCTCCCGCCACCAAGGTAAGGCTCACGGGCCTGTAGTTTGTCACTTCTTCCCTGTCACCACTTTTGAGAAGAGGTACCACATCAGCTCTTTTCCTGTTTCCAAGGATCTGTTGAAAACATCCTTTAACGGCCCTGCAAGAACCTCTCTGAGCTCTTTCAGTATCCTGGGATGTATCCCATCCGGTCCCATGGCCTTGTCCACTTTGTTTTGCAAGTTGTTCTAACATATCATCATCTTCTATGAATAGTGTGGTATCTACTTCATTCCCATTTTTATATTTGGGAGTCATAGGTGGTCCTTCTCCAGGATTTTCTTTAGTAAAAACAGAGCAGAAGTATTTGTTTAGCAATTTTGCTTTTTCAATGTCCCTTTCCACAAGTCCATTCCCAGCACTTCTGAGTCCTGCAATTCCATCTCTGATTTTCCTCCTCCTCCCGAATATACCTGAAGAAAGTTGTGTTGCCACACTTCACATCTTTAGCCATCTTTTCCTCTGCCTTTGATTTTGCTTTCCTTAATTCTCTTTTTGTCTCTTTTAGTTTGATCCTGTATTCCTTACTGTGTTTCTCTGTTTGCAAGCTTTTGAATTTTGTGAAAGCTGTGTTTTCTGCCTTTATTTGAGCAGCCACTTCTTTAGAGAACCAAATAGGTTTCCTTCTCCTCTTGTTTTTATTTACTTTCCTTACATATTTATCTGTTGCCCCTTTTATTGCCACCTTTAGGATAGCCCACTGCAATTCCACTTTCCTTATCGACTCCCACCCTGCCAACTCCTCCTTCAGGTACTTGACCATTTTACTGAAGTCACTGTTAGTGGTGCTTCCCACATCCTGAGCATCAAGTTCTGAAGAATATTATGGATAGGAAGTGTTGCAACCTCCTTAGGTGCTGAGGGATATTAAAGGATGTCAATTACCTCAGCCCTCTTTTCATATTCCATGGCCACTGATACTGAGAGAGCTGCAGCTGTGTCCTTGATGCAATCCTGGAAGGACATGTCTTCGGGGGGAAACCGATGCCTCTCAAGTGTTGAAGATTGTTCTGAGGTAATATCATGGAGTGGCTCAGAATTGAAAAACTCCGCAGTGGAGACCGAAGAATTGGTACCAGAATCCGGAAGAAAGTCAAAGTAACAACTATCGGTACCGTGGTATCGACTATGCTCCTAACATCGATGCCCGGTGCTGATAACGTGTGGGATCGAAAGCCGATGCTGCCAAGTGAACTGGAGTAGGTCAAGGCTCTGTGCATGTTGATAACTGCACCCTGCACAATGTCTCTGAAGCTCCCAATGCAGAAACATCGAGAGTCTGTACTGGAGCAGTGGAACCAGAGGGCCTCGAAGGCCCCAGCACTACAGCTGCCAGGATTGTAGCCAGACTCTGCTCGATGGCTTGGGCCCTCATCGAGGGAAGCTGGAGGTGGCTGGATGGAATTGGGTGTGGAGCCCTGTGCCACCATTCCATAACAAGATGTCGGGTAGATTAAATTATTCCTTCTGCGAATCTGGAAAGAAGCAATAAAATTATGGATGCTTTCCAAGATGCGTTACTTAGACAAATGGTGATGGAACCAACCAGGGAAAGCTGAATGCTGGATTTAGTGCTCACCAACAGTGAAAGTGTGTTGAATGTCTGGGTGGGTGCCCCTTTGAGCAGCAGCGATCATCACATGGTGTGGTTTGAAATAAAAGTCAAGGTGCAGTCCAATCATAGCAAACTCAAAGTCCTAGACTTCAAAAACACGGACTTCAGTAAAATGGCCAGTTAAACATTATTAAAAATAACAGGTAACATCATAATTACATAATATATAAAATATTAGTGTTGGCCAACACTATTTCTCCCAGAGTTCCCAGTGCCTCCGAAAGCCATGGCCTCCTCTGAAGCCACGAAATTCTGGGGTGCCCTGCAGATCCCAGTCGATGTCGGGGCCCCTCAGAAAGGGGATCTCCCTCGAGGGAACATAAGAAGAATAAAACCTTGAAGGCAGCATTCTTGGATGGTTCTAACAGGTCAGGTAAGCCCTGAGCCAGGTCCCGCAGGGATCGGAGCAGGAGCTGTCTACTAAGGCCTCCCAGAAGGAATCTACCACAGATTGGCCTCGAACGCCAGAACCTATCCTCGTTGAGGATTCCCCATTGGGGGGAACTGGCTCAGGGGCCCGAGTTCTTCGGTGCCCATGCCAATGGCTGAGCAGCGTTATGGACTGGAAACCAGAATGGTGGCCCTGGAGTGCAGTTTCAACCTTCATGGACCAGCAGGCTTTTGAACTGTCCTCACCTCCTTTTTCTTATCACTTGATATTCTGTCGTGCACCCTTTGCTTTTATCTGTCCTATCCTCTTTACTTTCCTGTCTTATATTTGGTGTACCTTTCCTCTCTGAATGCAGCATTTATTTATTTATTTTATTTTATTTAACATTTCTTATATACCGCCTTTCATGATATCAAGGCATTTTACATTGAACAAACTGAAATTACATTGAACAGGGCATTATAACTTGGAGATAACTATTTTACAGGGAACATGGGCAATGGAGGGTTAAGTGACTTGCCCAAGACCACAAGGAGCACCTGTGGGACTATCTATTATAAATCGCCCTAACGCTTTAGCTTGGGCGGTCAATCAAGTGATATAATAAAGATAAAGCAGCGGGTGGTGATGTCAGGTACTACTGGTTCTTCTACCCAGACCACTGGGCCATCAACATCAAGGACATCCCCGGAGGCTGCCGATCCTCGAGACCATACGGTTTCTAATTGATCCTTGTCTGAGGTCTCGATCTGGCTGCCGTTCGACAGGACCCAGGTCTTCCCTGACTAGCACAAATGGCACCAGCCGCGGGGCCTCCGAGGGATGCAGGCAGGGCTCTGGCCAGGAGCCCGCAGGCTGCCCTTCTCTTGAGTCCTTCAACTGATTATTT
The DNA here is from genome assembly GCA_033557465.1 of Ichthyophis bannanicus. Taxonomy (NCBI): domain Eukaryota; kingdom Metazoa; phylum Chordata; class Amphibia; order Gymnophiona; family Ichthyophiidae; genus Ichthyophis; species Ichthyophis bannanicus. The sequence goes on along the minus strand of CM066032.1, from coordinate 694,162,000 downwards.
GGAATGAGAGACCAAGGATGAGGAGTCACCGGATACCCATCACCACCACAACGTCCCCTCGGACTCCTCTCCCCTCTGAGCCTCGGCATCGGTCCCCGCCAGAGGACATGGCATTCCTCGACTTCATGTGGACATGTCAAACGCCCTAACATTCCCAATGGAATCGGAGGAGGACCCTTGGACGGAGGAGCAAGAAATCCTCCAGTACATGGCCCCTCAGAGAGAATCACTCATGGTACCCATTCCACACATCCTGGAATGGCTAATGCTCTGTATGTGGGAAACACTGGCGTCAGTGCTGGTTGAGAGAAACCAGCTCGACTTGATGTATTGGTCTGCCGGAGCCCGGGCTTCCAAAAGGCACAGGTGCTGCATAATTCTATGGTAGTGGAGTCGGCCATGCGTCGGCTGAAGAGTCAAAAGACTAACTTCTCGGTGCCCCCAGGTAGGGAGGCCCGCTCCTTGGATGCCTTCAGCAGAAAGTGCACCAGGGCTCGATGCTCATCAGCTGGATCCAGGCCTAGCAGCTGTACATGGGCATTCACCTGAGAGAACTGGCAAAGGAAATCGCCCAGGTTCTCGGCTGGTCTCTCCGAGGAACCCCTGCAGCGGTTCAAGAAAGTGGCCAAAGCCGTCCGTGAATGCTCCAAATTTATCTCTCGAGCAGTCTATGATGGCTTTGAGTCAGCGACTCAAGTAGCGGCGGCGGGCATCATTGCCCAACGCCAGTCTTGGCTACAGTCTTGAGACCTCGAGCAATGGGTTCAGAACAAATTTGTTGATGTCCCATGCCAAGGAGAGAACTTCCTTGGCAAACCCATGACTGAAAAGGCTGCCAAGTTGGAGACAGTTAATGAAGAGGACCAGCCTCTCCAGAAAGACTGCTGCCCCTCCCCGATGGAAGGGCCTGGGTAAAAAGTCCTTTTACCCGAGAAAAGATGCTGCTTACAAAATCTACCCACAATTTCAGGCCTCCCCAGCTCTCCAGCAGGGTCAGCAGGCCAAGGGACATGGGCAAGGCACTCGTAAGCAGAAGGCTCCCAAGAGCCAGGCATCGGCTCCGGCCCATCCAGGGGGGAGTTTTTGACTCCTTGGGCATAGCCTCTCTACCCCAAGAAGGGCAGCTGCCCACAGGGGGGACATATAATCCTGTATGTCCACAAGTGACCAGCCATCACCACCGATTCCTGGGCACTCCAGGTGGTCAGGGAGGGCTGCTACTCCATCTGGCTCAGACATCTCCTCCTTTCTTCCCGGGAGAGCCCCCCGGTCTCCCCTTCACTGGGACCGCCTATTGAAGGAACTCGCAAGCCTTCTTGAAGATAAAGCAGTAGAACCAGTTCCCCAACATCTCAAGGGCAAGGGGTTCTCCTCCAGGTATTTCCTCGTGCCAAAAAGAACAGGGGGCCTAAGGCCCATCCTGGACCTGCTCAACCTGAACAAGTTCCTGGTGAGGGAGAAGTTCAAGATGCTCTCCCTTGGGACATTGCTGCCTTACCTCCAGCAGGGAGACTGGCTATGCTCCTTGGATCTGAAGAATACCTATATCCACATCCTCATTCACCCCAGACACAGGCAGTACCTTCGCTTCATGGTTTTGGAGACCATATCTCGCAAATTATATAAAAAGACTGGAAATGGTTCAGAGGAAGACAACCAAAATGAGTTGGAGCCTCCGTCCAAAGACTTATGAGAAGAGACTTCAAACCTAAATATGGGCACTCTGGAGGAGAGGAGGGACAGGGGAGATATGATTCAGACCTTTAAATACTTAGAGTATTAATGAACAAACCTCTTCCAAAATCTGGAAAGCTGTAAAACTAGAGGGCAGAACATGAAGCTGCAAGGGGGTAAACTGAAAGGCAATGTCAGGAAATACGTTTTCACTGAAAAGGGTGGTGGATGTTAGGAATGCCCTCTCTTTGCTCCCTGTCTGTCGCTTTCCTATTTGAATACTGGCATTCCTTTATTTATTTTCAGCTGCAACCTGTTTTAATTGTACACTGCCCTGACACTTGTGCATGGGCGGTATATCAAGCTCAATAAAGAGAAAGATGAAAGTGGTGGGGGCAAATACAGTGACAGAATTCAAAATGGCATGGGACAGACACAGTAGGTCCCTTTATAGCAACAGGATAAAATCAAAATCAACATAACTATCTCTTATATCTCAACAAATAGGTGTGTGACCTACATGGAGCGGTGGGTACACCCCTAAACAAAGGCATGGGGAGAGGTGACCTGCACGGAACGGTAGGTGCACCTATTCTTGTCACCTTCTGGGCAGACTAGATGGACCATACTGATCTTTCTCCAGGAACAAGCAGGAAGTCAGTCCTAATGGGTGATGGCGACGCCGACAGAGTCCTCGTGGAAGCATCTCCCCAGCTTTCAAAGAAAGCATTTGGGAGATGCCACCATACATGCATGGTCCCCTTCCCACCCAAGGGTGCCATCTTGCTCAGTCTCCCTTTTTCCGTGGAGCCCTTTGGACATTCATCTGTCCCCCACCAGAAAAAGTTAATCTTCTCTAGTGCATAATTGCACTTTCCAGCACACGCTGGTTGTCCATCCCGCCTCTCGAGCACTGTTGCTTCTGCAGCGGTCCTCGAGAATCTTTTTTTCCCCACTTTAGTGTTTCCGTGCCTTTTTCAACTGCTGGCCACCTTGAGGGTCTTTGACCTTGTGGGGGTCCTTTTTGCCCCAATGGCCACTGGTTTAAAAAAATTTGATTGGTGCTCTAGAAACATGTTCCTCACTGACACCCGACACGGCTGTTTTCTCCGGTGTCTGGGCACCGAGCATAACCTGGAGCAGTGCTCTTTGTGCAAAATAATGTCCACTAAGATAAAGTCGCCAGCAGAAGCAGGACGACGACTACTTCCATAAGGCATACTCGACCCTGGTATCCCTGGTAGTCTCGCACTCAAAGGCCCCGCAACCCTCGGAGTTGCCTAAAATTCCCACGGGTCGAGCCTGTAGGCACACTGACCAAGGGTTCCCAGAGCATGAATATAAGAAGAAGGCGACCTCACGGACGTCATCTGGGGACGCAGACAAGCGGGAAAAGTCCTACGCACAGTCTCTCAGCTCTCAGCAGCCATCCGAAGAGTCTGAGCAGGAGTGGCCAAAGAAGGTTCCCAGGAGCGATACTGAGGCCTCCGGCAATGGCGCCCAGTCTCCGGAGGGTCGTCCTGATGAGGACCTCCTCAATGCCTGACCCGGTGACCCCGGCATCAGTGTTGCAGTCCCCCATTCCTGAGTGGGAGGCCCGAATATTTGTGGTAGAGCAGGTGCACAACTCAAGACCGCAGAGACCTCGATCTCGAGGACTCCCTGGCCGCCACAATTATCCCCGAGAGCCAGACGCCTCATGAGGATTCTCGTCAAGGGTCTCTGTCTCCATCAAGTTCCTCGGGTGCGAGATTTCCCAGGCGAGCACCTCTAGCTCCGGCCAAGCACTGGCCTTGGGCCCCGTCGGGGGTCATCGGTCCACATTGAGCCACCCAGTCTCGAGTCCTCCATGGACTACTCTGAATGGGAGTCTGACAGTGAGATGTCCCCGGAGACTAGGCCTCACCAAGACCTCCCTTCGGACTTGTCCCCACTGACCCAGGGGGGGTGGTCCACCCGAGGACACCTTCCTCGAGTTTGTCTGGGATATGGCGCGGGCCTTCACCCTCACCACTGAGTCAGAGGAAGACCTTTGAACGGAGGAACTCGATATCCTCCAATACGAGACACCACCGAAGGAAACACTCGGTTCCTGTTCCCTCTAACCTTAGCCGGCTCCTCCTCCACATGTGGGAGACACCGGCATTGGTCCCAATCATCAGCCGACGCCTGTATTCCATGTACAGAGTCCAGCGGGGACCGGGGTTTCAGAAGACGCAGCTCCTTGACACCTCCATGGTAGGTGAGTCAGCCATGCGCAGACAGAAGAGTCCAAAGACTCATTCCTCAGTTCCTCCGGGCAGGGAATCCCGTGCCTCGATGTCCTAGGGCATGTGCTACCATGTTCCTCTGGGACCTTACTAAGGAACTCGGAGGATTCGCAGCTGGCCTCGATGGAGACCACCTCCGACACTTCAAGACACTGGGCAACCCAGACCTCGACCTTTTCGCCAGCTCGTCCAACACTCAGCCCATCCCCCAAGTTTTGCGGGCCTCACCTGCACACAGCTCAGGTGGCTCCTGATGCCTTCCTTCTCTCATGGGTATCGGAATTGCTATATGCCTTCCCTCCCACGATGCTGATAGCACGGACCCTCTTCAAGGTCCAGCTGGTCAGCCTCTGTAATCCTCATGGCCCTGAGGTGGCCCAGGCAGCCATGGTTCCTTCTGCTTCGTCTCTTGATGCAATCCCCAGTTCCTCTCGGGAGTTCCCTGGGACTCCTGGCACAGGAGGAGGGCTGTCTTCTCCACCCCAATCTGGGATCCGTCTTCCTCACAGCCTGGTTGTTGAACAAGTCGCCTTAGCACCCCTCAACCTTTCCAGGGAGGTTGAAGAAATCCTGCTGCCTTCTTGTAAGGACTCTACGAGGCGAGCTTACATCTTCAAGTGGCGTAGATTTTCAATGTGGTGCATGAAGCAACATGTGAACCCGTTCTCCTGCCCGGTACACTCGGTGTTGCAATACTGCTCCATCTCTCGAAGTCCGGACTAAAGTCCAATTTGGTCAGGGTGCAGCTGAGCACAATCTCAGCAAACCATCAAGGGTAAACCCCTCTCGAGGCAACCCCTTGTCTTCCGTTTTATGCAGGCTTGCTTCTCTATAAGCCCCTTATCTGTCTGCCCCCAGCAGAATCGGATCTCAATGTGGTCCTCACACAGCTAACCAAGCTGCCCTTCGAGCCCCTGGCTACCTGCTCCTTGAGGTACTTGTCCTGGAAGGTCGTCGCCTTGGTGGCTCTCATCTCTACTCGCAGAGTCAGCGAGCTCCAGAAGCTGATGGCTGAACATGCCGTACACCAGGTTTTTCCAAGAACAGGCTCCGTACCCACCTGAAGTTTCTTCTGAAGGTAGTCTTGGACTTCCACCTCAACCAGGAGGAGGTGCTGCCTACCTTCTTCCCACAGCCTAACGCCAACCCGGCTTCGGCCGTTCTCCACACTCTGGATTGCAAAAGGGCCCTATCCTTCAATCTACAGCGGACCAAGGACCACTGCAAAGCTGGGCAACTTTTCGTGTCATATGACCCCAGCCGTCTGGGGCAGGCTTGTCCCCAAGTGGACCTTCTCAATCTGGTTGATGGACTGCATCGCCTTCGCCCATACCCAGGCTGAGCTACTGCTGGAGCGCCGGGTCACGGCACATAATGTCCGAGCGATGGTGACATTGGTTGCAAACCTCCAACTCATTGCCCTTGGCAGACATCTGCCGTGTTGCCACTTGGTCGTCTGCTCACTACTGCGTGGAGAGGAAGTCCTGTCTGGACAGTGCCTTTGGCCAGGCCATACTCCGTAATCTGTTCGGAGTTTAGGCAACTCTTGCCCTCCGACCCTTTTTGTTCAGACTACCCAAGGCATGGTTCTCCCTGAACTCAGGTCGTCTTGTCTGTCCTCAGATTCTCTTGCAGCTGCTCACAGCTCAGCTGTATGCTCTATAGGTGCTCGGTAGCCTGTAGCTAGTGAGTCCCATATGGTGAGGACTGACTTCCTGCTTGTTCCTGGAGAAAGCCTAGATACCCAACTGTAACAGGTGTTATCCAAGGACAGCAGGAATCAGTCCTCATAACCCTCTCTCTTCCCCTTGAAGTTGCTATACATTTTTGGCCACCTTCTTGGTTGGGCTCTAGCTAGGGCACCCGACTGAGCAATATGGCACCCTTTGGCGGGAAGGGGACCATGCATGCGTGGTGGCATCTCCAAAGGCTTTCTTTGCAAGCTGGGGAGATGCTTCCACGAGAGATCCGTCGGCATCACCCGTATGTGAGGACTGATTCCTTCTGTCCCTGGAGAACACCTATTTCAGGTGAGTAACTACGCTTTATCTGCCGTCATAGACTATGTTACTATATGGTGGGAGCGGCCACTACCAGTACAGGGTACTTCCCTTTGACCTGGCCTTCGCCTCCCATGGTCTTCACCAAATGTCTGGCAGTAGTGGCTACCTTCCTCCATCTCTAGGGGATATTTGTCTTCCCCTACCTCGACAACTGACTCATAAAAGGAGGCACAGCAACAGAGGCGCATCAGGCAAACCACGCACTTTTGAGGTCCTGCAATATCTGGGGTTTGTGATAAACTAGCCCAAATTCCACTTCCTCCCGACACAATGTTTGGAGTTCATAGGGGCAAGGCTGGACACACTTCAGGTGAAGGCCTGCCTTCCCTTGGACCGGATCGACCATCTCGGGCACTGGCCGTAGACCTGCAGCACCGTTCCTTGGTGTCAGCTCGGCTTCTTCTGCGCCTACTCGGGCACATGGCCTCTATGGTCCATGTCCTGGAAGGTCGTCGCCTTGGTGGCTCTCATCTCTACTCGCAGAGTCAGCGAGCTCCAGAAGCTGATGGCTGAACACGCCGTACACCAGGTTTTTCCAAGAACAGGCTCCGTACCCACCTGACGTTTCTTCTGAAGGTAGTCTTGGACTTCCACCTCAACCAGGAGGAGGTGCTGCCTACCTTCTTCCCACAGCCTACTCGGGCACATGGCCTCTATGGTCCATGTCACCCCAGATGCCCGTTTGCACATGAGGGACGCTTAGTGATGCCTTCGGGACCAGTGGACACAGGCCACGAGCCATCTCCAAGACAGAGTTTCAGTGACCCACCAGTTAGCGGAATCTCTGATGTAGTGGCAGAATCCCCAACACCTTCAGGTAGGGATGCCCTTCCAAACCCCAAGCCCTCTAAAGGCCCTCACGACAAGCACCTCCCTGCTGGGTTGGGGAGCCCACTGCAAAGAACTCCATACCCAAGTCAGCTGGTCACAAGCCGAGGGCAGTATATCTAGCCAGCCGAGGGTTCTGTCACTTTCTGAGGCACAGGCCAGTGCTGATCCAAACAATCAGGTGGGAGTGTTCTATGGGAACAAGCAGGGTCTCACACCCTCTGCCACAAAGCGATGCACTCTGCTCCTACGCATTTCAACAGGGAATACTCCTAAGGGCGGTATACCTATCTGGCCAGGATAACATCCTGGCAGACAAACTGAGCAGGGTCCTCCAGCTGCACGAGTGGCAGCTGGATCCAAGAGTAGCCACCCGGCTCTTCCAGCTCTGGGAGACCCCATGGGTGGACTTCTTTGCCAGTCCAGACAACTACCAGTTGTTCCGCTTCTGTTCCCGGCAGCCCTACCTGTCCCGGGGTGGTGGCAGATGTGTTTCTCATTCCATGGTCAGAAGGTCTCTGGTATGCCTTCCCACCCATGCCGCTGATTGCCAAAACACTCTTCAAGGCTCTTTGCGACAAAACCTCACTGATCCTGGTGGCTCCACAGTGGCCCAGGCAGCCGTGGTTCCCACTGCTCCTCACTCAGTGGAGACTCCAATCCCACTGGGGAGCTTCCCGGGGCTCTTGTCACAGGGGGAGGGCTCTCTTTTGCACCTCAAGCTGGAGTCCCTATCACTGATGGCGTGGCTGCTGAAAGGGTGACCTTAGCCCCTTTCAACCTCTCGGGAGAAGTGGAAGAGTTCCTGCTGGCCTCCCGTAAGACCTCCACCAGGAGAGCTTACGTCTTCAAATGGTGCAGGTTCTCTGTCTGGTGCACGGAGCAGCGGGTGAACCTGTTCTCCTACCCAGTGCTGCAGTACCTCCTTCATCTCTCGCAATCTGGGCTCAAATCAAACTCCATTAGAGTGCACCTCAGTGCCCTGGTGGCGCATCACCACCTTGTTGAAGGCAAGCACCTCTCGGTCCAGCCTCTGGCGACCCACTTCTCGAGAGGACCTCTGCTGTCCAAACCCCCATCTGTCCACTGGCGACGGAATGGGACCTCAATGTAGTATTGGCGCAGTTCACTCACCCACCATTTCCACCTGAGATACCTCTCTTGGAAGGTCGTGTTCCTCGTGGCGCTCATCTCCGCTCGCAGGGTCAATAAGCCCCAAGCCCTGGTGGCAGAGGCACCACATACCAGATTCTGCAAGAACAAGGCCGTGCTTTGCGCAAACCCCATATTCCTTCCGAAGGTGGTATCTTCTTTCCACCTCAACCAGGCTTCTTCCCAAGACTTCACTCCAGCAGGGCAGAGACTGTCCTTCACACTTGGGATTGTAAGAGGGCCTGTCTTCATTCAGCGTACCCTGGACCACTGGAAGGCTTCTCAGATATTTTTTTCCTATGACCCCAGTCATCTGGGGGAAGCTCTGACCAAATGGACAACTGTCCACCTGGGTGGCAGACAGCATCACCCTCACCTATGAGCAGGCTGGGCTCATGCTGGATGGGCGGTTCACGGCACACAGTGTCAGGGCCATGGCGGCCTCTGTGGCAAACCTGCGCTCCGTCCTGATGCTGGTCATCTGCCGGGCTGCCATCTGGTCTTCAGTCTACACCTTTGCAGCTCATTACTGCCTGGAGAGGGAGTCCCAACGGGCCAATGCTTTTGGCCAGGCTGTGCTCTGTAATCTTTTCGGGGTCTAGGCAACACTTATCCTCTGACCCTTCTGAGTTCAGGCTACCAAAGCATTGGTTTCCATCGGATACACGGATCCTACTGTAGTCTGTATCTACAGACTCCATTGCTGCTGCTCACGGCTCCTCTTGAGGGCAACCGTGGTTTTTCCCTATGGGCTTTTGGTAGTCTAGCTAGGGAGTCCCATATGTGAGGACTGATTTCCTGCTCGTTCCTGGAGAAAGTGTAGTTACTTACCTGTAAACAAGTGTTCTCCAGAGACAGCAGGAATCCTCCCCTTGGAGTTGCTTCTTTACTATCTTTTATTTTTGCCATCTTTTAGCTATGTCATCTGAATTAGCAAAATGGCACCTTTGGGCGGGAAGCGGGAAGGGTACCATGCATGTGTGGCATCTCCCAAAAAGCTCTTTGAAAGCTGGGGGGATGCTTCCATGAGGGCTCTGTCGTTGCTGACTTCACCCATATGTGATGACTGATTCCCACGTCAGCCTTGGTTTCCCCTGCCCCTTCAAATGATGCAAGGACAACCTCTCCATCTGGAATGTGCCCTCAATCTTCTCTCACACGACCAAGGGATGCTTCTGCACTCCAACCTGAAAGTATTGAAGTTGACAGTGTGGCTGCTGAATGCTTCATCTTGTCTCACCTACACCTCCCAGAGGATGTAACCGAGATCTTACTCGCTTCCAGAAAAGAGTCTATTAGACATGCGTATGCCTTTAAGTAGCATAGGTTTTCCCTCTGGTGTTCCCAAAGAACTCTCAATCCTTTTACTTGCCCCTTCAAAAGGGAGACTGATAAAATGAGGAAAATAGTTAAGAAAAAACTAAAAGGAGCAGTTGCAAAGGTCAAAGACATACATCAAGCTTGGGTGTTTAAAAATAACTATTTTGGAAGCCCAGACCAGCTGTATTCCACGCTTTAAGAAAAGTGGAAGGAAGTCAAAAAAACTGCCAGCATGGTTTAAAGGTGCGGTCAGAGAGGCTGTTGCCAAGAAACCATCTTTCAGGAAATGGAAAAAAGAGCCAAATGACGAAAACTGGAAACAGCACAAGCACTGGCAAGTTAGATGCAAGGCACTGATAAGGCAGGCAAAGAGAGAAGTTGAGAAGAAACTTGCCATGGAAGCAAAAACGCGTAATACAGACTTTTTCAAGTACATTTGTAGCAAAAAATCTGTGAGTCAGTTGGACCATTAGATTATAGAGTGGTAAAAGGGGCAGTAAGAGGGGACAAGGCTATAGCGGAGAGACTGAATGAATTCTTTGCTTCGGTCTTTACTGAGGAAGATGTAGGGATGTTACCCATGACTGAAGTGGTATTTAAAGGTGATACTGCAGAGGAATTGAAAGAAATATCGATACACTGAGAAGATGTATTGCAACTATTTGATAAACTGAAGAGTAGCGAATCACCTGGACCGGATGGTACACATCCAAGGGTGTTGCAAGAACTGAAATATGAGATTGCAGACCTGCTATTAGTAATCTGTGAACTATCATTAAAATCATCTGTAATACCTGAAGATTGGAGGGTGGCCAGTTTTTAAAAAGGGTTCTAGGGGTGATCTGGTAAACTACAGACCAGTGAGCCTGATGTCAGTACCGGGAATTATAAAGAACAAAATTTATGTAGATAGTCATGGCTTAATGGGAGACAGCCAACATGGCTTTAGACAAGGAAGATCTTGTCTTACTAATCTGTTATGTTTTTTTGAAGGTGTGAATAAGCAGGTAGACAAAGGTGAGTTGGTTGATATAGTGTATCTGGACTTTCAGAAAGCCTTTGACAAGATCCCTCATCAGAGACTTTTGGCAAAACTAAAAAGTCATGGGATAGGAGGCAGTGTACTATTGTGGATCAGGAACTGGTTAAAAGATAGAAAGCAAGAGGGTAGGGCTAAATGACCAGTTTTCCCAATGGAAAAAGGTGAATAGTGGTGTACCCCAGGGATCTGTGCTGGGTCCTCTACTTTTTGACATATTCATAAATGACCTGGAAAAGGGAATAACGAGTGAGGTTATCAAATTTGCAGATGACCCAAAACTAAAGTTGTTAAAACCCAAGAGGATCTTGATACATTGGAAGATTGGGCATCCAAATGGCAGATGAAATTTAATGTGGACAAGTGCAAAGTTATGCACCTAGGAAAGAACAACCCAAACTATGGTTACACGATGCAAGGTTCCACATTGGGAACCACTACCCAGGAAAAAGATTTAGGCGTCATTGTGGATAACATGTTGAAACTCTCCACCCAGTGTGCAGCGGTGGCAAAGAGAGCAAATAAAATGTTAGGTATCATAAGGAAAGGAATGGAAAATAAAACAAAGGATATTATAATGCCTCTGTATCATTCTGAGTGAATTCTGTTTACCACTACCTCTATCATCTGTCAGTCAACCAGTTTCTTGGGATCCATTTTAAGTCTGCTGAGTTTATCCATGAACCTCCATTGAGGAACAATATCAAAGGCAGGGCTGGCCCAACCATTAGACAAGATGAAGCAGTTGCCTAGGGCACCAGCTCCTGAAGGACAGCAAAGAGCATCAGCAGAAAGAAAAGCAATAGATCCTGACAGCCACACAAACTCAAAGAGCCATCAGCACATTATTTTACCTGTATGGAAAATGGCGCACACATACATGCAAAACAAGATTTAATATTACACATTCTTACAGAATTATTATTGGAGGGGTGGTGTCAGGATGATTGTTTAGTTTAGCTGTCAAAATCTTGAAGGGGGGAGCAGGGAAGCACAACACTGAAAGTTTGTCTAGGTGAGGGCATCCAGTCCCCCTTGCACCTGCCCTGATCAAAGGCTTTGCTAGAATCTCTGTAGATCACATCCAGCACATGCTTGTGATCTAAGTTAGTCACCCAATTTTAGATATTAGTCAGGTTCGATTGACATGCTCTACTTCTGTTAAAACATTTTGTCTCAGATTTTGCAACCCACAGAAGTTCACTTTCCTTCCTTGCAGAAATTAAAAAGTCATGGGATGGGAGGTAGTGTACTATTATGAATTAAGAACTGGTTAAAAGATAAAAAACAGGGAGTAGAGCTAAATGGACAATTTTCTCATTGGAGAAAGGTGAATAGTAGAGTACCCCAGGGATTTGTGCTGGGCATTTTGCTTTTTAACATATTTATAAATGACCTAGAAATGGGAATAACGAGTGAGGTGATCAAATTTGTAGATGACACAAAATTATTCAAAGTTATTAAAACACAAGAGGATTGTGAAAAATTGCCAGAGGATCTTGATAAATTGGGAGACTGGACATCCAAAAGGCAGATGAAACTGTGTGGACAAGTACAAAATTATGCACTTAGGAAAGAACAACCCAAACTACGGTTGCACAATGCAAGGTTCCACATTAGGAATCACGACTCAGGAAAAGGATCTGTGTGTCATCATGGATAGTACGTTGAAACCTTCTGCCCAATGTGCAGCGGTGGCCAAGAAAGCAAATAGAATGCTTGGAATCATAAGGAAAGGAATAGAAAATAAAACAGAGAATGCTATGCCTCTATAACACTCCATGGTGCGACCGCATCTTGAATATTGTGTGCAGTTCTGGTCAACATATCTTAAAAAGGATATAGCAGAATTGGAAAACGTACAGAGAAGAATGACCAAAATGGTAAAGGGGATGGAAGGATATCCCTATGAGAAAAGGCTTAAAAGGTTAGGGCTCTTTAACTTGGAAAAGAGACTGCTGAGGGGAGATATGGTAGAGATCTCTAAAATAATGAATGGAGTGGAACGGGTAAACTTAGATCAGTTGTTTATTCCTTGAAAGAGTAGAAAGACTAGGGGACATGCAATGAAGCTATAACGTGTCACGTATAAGACTAACTGGAGAAAATATTTTTTCACTCAGCGTGTAATCAAACTCTAGAATTCAATACCAGAGGATGTAGTAAAAGTTTAGTGTAGCTGGATTCAAAAACGGACTGGACGAGTTCCTGGAGGAAAAGTCCATAAACCATTATTAAAGAGGACTGAGAAAATCCACTGCTTACACCTGGGACAAGCAACATGGAATGTGTATACCTTTGTGATCCTAACAGGTACTTGCGATCTGGCATGGCCCTCTTGGAAACAGGATACTGGGCTTGATAGACCCTTAGTCTAACCCTCTATGGCATATCGTATGTTCTTCTGTTTTAACTTCAGCAAAGTCTCCATTACATTTCCCACCACCAAGATAAGGCTTACTGGCTTATAATTTTCCAACCTCTTCTCTGTTACACTTTTTATATAGATCCATTGCTGTCCTCCTGCAGTCTTATGGAATTTCTCCCATTTATAGAGATCTAGATGTCCAGTCTCCCAATTTATCAAGATCCTCTGGCAATTTTTCACAATCCTCTTGTGTTTTAATAACTTTGAATAATTTTGTGTCATCTACAAATTTGATCACCTCACTCATTCGCATTTCTAGGTCATTTATAAATATGTTAAAAAGCAAAATGCCCAGCACAAATCCCTGGGGTACTCTACTATTCACCTTTCTCCACTGAGAAAATTTCCATTTAGCTCTACTCCCTGTTTTCTATCTTTTAACCAGTTCTTAATTCATAATAGTACACTACCTCTCATCCCATGACTTTTTAATTTCTGCAAGGAAGGAAAGTGAACTTCTGTGGGTTGCAAAATCTGAGACAAAATGTTTTAACAGAAGTAGAGCATGTCAATCGAACCTGACTAATGTCTAAAATTGGGTGACTAACTTAGATCACAAGCATGTGCTGGATGTGATCTACAGAGATTCTAGCAAAGCCTTTGATCAGGGCAGGTGCAAGGGGGACTGGATGCCCTCACCTAGACAAACTTTCAGTCTTGTGCTTTCCTGCTCCCCCCTTCAAGATTTTGACAGCTAAACTAAACAATCATCCTGACACCACCCCTCCAACAATAATTCTGTAAGAATGTGTAATATTAAATCTTGTTTTGCATGTATGTGTGCGCCATTTTCCATACAGATAAAAGGATGTGCTGATGGCTCTTTGAGTTTGTGTGGCTGTCAGGATCTATTACTTTTCTTTCTGCTGATGCTCTTTGCTGTATGCAAACTCAAGCTAAAGTTGAAAAAGAGCAAACCACTCATGAATACAGCAAAATATGACCTTCAGAATATACCACTGGAATTTAAAGACTGCCTGCAAAATCAATTTGCTGCTTTAGATACAAATGACAGAGCTCCGGAAGAGTTATGGAATGACATCAAGAAGGCTGTGTTGGAAGAAAGCGAGAAGTCTCTACAAAAGGTGAAAAAGCAAAAACGGCCAAAATAGATGACGGAAGAAACTCTGAAAATTGCCCAGAAAACGCAGAGAAGCTAAAGCCAGAGGAGAAAGAAAGACAATCGCAGAACTCAACAGAGATTTCCAACGTGCAGCAAGACAGGACAAGGAAAAGTACTACAACGACGCATGCAAGGAAATAGAAGCAGAAACTATTAGAGGAAGAACAAGATCGGCTTTCCTAAAGCTACGAGAGTTAAAGAAAAAGTTCCAGCCTCGAATTGGAATGTTACAAGATGCTCAAGGTTCTATGTTGAATGATGCTGAGAAGATCAAGAAAAGGTAGAAGGAATATACAGAGTTTTTATATGATAAAGATCAAGTGGACCAACAGCCGTTTCAACCTGTACCTTATGATCGGGAACCATTGGTGATGAAAGAAGAAGTTGAAGCAGCATTGAAAGCCTTATCAAAGAACAAAGCACCAGGCATTGATGGCATTCCTATAGAAGTATTGCAGCAATCTGATGCAGCTGTTACCATACTTACAATGCTCTGCCAAGAAATATGGAAGACAACATCATGGCCAACTGACTGGAAAAGATCTGTGTTTATACCAATACTAAAGAAAGGTGATCCAACTGACTGTGGAAATTATCGAACAATTGCTCTGATCCCACATGCCAGCAAGATTCTACTGAAGATTATTCAAAAGAGACTACAACCATACCTGGAACAAGAACTACCTGAAGTGCAAGCAGGGTTCAGGAAAGGGCGAGGAACGAGAGACATCATTGCGGATGTGAGATGGATCCTTGAAAAGACTAAAGAATACCAAAAGGATATCTATTTGTGCTTTATCGACTATAGCAAGGCTTTTGACTGTGTAAACCATGAGAAACTCTGGGCCACATTAAGAAGCATGGGTATACCAGAACACCTAATCGTTCTTTTGCGCAATCTGTACATTGATCAAGAAGCAACAGTTTGAACGGAACAAGGAGAAACAGAATGGTTTAAAATAAGCAAAGGTGTAAGACAAGGCTGCATACTTTCCCCCTACCTGTTCAATTTATATGCAGAACAAATCAGAGAAGCAGGATTGTATGAAGACAACAGAGGTGTGAAGATTGGTGGAAGACTCATCAACAACAACCTTCACTATGCTGATGATACCACATTACTGGCTGAAAGTGAAGATGATCTGAAACATTTGCTTCTCACAATCAAAGAACATAGTCTCAAAATGGGCCTGCACCTTAATGTAAAGAAGACAGAGATCATGACAACTGGCATAATCAACAGGTTCATCGTTGAAGGAGAAGAAATTGAAATTGTGAACAACTTTAACCTACTTGGATCAACTATCAATAAAGAAGCAACAAGCAGTCAAGAAATCAAATGACGCATTGCTCTTGGCAGAACGGCTATGAAAGACCTAGATAAGATTCTCAAGAGCAGAGATGTCTCTCTCCATACAAAGATTCGACTTGTTCAATCCATGGTATTTTCAATAACATCATATGGATGTGAAAGCTGGACAGTGAAAAAGACAGACTGGAAGAAAATTGATGCCTTTGAATTATGGTGCTGGCGGTGAATACTGTGTATACCATGGACTGCCCGAAGAACAAACCAGTCGGTACTAGAGGAGATCAAATCTAAGGTTTCTTTAGACGCTCAGATGACAAGACTTCGACTTTCATACTTTGGACACATCATGCGAAGAGAGAGATCATTAGAGAAAGACATCATGCTTGGCAAGATAGAAGGTCAGCGCAAAAGAGGAAGGCCAGCAATGAGATGGATCGATACAATAACAGCAGCTACGGGTACCAGTCTCAGCAATGAGCCGCCTGACTGAAGACCGAACACAATTTAGGATAGCTATCCAGAGGGTCGCCATGAGTCGACTCCGACTCGACGGCACTTAACAACAACAACATTAAATATTTCTTCTAGAAAATCTGCTCCATCGTCCTGAATGAGCCTGATCTCTGATGATCTCAGAAGCTAAGGGTCGGGTCTAGCTAGTACTTGGATGGGAGACCACCTTAGAATATCAGGTGCTATAGACTTACTGCATGAACGAAAGACCTGACAATCTACTTCCAGTTGAACTTTGCTAAGAAAACCCAAGGGCTGGGTCACCAGGAGTTAACATTGATTCAACAGCACATACTTAATATCCTGTGATGTAGCTCATCTGGTCTCATGGCTTTGTCCACTTTTTGTTCTACAAATTATTCCTAAGTGCACTCTTCTGTGAAACATGTGATATCTACTCAATTCCATATATGTGTGCGCTAGTCGTTTATAGTTCTCCTCCAGGGTCATCTTTCATGAACAATGAACAGAAATGTTTAGCATGTTTACCTTTCCTGGTCACTCTCCAAACATTGTTTCTCGGCTTCTTTTATTACCATTTCACCTATAACCTTCCTTCTTTACCTGACATATCTGAAACCCATGCTGTCCACACAATTTGTTTTTTAGCTATCTGTTTTTCTGTCTTTTGCTGATTTTTGTCTTTGGCTTTCAGTTTTACTGGATATTCTTTCCTGTTTCTCTTTGAAATTCTCTGTATTTTGTCAGTGCTACCCCTTTATGTATTTATTTTTTTCAGCCACTTCCTTGGAAAGCTATTTTGTCTTTTTCCTCTTGCTTTTATTTGCTTTCTTTACATAAAGATGTTGCAATTTTGATAGCTCCTTTTAATTTGGCCCACTGTTCTTTTTCCCTTACCTCCGCCTAACCTGCCAGCTTCTATTTTCATGTACATCCCCATCTTACCAAAGTCAGCATGTGTGAAATCCAGGCTTTTGAACTTTGGTGTGCCTGGCCTCCACCTTAATTTTCATATTAAATTATGTCGTTTATCGAACTCTGGTACTTGTGGGCATCCACCTGGACATTAGGCACACCATCATTGTGAGTACCCAAACCACTGTTATCCCCTTTTTGTCATAGGTTCCTTTACTGTTTGAACAGTGCACCTAGAAAGGCATTCATTTATCTCTCTTCTGCTTACTATCTCCAGGAACAAGCAGGAATGTAGTCTTCACATCTGGGTATCGTCGGTACCGACGGAGCCTGCGCGGGAACGCTCCCCAGTGTCCAATAGGAAAGCTTTTGGGAGCATCCTACAGTGCCTGCATGCTGCCTTCCCGCCTTTCAGAACTATCCCTCTCCAGTTCTTCGTTTTCCGCGGAGCCAACAGGTCGCACATTCTGTCACCGCAGAAAATTCCCTTCTTATACTTTTTTTGTGGTCGCGTCTGCCTTCCCTCGATGCTATACCAGTACCACCAGTGGTTCTTTTCTTTTTCTAAAAAACAAAACAAATAAAAAACCTTTTGTTTCTGGAGTCTTTCTCCAGTAATTTTTTTCTCAGGTGCCACGTGCCATTTTGGGCACTAGGCGCAGTTTTTTTCCCTCAAAATGGAAAAACCCGCTTCGGGTTTTAAAAAGTGTTCTAAGTGTGGCGGTACCATCTCCGTCACCGACACTCATGAGTGGTGCCTCAAATGTTTAGGCCTGCACCACTCTATTTCAGAGTGTGTTGCCTGTGGGATGATGTCAAAAAGGGGCCGTCAAAACCGAGCTGCTAAGCTTAGCACCCTTTTTCCCTCCGATGCAGCCTCCGTGGCATCGACGTCCTCCAGGGCTTCATCTTCCTCCCATGGATCTCAGGTAACTAAACATAAATCTAGCCGGTCCTCAAAGGGTAGATCTCCTTCTAAACATCAAAATGCCTCTGGCATTGCCCTTGAGGGACTTTCACCGGCAAAATTGCCCCGGCCGGAGGCTTCAGCTTCCAAAGCACTAACGGGGCTCCCGGATGTTCTCCAGGCTTCAACCTCGGCAGAACTACTGGTGCCATGCTCGGGGGTTCCAGCCGCTTTATCCGGCACGATACCCAAGCATCAGCAGTGTCGATAGACCAGAGATTCTTGG
Organism: Ichthyophis bannanicus; assembly: GCA_033557465.1. NCBI lineage: Eukaryota > Metazoa > Chordata > Amphibia > Gymnophiona > Ichthyophiidae > Ichthyophis > Ichthyophis bannanicus. The sequence goes on along the minus strand of CM066032.1, from coordinate 694,144,209 downwards.
CTATTGAACGCAGTCTGGCGGCTCTTCCTATGGCCTCGATGCCCCTGAAACCGCTGCAGACAGTTCAACCGGTACCGGCACCGACTGCATCGACATCGGCAGGTATTCTACCGGGACCGAGTCATGCGTCTCTATCTGGCATCGACAAGTCGGTACCGGACCACTCCGATGCTGACTTCCATCGGTACCAGTACCGTGCCTTGCACGATCACCCAGATCAGAAATACTTCGAACCTTTGGATGAGTCTGAAGACTCTGAAAGCTCTGCCGATACCAGAGTACTTCTTCCTGAGGATTCCTCTTCTCCTCAGCCTAGGACAGTGATGGCTAACCTTTTTGAGCCCGAGTGCCCAAACTGCCGCACAAAACCAAAGAATTTCCTCAAAGTGCCAGCACGTCAATTAAACCTTAACAGCAAGATTTTAGTATCTAAAAACTCTTTATAAAGTTGCCTGAACATCATTTGTAAAGGTTGGAATCTTTGTATTGTCAGAGAATCAATTTGATTCACAATCCTGTGGTTTTCATTTCAATTTATTGGCAATTTATAATGTTTTAATGATTTCATTCAATTTAATGAATTTAGGAAGAATTTGATTCAGTTACACAATATATTTTAAATGTATTATTCACATAACATGTCAAATGTATCCTGAGTAAAAAAAAGATAAACTTCTTAAAACTGTTAACTGTGTCAGGACTCGGTGTGTATTCCCAAAGAATCTATACATGAAAAAAATTAATGTGATGTTTGTTGTTGCATGCATGCTGATAACTTGTCAAAGAGATATCTTTCTACCTTTTGTGCATTTTTTTTCAGTTGCAATTGCTCCAGCCACTTTCTTCTGGTTTCCTCATGTTTTCTGCTAACTCTCCATCATCTGCTGTCCATTTGTCCTTTCTTCTCTCTTCTAGTTTTTTTTCCATTCTCTCTCTCTACATCCGCTTTAACATACTAATCTTTCTCCTTTTGCTCTTTCCTCATTCCTATTTCATCCACTCAAATTTTACCCCTCCATCCTCCATCCCCACTTACTCTCCCAATACCCGGCCAATTGTAGATTTTTATCCCTCCCACACAAAATATTTTTCCCCTCTCCATTTTACTCTCCCAGCCCCATCCCATTCTAATCCTCCCCCAACATCAGCTCCCTTCTAGTTCCAGCCTCACCCAGCATCCATTCCCTTCTAGTCCCTGCATCAGCCCATTTCCAGTCCTAGCCCCCCATCAGCCCATTTCCAGTCCTAGCAACCCCCCAACCCAATACCAGTCCTAGCCCCCCCCATCAACCCACTTCCAGTCCTAACCCCATCAACCCATTTCCAGTCAGCCCCCCATAGCCCATTGCCAGTCCTAACCCCCCCCCCATCAGCCCACAGCCCATTACCAGTCCTAACCCCATCAGCCCACCTCAAGTCCTAACCCCTCCCTATCAGCCCATTTCCTGTCCTAGCCCCCCCCATAGCCCATTATCAGTCCTAACCCCCCCATAGCCCATTACCAGACAGCCCCCATCAGCCAACAGCCCATTACCAATCTTAACCCCCCCATAGCCCATTACCAGTTCTAACCCCCCCCCAACAGCCCACAGCCCATTACCAGTCCTAACCCCATCAACCCACCTCAAGTCCTAACCGCATCAACCCACCTCAAGTCCTAACCCCTCCCCATCAGCCCATTTCCTGTCCTAGCCCCCCCATAGCCCATCAGCCCCCCCAACCCCCCCCCAGCCCCCCCATAGCCCATCAGAACTCCTAACCTCCCCCCATAGCCCATCAGCACTCCTAACCCCCCCCCATAGCCCATCAGCACTCCTAACCCCCCCATAGCCCATCAGCACTCCTAACCCCCCCCAGCCCCCCAGAGCCCAGCAGCACTCCTCACCCCCCACAGCCCCCCCATAGCCCATCAGCACTCCTAACCCCCCCCAGCCCCCCCATCGCCCATCAGCACACCTAACCCCCCCCCAGCCCCCCCATAGCCCATCAGCACTCCTAACCCCCCCCCCCCCCCCTAGCCCAACAGAACTCCTAACCCCCCCCTAGCCCATCAGCACTCCTAACCCCCCACAGCCCAGCCCATCAGCACTCCTAACCCCCCCAGCCCATCAGCACTCCTAACCCCCCCCCAGCCCATCAGCAATCCTAACCCCCCCCCGCCCCCCCCGCCCAACAGCAAACCTAACCCCCCCCCAGCCCATCAGCAATCAAAACCCCCCCCCCCCCTCCAGCCCAGCCCAGCCGAGGGAATTTTTTTTTTTTAAAAGCTGTCTTCTCCCGCTGCTGGGGCCGCCGCGGCAGAATCGAGTGTGCCGCGGGGCCCCCCCTGCCCAGCACAGCCTGCCCTCCCCCTCTATCCGCTCTCTCGTCGCAGCTCACAGTGACACGCGCCGGCTTTCAGAGCGCGAAGGGATTAGTTTCCCTTTCGCGGCTCTGTTAAGCCCGCGGGGGCTGATGGGAACTTCCCATCAGCCCCCGCGGGCTTAACAGAGCAGCGAGGGAGAAACTCTTCCCTCGCTCTCTGAAAGCCGGCGCGTGTCACTGTGAGCTGCGACGAGAGAGCGGATAGAGGGGGAGGGCAGGCTGTGCTGGGCAGGGGGGACCCCGCGGCACACTCGATTCTGCCGCGGCGGCCCCGGCAGCGGGAGAAGACAGCTTTTTTTTTTTTTTTTAATTTTACTTGCGGACCTTCCCGCGTGCCAGCTGCAAGGCCTTCGCGTGCCACAGCTGGCACGCGTGCCATAGGTTCGCCATCGCTGGCCTAGGATGTCTCCACCAGAGGATATGTCCTTTCAGGATTTTATCCGAGATGTGGCCCGAGGTCTTTCCATCACAGTGGCTTCTGAAAAAGAGCCTAGGGCAAGGAATTAGAAATCCTACAATACCCTAAAGCTCCCAAGGAGGCAGCTACCTTACCTATTCATGAGATCTTGCATGATCTTATGTTAAGGATGTGGGAAACACTTCTAACCACATCTCCTCATTCTCGGACTCGACACCATGTATCGAGTTCCTCCTTGTCCTGGGTTTCGGAAGACTCAATTACCACACCATTCCATGGTGGTGGAATCAGCCATGAGATGGATAAAGAGTGCAAAAAGGCATGCATCTAATCCTCCAGGACGAGAGTGTAGGACTCTTGACGCCTTCAGACGTCCATCCTTCCATGCTTTCTGCTAGGATCAGTTCCTATATCTTGTATATGGGAATGTTCCTTAAGGAAGTCACAGGAGACTTAGAGCTTATGAGCCCTCTCCTTCCTCATGATAAAAGGCAAGATTATCTTGCTCTTGTTGGACATGCTCAGGATGTTTCCAAGTTTGTGAATCGTGCAGCCTTTGACTGATTTGAATGCATAAGCAGAACCTCTGCTATTGCCATAGGTGCACGTAGAATTGCCTGGCTCCAAGCATCTGATTTGGAAATCTGGGTACAGGACAAACTGGGGAATATACCTTGCACAGGAGAGAATCTCTTTGGCAAGAATTGGCAGAAAAAAGCTAATGAGATAGATGCTGACAATATCACTTTGGATAGATTGTCCAAATCTACAGCTGATCCTGCGAGGAAAAAGATCCTCTAAGAAACCATTCTTCAGCAAGAAGAAAAAGTTTTATCCCTCCTATACCCAGCAGGGACATAGTTCAGGTCAGTCTGCCCAAAAAGGGACAGCAGCAACAATCTAGGCAACAAAGGAAGCCAAAAGCAGCTAAGCCTCAACCGGCTCAGCAGACTGAGCCTCCACAGGGGCTTTGACTCCTATCTAGAGAACTTTGCCTTCCTGGCCCTAAACGGTCCAGAACCCTCCACCATCCCAGGAAGGTTATGTCATTTTACCCCCAGATGGTGTCAGATAACAGCAGAAAATTGGACTATGTTTATTGTACGAGAGGGGTACAAGCTTCATTTCCTCAGCATGCCCTCTCCAACAATAGTAAGACAGTTCAATTAATGACCGGTTAGGTCAAGAAGTCACTATGCTCCTTGCTCAAGGAGCAATAGAAGAGGTCCCCATTCCCCAACAGGGTACAAGGTTTTACTCCCCCTGTTTACTTATTCCAAAGAAAACAGGAGGACACAGACCCATTCTAGCCCTCAGAGAATTGAACAAATTCCTGTTCAGAGAGAAGTTCAAAATGATTTCTCTAGGAACTCTGCTGCCATACCTTCAGAGTCAGGATTGGCTTTCTTCTCTAGATCTCAAGGATGCGTACACCCATGTTCTCATCCATCCAGCTCACCGAAAGTTCCTTCAATTCCTGTTTCAAGGAAAGCACTACCAATATAGGGTTCTTCCTTTTGGCCTGGCCTCTGCACCAAGGGTGTTCACAAAATGCATGGCTGTGGTAGCAGCATTTCTCCGCACCCTGGGAATAGTCGTCTTCCCCTACTTAGACGACTGGCTCATTCGAGCCCCTTCAGAGCCAGAGGCCAGGGTTGCTTTGACTCGCACATTGCGCATCCTTCAGTATTTGGGTCTTGTCATAAACTTCCCAAAGTCCAACCTCGCTCCCACTCAGTCCCTAGAGTTTATAGGAGCTCTTCTGGATACCAGACAGACAGTGGCCTTCCTTCCACAGCCCCGCTGCTTTCGCATTGTACAGCTAGCTTCCCAAGCAGTGCTAAAACCTCACCTCACTGCTCGGGAAATGTTACAGTTGCTAGGCCACATGGCATCCACCATGCATGTGGTTCCTTATGCTCGCCTCCATATGAGGGCAGCCCAGTGGACCTTATCCACTCAGGCCTCAGATTGCCTGTCAGACAAAATAGCAAACTCAGATCGCCTTATTTTGTCCCTCCAATGGTGGCAGTCACCCAAAAACCTTTTGGTGGGGTCTCCTTTTCAGCAACCCCCACCCCAAGCCAGTCTAACAACAGATGCTTCACAGGTGAGTTGGGGAGCCCACCTGCACGACCTCTCTACCCAGGGTACCTGGACTCCACAGGAGGCCTATCTTCATATCAACCTCCTGTAGCTCAGAGCAATCTTCCTTGCTCTTCGAGTATTTCACACCCAACAAGTTATTCAACCACCCCTGCAGGACCCTCACCCCCGGGCCAATCATTTATATCCCCCCTATCATCCACCTCCCCATCAAACCTACTCTCATCTTCCTCACCAGCTACCCTAGATACACAACACACTTCCACCCCTCCCTCCCATCAAGCTCAGCAGACATTCAACATACCATTACCTCCTTCTCTCCCCCAACTGTGAAGGATATCCTAAACACCATCACGAATATAAACACCACTACGGCACCAGACGACCCATGCCCTGCGCACTGGATAAAATCTCTTCGGACCGAACTTAGTCCTTTCTTGGCCAAACTAATAGGTTCATCATTTATCTCCGGAACATTCCCACAGGAGCTAAAGCAAACATCAATAAGACCTCTGCTAAAAAACAATAAGCTAGACCCCACAAAGATGGAATCCTACAGGCCTATCTCGAGCATCCCTATCCTCGCCAAGATCATGGGAAAAATAGTCCAACAGCAGTTGACTCATCACATTTATTTATTTATTTTATTTATTTTTATTTCTTATATACCGCGCTCTTTTAATCAGTGCGGTTTACAAATGAACAAGTTAAACACAATGGTACAATCAGCATTGGTTTTTTTACATTTAACAGGGTGCAAAAACTAGGAGGTAAACAGGGTTAACTATCTACAAAATATAGTGTTAACTGTATACAAGGTATAGGGTTAACTATATACAAAATGTGAATAGGGTTAACTATGAAATGGCAATTTTTAGGTAACTACATGGTAGCAGTGACAGAGAATATTATAGTACAGTATAAGCACGAATCGATGCCAACCCCGCTCCCCCCTGTTCCACCGGCCCCATCAAAGTCGCTAGAGCGATTCGTGCTCTCCGCCCTCTCCATAAAAACTTAGTTAAGTGACGCTGTAGAAGCTCTAAGTCCGCAGAACGGACCCAGATAGGGAGGTTGCGCAACACATAGAGCCACCGAGGTACCTCAACCATGTTGAAGAGCGCCACCCTACCCTTCAGGGACAACGGCAAATCGCGCCATTTCCGCAATTTCGCGATGGTGCTAACCAACAATGGTTGGATGTTGGCCCGATAGAGTTGGGACAGCACCCCGGGAATCTGGAGGCCCAAATAACGAAATTGCCCATCAGCCCAAACTAGAGGAAACTCACCCTGCCATCCCCTCTGTACCTGTCCCCCCACATCCAGAGCCAAGGATTTAGTCTTATTAATCTTGAGGCCCGAAAAGCTACCAAACCGCTCAATCTGCTGCAGAGCGGATAGCAGTGAGCACTGAGGGTCGGTCAGGCACAGCAACATATCATCTGCAAACGCACTAATAGTCAGCCCTCCCTTCAACCAGTGCAGCTCCTGCACATCCGCCATCTCCCGCAGCGTCAATAAAAGTGGTTCTAACTGGAGTACGAAGAGTAAAGGCGAGAGGGGACACCCCTGCCGGGTGCCCCTATGTAAGGCAAAAGAGTCCGACTGCTCACTGCCAACCGTCACGTACGCCAAAGGTTCCGTGTAGAGGGCCTGCACCCAGTTAAGGAACGTACCCTCCAATCCGAACCTGCGCAGCGTTTCAAACATGTAAGCCCAAGAGACTCTGTCGAAGGCTTTCTCCGCATCCAGACTGACAAGGAGCAACGGGGTGCCCTGTCGCTCACATTTCTCCATTCCCAACAAAATCTTGTGGATGTTCCGAACCGCCTCCCTTCCCCGTACAAAACCCGCCTGGTGGTCTCCCACCAACTGAGGTAGAAGGGTCTGCAACCTATTGGCCAAGACAGATGCCAAAATTTTCATATCGTAATTAATCAAAGAGATTGGCCGATATGCCGCGGGATCTAAGGGGTCCTTCCCAGGCTTGGGAATAAGAGAAATGGAGGCCGTCCGCATGTCCCTGGGGAAGCTGCCCACCTCCACAGCCTCCGCGAACACGGCAGCCAGGGTTGGAGTCACCTGAGTCTCCAAGATCTTGTAGAACTCGGAGCCATAGCCGTCCGGGCCCGGCGCTTTATGCGGCTTCCCTCTGCGAATGACCTTTTGAATTTCCCCCCCAGAAATAGGTTTGTGCAGCTCCCCGAGCTCCTGGGCCGATAGGCGAGGAAACGGGACCCCATCAAGAATCGCCCGCCGCTCCTGAGAGCGGCTCTCCCCGTCGGGGGTGTACAAAGTCTCATAGAACTGCCGAAAGACATCTGCCACTCGCCTGGACTCACTCTGTATTTGTCCCGCCCTGTCGCGAATAACAGTAATAGCCCGCACTCCCCCCCGCTCTTTGACTAGGCGCGCCAGCAGTCTACCGGAACGATTACCATAGCGAAATAGTTGGTGTCGATAGTAGTGCATAGTATACACCGCTCTGTCTTGGAGCAAGGTGTTCAACAACCTTTGAACATCCAGGTACTTTTCCAAGTGGGCCCCACGGGTCATCCCTACCCGCCTCCGCCTTCAGCCGAGCCAACTCCCGCGTTAGGCTCAGAATCTGCGCATCCCTTTGGCGTCTCTCGCGAGCTAAATACGCTATGATGTGCCCGCGCAAAACCGCCTTTCCGGCTTCCCAAAGCATCGCCACTGATGCGCAACTGGCCTCATTAAACTCTAAGAACTCCCGCCATTGCTGCTCTAGGTAGCTTTTAAACGCTGGATCGCGCCATTTATGCCCGGGGAACGACCAGCGGCCTCGGCTGATACCCGAGCTTCGCCAGTCCATCCACACCATTGCATGATCTGAGACTAAAAGGGGCCCTATTTCAGCCTTCACGACCCTGCCAAATAGTTTATCTGAGACTAAAATATAATCCAGGCGAGACCAGGTCTGATGAGCGCGTGACAGATGCGTGTAGTCTCTTTCCCCCTCATGAAGGACACGCCAAACATCTACCAAATTCCCCTGCTGGCAGAGATAGCTCACCCCCTTACGTGACCAGCCCGAACTCTCGTTAGGGTTTGACTTGTCCAAAGCCGGATCATGGGGACAGTTAAAATCACCAGCTAGAATGACTGGCAGCTGCGGGTTTGCCTCTACTCTGCGCAATAGCCTCTGGAAAAAGGCATGGTCATATACATTTGGGGCGTAAACATTTACTAGAAGCACTGTTGCCCCCGCCAGGGTCACATGGAGGGCCAGAAACCGCCCTTCGGGATCTTCCTCCACTCCTAAAAATTCCACTGGGACCCCTTTGCGAATCAGGATTGCCACCCCCCTCTTTTTCACAGATGCAGAAGCGGCATATACCTGCGCTACCCAATCTCTTTTTAATTTAGCATGCTCTAAATCCGTTAGGTGGGTTTCCTGTAGCAGGGCCACGTGGGCTTTGGCTTTCTTCAAGGCCTGCAACACTTTGGTACGCTTGACCGGGGTATTAAGCCCTCCCACATTCCAGGAGACAATACGTAAGTGTTGGGTCATTTGGCTCATTTGGCTAGGGAATAGTCGATCCTCCCTTGCAGAACCTTATTATAAAGCCCTGAAAATATTCGAAACCAACTTTTTCCCAACCAACATCCCAGGGACCGCCCAGCCTCAGCCCCCAGCCGTCCTCCCAATCGATGAATAAGCTTAATAGACACCCTATCCCCCACATATGTCGTTACACTAGTGTAGATGAGCTGTGCCCTCCCCCCCCCCTGCCCCCCCACCCCTCCCATCCTCCCCCCACTATCCCCATACTCTACCCTCAAATTAACCTAAACCCCCAACCCCTTAGGAATAGCAAGTCTACTCCCGCCCCGTCTAGCCGAGGCAACTCCCGTATCAGACACTGCAGGGCCGCCCCAGCCTCCCGCCACCGCAATGCTCACAAACACACCCCAAATAACATGAAGTACCCTGTAACAGTTCCCCTCCCCATTAGCCACTTAAAGATAAACCTTCCGAGAGATGAATTATGGCGATTAAACAGTTCAATAAGCAATTAAACAATTCAGCAAGCAAAACTTTTCAACAAGCAAATCCCCCCAGCCCATATGCTCTCAACTCATTTGTAACACTACCAACTCCCCAAGCAACAACACAAAACCATATGCTAAGTTCCCCAAGAGCACACAGGGCACTCCCGGGGAGTTCCAGCCAATGCAGTCCGCAGCCCAGGACAGTCCCCCGCCGCTGCGCATCTACTCGCCGAATCTCCCAGCACATCCCTGCCAGCAATGCTACCGGCCTTGCTCACGTAGCGACGCTCTGTCTCTCCGACGAGGAGTCAAGGCCTGCCACAAATGCCTTCGCCGCTCCCGGCGAATCAAACACATGCTGCCGCCCCAGATGGGTCACCCGTAATATTGCCGGGAAGGCCAAGGTAAAGTGCACATTTTTCTGAAAGAGTTCTGCGCAGAGCGGGGAAAAAACTTTGCGCTTTGCCGCTACCAAGGCGGAATAGTCTTGGAAAATCAAGAGTTTGTGGTTTTCAAAGTTCAGATCCCGTTTCTTGCGGTAAGCCTGCATCAAGAGTAGTTTATGTTGGAAGTTCAGTAATTTCAAAATCACCACTCTCGGCTTTCTGCCCCCCTCCAGCCTGGCTCCAAGACGGTGTGCACGCTCCACCCTGATCTCCCCCACCAACTCCTCCAGGCCCAGTTCTTTCGGGAGCCACTGTTCAATCAGGGGGATCAGCATCTGGTCTGTGGTGGACTCTGGTATCCCCACTAACCGGAGGTTGTTGCGGCGCGAGCGATTTTCGAGATCGTCAACCTTCAGTAGTAAAGACTCGATTTTCGCGGCCTGCGCCTCGTGCTCCTTCATGCGTTTCCCGTCCTCCTCCTCCATGAGAGCCACGCGCTGTTCCACTTCTTCGACGCGGCGATCAAGCTCCATCAGCGCAGTCCCCATCGACTCTAGTTTTGCCAGAATTTGGTCAAACTTGGGGTCCAACAGCCTGACGACTTCCCGCGCTAATTCCTCCGAGGTGGAGCCCACGCTGTCCGCACCTGGGGATGTCGGCTGGGACACGGGCGGCAGAGTGGGGCCTGACTTGCCTCCTTTCTCCCGTTCTTTCCGGGTAGGCAGCGGCATGTTGCACGGGCGTTGCAAAAACCCACTTGCGCTGCCGGCTCCTCTATCCGCGCTAGGTAAACCACCGACGGGGGAGGTCAAAATAGGGCTTTAATCACTTTGAAGCTGATGGCGGCCCTGGAGCGAGCAGAAACACGCCTTCACTCGCTCATGTGTCAACCGGAAGTCCTATAGTACAGTATAAATATAAGTAGAATATTGGCAAGAGTCAAACGCTCCCCTTGACTCTTGCCAGCATGGATTCAGAGAGTCTCACGGAGTGGAAACATTGCTGACAACTCTATTTAACACACTAACCACAGGGCTCAACAACATCAGACAAGGCTTTGCGCTCATCTTTCTTGACATAGCGGCCGCCTTTGACTCGGTCAGCCACAAGCTACTACTATCCCGCCTTGCAGATAAGGGCGTCCACGAAAATGCACTCGCCTGGTGCGCCTCTTATCTCAACAATAGACTGCAATATGTATGCTCTGGTCCATCTATATCCGCCCCTTTCCCACAAGAGAAAGGGGTTCCGCAAGGATCATCCCTTTCAGCCCTATTGTTCAATATCTATATGCAACCAATCTGCAATCTTATACGGTCTTTCAATATCAATTGTCTAGTATATGCCGATGATGTCCTAATGTTCACCCCAATATCCACGGATCAACCAGACCTCTCCCAACTCTCTGCATGTTTCGACGCTGTCACAGACTGGCTACAATCCCAAGAACTCAAAATAAATTTTAAGAAGACGGAGGTTCTCTTTATCAGCAGAGATCAGAAGTTCTCCCCACCCTCATCACTTAAGGTTCGCAATACCGAACTCACCTCCAAGACGACGATTCGATACCTGGGTATAACACTCGACCAGCGCCTTGACATGCACGCCCAGATAAGCAATACCACTAAAGCCATCTACCACAAAGTCCGGATCCTACAACAGATGAAAAGGATTCTTGAACCAAATGACTTCAGAACTGTCTTTCAAGCCTTAATATTACCCCATTTTGATTATGCCAACTCCACTCTTACCGGCTTCCCAAAGAGCTCTCTCAAACCCCTACAGCTCACGATGAATACTGCAGCTAGAACCCTCTATGGAGCATCAAGAGGAGACCATATCACCCTCATCTTGAAGGATCTGCATTGGCTCCCTGTCCACTGCAGGATCACTTTCAAGGCTCTAACAATGACATTTAAATCAGTCAACAGATGCATTTCAACCTCCATCTCAGACCTTATACACCCTACCCCCCCCCCCAACAGAGCGAGAAGATCAATAGCCTGCAACACCTTACTGCTACCAAAAGCATCACCAAATACTCAAAGACAACAAGTAAGCGTGCTTTTGCTCTTTATGCACCGTCCTACTGGAACTCCCTCCCCGCAGATATCCGTGCCATAACCAACCTCCCCCAGTTCAGGAAGGCAATCAAACACTATCTCTTCATACAATATTTCTCCATTATTGATAACATCACCTAACCCTCCTATCCTGAGCCATTTTGACTTCCTCAGAGTAATAACCTACTTGCCATAATTACTGCGTTTTTTAACTATCCACACGTTCAACCTGTCCTAAAGATAAATGTATCGACTATTATTCTAATTTGTACATAGTGTATATAGTTCACCCCGTTCTCCTTGTTTAATTTTCCCTGTTCTCTGTAAATGTCAATGTTAGACTGTTATACATTGTACAATTTTAGGTTACATGTAAACCGCGCTGATGATAAATAGTGCGGTATAGAATTTTTATTTATTTATTAGACATTTGATATACCGCTTAGGCCAAAAGGCATTAAAGCGGTTTACAATACTATCATTTCAGGAAATAGGAAAGGAACGCCATTATTAGATAGGACAGAATAGACGAAGAAACAGGCAAACAGATAAGAAGAGGAGATAAATAGAGACAGCAAGTTACCACGAATGCAGGCAACATGATCCAATCCATAATATTAATGTGCATCGCCCCGGTCCAACGCCTAAGGGCCACGCCAAAGAAATCACAAATAAAATAAATAAATAAGCTCAGCTACAAGACAGTCCTAGTTCAAACGGACAATCAGGTAGCCATCTTCTGTGTGAACAAGCAGGGCGGAACAGGCTCTCTGTTGCTGTGCAACGAAGCTTTGCGACTATGGGCCCTCGCCAGAGAGCATCAGATTCATCTCCTTGCGATGTATCTTCCAGGCATTCAAAACTCTTGGGCAGACAGACTCAGTCGAGTTCTGCTCCCACAGGAATGGTCTCTTCATGCAGACCAGGTGGCCCAAAATTTTCAAATTTGGGGAACCCCGGACATAGACCTCTTTGCAAGTCCGCTGAATGCCAAACTTCCCCGGTTCTGTTCCAGAATTTTGGTTCGAGGTTGTGAGGCCAGAGATGCTTTCCTCCTTCATTGGGGTCAGGACTTCCTGTATGCCTTTCCACCCATTCCCCTAATTCCCAAAACCCTGTTCAAGCTTCAGAGAGACAGAGGTCATATGATCCTCATAGCTCCACGTTGGCCATGGCAAATGTGGTACCCTCTGCTCCTACATCTCTCTCAAGCTCCGCCTCTGGAGTAAAGATCTGCTCCAGATCTTCTTTCTCAAGAGGACAGGATGCTGTGGCATCCCAATCCCCAATCTCTGCATCTCAAGGCCTGGTTGCTGAAAGCCTTGAACTTCACGGTCTTAACCTTTCCCAGCAGGTAAAAGATATTCTTCATGCTTCCAGGAAACCTTCCACAAGACTCTCTTATGCATTTAAGTGGAAAAGGTTTACCATATGGTGCTCGCAGAAAGGTCTTAACTCTCTTGCAATACCTCTGGAATCATTACTGGAGTACCTCCTTCATTTATCAAATGCAGGGCTTAAGACCAATTCAGCGAGAGTCCATTTGAGTGCTTTTGCAGCTTCTTTCAAGCCTTTAAATGGACAACCTATTTCCTCTCATCCTCTCATAGCGAGATTTATGAGAGGCCTTCTTTTAACGAAGCCACCACCGGTGGCATGGGACTTGAATCTGGTACTTGGGCAGCTCATGAAACCGCCCTTTGAACCATTAGCCACTACCTCTTTGAAATTCCTTTCCTGGAAGGTTATCTTTCTCATTGCAATCACATCATCACGTCGCATCAGTGAATTGCAAGCGTTGGTGGCTGATCTTCCTTATACAAGGGTCCATCATGATAAAGTAGTCCTTAGGACTCATCCACACTTTATGCCAAAGGTGGTTTCGCCCTTTCATTTAAACCAAGCAGTTTACCTTCCTGTATTTTTTCCAAGGCCTCATGCCTCAAATGCAGTAAGGAACCTTCATACTTTGGACTGTAAAAGAGCTTTGGCCTTTTACTTGCAAAGGACACAGCAACATAGAAAATCCTCTCAACTCTTTGTTGCTTTTGATCCTAGTCATTTGGGACTTCCAGTCTCCAAAAGGACACTGTCCAACTGGATTGCGCAGTGTATATCTTTTGCCTATGAGAGTAAGAACCTTCCTCTTGAAGGCCATGTCACAGCTCGCAATGTGAGAGCCATGGCAGCCTCAATGGCTCATCTTCACTCTGTGTCTATCGATGACATCTGTCGAGCAGCTACTTGGGCTTCGGTACATACCTTCACAGCCCATTACTGCTTAGACAAGGACTCCCGCCGGGATGCCTTGTTTGGTCAGGCTGTTCTTCAACATCTGTTCCAGATTTAATCAACTCCTACCCACCATCCCTGGTAGGATGCCAGAGATCCATGGGGGGAAGTGAAGCCCTTTCACAAGGGCACACAGCTTTCTGGGGCCATCTCCCTGGCATCTGCAGCTAGGGAGTCCCCATATGTGAAGACTACATTCCTGCTTGTTCCTGGAGATAGCATAGTTACTCACCTGTAACAGGTGATCTCCGGGAACAGCAGGAATTTAGTCTTCACAACCTGCCCACCTCCCCTAGGAGTTGTATTTCTCTCTCTCTCTCTCTCTCTCTCTCTCTCTCTCTCTCTTTTTTGTCTTCGCTATAAACTCAACTGGAGAGGGACAGTTGGGAAAGGCGGGAAGGCAGCATGCAGGCGCTGTGGGATGCTCCCAAAAGCTTTCCTATTGGACGCTGGGGAGTGTTCCCACGCAGGCTCCGTCTGTACCGACGATACCCATATATGTGAAGACTAAATTCCTGCTGTTCCCGGAGATCACCTGTTACAGGTGAGTAACTATGCTAAATCTGCAGATGGGATATTCCATTCCACATATGGCAGGTTAGTCTTCTGGCAGCACAACCTGAAAGACTTTAGAAAAAAGTTAAAAACACACCTCTTTAATGAAGTATACGATCCAACTTAACTGTACCTAAGAGCCAAAATAAACACTCCTAAATTGTTAGTATGAATCACTTGTCTACAGAACCACCACAAGCATAGCCATAAAGCTCTTCTCATGCAAAACTTGTATATATATTCTCATATATTGTATATATGATTACTCCTATATTGTATATATGTTACTCCTACATTGTAATTACTTGTAATTTCTAATGATTCTCACCTGGAAATCAAGTGTAAATTTTTGACTCATTACAGATGTAACCATAGATCTCCAGGAACAAGCAGGAATGAGTCTTCACATATGGGTACGTCGGTACCGACGGAGTCTGCGCGGGAACGCTTCCCAGCGTCCAATCAAAGAGCTTTTGGAAGCATCCCACCACGCCTGCGTGCTGCCTTCCCGCCTTTCCCAACTGCCTCTCATCAGTTTTCATTTTTCCACGGAGCCGGCAGGACGTCCTCCTGTCACCGCAGAAAATTCTTGTTTTATTTCTTTAGTTTTCTTGTGCTCGCGGCTGTCTTCCCGACGCCACCGGTACCGCCGGTGTTTTTCTTTTCTTTCCTTGTAAAATCTTCCTTTTCAAGGAATATTTTTTCTTCATAGTGTCTTAGGCCTTTTAGGCCTCTTCTTTTTCCTTCATGGAACCGCCAGCCACTTTCTCTAAGAAATGTTCAAACTGTGGCGGTACAACTTTATTTTTAGACCCTCGAAGTCGGTGTCTAACCTGCTTGGGTCCTGACAACAGTTTGGTGAGAAGAGGTCTTCAATATCGAGGTTCCCTCGATACACGGTTTCCCTCAAGCTTCGGGGCACCGTCCCCTTCTTCTACACAGGATCAGGTAACCCACAAACAGTCTGTTAAGACTAGCCAGCCCTCGAGTGGTAGGTCTCATGCACAGCATGTAGACGGCTCCGGCCTTGCCCTCGAGGGCTTACTGGCTTCAAAACCCTGGCGAGAGTCTTCGGTCTCAAAGCCTCAAGGGTTTCAGGTTGTTCCTGGGGTTCACCCCTCACAGAACATACCTGAGCCGTGTCCGGTGGTGGCATCCGCTTTGAGCGGTACCGATACCCCAACATCGGCACTGGTGTTAGATGAAACACTCCTCACCAGGAATGGTCATCTGGCATCCTCGGTGCCTTCGGGACCGGTGGATACACTCCAAACTGACCTTTCATTATCGGTACCAGCACCGATACTACCACCGACGTCGGTACCCTCCAGACGTGCATCGATAGCCTCGCTTCCTTCGATGCCGAGTCTGGAATCGATCTCCAGTCTGGAGGACTGGGTACCGACTCGCCTTGGTACCGGCTTTGGGCAGTACCGAAGGCTCGGTTCCGATGATTCGGATCCGCAACTCTCGGTTCCCCCGGGGCCGCTTGAGTTGCCACTAGCTGACCTTCATTCACTGGTATCAGACACGGTACTGAAGTCGGTACCGATGTCCTCATTACCCTTACGGTCGGTGCCTTCCATGCTTTGCTTGTCGATGCCAAGTTTAGAATCGCGCTCTAGTCTGGAAGGCTCGGTACCAATACACTTTGGTACCAACACCGATTGATACCGGTGGCTCGGTACCGAGGATAGCACCCGGAGATTTTCCGTTACCTCGGTACCGATTGAACTCTCACCAATGACTGCTCCGATGTCTTTGTCGGGCTCGACTCCGACATCGGTACCGGTATTGGCATCGGTACCGGTATCCACAGTAGCATCGTGGCCAACTCCTACCATGCTTTTTTCAACAGGATCGCTCCCTTCTATGCCAAGCTTGGAGTCGATACCTGGCATGGACAATGTGGTAATGACGGTCGCTGCTCCTGACAGCCAGTACTGGCGACCATCCTTTAAGCATTCCACACTGCACTGTGCAGGATCTTCTATTCCTATATATCTGGATAGCTCTGTCGGTGCTCAGGCTAGTTCTTCAGATCTAACCTGTCCAAGAGAAATTCCTGTTGGGGAACTCTCCTTTCAGAGTTTCCTCCTGGATATAGCAAGATTTCTTGCCATTCCTATCCCAGGACATGATCCTGCACAGGGCTCTTTCTACCAAAGCAAAGGAGAACATAATGCTTCCTTTGCATCATTCCTTGCAGGATCTCCTTCTAGGAATGTGGGAAACACCTTTAAGGGTACCCCCACCTTCCAGAGCAACTGATCTCTTATATCAGGTGCCCCCCTCTCCAGGGTTTCAAAAGACTCAACTTCCTCATCATTCCATAGTTGTGGAATCAGCAATGAGGCGTACAAAGAGTAAGAAAAAGCACTCTTCTTATCCGCCAGGTCGTGAGTCTAGGACACTTGATGCCTTTGGACGTCAAATCTTCCAGACATCTATGCTTTCTGCAAGAATTCTCTCATATATTTTCTTTATGAGTCTATCTCTTGAGGAGGTCACAAAGCAATTACATCTTTTGACTCCTTCCCTTCCAGAGTGCAAGAGTGCAGACTATTCTTCACTGCTCAAGCATCTCCAGAATATTTCTTGGTTTCTTACTCGTGCTTCCCTAGACTCTTTTGAGTCTGTTAGCAGGACCTCTGCTATAACTATAGGGGCACGACGTAGAGCCTGGCTCCAAGCTTCAGACTTGGACAAATGGGCACAGCACAGACTGGGACATACTCCTTGCACTGGAGACAATCTTTTCAACAAGGAGTCTTTACGTCAGGTTACTCAGTTCTCCACTGACTTACCTGTTCCTAGGGGTTGTTCTACACCTTCTTCTGTCCCAGTAAGTAGGAAATATCCTGCCAAACTTTCTTCCCATAGGAGAAGAAGGTTTTATGCATCATCTGCCCATCATACAGATGTTCCCCAACATGGGAACCATCGTCCTGGTCTGCAGAGTTCAACCTCTCACCAGGCTCAGCAAGCCCAGCAACCACAGGGTTTCTGATCAATCCATCAGATGCTTGTGACTCTTAGGATTAGAATCTGCAGTTGCTTCTTCTCAATAGAGGCAATCCACTGCTGTCATTCTAAATCCTAAACATGGATCTCTTCCCGAAAGACATCCATTCTTTCTATGTTCTATGAGCTGTCAGGATGTTCATGCTTCTATGTCACAGGGTTCTCCTCTTTTTCCTGCTAGGGAAAGAGGTCTATCCACTATCGAACGATAGTTTCCTGTGCCAGCATGTCTTTTTTCCTTTCTATAAACTTACTACTTTGTAAGTTTTCTTCAGCTCTATTCTCTTTACCCTCTTACCAGGTTTTCCTCTGTAAGAGCGGTATTGCTTCACTGGAGGGCTTTTCTTCAGCCTCTCTAGTTTTCTTACTTTTCCAGTTCGGAGTTCTCTTCTCTAAGTTGACTCCTCTTTTTCAATCTTGCTTTGAAGCAATTTATCAGACACATCCAGAGTTTTCTACTCTTGTTTTGTCTGTTCTTTCTGTTTTTAAACAGTACCATTCTTCTGCTGTCTGGCAAGCAGCTGCCAATGCAGGAGCCTTAATGTTTGGACCACTGGTTCTTGTTCACCAGCAACCAGATTTGTCCTCCACTAACATTCTGTCTGGTCTTAGTAGTGGCTTCAAGTCAGTGCTGTCATCTGTCTTGGAAATCTTTTCACTACAAGCTTGTTGGGTTGTCTTCTCTTTCTGCCATCTCCATTCCCCTGGGTTTGGCAGCATAGTTGACATAGGTACTGGCTCTCCTGCAGCCAGTTCTATCTCCTCATTCTCCTGCATCATGCTCTCTGCAATTCTACAGAGAAGCTCTCTACTATGGGCCCTTGCTAGAGAGCATGGGGGGCTTTTTCTCCAACAGCTATACTAGATGGTTGAAAAAGGCTTTTTCAGTCATGTCTCCCATGACTAGATAAGTTCTCCTTTTTAATATAAAGGACATAGGCCTCCTTTTACGTGAAAGCTTAAGGAGTTGCTAATTCCCTGCTTTGGTCCATAGTATTTCCAATAGGGAATATGTTTTCTCCTTCCAGCTCGTCCACATGGTAAGAACGCATGATACCTTTTTGCCCTTAAGCAGGTCAGCATGGTATCTCATTCCTATGCGTCTTCTGTTCACTTACCATGCTAGAGTTCTAGAATACTCGGGACTTGCTGGCTGCAGACTGATATCATCCTCTGCTTTTCACGTAACTATCCTGGTTATTCTACTAACTAGCATCCTTGTAGCCATAACCAGTGGGAATTGATTCTCTATATATCTTCTCAAGTAGGTTCCACCTTCTTGTTGTTAGATGAATCTTTCCTCTCCACATTTTCCTATGTGAATACCTTTTTGTAGGAATATCTCTGTCTGCTTCTTTGCAGACTTCCATATAGAGGCCTATATATTCATACCTATAGCACACATCTTACAGATGTCTATGTCTATCATTTGTGTGTATTTTATGCCCTTCATATCTCACTATAGATATATTTTCATATATCTATATGTTATATATTTATATATATATGTATATGTATATATCTATATTTATATGTATCTGTCGAGATATTTTACTATCGGTAGATATATATTCTGCTTTATCTACCTGACTGTCGAGGCTCATATAGCTATATAATTCTGACAGATGGGCTTTACCCATACTTATGCTATCCAGCATGTTTTGGGGTCCTACACTCACAACCACTGCGTGGTAGTTAATACCTACCATAACCTTAAGGTTAGGTACCTCTGAAGCTCTCCATGTTCCAATATCTCTCCCAGCTGACTTCAGTTAGGAGAGAGATTGCGGATCTTCAGCTAATCACAGGCTCTAACGCCTCCGGCGTTTGTCCTTTCTTTTGGGATACAAGGGGTTCCCATACCCTTTCTCCCCACAAGGACTGGGCCTGTTTGTCCTAATCGGTTTAGCCTTTCTCTTTTTGTTCCTAAGAGTGAGCCACTCTGCTGCCAAAAGAGTTCGGCTTTTATCATAAAGCCTTCCGCTGAAGGCCCACCGTTTTTGTACTACCCCAGTTTTTCCTACTGGGGTCACCTGTTACCTTTCAGGATTCTGACCTCCATTGCTTTTTCTACAGGTTTACTACCTCCACTTACAGTGAGGTCCTTCTCGAGGTTCCTCTACTGGGTTCCCCAGTAGATCCCATGAACCTCCATACTTCTCTGAAGTCCTGTTAGGGGAGGTCCATATTGCAATATTTTTTCTTTGCAATATCATTGATGACAATTATCATCCACACATGGACTCCTTGTCTGCAGTCCTATGCTAGGTTAACTGTTCCACAGCACCTTTCTCTCTTCAACTCCTACCCTCCATCCTCAGGATGCCTGGTGTTGTGGGGGATAGCATGTTCCAACCTATGACATGCTGGGACTCCAGGCATCTCAGCTTGGGAGTCCCCATATGTGAAGACTCATTCCTGCTTGTTCCTGGAGATAGCACAGTTACTTACCTGTAACAGGTGATCTCTGGGAACGGCAGGAATAAGTCTTCACAACCCACCCACCTCCCCAGGAGTTGTATCTCTATCTTTGTCTCAGCTTTAAAACAACTGAGGAGAGGCAGTTGGGAAAGGCGGGAAGGCAGCACGCAGGCGTGGTGGGATGCTTCCAAAAGCTCTTTGATTGGACGCTGGGAAGCGTTCCCGCGCAGACTCCGTCGGTACGACCATATGTGAAGACTTATTCCTGCTGTTCCCAGAGATCACCTGTTACAGGTAAGTAACTGTGCTTTATGTTTGACATGCAAGTTATCCGCTTCTGATCACTGGAAGTAGCGATATACAAATGATAAATAAATAAATAAAATAAAATCCTTTATTCTCACCTTTTGCATATGCTTGGACAGGGCTTCATCTAGTTTCTCCCTCTGAGTCAGATGTCTGTAGCCATACCATTGTGGATGGAAGTGCCATCATGTCTTTAAGACAGTCCATTGTGCTTCCTGTTTTCACCACATCCCCTGCATTTCAGTCACTCTAATATTTTTGACATAAAGCACTCCTCCCCTTTTTGGCCATATTTATCTTCTCTAAATGGATTATCCTATTTTCTTTAGACAAGCAGTCATGAAGTTCTAGCTTATGGGTGATGTCACTAATAGAGCCCCTTGCGAGAGCGTTCCCCAGCTTCTTCAGGAAGATTTTGGGAGGCTCCACTGCGCCTGCATGCCTGTCTTCCCGACAGTTGTGGCACCATGTTCTCCATTCTTAGTTTTACGCAGAGCCCCACAGACATCAGTCGGTCATCCCTCCAGGGTTTTTTTGTGTGCTTGTTTTACTTTTCTGCCTGCCATCAGTACCATCGGGTCCATTGATTGTGGTTCTACCTTCGGTTACAGCGCTTTTTTGATAACTTTGGTTTTCTTGTTTCCTGCAGCCTGGCTGGGCCTCTGTTTACAATATAGCCATTTGATTTCCCCATAACCATCTTCCCAGGCATATCTCAGAAACCAGCCTGCAGGTTCAAGAAATGCACCAAATGTGCCAGGTCCATCTCGGTTACAGACAAGCACAATTGGTGCCTCCATTGTCTGGGTCCCAATCATCAGCCCTCTCCTGGCAGTTTGTTGCAGATGAAAAGGAGAGTCCTGAAGGATCGAGAGAAGCAGAAAGAATCCAGACAGTATTTGTAATCAAGCAGTTGTACTGCTTCAGAGGTACATTATTGTAAATAGAATACCAACATACATCCTTCCCTGCTTAAAATGTACATAGTTTCCCCAGTTCAATCCCATGTTACTTTCCTTGTTATATGTAAACTCAGGTCAGATCTGATCATGTCATAGAGTCAAATTGTTAACTGTAAACCACACTGATAATAAAGAGCGCGGTATAGAAGAGCTGTTAAATAAATAAATAAATCCCTCTTTGGCCAGAGGTCTGATTCAGCATCTTCGGCACTGGCATTAGTCTCGATGGCCCTACTAGGCCCCACAAAGGTCCATTGAAATTGAGAGATTCCTGGGCTCAATCGGAGTTGAGCACCTGTGGTGCCTCAGAGCATCAGCCATCAGCTTCTCTGTTTGGAATCGAAGAAGGGCTTGATCTGGGCTCCATCGGCGTCAAAGGGGGACCCATCCAAGCACTGGACTAAGATCCATGTGCATCAGCATCGGAGCCCTTCCTGACACAATGTCAAGAGCAGTGGTCATGAATGGCCTACCAAGGTGCTCTGGAGTGAGGAATTGGCGTCCACAGCTTGGAGGGACACTGACAATCTCCTGACCACCGAGGTCCTAATACACCTGCAGGGATGCCAGAGACATTGGTTGAAGCTGCTCAGGCCCAAGGCTTTCAGAATCGGCAGCCAATGAGGAACGCCTTCAGGTACTCAAGGCTCGCATCTCGTGATGATGGAGCAGCAGCTGGCTGATCCTTTGGTGCCCAGGGCATCGTCCTTGACTGTTGTACAGCCAGTCCTCAAAATGCATGCTCTGCTGCAGAGGCATCGACATCGGGGTCATTGAGAAGATCTGGCACATGTTGCCAGTGGGGCCAGCTGTCTGTCGCGTTTATCAGGTTCAGATGTCCCAACAAAGCCCCCAAAAGCACTTAATGCATCATTGATCCCATTGATACTCCCCTCAAAGCCGGAGGGAGCTCTGGGCAGAGTCTGAGGTACTTCGACTTTCTCCGGGAACAAGTAGGAAGTCAGTCCTCACAAATGGGTGACATCTGCACCAACAGAGCCCTTAGGGAAGCATCCCCCCAGCTTTCAAAGAAAGGCTTTGGGAGATGCCACCACGCATGTGTGGTCCCCTTCCCGCCCAAGGGTGTCATCTTGCTCAGTCTCCTTTTTTCCACGGAGCCCTTCAGACGTCTGTCTGGTCTTTCCCCGGAAAAAGTTGATTTTCTCGACTTGTTTCATACTCTCCTCCGGTAATGCACCAGTACTCTTCCCGCCACCCAAACTTGCTGTCCTGGCATTGTTTTGGGTTCTTAATGGGGGGGGAGTTTCCCTTCGGCGCTTTTGCGCCTTGTTTCCAACTGGCAGCACCACGGGTCCCTCACTGGGGTACCTTTTTCCCCCACGGTAACAGCTAACACACTTTAGTAGACATACCCTCTGTTTACGCATTCGATGGTGGCTTTGGGACTGCTCATGTTGGCTCCTTTTGAGCCGCTTGACTCTTAACCAGCTGGAAGTTGATCATATATGAGGCACGAAATTGCAATGGACTGGATAGCCTACATACTGTATTGCTGCTGTCTGTAGCTTAATGTTGTTAAGGTGATGTTTGATCTGAGATAAAGTCCTTTAAATTTATTTGGTATATTTAATGTATGTTTGCTTGTTATGTGCTGTCGAGTCTGTCACTCATGGCAACCCTCTGGATATTTGTTCGTGGCCTATAAAAGCTCAAATTAATCTTTTGCTAAAATCAGGGTTACTCATTTGTGAATGTAAATCTCTGACACTTGTGATAAATTTTCCTCTAACTCATTAAGTAAATCAAAAACTGTGCATAGGTGGTAGTGAGCGTGTGGAAATTGAGCACCACTGATGACTACTTTATAGGAACAGCTGTTAGCTCACAGCAGGATATTACCCAATTACAAACTTTCACCCCGCAAATACTTTCACTCTGTGCGCACACACTCAAAATCTGTATCCCTCTTTTCAAAGTAAATACATAGTTCTCTTTATTTTAGTTCCACATTCTTATTGAACTTTATTTGATCTCCAGCAAAATGTAAACAGTTTTAAATTGGTCAGTTGGCTCTGGGGAACTGTTTGATTCATGAAGCTGACTCATATTCATCAGATAAACTGGGGATGCTGAGAGACAGCAATCACGCCTCCAAAGCAGAGGCAGTCTAAGCCATTGCACAGTGGCACTAACTTGTGTGAGCACATGTACTGGTTTCTAGGAATAGCTGTGATCCCTATCTAATAACCATCATAATAGCTCTACTAGATGGAGAAGATGGGTTGTAAAATAGAGAAAAACTCAAGATAGCACCATGAATCTTCAGCACGATGCTGTTCAGTGCCAACTCATTGCGACTCTCTAGATAATTGTCCTTAATCTTGTTCAGTTTTCAGTCACAGCTGATTGTTGATAGAGTGACATCAGTAACTGCTGTTATCGTTATCGAATCATTAGTTAAAGCCATATTAGACTAAGATGAAACTAAGAGGAGGAGGAGGGGGGAACGCCATGGGAAAACAAAGTCTAAATAGATAATAAAGTGGTTCTTTACAGTAGGTGGGCGTTTTATACATCTGCCACTACTTATTCTGTCATTAATTTTAATGATTTTGTGGATGTCTTGCCATGTACAAAATCTGGATTCTTAACCATACTGTATTTATTCATGTGAACAGACGTACAGAAAGTTATTTGCACAAACCATTCCACTCTATTTTCTTCCCTAGGCTATGTATAGTATACAATGGATATGATTTTACAACTGGCTACACAAGTGGATGCAGCCATTATAGATGTAAAAAGTATTGATTTTAGAAAAGGAAAATACACATATCCCTCTCCTTCAAAAAATTGCCATTTGTATGTGCAAACAGCCGCAAGGCCAGTTCCAGGGTACCCGACACACATAGGGGAAATTTTAGCTTTATACCTCCTCTGTGTTCCCTCCTAGGTATCCTACATTTCCCTTTCCCTTTCCTACGCCCCCAGTTGATGAGCAACACCCCCCTCCCTGTGTACAGCATCTACCATTGCTTCCTCTCTCTCCTACCTCTGCCACCCTAAAAGAAAGCAGCATTGTGCTAGACCTTGAGCATAGGCCCCGCACTCAAGAATAGCCATGTCCTGTCCCCCTCTGACACAGACTTTCTATCAGAAGGGTTGGGATGCAGCAGCATTTAAGTGTGGGTCTGCAGAAAAGGCCCCATCATGCTTAAAGAAGCATAAAAGTGCTATTCTGCTGCACTAGCCACTTTGCTACCCCCAAATCCTTTTGCTCTAGGCAGATGCCTGGTCTGTAATGGCAGGGCTATCCCTGTCCACTGGGGGGCAAGCACATGCATGCATTTACATCTGCTCTGGAGAAGGTATAAATATACATGTATTTCTGCCAAGGTTGCATGTATACTTTTCAAAGTATGTGTGGAAACCCCATATTCCACCCCATTCTACTCCTGAAAACACCTGCTTTATACATGTATGAAATTTAAAGTAGGCTCACTCCCTACATATATTTAGAAAACTGGCAATGTAGAAAGACTTTCTAAAATTGTCCTCCATGATACATAGTGACTGTGACAGTATTATATTCTGTGTTTTCTAATATTTTATTAATGCTAATAAATTAACTAGATATACCTTTTTTACCTAACAATATGCAATCTATGCTACTTAACTGTTGAGCTAACAATTTGCATTTTAGAATAGGAAAATATTTTCTACTCTTCAGGAACAAGCAGGAAGTCAGTCCTCGCATATGGGTCGACGACAATGCCAACAGAGCCTGTGCGGAGCATTATCCCAGCTTTCAAAAAAAAGCCTTTGGGACATGCTACCATGCATGCGTGGTCCCCTTCCCGCCCAAGGGTGCCATCTTGCTCAGTCTCCTTTTTTCCACAGAGGCCAACGGACATCTGTCCTGTTTCCCCGGAAAAATCCTTGCTAATTATCCTTAAAAGTTAGCTTTCCCAGTTTGCATATTGGTTCCTCTTCCCGTCTCAAGCTGGCATTATTCTCCACCCCCTTTTCCTTTTTTGATCGAGGCCTGCCTCTGCTGGTGTTCATGCCTTTTTTTCACCTGGGGATCGTTGACCCCGTCCAGGTATTCCCTACCATGTCCCCTGGTGGGTTCAAGAAATGACCGCTGCAGTCAAACCATGTCTGTGACCGACACCCATGACTGCGGCCTGTGCTCGGACCATGATAGCACCTCCTGCGACCTGTGCCAAGCCATGACGCCTAAGACCAATAAAAAGAGGTCGAGTTGCAGAAAAAACTGTTCCCCAGGTCTGACTCGGCCCCAGCCTTCCTGTGAGGCTTGAGCATCCTCTTGAGTCCCGTGGTGCTGGCTCCTCTGACCTGGAGAAGAAGAAGTCCTCAAAGTCTGCCAAGGTTGCACCAGAGAACCCGTAAAACCGCCTGGAAAGACTTATGACTCCGAGAAGCACCCTTCCAAGGTCTTCAAGAAGGATTCCTTGGCCGGCAGAGATCGTGCAGAGTTCATAGAGGCTGTAGTCCTGGTCGAGGATGCACTCACAAGACTGCAGGCAGTGGATCCAAGATCCTCTGAGCCCATGCCAAAAGCTACAGAGCCTTCTGGCTTAGAAATCATAATAGTGGCCCTGGAGCGGAATATCACTGCTATCCTGGCCCTGGAGTGGAATATCACTGCTATCCTGGCCCTGTAGCAGGCAATGATGACTGGTTCGTCCGCATCATCTGCCCCGAAGACCGGGCCCCCAACTGCGAAGGCGTTCCCTGGTCATTGAGCCGAGCACCACTGGCCTCGGGTAAACCCTCTGGTGCCGGTCGAGGTTCCGGTCCCGTTCCTTGGGCATCCAGTCCTCCCTAGCTAGTTTCCACAACTCGGACCCCAGGTCCTCCTGAGGCCACCGACCCCTCGGCGCGGACCTCGAGGCTATGAGTCGCAGAGCTTCGGATTCATCATCACCACTCAACTCCAAGTGGGAGTCTGACGATGAGGCATCCCTGGAAGCCAAATGGCACCGAGATAGTCCCTCAGACCTGTCTCCCCCTGTGCCATTCTCCTCCAGAGGACGTGGCCTTCCATGACTTTGTAAAGGACATGACAAGAGCCCTCCCAGTGCAGACCGAGGTGGAGGCAGACCCGCGCACTGAGGAGCTGGAGATCCTCCAATATGAGGCTCCACCCAAGGAAACCCTTACGGTGCCCATGCAACCAATCCTAGAGTGATTACTGCTCAGAATTTGGGAGACACTGGCATCGGTATCAGTGGTGAGCCGGTGCCTTGAAGCCATGTACTGTGTCCGGAAAGATCCAGGGTTCCACAAACCCCAGCTCCCACATAACTCCATGGTTGTCAAGTCGTCCATGCAAAAACCTAAGATCCAAAAGACCCACTCCTCTGTTCCCCCCTGGAAGGGAGGCCAGAGCCCTCGGTGTCTTGGGTGCAAGTGTTACCAGGGCTCGATGCTGGGTTGCCAGATCCAAGCCTATGAATTATACATAGATATGTACCCGAAAGCTCTAACCAAGGAGCTTTAGGGGTTTTTGTTGTACCTTGTTGGGGAGCCCTTCCAATGGTTCCAATCTTTGATCCCGGGATCAAGGACTGCTCCAAGTTCCTCTCCCAAGCAGCCTAGGATAACTTCGAGTCAGCAGCTGGCGTTGCAGCAGCCAGAGTTGCAGCAGCCAGCATTGGTGTCCGATGCCAAGCCTGGCTACAGTCTTCCGACCTCGAGCAATGGGTCCAAGAAAAGCTGCTTGATGTCCCCTACACCGGGGAGAACTTGTTGGGCAAATCTATGACCGACAAGGCGGCCAAGATCGATGAAGACGTGGTGACTCGCCAGAGGCTCTCTAAAAAGACCTCATCCCTTCCCCGCAAGGAACCATTGGGGAAAGACACCTGTTTCAGAGAGAAAAAGGGTCCCTTTGCACAGAGTCCACCACTGCCAGCCCTTCTCGGGCCAGCAACAAGGTTCTCACCCTAAGAGGCAAGGCCATGGAGCTTAGAAACCAAAGGCACCGAAGCTCCAGGCCACAGCTCAACCCAGCCCGGGGGGGAGCCTTTGACTTCCAAGGCAGGGCCTCCCCTCCCCTGGGAGATCTTCACCAGCCCACAGGGGGGCGCCTGGTGCTCTTTGCCTACAGATGGGCCAATATCACCTCAGACTAGTGGGTACTGCAAGTGGTAAGGGAGGGATACCTCCTCCACCTACAGCAGATACCACCCAGGTTCTTCCCAAGAGAGCCAGTGCAACCCCTCTTTCACCAGAGCTCGCAGGTCTGATCAGGGACAATGCAGTAGAGCCTGGACCCAAGCACCTGTGGGGAAAAGGCTTCTACTCCAGATATTTCCTTGTCCCAAAGAGAACTGCGGGCCTCAGGCCCATACTAGACCTGTGAAACTTAAACAAGTTTCTGGTGAGGGAGAAGTTCAAGATGCTCTCCCTTGTAACACTGCTGCCTAACTTCCACCAGGGAGATTGGCTGTTCTCCTTGGATATAAAGGATGCATGCACACACATCCTAATCCACCCCTCCACTGGCAGTACCTAAGGTTCATAGTAGGAGGAGGGCACTACCAGTATAGGGTGCTACCCTTTGTCCTGGCCTCCTCACCAAGGGTCTTTACCAAATGCCTGGTGGTAGTGGCCACCCACCTGCGCCTACAAGGGACCTTCGTCTTCCCCTACTTAGATGACTGGCTAATCAGAGGCGGCACAGCCTCAGAGACCAGTCAGACTGCAGAGTGTGCAACCCTCCTTCTGCAGCATCTGGGGTTCGTCGTCATCTACCCCAAATTCCACCTCTCTCTAGCCCAAAGCCTGGAGTTCATAGATGCTCAGTTGGACACGCTACAGATCAAGACTGTCTTCCCCAGAGGAATGGCAGAACACCACAGACAAATGGCAGGAGCGGTGCAGTGCTGCCGGTCAGTACCAGCTCGTCATTTCCTCTGCCTGCTGGGCCATATGACCTCTACAGTTCATGTAATGCCTTCAGCCTGCTTGCACATGCGGACAGCCCACTGTTGCCCCCACTCACAGTGGACTCAAGCCATGGGAAGAGACTACAGGACAGGGTCAGGGTTACCTGCCAACTGGTGGAATCCCTCAACTAGTGGCAAAACATTTGCCACCTCCGGGCGGAAATTCCCTTCCAGGCACCTGCATCTCAAAGGACCCTGACCATGGGCACCTCCCTCCTGGGTTGGGAGGCGCATTGTGTGGAACGCTGCACACAGGGCAGCTGGTCTCAGGAGGAGTCGCGGCTACATATCAATCTCCTGGAGCTCAGGGCAATCTTCCTGGCCCTACAAGTGTTCAGCTACCGCTTGCAACACCGGCCTGTACTGATCTAGATGGACAATCATATTAACAAGCAGGCGTTCAAACTCCCTTTGCCAGGAGGCGGTTGCCCTCCTCTCCTTTGCAGCCCACAACAGCATGCTCCTGCGAGCGGTTTACCTCCCGGGCCAGGACAGCTGCCTAGTGGATAGGCTGAGCAGAGTCCACACAAGTGGCGCTTGAACCCTAGGGTGGCAAAACAGCTCTTCCACATCTGGGGCAGGCCCGTGATGGACCTATTCGCCTCTTCGGACAACACGCAGCTGCCTTGCTTCTGCTCACGTCAACTGCACCCGGAGAGAGTGGCGGCAGGTGCCTTCCTAATCTCATGATCCAATAGCCTATTCTTTGTGTTCCCACGGTGTGCCCCCCCCCCCCTTCCGGTCACCAGGACCCTCTTCAAGGCCCAGAGCAAGAGGGTGCCAGTTATACTAATTGCCCCCCAGGTGGCCCAAGCAGCCTTCGTTTCCACTGCTGCTCTCCCTGTCGGTGTCACTCCGTTCCACTGGGCTGAGCCACAGACCTCCTGCACCCCAGCCTGGGTTTGCAAACACTAACAGTGTAGCTGCTGAAAGGGTAGCATTGGCCTCTTTCAATCTTCTGAGAGAAGTTGAGGAGATCCTATTGGCCTCCCATAAGCCCTCCACCAGATAGGCTTATGCCTTTAAGTGGAGAAGGTTCTCCGCCTGGTGTGCAGAAAGGAGGGAGAACCCTTTCTGCCATATGCCATTAGTACTCCAGTACCTACTCCATCTTTCATACATGGGGCTGAAGTCTCACTCCATGAGGATGCATCTGAGTGCAATAGCCACTCACCACCACCCTATCGAAGGAAAACCCCTCTTGGACCAGCTCCTGGTATTGAGGTTCCTCCGGGGCCTCCTGTTATCCAAGCCCCCTCTCCGCCCTCCGGTGGCAGAGTGAGACCTCAACATAGTGCTCTCACAGCTCACCAGACCGCCATTTGAGCTCCTAGCCTCTTGCCACCTGTGGTACCTTTCTTGAAAGGTGGCCTTCCTGGTGGCCCTCACATCCACTCAAAGAGTGAGCGAACTCCAGGCCCTGGATGCAGATCCATCATATACAAGATTCTACAAGAACAGGGTAGTGCTCTGCATGCATCCCAAAATTCCGCCCAAAGGTGGTATCTCCTGTCCACCTCAACCAAGAGGTGGTCCTCCCTACTTTTTTCCCGTGGTCTCATGCTGCCCGAGAGGAACTAGTACTTCATGCACTGGATTGCAAATGAGCCCTGTCCTTATACTTACAGCGGACTTCAGGCCCATCGCAAAGCTCCTCAGCTTTTTGTGTCTTATGACCCCAGCAGATTGGGGCTCCCTGTGACTAAACAAACCATCCACTTGGGTGGTGGACTGTAATGCCCTTGTCTATGAGCATTGGATCACAGCGCATCACATGAGGTCGATGGTCACATTGGT
The DNA here is from genome assembly GCA_033557465.1 of Ichthyophis bannanicus. Lineage (NCBI taxonomy): Eukaryota > Metazoa > Chordata > Amphibia > Gymnophiona > Ichthyophiidae > Ichthyophis > Ichthyophis bannanicus. The sequence goes on along the minus strand of CM066032.1, from coordinate 694,114,558 downwards.
GGCCAACCTGTGCTCAGTGCCAGTGATGGAGATCTTCAAGGCCACCACATGGTCTTCAATTCTTATGTTCGCAGCTCGCTACTGACTGGAGAGTGAGTCCCGCAGGGACAGTGCGTTTGGCCAGGCAGTACTCTGTAATATTCTCGGGGTGTAGGCAACTCCTGCCCTCCGACCCTTTTGTGTTCAGGCTACTGGATTGATAGTGCTGTTGGATGCTAGGATCCTGCAGTGACGCTCAGTGGGACTCATCTTCTGCAATTCATGGCTACCCTATTGGTCGCCATTGGTGCTGTCATGGTTCAGTCCTCGGCAGCCTGGAGCTAGCGAGTCCCATATGTGAGAATTGACTTGACTTCCTGTTTGTTCCTGGAGAAAGCGTAGTTACTCACCTATGACAGGTATTCTCTAGGGACAGCAGGAATCAGTCCTCACGAGTCACAACCCTTCCTCCTCCCCTGGGAGTTGCCTCCCTACCTTGTTTGTTTTTTACTACCGTCCTAGCTATATCTGAACAAGATGGCACCCTTGGGCAGGAAGGGGACCACACGTGCATGGTAGCATGTCCCAAAAGCTTTCTTTGAAAGCTGGGGAAATGCTCTGCACAGGTTGTGTCAGTGCCACCATTACTCCATGTGTGAGGACTGATTCCTGCTGTCCCTGGAGGAGAACACCTGTTACAGGTGAGTAACTATGCTTTCACCTTAGATAATAGAATGTAGTGTAATAATTTTTATTCTAACTTGCTTTGGAATTGATATGTTAACATTCGTAGTGGAGGAAGGAAATGACCAAATGTTCTGAGAAATAAAGACTAAGAAAAAAAAATTATTCACAAACATTTTTCATATATTTTCAGAATAATGTACCATAATGGTTCCCCCCTCCCTATGTTGTTATATTGTATATACAAATGTTACCAAGGGTCATATTTAATCTAAAGATTTTATATGCAAATTTGTAGGGATTATGGAACCTCAGAAAGATTGCTGGTCTACAAAGACATTGCAAATACTATCATTGAGTCAACGAGTCTTAGCTTTCCAATCCCTCTCTTTATCTGTTCATTGTACAGTATTAGTCACCATTCGTCCATGCATGTTTCTTAGCCACAGTAGCATGTGCATTCGTATTGTATACTACTTATCCACAAAACTATGGGCATGTTGCTGATTATGCAGGCCAGTAGTAAAAATATATTACTTGCCTGATATAAAAAGCAATTGCCTGGGCCAGCGTGAATTTCAGTGCCTAGTTTATTTGTGTGTTGGAACTATGTAATTATAAAATGCCAAATGCTAAACTTTTATATCTGCCCTTTTTAAGGTCGTAGAAATCTGCGCTTAGTTATGGAATATTTGCCATATGGAAGTTTACGAGATTATCTACAGAAGCATAAGGAGAGACTGGATCATAAAAAACTTCTGCAGTATTCATCTCAGATATGCAGGGTAATATAACCAATTTTTGACATACTTTCTGATCAAAGGAACTGCTGCCATGCAGTGCATGTAATGTAGTTGGAATATTGCATTGATTCTGCAGTGTATGAAAGAGTAATTATTGGAAACACATTTTGCTGACAAATGGCTATATTGCACCACATGACCCCTGTCACAGTTTGAGTTGGAAAAATCTTCTAGACCTTTTCTCGAAAGCGCTAAGTATGCATAGGGGATTTCCTGGTGCTGCAGGAGTTTTTCTCCAGATATAATTTGAACCATCGGGGGAGGAGATTGAGGATACTATTTTAATCCTTTACACAGTTAATGTATTTCTTCATTCTTTTCAGCAGTGTTCGCAGAAAAGTGGGTATATCTAAACCAGGGGTGGCCAACTCCGGTCCTAGTGCACCATGATCCAGCCTGGTTTTCAGGATATACCTAATGAATATTCATGAGATACATTTGCATACAGTGGGAGGCAGTGGATGCAAATATACCTCCTGAAAAGCAGGCTGGATCATTGTGCACCGGAACCGGAGTTGGCCTGCTCCTGATCTAGACATACAAGTAGGTGATATGGCCATAAATCATCACAGAAGAGACAAATGTCTAGAGTGCTCTGAAAATTCAAACGTCTTTCTCAGCTCATGTGCAAGATTTCCATGGTTCAATGGTCCCACAGTTCCCCTGAGTAGCTCTTTGTGGTGACAATTGGATGTGTTTTTCCCTGGAAATGTGGGGATAAAATATATTGTTTCCATTTAGGTAGCAGATTGCTTCTCAAGATCAAGGAACGGTCTTAAAATGGGCCTGCACCTTAACGTTAAGACAAAGATCCTGACATCTGGCAAAATCAATAAGTTTATTGATGGAGAAGAAATTGAAATAGTTGACAATTTTAACCTACTTGGATCAACAATCAATAAGTGCTGAATTTTTTGGTGCTGAATTTTTTGTTCAATGTAAACCGCGCTGATGTCAAATAGTGCGGTATATAAGAAATGTAAATAAAATAAAGAAAGAAAGAAAAGAAAGAAAGAAAGAAAAGACAGTCAAGAAATCCGACGACACATTGCTGTTGGCAGAATGGCTATGAAGGACTTAGACAAGATTCACAAGAGCAGAGATGTCTCTCTCCATACAAAGATTTGACTTGTCCAAGCCACGGCATTTTCAGTAACACCATATGGATGCCAAAGTTGGGCAATGATAGGAAGAAAATTGATGCCTTTGAATTATGGTACTGGAGACAAATACTGTGTATATCATGGACTGCCTGAAGAACAAACCAGTCAGTACTAGAGGAGGTGAAACCTAAGCTTTCCTTAGAAGCTCAGATAACAAGACTTTGACTTTCATACTTTGGATACATCATGCGGAGAGAGAGATTAGAGAAAAACAAGGCAAGGTAGAAGGTCAACGCAAAAGAGGAAGGCCTGCATTGAGATGGATCGATACAATAACAGCAGCTTATGGGTGCCACTCTATCAACAATGAGCCACCTGACTGAAGGCCAGATATAGTTTAGGTCAACTACCCAGATGGATGCCATGAGTCGACACCAACTCGATGGCCCTTAGCAGCAGATTGCATCATCTTTAATTATATCCATAGGCCTTACCTAAACTCAGACATTTCAGTGTCCTTAATTTAAGGGTCATGGTGGTGTCAGTGTCCCATCTAAGATCCACTGTTAAAGTCTAAGGCTGTGATATGGCATTCAGTTCACACATTTACATCTGATTATTGTTTGGACACACCCTTCTGTTAGGATAATGGCGTTTGAGTCCCTGGATCTATATCTGTAGATTCATCTGTGGAGATTTTAATGCAAGCTTATTTATTTATTTTATTGTTTTTTCTATACCGCACTATTCATCATCAGTGCGGTTCACAAGTAACAAGAGTTGTGCAATGTAGAACAGTCTAACATTGAACTTACAATGAACAGGGAAATTAACATGGTTAACATGGTGAACAGGTGAACTATGAACATTATGTACAAGTTAGTGTAAGGGTGGATACAATGAACAGGGAAATTAACATGGTGAACAGGTGAACTATGAACACTATGTACACGTTAGTGTAAGGGTGGATATGATATTTGGCAATATTTACAAAATGTACAGGGAGGCTATATATATCTACATATTTGTATTGTTAGTCCGGGGTTGCTGAGGGGCAAGGTTGTTGGAGGGATAGTTTAAGTGCATTGATGGTAGTGCGGGAGAAGTTATTCTGAGAGCTGCTATGGGTAGGGGTGAGGAAGGCTAGGTGATGTCAGAGTTGCAGAAGTGTTGCAGGAAGAGGTGATGTTTGAGTGCCTTCCTGAACTGGGGGAGGCTGCTTATGGCGTGGAGGTCTGGTGGGAGGGCATTCCAGCAAGAGGGTGCATATAGTGCAAAGGCATGCTTTCTTGTAGTCTTGGAGCATTTGATGATGGCTTTTGGGAGAAGTATGGTGTTGCAGGCTATTGATCTCCTTGATCTGTTGAGGGGGGTGAGGTGTATAAGGTCTGATAGGGAGGTAGATGTGCTTCTGTGGATTGCCTTGAATATCATTGTTAGGGTCTTGAAGGTGATCCTGCAGTGGACAGGGAGCCAGTGCAGACATTTCAGGATGGGGGTGATATGGTCTTTTCTTGATGCTCCGTAGAGAGTTCTGGCTGCAGCGTTCATCGCGAGTTGCAAGGAGTTTAGTGAGCTCTTTGGGAGGCCGAGCAGGATGGAGTTGGCGTAATCAAAATGAGGCATTATTAGGGCTTGAAAGACTGTTCGGAAGTCAGTTGGTTCTAGAATCTGTTTCATGTGGCGTAGTATCCAAACTTTGTGGTAAATTGCCCTCACGGTATTGCTTATCTGGGCGTGCATGTCAAGGCGCTGGTCAAGTGTTACGCCCAGGTATCGAATTGTCGTCTTGGAGATGAGTTCTGCGTTGCGTACCTTGAGTGATGAGGGTGGGATAAATGTCTGGTCTCTGCTGATGAAGAGAACCTCTGTCTTTTTGAAGTTTATTTTGAGTTTTTGAGATTGTAGCCAGTCTGTGACGGCGTCGAAGCATGTTGAAAGCTGGGATAGGTCCGGCTGATCTGTGGATATTGGGGTGAACATTAGGACATCATCAGCATATACTAGGCAGTTAACGTTGAATGACCGGATGAGGTTGCAGATGGGTTGCATATAGATGTTGAATAATAGGGCCGAGAGTGACGATCCCTGTGGCACCCCTTTCTCTTGTGAGACTGGAACGGATATGGAGGGACCAGAGCGTACATGTTGCCATCTGTCGCTAAGATATGAAGCGCACCAGGCGAGTGCACTTCCGTTAACGCCCTTCTCTGCAAGGCGGGAAAGGAGTAGCTTGTGGCTGACTGAGTCAAAGGCTGCTGCGATGTCGAGGAAGATGAGAGCGAAGCCTTGTCTGATGATGTCAAGCCCAATGGTTAGGGTGTTAAATAAGTTTGTCAGCAAGGTTTCTACTCCATGTGACTCCCTGAATCCGTGCTGGCAAGGGTCAAGGGGTGCGTTTGTTTCGATATGATGAGTCAGCTGCTGTTGAACTATTTTTTCCATAATTTTAGCTAGGAGAGGGATGCTGGATATTGGTCTGTAGGAGTCCATCTTTGCGGGGTCAAGCTTACTGTTTTTCAGCAACGGTCTTATTGATGTTTGCTTTAGATTCCGGGGGAAAGTTCCAGAAAGGAATGAGGTGCCTATCAGTTTGGACAAAAAAGGACTGAGTTCGGTCCATAGGGCTTTTATCCAGTGTACGGGGCATGGGTCGTTTGGTGCTGTGGTGGTATTTATAGTCGCGATGATGTCTTGTATAGCCTTTACAGTTGGGGGGGAGAAGGAGGTAATAACATGTTGGTTATCTATTGGGATTGGTGGGGGGGAGGATGCAGGGGGTAGTAAAGAAGATTGGTCAGGGGGTTGAGAGCTTGAGGGAGTGGTAGATTGGTTTGTTTTGGCTCGTAGATAATTTGCATATTCTTGTGGGTCTGGGAGGTTAGATTGGCCGGGGGAAGGTTCCTTTGCCAAGGTTTTGACAAGATTGAAGAGCTCGTGTGGTTTGTTTATGGATCGTTGTAAGATCTCTGCATGGTACTGCTTCATTCTTGTTGATACAGCCGTTCTATGGACATCTAAATGGGCAGTGTAGGCGTCGTGGTTTTCGGTTGTTCTTGATCGGCGCCATCGTCTTTCAAGCTGTCTAAGGTGACGGAGGGATGCCGTTAGATCGGGTGAATACCAGGGTGCCTTCTTCCTTTTGCCAGACATTTTATTGCTGGAGGGGGCGTCGATTACCACATTGAGACTCTTGTTCCATAAGGATAGCATGTCTTCCAGGTTTTGTTCTGGTGGTCCTAGGAGAGGCTGTGCTCTCTCAAGGATCTCGTCTTTGTTAAATGGGCAGTAGCATTTGGACATTGAAGTGGGCGGTTCGTTTGCAGTAGGGGGCTATTGGGCATGGAGTGAGAGGGCATTGAGAATCTGATTAGACTGTGGTCAGACCATGGCACTGAGCTTAGTGAGAGATTGAACATGTGTGTGGGGTGGGTGGCTACCTGTGGTGCGAATATAAAATCAAGCATGTTTCCCTTGATGTGGGTGGGGGAGTCGACCAGTTGGGTATAGCCTAGCGCTTTAAGGGCGTTGAGGAAGGCTTCGGATTGGGTGTCTTGAAGGGCAGGGAGGTTAAAATTGCCCAATACCCAGTTTGCAGTACGTGGTTTGCTGGGGTTGCAAGCAAGGTCAGTGATTAAGGAGAGGTCATCTGGTGCCGGGGACGGTGCTCTGTATAGCAAGTTGATGGTGTAGTGTTTGTTTGCTATGGAGATGTAGTCGAGGTGAGGGGTGCTATTGGAGGTAATTAGCTGAAATTGTAGGTTGTCTTTGGTTAGGATAAGTGTTCCTCCACCTTTTCGGTCGGTTCTGTGACATGAGTGGATAGAGTAATTAGGGGGCACATATTGATGGAGGAGAACAGAATTCGAGGCTGACATCCATGTCTCTGTAACGCATAGGATGTCGAGCTTGTGAGTGGTTAGCATGTCAGTTATGTCCGGCCATTTCTTACTGATGGAACGGACGTTTATGAGAGCACATCTAAGGTCGCAGGGTGGGGTGTACTTCTCCTGCTGGGGGGAGTAGGACTGTTGGAGGGCGATATAAATGAGGTGGGGGTACGGCATATGTCCAGGTCTCTCTGTCTGGTGATGGGGGGGGTGCATGGTACTTTCTCCATGAACCATGTAGAATTGGGATGGGGTTATGAGAGGGGGTAAGGGCTTGAGAGCCGTGCATCAACGCAAGTATCATGCAGCAGCAGGCAAGGGTATAAGCTTATGTGAGATTAGAAGCAGAGAGAGACCATGTTCAGCAAGACCTCTGTTTCAGCCCAGCATTACTCATGGAACCGCGTGATGGCTGTGCCCTATCTAAGCCCCGAGGTTGCAGGGCATCAGACCAGGGATCATCCACTGAGAGCCATCCCCTGAAGAGCCAGACGACATTGGTGGCATCGTAGAGTGGTGATGCTGAAACCACTGGTAAGTCCCATGGTCACTGGCATAGGAGTCCACGGCGTGATGCCGAAGTCCCCTCCACTGTGATGATGATGCCGCTGGTCGTGGAACCAGTCTGAGTGCCATCAACCTCAGGACAGTTCCCGGCACTGGTCTCAGTTCTGTTTGGTATGGAGAGTCTCCCCTGCCAGTGCCTCTGGGTTGGAGCGCAGGGGCCCCAGGGTCCTTGCAGCGTCGGTGACCCAGCATGGGCCTGATGCCCAGAGGATCCTCAAGGTCTCCTCCGACTCAGAGTAGAAGTGGGAGACCAACGACGAGTCCCCCAGTACCCTCCTCCATTGGTATGTCCCTTTGGACCCCTCTCCTCTTTAGGACCATCGCAGGTTCCCGCCCGAGGACCTCTCCTTGGAGTTGATCAGGGACATGGCGAAGGCCCTTCAAGGCCCCTCTGAAGGAAACACTCACAGTGCCTGTCCCATCCCCCCCATCCTGGAAAGGCTTCTCTTCCACATGTGGGAATTCCCAGCCTCTGTGCCAATCATGAGGAGGCGGCTCGATTCCATGTATCCAATCTGCAAGAGCCCTGGGCTTCAGAAAACATAGCTGCCTCATAACTCCATGGTGGTGGAGTCGGCCATGCTCAAGATCAAGAACCAGAAGACGTACTTCTTGGTGCCCCGGGCAGGAAGACTTGCACCATGGATACCTTGGGCAGAAAGTGCTGCCAGGCATCGATGCTCATGGGCCAGATCCAGGCTTACCAGCTGTACGTGGGCATCTTCTTGCAGGACCTGGTGAGGAAACTCACTGGATTCTCGATTGGGCTGTCGGAGGAACCTCTTCAGCGGTTCCAGACCCTGACCTCAATGATCAAGGAGTGCTCCAAGTTCATCACTTGTTCGACCTATGAGTGGGTGGCCAGAATAGCTGCGGTGAGCATTAGTGCTTGCCACCAGGCCTGGCTACAGCCCTCTGACTTGGGGCTATGGGTTCAGGACAAGGAGAGGATTCTGCCAAGGAGAGAATCTCTTTGGTAAACCCATGACTGACAAGGCTGCTGAGCTGGAGCTTGAGTTCCTGACCAGGACCCGGCACTCCAAAAAGACCACTGACCCCGACAGAAGGCTTTGGGGATAAAGTCCCTATACCCGAAGAAGAGGAAGGCTTGCGGAAACTGCCCCCAGCACCCAGCCTTCCCAGCTCCCCAGCAGGCCAAGGGACAGGGACAAGGCCCGTATAAGCCTAAGACCCCCAAGCCCCATACGATACCCCACCTGCAACCAGGAGGAAGTTTTTGACTCCTTGGGCATAGCCTCTCCTCCCCTGTGAGGTCTAACTCTCCAGCACATGGGGGGCATCTGGTGTTCTATGTCAGTCGGTGGTCCAGCATCACCACCGACACCTGGGCCTGCCCTGCAGGTGGTGGGGGACGGTTACCTCCTCCATTTTAATCAGATTCCTCCTCTGTTCTTTCCAGGGGAGCTCCCAATGACTCCCCTTCACTGAGACCTACTCAAGCGAGATCTCGCCAGGCTCTTGACCGACAAGGCGGTGGAACTGGTCCCGCCCCACCTCAGAGGGGAGGGGTTCTACTCCCAGTAGTTCCTGGTTCCCAAGAGGATCGGCGGCTTTTAACCTCTTCTGGATCTTCAAGATCTCAACAGGTTCCTGGTGAATGAGAAGTTCAAAATGCTTTCTCTTGGAACGTTGCTGACCTACCTCTGGCAGGGAGATTGGCTATACTCCTTAGATCTCAAAGATGCGTACACACACTTCATCCATCCTCACCACCAGCAGTACCACCACTTCGTCATTGGAGGCTGCCAGTATGAGTACAGGGTCTTACCCTTCAGCTTGGCTTCGGCCCCAAAGGTGTTCACCAAGTGCCTGGCAGTAGTTGCTGCCTACTAATGGCTGCAGGGGGTGTTTGTCTTCCCCTACTTGGACGACTGGCTCGTCAAGGGCGGCACCACCATCATCGAATTTCAGCAGGCAGCATGCCGCACCATTCTCTGTCTAGAACAACTGGGGATTGTCATCAACTGCCACCAGACCAAGGTCTTACTCCCTCTCAACAGGGCCTGGTGCCTAGCCGCCTTTACAAAGGAGGTTCAGGGATGGAATTGTCCTCTGCCCAGCTCATGTTGCGCCTCCTGGGGCGGGTACATGGCCTCGACTGTGTACGTCATTACCAACACCCATCTTCACATGCATCCAAGCCAGTTGGGCCCTCTGCACTCAAAGGTCTCAGGCAACGGGGCACCTGCAGGACAGGATGACCATCACCCGTCCCCTTCACTGAGTGTCTCGACTGGTGGCAATAGCCACAGAATCTGCTGATGGGAATGCCCTTCCAAACCCCGACCCCTCAGGGGGTCCTCATCACGGATGCCTCCAAGTTGGGCTGGGGGGCTACTGCGGCAACCTCCACACTCAGGATCTGTGGTTGGCGTTGGAGAGCCTCCAGCAGATGAATTTCCTAGAGCTCTGAGCCATTGCCTATGCTCTCAGGGCCTTTCAGAACAACCTGATTAAGACACACAATTAGGTAGCGATGTTCTATGTCAACGAGCAATAGGGCATAGAAACATAGGCCTGTGGTCTTTTTCTGTCATCATTTTTCTATCTAGTCTGTACTTCCATATCAACAACTACAACAGGCCCCCCCCCACTGTTCCCTCTAAGCTGTGCGCATGTGCGCGCGCACACACCTCACTGAGCGAGCGCACATACTTTACAACAGAGCGCACAAAAATTACGTCTCTGATTCTGATAGAAAACAACACAGACGTCTTAAAATTTAAAAGTTATGATTGTAATTACTAGAAATTTCCCACTTCATTTAGTAATAGTCTATTTTCATTTAATTTGATTAAAATCAGTGTGGTGTACATACTGTATTCTGATGTGTAGTCAAATTTTAAAGTATATAACTCTGAGTGTCGTTATGTGGCGCACAAAAATGTAACTTTCCTTCAAAAGCTGCACACAGCTGATATTTTATGCGCACACAGCCTACAGAAAATTAGAGGGAACATTGCCCCCCCCCCTTTTTTTTTTTTTTTTGAGAGATCCTCTGTGTTTGTCCCATGCTTTTTTGAAATCAGATACTGTCCTCATCTCTACCACCTCCATTGGGAGACTATTCCACGGATCCACCACTCTTTCTGTAAAGAAATATTTCCACATATCACTCCTGAATCTATCCTCTTTCACCCTCATCCCATGTTCCCTCGTGGCAGAACTTGCTTTTAATCGAAAGAGGCTCTCCCCCTGTGCATTTATGCCACGGAGGTATTTAAACGTCTAAGTCGTATCACCTCTATCCCGCCTTTCCTCTAAGGTTGTACATATTAAGATCCTTCAGTCTGTCCTCATATGCTTTATAATGAAGACGACTAACCATTTTGGTAGTTGCCCTCTGTACTGACTCCATCCTGTTTATATCCTTTTGAGGGTGCGGTCTCCAGAATTGCACACAATACTCCAAATGAGGTCGCACCAAAGACATACAGAGGCACTATCACCTCCTTTTTTCTGCTAGCCATTCCTCTCCATATGCACCCAAGCATCCTTCTAGCTTTTGCTGTCGCCTTTTCTACCTGTTTAACTACTTTAAGATTGTCTGACACGACCATGCCTATGTCCCGCTCTTCTTTAGAGGACAAAAGTGCTTCACCCCCTATACTATATTGCTCTCTTGCATTGCTGCATTATATTTTTTAACATGTAATCCCAGCTGCCAAATTCTAGACCATTCTTCAAGCTGAGCTAGATCCCTCCTCATGTTATCTACACCTTCCTGGGTGTCTACTCTATTGCAGATTTTGGTATCATCCGCAAAGAGGCAAACATTACCCGACAGTCCTCCTGCTAAATCACTAACAAAGATGTTAAACAGAATCGGACCAAGGACAGATCCCTGGGGCACACCACTGGTAACTTCCATCTCCTCAGAGTGAGTTCCATTTATCTGTACCCTTTGTCGTCTCCCACTCAACCAATTTCTAAACCAAGCAGTAACTTTAGGGTCCATCCCTAGGGTGTTCAGTTTGTTTATAAGTAGCCTGTGAGGAACAGTGTCAAAGGCTATCTCCAGGAACAAGCAGGAATGAGTCTTCACATATGGGTACGTCGGTACCGACGGAGCCTGCACGGGAATGCTGCCCAGCTTCCAATCAGAAAGCTTTTGGCAGCATCCCTCGCGCCTGCGCGCTGACTTCCCGCCTTCTCCAGAGCCTCTCTTCAGTTTTCGTTTTTCCGCGGAGCCGGCAGGACGTCCTTCCTGTCACCGCAGAAACGTTTCTTTTTACTTACTTAATTTCTTTAGTTTTTTGTTTTCTTGTGGTCGCGGCTGTATTTCCCGCCGCCACCGGTACCGCCGGTGGATTTTTGCCTAAATTCTGAGAAACTTTTTCTTCAGTTTTTTCTGCCTTAACTTGTTAGGCCTACCAGGCCTCCTGGAGCCTTCTTTTCCTAAGAAGTGCATTCGATGTGGAAACACTTGTTTCCTTTTAGACTCCAATAACTGGTGTCTCAATTGTCTAGGTCCTGACCCTTTTTCCCCTGACATGTCAGGAGATATTTTTGTGAGGAAACCTTCAGTTTTTAAAGTTTCCCTCGATGCCGTTTTTTCCTCGGCAGTGAGGGTACCCGGTTTCTCCATTTCACAGGATCAGGTAACCCACAAACAGTCTGTTAAGACTAGTCAATGCTTGAGTGGTATGTCCCATGCCCAGCATGGTGACGGCTCCGGCCTTACCCTCAAGAATCCATTGGCATTACCCCTGCGGGAGTCTATGGGCTCCAAAGCGTTAAAGGGGTTTCTCCAGGACCAAGCAGGAAGTCAGTCCTCACATATGGGTGACGTCGGCGCCGACGGAGCCTTCGCGGAGCAATTTTCCCCAGCTTTCAAAGAAAGCCTTTGGGAATTGCAGCGCGCATGCGCGGTCTCCTTCCCGCCCAAGGGTGCCATCTTAGCCAGTCTTCTTTTTTCCGCGGAGCCCTACAGACGTACCCGTCGTGTCCCCGCTGAAAAAGTTGATTTTAGTGATTTATTTCTTTTTCTTTCTTCGGTTCGACGCCGGTCTTTTTCCTGCCCGGACTCGCGACGCCGTTGCGAGTCCTTCTGTTATTTTTCGGTTTTTCTGATTTTTGGTCAGTTTCGTTTTTCGATTTTTCGCTGGCAGCCCGGTCCTTTGACCTTGCAGGGGCCCTTTTTCCCCCGATGGCTGCCAGTGGTTTCAAGCGGTGTGTTCAGTGTGACAGAAATATACTCACTGACACACATGATAATTGCCTCGGCCCGGATCACGAAGAACTGATCTGTGGGGCCTGCGGCAAAATGTCCTCCAAAAGCGTTAAGGAGTCGGCGGCACCAGCGCGAACGAATCTTCGCTGACCCCGGCCGTACCCGGACCTCGTCGGAGGCCTCAGCGTCCAGAGGTTCCAGCTCTGACCATCGCCGAAGTTCCTCAGACAGGGGTTCTCCCTCTGGGGACCATCGACGGAAGGTAAAACCCGCAAGGGCGGCGTCGGTGGACGCTCCTGGCTCCGCGAGGGCGAGGTCGCATAGCCCCGATAGCCGTCCCGGGTCTTTGGAGAAGGAGCACCTCCCGAAGCGACCTCGTCTGGAGTCGGAGTTGCCTGCTCGGGTAAGTCCTGTAGTCCTCCTGGACTCACCTCCGAGGGGTCCGACGTCGGGCCCGACGCCGTCGGGGCCCGAGTCGGGGGCTGCTGGGTCACCTGAGGTCGGACTCAGGTTGACGGCCTTGGAGAGCAGACTATCTGCCTTCATGGACCAGCAGCGGGCACTGCTCGCTGGCGCCGCTGCCCCGACCGCCGGGACGTCGACGTCTAAGTCGACCCCGGAGACCGAGCCGATCCTCGAGTCCATGCGAACTCGAGTCGATCCTCGGTCGAGGTCACCCTCGGCCTCCCGTTCGGGACCGAGGTCGTCGACGCCGACTCCCTCGGTGTCGGGGCAGCCGACGCCTCCGCCTGCCCGAGCCGACCCCACCGATTCCTCCTCGGAGTCGGCCTGGGAGTCTGAAGAGGAAGAGTCACCTGATTCGTTTCGGACTCGGTGTGTCCCCTCGGACTCACCTGAGTCCGAACCTCGGAAGCAGTCCCCTCCGGAGGATGCCTGGTTCTCGGACTTCGTCAGGGATATGGCCAAGGCTTTGGCCTTCCCTGCGGATCCCGAGGAGGAGCCTCGAGCCGAAGAGCTCGACGCCCTTCAGTATGACTCTCCCGCCAGGGAACACTTTACTGTACTGGTTCCTCCCATGCTGGAACGACTACTCTTCCGCATGTGGGAGAGTCCGGCATCGTCGCCGGTATTAAGCAAGCGGGTCGATTCCATCTATCGAGTCCGCAAGAGCCCCGGCTTCCAAAAAGCACAGCTACCGCACCATTCCATGGTAGTGGAATTGGCCATGCATAGGCTTAAGAGCCAGAAGATGCACTCCTCGGTGCCTCCTGGCAGGGAGGCCCATAACCTGGATGGCCTCGGTAAGAAGTGTTTCCAGGGCTCTATGCTTGCTTGTCGGGTCCAGACCTACCAGCTCTACATGGGCATGTATCTCAGAGACCTGGCTAAAGAGGTAGCCGGATTCTCCGCTGGGCTGTCCGAGGAACCTTTGCGGAGGTTCCTGGCCTTGACAACTGGTATTCGGGAATGCTCCAAATTCATGTCCCGAGCAGCCTATGATGGCTTTGAAGCATCGGCTCGTGTGGCCGCAGCCGGCATCGGTGCCCGCCGACAGGCTTGGCTTCAGTCGTCTGACCTTGAACCCTGGGTGCAGGACAAGTTGGTCGATGTCCCCTGCCGAGGTGAGAACCTCTTTGGCAAGCCCATGGCTGAAAAGGCTGCACAAATCGAGACGGAGACTCTCACCAGAACTAGGCTTTCTAGGAAGACCTCCGCCCCTTCCCAGAAAAAGAAGGGCTCGGGAAAGAAGTCCTTTTACCCGAGAAAGGCGGCTGCCTATAAACACTACCCTAAATATCAGGCCTCCGCAGCTCCCCAACAGGGTCAGCAGGCCAAGGGACGGGGTAACGGGTCCCGTAGGCAGCAAGCCCCCAAGCCTGCACCACCGGCCCCTGCTCAGCAGGGTGGGGGTTTTTGACTTCATCAGCATAGCCTCTCCCCCTCAGCTGGTTCCTCCCAGCAACGGAGGCCGGCTGGTTCACTTCGCCCACAGGTGGTCCAACATCACTTCAGATGCCTGGGTGCTTCAAGTCGTAAGAGAAGGCTATCTTCTCCACTTCCACCAGGTCCCTCCCTCCTATTTCCCGGGAGAACCTCCACGACTCCCTCTGCACAGGGACTTACTCCTTCAGGAGTTAGCAAGTCTTCTTCAGGAATAGGCTGTGGAACCGGTGCCCCACCACCTGAGAGGTCAAGGCTTTTATTCCAGGTATTTCCTAATACCAAAAAGAACAGGAGGCCTCAGACCCATCCTGGACTTGCGCAACCTCAACAAGTTCCTCGTGAGGGAGAAGTTCAAGATGCTTACCCTTGGAATCCTTCTGCCCTACCTCCAGCAGGGAGATTGGCTATGCTCCTTGGATCTAAAAGATGCCTACACGCACATCCTCATCCACCCAAGCCACCGCCAATACCTAAGGTTTGTGGTGGCAGGGAATCATTACCAGTACAGAGTACTGCCCTTTGGCCTATCCTCCGCACCACGAGTCTTCACAAAATGTCTCGCGGTGGTGGCGGCTTATCTCCGGCTTCACGGCCTCTATGTCTTTCCGTACCTCGACGACTGGCTCATCAGAGCATCGTCCTCTCCGGAAGTCACAAATGCCACACACCGCACTGTGACTCTTCTGCAGTACTTGGGCTTTGTCATAAACTTCGCAAAGTCCACTTTGCTCCCCTCGCAAGATCTCGAGTTCATCGGCGCAAGACTGCACACTCTTCAGGCACGAGCCTTCCTGCCTCTCGACAGGGCTCAACGACTCATGGACCTAGCCAGCCGTTTTCGCAGCCAGTCCCTGGTCTCAGCCAGGCGCTTCCTGCGACTACTCGGCCATATGGCTTCCACCGTCCACGTGACCCCCAATGCCCACCTGAATATGCGGCCGGCTCAATGGTGCCTTCGCAAGCAGTGGCAACAAGCCACGGGCGGCCTAGCCGACTTAGTGCGCGTCTCCGGGCCGCTGGCCTCTTCTCTACAGTGGTGGCTTCATCGGCCGAACCTGGTGCTCGGAATGCCTTTTCAGTCACCTCAGCCGGCTCAAGTGCTGACGACCGATGCTTCTCTCCTAGGATGGGGAGCGCATTGCCAAGGGGCATGTACTCAAGGTCTCTGGACCACGTGGGAGTCTGCTCAGCAGATCAACTTCCTGGAGCTCAGGGCAATCCGTCTGGCTCTCAAGGCTTTCTCCCACCTGACTTCTCACCAGTCCGTCCTTCTCCAGACGGACAATCAAGTTGCCATGTTCTACGTGAACAAACAGGGAGGCACGGGCTCCTTCCTTCTCTGTCGGGAAGCACAGAAGCTCTGCTCTTGGGCCGTCAGCCACGGCATCCTTCTCAAAGCAGTTTATCTCCCAGGCCACGAAAATTGCCTGGCGGACAAACTCAGCAGGATCCTCCAGCCGCACGAGTGGCGCCTGGATCCCTTGGTAGTCCAGAAGCTTTTTCTGAAGTGGGGCCTCCCCACGATGGATCTCTTTGCCAGTCCTCTCAACCGGCAACTTCCTCGCTTCTGCTCGCGTCAGCCGCATCCACTTCGAGTAGCGGCGGATGCTTTTCTGCTCTCATGGTCGAAGAGCCTTCTGTATGCCTTTCCTCCCATCCCGCTAGTCTCTCGAACTCTTTTCAAGGTTCTCCGAGACAAAGCTTCCATGATCCTGGTAGCTCCTCGCTGGCCCAGACAGCCGTGGTTTCCACTCCTGCTGCAATTAGCGGTAGAGGATCCGTTCCCTCTGGGGTTTCAACCAGATCTCCTGACACAGGATCAGGGGTCCCTGCTACACCCCAACCTCAGATCTCTACATCTGATAGCCTGGCTGCTGAAAGGGTAGTCCTTGCCCCCCCTTCTGCTGCCGGCAGAGGTGGAAGAGGTCATCCTAGCTTCTCGGCGACCTTCTACCCGCAAATGCTACGCCCTTAAATGGCGTCGCTTTTCCTCTTGGTGTACCCAACAGTCTCAGGATCCCTTCTCCTGCTCGGTGTCGGTGATCTTGCAGTACTTGCTCTACCTCTCTAATCTGGGACTTAAGTCCAACTCCGTCAAAGTTCACCTCAGTGCTCTTTCAGCACATCATGTGCAGGTGGACGGCAGACCTCTTTCCAGCGACCCTCTCGTAGCGAGGTTTCTCAGAGGTCTCCTTCTACTTAAACCACCTCTGCGCCCGCCAGCACCTGACTGGGATCTGAATGTGGTGTTACAGCGGATCACCTGTCCGCCTTTTGAACCTATGGCTACCTGTTCTCTCTCCGTTTTCTTTCTTGGAAAACTTTATTCCTGATAGCCCTCACTTCCGCTAGACGCGTAAGTGAATTGCAGGCCCTCGTGTCTGATCCCCCTTACACTCGGTTCTACAAAAATAGGGTAGTCCTACGGACTCACCCAAAGTTTCTTCCAAAAGTGGTCTCCCCTTTTCACATCAATCAGGAGGTGGTACTTCCGACCTTCTTTCCCAGGCCACACTCCAGCCGAGCTGAAATGGTCCTGCATACCCTGGACTGTAGAAGGGCATTGAACTTCTACCTTGACCGTACGCGGGAGCACCGTAAAGCTGCTCAGCTTTTTGTGTCTTTTGACCCCAATAAATTGGGGCTCCCGGTCTCCAAGCGTACTCTGTCCATCTGGGTTGCTGACTGCATCGCTTGGGCTTATGGGGCAGCCAGACTCTCGTTAGAAAGTCGAGTCACGGCTCATTGTGTTCGGGCGAAGGCTACGTCAGTGACTTACCTCCGCTCTGTTCCGCTGGCAGACATCTGCCGGGCCGCTACTTGGTCTTCGAGCCAGACTTTTGCGGTCCATTACTGCCTCGAGAGGGAGTCCCGCAGGGACAGTGCTTTCGGACAGGCAGTCCTCCGAAATCTCTTCGAGGTTTGAGCAACTCCTACCCTCCATCCCGGATGGGGGCTACCGGTGGGTAATAATTCAGTGAAGATTCCTTCCTTCTGTGCCGCTGAGCTAGAGGGAGCTCATTTTTGTGCTTAGGATCTCCGGTAGCCTTAAGCTTGGGAGTCCCATATGTGAGGACTGACTTCCTGCTTGGTCCTGGAGAAAGCGTAGTTACTCACCTGTAACAGGTGTTCTCCAGGAGCAGCAGGAATCAGTCCTCACAACCTTCCCTCCTCCCCGTGGAGTTGCAATCATCTGCTTAAGCTTTTTTGCAAATTTTTATGCTGTCTTTTAGCTATGTCATCAGACTGGCTAAGATGGCACCCTTGGGCGGGAAGGAGACCGCGCATGCGCGCTGCAATTCCCAAAGGCTTTCTTTGAAAGCTGGGGAAAATTGCTCCGCGAGGGCTCCGTCGGCGCCGACGTCACCCATATTTGAGGACTGATTCCTGCTGCTCCTGGAGAACACCTGTTACAGGTGAGTAACTACGCTTTAAGGTTGTTCCTGGGGCTCACCCCTCATAGAACATACCTGAGCCATGCTCGGGGGTGGTATCCGCTTCGAGCGGTACCGATCCCCCGGCATCGGCACCGGTGTCGAGTGTTCCACTCTTCACCAGGGATCGTCATCTGGCGTCCTCGGTACCTTCGGGGCCGATCAATACGCTTCAGATTGACTTCTCTCGATCCCCACCGTGTCCGGTGGTGGTATCCGCTTCGAGCGGTACCGATACCCTGGCATCAGCACCGGTGTCGAGTGTTCCACTCGCCACCAGGGATCGTCCTCAAGCGTCCTTGGTACCTTTGGGGCCGATCGATACGCTACGCATGGACATTTCTATATCCCAGCCATGCTCGGAGACGGTACCGCCGTCGAGCGGTTCCAATGCCCTGGCTACGACATCGGGATGCAGTAACCTGTTTCTCGCAGGTGGGTATCATCGGGTATCCTCAGTACCTTCGGGACCGATCGATGTAACCCAGACTGCTTTATCGGTATCGGCATCGCCGATACTGCCACTGACGTCGGTACCCTCGAGGCATGCATCGATAGACTCGCTTCCATCGATGCCGAGTCTTGAATCGATTTCTAGTCTCGAGGACTGGGTACCGACGCGTCCTGGAACCGACTCCGCTCGCTTCCAGATAAGCAGTTCCGCAGATCCTAGCTATAACTCTAAACTCATGATCTCGGTACCACTGCAGCAGTCCCCGATGACAACTTTGACCGCTGGTCCTGTATCACAATCGATGTCGATGCCTCCGTTGGAACCGATACCTGGCATTGCTGATGCAGTACCTACTGCCTCTGAGTTAACACGCCAGTATCCCGGTCCATCTACTATGTCTCTTGCTTCACACCATGGTACGTCCTCTGGTGCTCAGCCTCTTTCTTTGGTCTTACCAGGGATGGTTCCCATAGGGGATCAGTCTTTTCAGACTTTTCTCCGAGACATGGCAACCTTTCTTAATATCTCTATCCCTGGTTGTGCTGATACTCATAGCCCACCGGCACAAATGGAAAATATCATGCTTCCTTTACATCCTGCTCTGCAGGATCTCCTTCTGAGGGTTTGGAAATCGCCCTTACCGCTTCCTCTAGCTTCCACAGCTACTGAGGTTCGGTACCGAGTGCCTCCCTCTCCAGGATTTCAGAAGCCACAACTTCCTCATCGTTCCCTGGTAGTAAAATCAGCACTGAGGAAGGCTAAGAGCAAGAAGATGCATTCTTCTTTTTCGCCAGGTCGTTCTTCAAGAACACTCGATGCTTTTGGTCGTCAAGCCTTCCAAACATCTATGCTGGCCTCCAGAATTCTTTCATATATTTTCCACATGAGTCTAACACTCCAGGAGGTCACAGAGAAATTGTCTCTCTTGACCCCTTTTTTGCCAGAGCCGAAGGCTACTGATTATTCCTTGCTCATCAATCATAGCCGGAATATATCCTGGTTTCTGTCTCTGGCTTCTATAGACTCTTTTGAGTCTGTTAGCAGATCCTCTGCTATTGCCATGGCAGCATGTCGCAGAGCCTGGCTCGAAGCTTCAGACTTGAATAGACGGGCACAAACTATACTGGCTCATTCTCCTTGTACAGGAGACGGTCTTTTTGGTAAGGAGGCTTTACGTCAGGTTGCTCAATGCTCCACTGACTCTCCTTCCACTACAGACCATTCTAAGCCATCCCATTCTTCGAGGGGTAGGAAATGTCCTACCAAACCTTCTTTCCCTAAGAAAAGAAAGTTTCATTCCTCTCCTGCCCATCATTCAGAGGTACCTAAGCAAGGGACACCTCAGCCTAGTCTGAAGTCCTCCAGCTCTGGCCACTCTCAGCATTCCCAACAACCATAGGGGCTGAGAATTATAGTCTGCAGTTCACTTCTACCTATTAGAAGTTGCTTCAATGTGCTTTTCTTTCTCAGTGTACTAAGATGTCGGAACATTCTTGTTCAGGGACTACGCACTTCTCCTTTACTCTCTAGAGGAGCAGTTACTACTATCCCCTGATAGTTCTGTCCCACTTTGAACATTTTTTTCCTTCAAGTTGCGCTTACCCTGAGGGTACGTCACCCTCCACTTACTTGCCTACCCTCTCTACAGGACTTCTTCCTGGTTGAGAGGTACCATACTGAGAAGCTTCTTAGCACGCTTATTCCTCAGAAAGAGACAGGAGATGCCTCCTCTCCTTCCTTGTCTCTTATTCTTAAATGGGCACAGTACAATCTCTCTGCTGGTTTCTATCACCAGCTGTGCCTGCAGGAGTTACAATGATTGTGTTACTGGTACTTTTTAGTTCCAGTCCCTTGTTCCAAGGTTTATCTAGCCTCAGTAGTGATTCCAGGCTGCTCCTCAGCTATCTTGGATCCTCCTACTTTTTGGCTTTTCACAATCTTCCTCCATCTCCTCTCTTAGGATATGGCAATACCACTGACTTCAGTCAGTTTATCTCCTCTTTCTCCTGCACAATGCTCTCTGCACTCTCAGAGAAGCTTTCTACTATGAGGGCCTTATTTTAGAGCATTGACCTTATCTCTGAAGCTATCAGTAGGGAAAAGCTTAATTCCTTCCCATGCCTATGAGGGTTCTCCAAACCCTCTGGTCTGGGCTGTTGGTATGATATATAAGTTCTTCTGCGTGAAGATCCAAGGCTGATGTTTACGCATGCTCCCTCTGGGTCCCTCCAGCAGGTCCCTCTGATATCTTCTTGCGTTGCTGAACATCTGCCATGTCAGTGTTCTTTGCAACTCCCGCCTTGTTCTTTACAGACTGATATCATCATCTGTTCTCACGCAAACATCATATTATCTTACTGGATTCCCTCAATCCATGGAAATAGATTCTTTACACATATCCCAAGTGGGTTCACCCTCTTGTGGAGCAGAGAATCTTTTCTTTTATATTCCCCATATACAACTATGGGGCTGGGTGGTAGATATGTATCTTAAATCTCTATCTTGTATGTAGCATCTCCATATATGTCTACATACCTATCTCATTACCCTGGTGGTGCAATTCCATGCCCCACCAATGTATATATATTTCCGTATATCATATATATATATATATATATATATATATATATATATATATATATATATATATATATATATATATATATATTGATACATTTCTCCACCCATATCCTAATATACACATATGGACATATGTATATATCTATACATATATATATATTCCATCCACATATATATATGTGTCTGTTGGAGGGCTTCTCAAGGGTTGATATGTCTTACACACTATAACCCTTACTGTCTATACTAAATGTTTTACCTTCTAGAGGGTTTAGACAGTCTATCGCCCTACTTGCATACCATATTATGATGCAGGAACTGTTAGGCACCAATAACTACTGTGGTGCTAACATCTTCCATTTTTTCGTTAAGTCCTTGAAGCATCAAGCTTCAATATTTTTTCCTATCTCTCGCCAGCTAGGAAAAATAGTGTACATCTTTATCTTGAGTAGACAACTGTTCTCCTTGGGAATAGGGTTTTTTTCCACTCCCCTTCTTCCTGCCAGGACTGGGCTAGTTCTCTACCTCCGTCAGTCTTCTTCCTTTAGCCTTCATTGTTAATGACTTTATGCCTAAAGGAGTTTTCAGCTTTTTCCCATAAAGCTTTCCATTGAAGACCTGACGTCTAATCCTACCCAGTTGACACCTGGATCGTCTGCTACCTCCAGGTCTGGACCTTCATCCTCACTGCTGTGAGGTCACTTTGAAGATTCCGCCACTGCTTATCCAGTAGACTCCATCATGCTCTCGACTTCCTACGACTCAGTAGGTAAGCTGCATATTTTAAGTGTACATTAAATGTGCTTAATGTTACTTATCATATATACCAAGGACTTCTCCCCTATAGTCCTTGGCTATGCTGTTTCTTTCCTCACAGCTCCTTTATTGTCAACTCCTGCCCTCCATCCCACGAAGGATGCCGGGAATTCCTGGAGACAAAATGCATCCTTGGCCGAGGCCTCTGCATTTTTATGGGATCTCCCCCTGGCATCCCTAGCTAGGGAGTCCCCATATGTGAAGACTCATTCCTGCTTGTTCCTGGAGATAGCACAGTTACTTACCTGTAACAGGTGAGCTCTGGGAACAGCAGGAATTAGTCTTCACAACCCTCCCACCTCCCCTGGGAGTTGCATCTCTTTATCTTCTCGCCTTTGTCTCAGCTTTGAAACTCAACTGAAGAGAGGCTCTGGAGAAGGCGGGAAGTCAGCGCGCAGGCGCGAGGGATGCTGCCAAAAGCTTTCTGATTGGAAGCTGGGCAGCATTCCCGTGCAGGCTCCGTCGGTACCGACGTACCCATATGTGAAGACTAATTCCTGCTGTTCCCAGAGATCACCTGTTACATGTAAGTAACTGTGCTTTCTCCAGGACCAAGCAAGAAGTCAGTCCTCACATATGGGTGACGTCGATGGAGCCCTTGCGGAGCATTTCCCCAGCTTTCCATGAAAGCCTTTGGAAATGCAGGCACACATGCGCGGTTCCCTTCCTGCCTAAAGGTGCCATCTTGCTCAGTCTCTCTTTTTCTGTGAAGCCCGTCGGACGTGTGTCCTAGTCCTCCCGGAAAATAGTTGGATTTTTTTCGCGATTCCTTCGCTATTTTTTCTCCGGTTCGACGCCGGTTCCCCTCCCGCCGGGTTCGGTACACCGGTATCGAGCCCGATCTTATTTTTTTCAGTTTTTGCCCATCGTGGCTGGCGTTTGCACCCTTTTTTTTTTTCTTTTTCCCTGGAAGGCCGGTCCTTTGACCTCGCGGGGACTCTTTTTTTTTTCCCCAATGGCTTCCAGTGGTTTCAAAAAGTGTGATCGGTGCAAGAAACTAATGCCTCTCACCGACACACACGACTGCTGCCTTCGGTGCCTGGGTCCTGACCACGATCCTAAGATCTGTGGACCATGTGGAAAGATGTCTTCCAAGGCACTTCGAAGTCGTCAGCACCAAAAGGAAAGGCTTTTCTCTGACTCGGCCTCTGGCCGGGCCCGGACCTCGTCTGAGGCCTCGACATCTCGGGAATCGGATCCCGAGCACCATCCGGGCTCCTCGGACAGGGGGTCCCCCGACCGGGAAAGAAAGAGGAAGAAGCGGCTCATGAGGGCGTCGTCGGAGGAGGTCCCTGGCTCCTCGGGAGCTAGGTCTCAGACCCCCGACCATCGCCCCGTGCCCGTGGAACAGGAGAAGCCTCCAAAAGTACCTCATGTGGAGCCAGAGTCTGCTGGGCACATAAGTCCTGTAGTCCTCGTGGACTCTCCTCCCAGAGAGCCAACGTCGGGCCCGGCACCGCCGGGGCCCGAGTCGGTGGCTGCTGAGTCTCCTGAGCTGGGTCTCAGGCT
Source organism: Ichthyophis bannanicus (assembly GCA_033557465.1). NCBI lineage: Eukaryota > Metazoa > Chordata > Amphibia > Gymnophiona > Ichthyophiidae > Ichthyophis > Ichthyophis bannanicus. The sequence continues at coordinate 694,091,643 of CM066032.1, read as the reverse complement.
GACAACCTTGGAGTGAAGATTGTCTGCCTTCATGGAACAGCAGCGGGCACTGATGGCCAGCCTGTCTGGCGCATCTGCCCCGACCAGTGGGACATCGAAGTCGACCCCGTAAACCGAGCCGATACTCGAGACCATGAAGGCTCGAGGTCGACCTCGGTCGCGGTCTCCTTCGACCTCCCGTTCAGGACCGAGGGTGTCGACGCCGGTGCCTTCGGCGTCGGGGCGGGTGCTCACAGGCCCCGCGCGGTCGGACCCCGATTCCTCATCGGACGAGTCCCCCTGGGAGACGGAGGACGAGGAGTCCCCCGACACCTTCAGGACTCGGTGCATCCCGTCGGACTCACCGCAGTCTGAGCCCCGGAGTAGATCCCCTCCGGAGGATAACCGGTTCTCGGAGTTCTTCTGGAATATGGCCACTGTGTTGGCTATCCCTGCGGACCCCGAGGAGGAGTCTCGAGCCGAGGAGCTTGAGGCCCTACAGTATGACTCTCCTCCGAAGGAGGCCTTTACTGTTCCGGTTCCTCCAATGCTGGAACGGCTCCTCTTCCGGATGTGGGAGGCACCGGCCTCGGCGCTGGTTCTAAGCAAGCAGGTCGATTCTATCTATCTACTCCAGAAGAGCCCTGGCTTTCAGAAGGCGCAGCTACCACACCATTCCATGGTGGTGGAATCGACCATGCATCGCCTGAAAAGTCAGAAGATGCACTCCGCTGTGCCCCCTGGCAGGGAGGCCCGGAACCTGGATGGTTTTGGTAGAAAGTGCTTCCAGGGCTCGATGCTTGCTTGCCGTGTCCAGTCTTGCCAGCTGTACATGGGCATGTACTTGCGGGACCTGGCAAAGGAGCTTGCCGGGTTCTCTGCTGGTCTCTCCAGGGAACCCTTGCAGAGGTTCAAGTCCTTGTCCTCGGGGATACGGGAATGCTCCAAGTTTATGTCCCGCTCTGCCTACGATGGCTTCGAGGCTTCGGCCGTGTGGCGGCAGCCAGCATCGCGGCTCGACGTCAGGCATGGCTGCAGTCATCGTACCTCGAGCCATCGGTTCAGGACAAGTTGGTCGATGTCCCTTGCCGAGGTGAGAACCTTTTTGGCAAGCCCATGACCTAGAAGACCGCACAGCTCGAAACCGAGCACCTCACGAGGACAAGGCTTTCTAGAAAGACTTCTGCCCCATCTCACAAAAAGAAGGGCTCGGGTAAAAAGCCCTTTTACCCAAGGAAGGGCACTGCCTACAAGCAGTACCCACAGTACCAGGCCTCCCAAGTTTCCCCTCAGGGTCAGCAGGCCAAGGGGCAGGGTAATGGGCCCCGTAAGCAGAGGACTCCCAAGCCTCCGACCCCTGCTCCCACTCAGCAGGGTGGGGGGTTTTGACTCCTTAGGCATAGCCTCTCCGTCCCTGCTCTCCCAACTCTGCACAGGCGGTCGACTTGCCCTGTTTGCCCACAAGTGGCCACTCATCACTGGAGACAGTTGGGTGCTAAGCATTGTCCACAAGGACTATATGCTGCACTTCCAACAGCTGCCTCCTCCATACTTTCCAGGGGAGCCTCCAAGGCCTCCCCTGCACACAGATCTTCTCCTTCAGGAGCTCCAAGGTCTGTTGCGGGACAAGGCAGTGGAGCCTGTGCCTCCCCACCTCCAAGGTCAAGGGTTCTACTCTAGGTACTTCCTCGTACCCAAAATAACCGGTGGCCTCTGGCCTATTCTCGACCTCAGAAATCTCAACAAGTTCCTAGAGAAGGAAAAGTTCAAGATGCTTACTCTTGGAACACTTCTGCCCTACCTCCAGCAGGGAGATTGGCTATGCTCCTTAGATCTAAAGGATACGTACACTCACATCCTCATTCATCCAGACCACATAAAGTACCTCAGGTTCATTGTGGGAGGAAACCATTATCAGTACAGGGTACTGCCTTTTGGCCTCACCTCCGCTCCCAGGGTCTTTACCAAATGCCTGGCAGTGGTGGCGGCCTACCTGAGAAATCAGGGAATCTTTGTCTTCCCCTATCTGGACGACTGGCTCATCAGGGGTCAGACGTGCCAGGAGGCCAGACAAGCCATCCTCCGAACTATTGCTCTTCTTCAAAATCTGGGGTTTGTCATAAACCTCGCAAAGTCCACTTTGCTCCCCTCCCAGAACTTGGAGTTCATAGGGGCAAAGTTAGAGTCTCTGCTGGCAGAGGTGTTCTTGCCAGAAGACAGAGCCCAAAGACTGATGAACTTGGCAAACCAGTTTCTCAGCAGGTCACTGGTCTCCGCCAGACTCTGCCTGAGGCTTCTTGGCTACATGGCTTCGACGGTACATGTGACCCCCAATGCCAGGCTCCATATGAGAAAAAATCAATTATACCCTATCCCAGTGCAAAAATCACATAAACATAAACCCGAGATATAAAGTAAACCTTAAAAGTGAAGCAATCAATTTTTTGTCGGAGCAGCTACCACAGTGAGGGGAAAGGGAACTACCCCAAACCACTGTAGCCAATCCTTTTTAATCAAATATTAAAATGCTTTATGCAAGTGCTTAAAAATACACTTATCTGAAATGTGTCGGCGGTATCCAACTCCCGCAACAAAATTGCAATAATAAAGAAACAGGCCATGAAGACTAGTCAGCCAGCATCAGGAACGACGTGTCACGTTTCGGGGTAGAAAACAATGCCCCTGCATCAGGTTCCAGCCTTGTCTAGCCGAAGCAGCCTTGAAGAGCGTCTTCAACCTAACGGTTTTTATCATGAAGAACTAGGCAAGTGCCCGGATGAGGACCAGCCCAAAAATATGTACAGGCCAATCAGAGCAGCAAGAGGGAGGAGCACCACTCAGCGCCGCCCTCTCACACAGCTGATCAATGTACATAACTGGTCAGCCCGCAAAAACACCAAAAAAGTGTCAGAAAATGTCAAAAAACCAAGTCAAAGGATTGTGTGCCAGTCTATTTGTTGTTTTAACCCCCCAAGAGTAACAGTCTTTAACCGATAAATCCAACGTTGTTCCAACACTTGTAAAACTTGAAGCCGACCCCCCCCCCCCCCCCCCGCGGATTTACTGGAACAAAATCCAAAATCCAGAAGATTGTTACTCCTGGGGGGTTAAATCAACAAATAGACTGGCACACAGTCCTTTGACTTGGTTTTTTGACATTTTCTGACACTTTTTTGGTGTTTGGCTACAGTGGTTTGGGGTAGTTCCCTTTCCCCTCACTGTGGTAGCTGCTCCGACAAAAAATTGATTGCTTCACTTTTAAGGTTTACTTTATATCTCAGGCTCCATATGAGGCCTGCACAGTGGTGCCTTCAAACTCGGTGGTCTCAGGCCACAGGCAGCCTCAGAGACAGAATAAGGGTGTCCAGACAATTTCTGAACTCCCTCCGCTGGTGGCTGCATCCACCCAATCTGCTGCAAGGCGTGCCTTTTCAGATTCCTGGGTTCACAGTGGTGTTGACCACGGATGCCTCCCTGCAGGGCTGGGGGTCACATTGTCTAGGCATGTGCACCCAGGGCCTGTGGGTCCCCCTGGGAGGCTGCACAGCAAATCAATCTACTGGAACTCAGGGCTATTCGGTTAGCCCTCAAGACTTTCTCTCAAACACTGGCTCATCAGTCTGTCCTGGTTCAAACAGACAACCAAGTAGCCATGTTTTATGTGAACAAGCAGGGCGGAACTGGGTCCAGGCTCCATTGTCAGGAGGCACAGGACCTTTGTTTGTTTGCTCTCAGACACAACATGCTCCTCAGGGCTGTGTATCTACCTGGCCAGGAAAACTACCTGGCCGACAGGTTGAGCAGGATTCTGCAGCCCCACGAATGGCAGCTCCATCCTTTGGTGGTTCAGAAGATTTTCCTGAAATGGGGACTTCCATCCATAGATCTGTTTACCAGTCCACTGAACAAACAGCTGCCAAAGTTCTGCTCCAGGCAACCGCATCCTCTGCGGATAGCAGCAGATGCTTTTCTGATTCCATGATCACAGGGCCTCCTGTATGCGTTTCCTCCCACGCCCTTGATGGCCCGAACTCTGTTCAAAATTCTTCAAGGCAAGGCCTTGGTCCTCCTGGTTGCTCCCAGATGGCCGAGACAGCCTTGGTTTCCACTTCTGCTTCAGCTGGCAGTGGATCCCCCACTGCTTCTGGGGTTGCAACCCGACCTTCTCTCTCAGGATCAGGGTTCCCTTCTGCACCCCAATCTCAAAGCTCTCAATTTGATGGCCTGGAGGCTGTAAGGGTAGTTTTGGTTCCCTGGGGCCTAACTCAGGAAGTTGAGGAGGTTGTCCTAGCCTCTAGGAAGCAGTCCACTAGGAAAACCTATGCCCTGAAATGGAAAAGGTTTTCTGTGTGGTGTCAGCTACGTACAGAAGATCCTTTCTCCTGTGCTGTACCAGTAGTGCTTCAGTACCTACTGCACTTATCAAATCAGGGACCTAAGTCCAATTCTGTTCGGGTCCACCTCTCAGCTCTAGCAGCTCACCACTCACTGGTGGAAGGACATTCTCTTGTCGGTTCACCCCCTGGTGTCCCAGTTTCTCAGAGGCTTGCTCTTGCTCAAGCCTCCAATCCGTCGTCCTGCTCCTGAGTGGGAGTTAAATGTGGTCTTGCAGCAACTGACTCGCCCACCTTTTGAGCCGATGGCTACTTGTCCTCTCCGCTTCCTGTCCTGGAAGACACTCTTCTTGGTAGCCCTAACCTCGACCAGGCGAGTGAGTGAGCTTCAGGCCCTGGTCTGTCACAGGCCTTACACCTGCTTCTATAGGAACAGGGTAGTCCTTAGGACTCATCCAAAGTTCCTACCAAAAGTTGTCGTCTCCTTCCACCTTAACCAAGAGGTGATTCTTCCAACATTCTTCCCTAGGCCTCATGCAAGCCAGGCTGAAGCAGTTCTGCATACCCTGGACTGTAGGAGGGCCTTATCCTTGTACCTTGACCGTACGCAGGGACATAGAAGGGCTACTCAGCTCTTCATATCTTTTGACCGTAATAATTTGGGGTTAGCTGTGTCCAAGCGTACCTTGTCCACCTGGGTGGCTGACTGTATCACCTGGGCTTACAGGGCAGCTGACCTTCCTTTGCAGGGTCGGGTCACGGTCCATCGTGTCAGGGCAATGGCTGCCTCAGTGGCTCACCTCCGCTCTGTACCGTTGGTGGACATCTGCAGGGCTGCAACTTGGTCTTCAAGCCAGACTTTTGCAGCCCATTACTGTCTGGAGAGGGAGTCCCGTAGGGACAGTGCTTTTGGCCAGGCAGTACTCCGGAATCTCTTTGAGGTTTAGGCAACTCCTGCCCTCCAGCCCTCCGTTGGGCTACCGGTGGAGGTCCTTTCATTGAAAAGCCTTTCTGTGATGCTGGGACTAGAGGGAGTTCTCTTGTTCAGCTTGGGTTCCCTGGTAGCCCAGAGCTAGGGAGTCACCCATATGTGAGGAATGACTTCCTGCTTGGTCCTGGAGAAAGAGTAGTTCTCCAGGACCAAGCAGGAAGTCAGTCCTCACTTATGGGTGACGTCGGCGCCGACGGAGCCCTCGCGGAGCAATTTTCCCCAGCTTTCAAAGAAAGCCTTTGGGAATTGCAGCGCGCATGCGCGGTCGTCTTCCCGCCCGAGGGTGCCATCTTAGCCAGTCTTCTTTTTTCCGCGGAGCCCTGCAGACGTCCCCGTCTTGTCCCCGCGAAAAGTTGAATTTCCTCTTTATTTTATACTTTTTTCTTTCGGTTCGACGCCGATCGTTTTCCCGCCCGGACTCGCGACGCCGGTCTCGAGTCCTCTAGCGTTTTTTCGGTTTTTCTGACTTAGTCAGCTTTCATTTTCGTTTTCCCTGGCAGCCCGGTCCTTTGACCTCGCAGGGGCCCTTTTTCCCCCGATGGCTGCCAGTGGCTTTAAGCGGTGTGGTCGGTGTGACCGAAATATGTCACTAACCGACACACACGACTTTTGCCTCCGCTGCTTGGGCCCGGATCCTGAGGAACTGATCTGTGGGCCCTGCAGCAAACTGTCCTCGAAGGCGTTGAGAAGTCGGCGGCATCAGCGCAAGAGAATCTTCGCTGACCCCAGCCGTACCCGGACCTCGTCGGAGGCCTCCGTGTCAAAGGGCTCCAGCTCGGACCGTCGCCGGAGCTCCTCCGACCGGGGTTCTCCCTCCGGGGACCATCGTCGGAAGGAAAAACCCGCGAGGGCGGCGTCGGTGGACGCTCCTGGCTCCGCGAGGGCCAGGTCGCATAGCCCCGACAGCCGCCCCGGGTCCTTGGAGAAGGAACATCTCCCGAAGCGACCTCGCCTGGAGTCGGAGATGCCTGCCCGGGTAAGTCCTGTAGTCCTTCTGGACTCGCCTCCGCGACAGCCGACGTCGGGCCCGACGCCGTCGGGGCCCGAGTCGGGGGCTGCTGGGTCACCTGAGCTCGGACTCAGGTTGACGGCCTTGGAGAGCAGACTGTCTGCCTTCATGGACCAGCAGCGGGCACTGCTCGCTGGCCTCGCTGGCGCCGCTGCCCCGACCGCCGGGACGTCGACGTCCAAGTCGACCCCGGAGACCGAGCCGATCCTCGAGTCAATGAGAACTCGAGTCGATCCTCGGTCGAGGTCACCCTCGGCCTCCCGTTCGGGACCGAGGTCGCCGACGCCGACTCCCTCGACGTCGGGGCGGCTGGCGCCGCACCCTGCCCGGGCCGACCCCACCGAGTCCTCGTCGGAGTCGGTCTGGGAGTCTGAGGAGGAAGAGTCACCTGATTCTTTCCGGACTCGGTGTGTCCCATCGGACTCACCGGGGTCCGAGCCTCGGAAGCAGTCCCCCCCGGAGGATGCCCGGTTCTCGGACTTCGTTAGGGATATGGCCAAGGCTTTGGCCTTCCCTGCGGATCCCGAGGAGGAGCCTCGAGCCGAAGAGCTCGACGCCCTCCAGTATGACTGTCCCGCGAGGGAGCACTTTACTGTGCCGGTTCCTCCTATGCTGGAACGACTACTCTTCCGCATGTGGGAGAGTCCGGCCTCCTCGCCGGTCCTGAGCAAGCGGGTCGATTCTATCTATCGGGTCCGCAAGAGCCCTGGCTTTCAGAAGGCACAGCTGCCACACCATTCCATGGTAGTGGAATCGGCCATGCATCGTCTTAAGAGCCAGAAGATGCACTCCTCGGTGCCTCCTGGAAGGGAGGCCCGTAACCTGGATGGCCTTGGCAAGAAGTGCTTCCAGGGCTCTATGCTCGCATGTCGTGTCCAGACTTACCAGCTCTACATGGGCATGTATCTCCGGGATCTGGCTAAAGAGCTAGCCAGATTCTCTCCGCTGGTCTCTCCGAGGAGCCCTTGCGGAGGTTCCTAGCCTTGTCCACGGGCATTCGGGAATGCTCAAAGTTCATGTCCCGAGCAGCCTATGATGGCTTTGAGGCCTCGGCTAGAGTGGCCGCAGCCGGCATCGGTGCCCGCCGACAGGCTTGGCTTCAGTCGTCGGACCTTGAGCCCTGGGTACAGGACAAGTTGGTCGATGTCCCCTGCCGAGGCGAAAACCTCTTTGGCAAGCCCATGGCGGAAAAGGCTGCACAAATTGAGACTGAGACTCTCACCAGGACCAGGCTTTCTAGGAAGACCTCCGCCCCTTCCCAGAAAAAGAAGGGCTCGGGAAAAAAGTCCTTTTACCCGAGGAAGGCGGCTGCCTACAAACAGTACCCCCATTATCAGGCCCCTGCAGCTCCCCAACAGGGCCAGCAGGCCAAGGGACGGGGTAACGGGTCCCGTAGGCAGCAAGCCCCCAAGCCTGCACCACCAGCCCCTGCTCAGCAGGGTGGGGGTTTTTGACTCGCTCAGCATAGCCTCTCCCCCCCCGCTGGTCCCTCCCAGCACCGGAGGCCGGCTGGTTCACTTCGCCCACAGGTGGTCCAGCATCACCGCAGATGCCTGGGTGCTTCAGGTCGTGCGAGAGGGCTACCTTCTCCACTTCCATCAGGTCCCTCCCTCCTATTTTCCGGGAGAACCTTCGCGCCCCCCTCTGCACAGGGAGTTGCTCCTTCAGGAGTTAGCAGGTCTTCTGCAGGAACAGGCGGTGGCACCGGTGCCCCACCACCTGAGAGGTCAAGGCTTTTATTCAAGGTATTTTCTGATACCAAAGAGAACAGGGGGCCTCAGACCCATCCTGGACTTGCGCAACCTCAACAAGTTCCTTGTGCGGGAGAAGTTCAAAATGCTTACCCTTGGAATCCTTCTGCCCTACCTCCAGCAGGGAGATTGGCTATGCTCCTTGGATCTAAAGGATGCCTACACGCACATCCTCATCCACCCAAGCCACCGCCAATACCTAAGGTTTGTGGTGGCAGGAAATCATTCCCAGTACAGAGTACTGCCCTTTGGCCTATCCTCCGCACCGCAAGTCTTCACAAAATGTCTCGCGGTCGTGGCGGCCCATCTCCGGCTTCACGGCCTCTATGTCTTTCCGTACCTCGACGACTGGCTCATCAGAGCAGCGTCCGCTCAGGAGGTCACCAACGCCACGTGCCGCACGGTGACTCTGCTGCAGCACTTGGGCTTTGTCATAAACTTCGCAAAGTCCACTTTGCTCCCCTCACAGGATCTCGAGTTCATCGGCGCAAGGCTGCACACTCCTCGGGCACGAGCGTACCTACCGCTCGACAGGGCTCAACGGCTCATGGACCTAGCCGACCGCTTTCGCAGCCAGCCCCTGGTCTCCGCCAGGCGCTTCCTGAGACTGCTCGGCCATATGGCTTCCACCGTCCATGTGACCCCCAATGCCCGCCTGAACATGCGGTCTGCTCAATGGTGTCTCCGCCAGCAGTGGCGACAAGCCACAGGCGGCCTGGCAGACCTAGTGCGCGTCTCCGAGCCGCTGCTCTCGTCGTCTCTCCGGTGGTGGCTCCGGCAGCCGAACCTGATATTCGGAATGCCTTTCCAGTCACCTCAGCCGACCCGGGTGCTGACCACCGATGCATCCCTCCTGGGCTGGGGAGCACATTGCCAAGAGGCACGTACTCAGGGCCTCTGGACCACGTGGGAGTCTGCTCAGCAGATCAACTTCCTGGAGCTCAGGGCGATCCGCCTAGCTCTCAAGGCCTTCTCCCACCTGACTTCCCAACAGTCCGTCCTTGTCCAGACGGACAATCAAGTTGCCATGTTCTACGTGAACAAGCAGGGGGGCACGGGCTCCTTCCTCCTCTGCCGGGAGGCACAGAAGCTCTGCTCTTGGGCCGTCAGTCACGGCATTCTCCTCAAGGCAGTTTATCTCCCGGGCCAAGAAAATTGCCTTGCAGACAAACTCAGCAGGGTCCTCCAGCCGCACGAGTGGCGTCTGGATCCCTTGGTAGTTCAGAAGCTCTTCCTCAAGTGGGGTCTCCCCACGGTGGATCTCTTTGCCAGTCCTCACAACCGGCAGCTTTCCTCGCTTCTGCTCTCGTCAGCCACACCCCCTTCGGGTTGCGGCGGACGCCTTTCTGATCTCGTGGTCGGGGAGCCTTCTGTACGCTTTCCCTCCCATCCCGCTGGTCTCTCGGACTCTTTTCAAGGTTCTCCGAGACAAAGCCTTCATGATCCTGGTGGCCCCTCGCTGGCCCAGGCAGCCGTGGTTTCCACTCCTGCTGCAACTGGCGGTGGAGGGTCCAATCCCTCTGGGATACAACCGGATCTCCTCACTCAGGATCAGGGGTCCCTTCTGCACCCCAACCTCAGGTCTCTCAACCTTATGGCCTGGCTGCTGAGAGGGTAGTCCTTGCTCCCCTTCTCCTGCCGGCGGAGGTGGAGGAGGTCGTCTTAGCTTCGCGACGGCCTTCTACCCGCAAATGCTACGCCCTTAAATGGCGTCGCTTTGCAGTCTGGTGTACCCAACAGTCTCAGGATCCCTTCTCCTGCCCGGTGTCGGTGATCTTGCAGTACTTGCTGCACCTCTCTAATCTGGGACTTAAGTCCAACTCCGTCAAAGTTCACCTCAGTGCTCTTTCAGCACATCATGTGCCAGTGGACGGCAGACCTCTCTCCAATGACCCTCTCGTAGCGAGGTTTCTCCGAGGTCTCCTTCTACTTAAACCACCTCTGCGCCCGCCAGCGCCTGACTGGGACCTGAATGTGGTTTTGCAGCGGATCACCTGTCCGCCTTTTGAACCTATGGCTACCTGTTCTCTACGTTTTCTGTCTTGGAAAACACTGTTCTTGATAGCCCTCACTTCCGCTAGGCGTGTAAGTGAATTGCAGGCCCTCGTGTCTGATCCCCCTTACACTAGGTTCTACAAGAATAGGGTAGTCCTACGGACTCACCCAAAATTTCTGCCTAAAGTGGTCTCCCCTTTTCACATCAATCAGGAGGTGGTACTTCCAACCTTCTTTCCCAGACCACACTCCAGCCGAGCTGAAACGGTCCTCCATACCCTGGACTGTAGAAGGGCATTGAACTTCTACCTTGACCGTACGCGGGAGCACCGTAAAGCTGCTCAGCTTTTTGTGTCTTTTGACCCCAATAAATTGGGGCTCCCGGTCTCCAAGCGTACTCTGTCCATCTGGGTTGCGGACTGTATCTCTTGGGCTTATGGGGCAGCCGGACTCTCCTTAGAAAGTCGAGTCACGGCTCATTGCGTTCGGGCAAAGGCCACGTCAGTGGCTTACCTCCGCTCTGTTCCGCTGGCAGACATCTGCCGGGCCGCTACTTGGTCTTCGAGCCAGACTTTTGCGGTCCATTACTGTCTCGAGAGGGAGTCCCGTAGGGACAGTGCTTTCGGACAGGCAGTCCTCCGTAATCTCTTTGAGGTCTGAGCAACTCCTACCCTCCATCCCGGATGTGGGCTACCGGTGGGTGATAATTCAGCGAAGATTCTATCCTTCTGTGCTGCTGAGCTAGAGGGAGCTCATTTTTGTGCTTAGGGTCTCCGGTAGCCTTGAGCTTGGGAGTCCCATAAGTGAGGACTGACTTCCTGCTTGGTCCTGGAGAAAGCGTAGTTACTCACCTGTAACAGGTGTTCTCCAGGAGCAGCAGGAATCAGTCCTCACTACCCTCCCTCCTCCCCTTGGAGTTGCCATCGTCTGCTTATGTTCTTTTTGCAAATTTTTATGCTGTCTTTTTTAGCTATGTCATCTGACTGGCTAAGATGGCACCCTCGGGCGGGAAGACGACCGCGCATGCGCGCTGCAATTCCCAAAGGCTTTCTTTGAAAGCTGGGGAAAATTGCTCCGCGAGGGCTCCGTCGGCGCCGACGTCACCCATAAGTGAGGACTGATTCCTGCTGCTCCTGGAGAACACCTGTTACAGGTGAGTAACTACGCTTTACTCACCTGTAACAGGTGTTCTCCAGGAGCAGCAGGAATCAGTCCTCACAACCCTCCCTCCTCCCCTGGGAGTTGCAGTTGTACATAGTTTATTTTTACATTTTTTGTGTGCTGTTTTTAGCTATTTCATTTGACTGAGCAAGATGGCACCTTTAGGCGGGAAGGGAACCGCGCATGCGTGCCTGCTTTCCAAAGGCTTTCATGGAAAGTTGGGGAAATGCTCCGCAAGGGCTCCATCGACGTTGATGTCACCCATATGTGAGGACTGATACCTGCTGCTCCTGGAGAACACCTGTTACAGGTGAGTAACTACTCTTTACCGAAATATAGATACACCACATCAAGGGCTCTCCCTTGGTCTAACACCCTGGTCACCCAGTCAAAGAAATCAATCAGATTTGTCTGACAAGACCTGCCTCTGGTGAATCCATGCTGCCTCGGATCCTGTAATCCGCGGGACTCCAGAAACCTCCCTATTTTCTCTTTCAGCAGCGTTTCCAATAATTTACCCACCACTGAAGTTAAACTTACTGGCCTGTAGTTTTCAGCCACTTCCTTACTTCCGTTTATGTGTAAAGGCACCACATGAGCCTCTCTCCAGTCCTTTGGCACCACTCCCGACTCCAGTGAGGCATTGAAAAGGTCAGTCAGTGGAGCTGCTAGAACATCCGCAAGTTCCCTCAGTATTCTAGGGCGTATCCAATCGCTTTGTCTACTTGTAAGTTCAGCTAGTTTCTCACGAACATAGTTTTTTGAAAATTCTTCAAGATGCCCCTCGCTTCTATTCCTGTTTGTGGGTATTTTCTGAAGTCCTAATTCTTCAACTGTGAACACAGAACACAAATATTTGTTAAGCAATTCCGCTTTATCCTCATCAACCCCTTCACCCTTGAGTCTGACAATACCACTTTTACCCTTCCTCTTTTCACTAACATATCTGAAAAATGTCTTATCCCCCCCATTTTATTGCATTGGCTATTTCTTCCTCTTTTTGAATCTTCGCCTTCCTGACTACTTTGCTAGCTTCTCTAAGCTTTTCCAAATATAGATGTCTGTCTTCCTCTCTCTGTGATCTCTTGTATTTCATGAAGGCCTCCCTCTTTTTCTTCACCTTTTCAGCTACTTCTTTCAAAAGCCATAGCGGTCTTCTTTTCCTTTTCCTTTATTTACCATTTTAACAAAAAGGTTGGTTTTATTTATTTATTTATTTATTTAAGATTTCTTCTATACCGCGCTATTTAGATCAATGCGGTGTACATTCAACACAAACTATACAGAGCAGGGAACTGCAATGTATTTACAATGAACAGGGGTAAATAACATGGATATAACTAGAGGAGAACTATCTACATCTTATTTACACTAATGCATATTTTCTGGTTCCGGGGTAATCAGGTGGGGAGATTGGGCTAACTATCCTTTTTCTTGCTGTGTGTGTTTATCCGAGTGCTTTGGGTGCCTGGACAAAGTGCTCATTGCCTGCTTTCTGCTGCTGGATACAGGGTAGTATAATGTAAACAGATGATGCTTCAGGGCCTTTCTGAAGTAGGCCAGGTTGATGGTGGATCGGATATCTTTGGGGAGTGCATTCCAGGCTCTGGGTGCGTATATTGTGAAGGCCTTGTTGGCCGTTGCCTTTGTGCATTTTGTCATTACTTTTGGGATCTCTAATGTGTTCCTCATTGTGGGCCTTCTGTCTCTGTTCTGCGGTTGCCCTTAAAATATCCCCTTTTAGTTTTGCCCACTGTTTTTCTACATCCCCCTGCTGTTCCCATCCCGCTAATGACTCCCTGAGGGATTGGCCCATCTTGGCAAAGTTCGTTTTCCTAAAGTCTAAGACCCTCGCTTTTGAATGGATTCTAACAGCCTTAGTCCTAATACTGAACCACACCATCTGGTGATCACTGGATGCAAAATGATCTCCCACTATAACTTCAGAAACACTTTCACCATTTGGTCAGCACCAAGTCCAGTATGGCCCCTTCATGTGTGGGGTCTGTTACCAATTGCCTGAATAGTTCTCTCTGTAGAGAATCCAGGATCTCCTTACTTCTAGATGATACTGCAGCAGGAATGTGCCAACCATCATCTGGCATATTGAAATCCCCTATTAGTATCACTTCCCCTTTCCTAGCAATATTGCATATGTCTTCAATTAACTCTGTCCACCTCTTCCTCTTGTGAAGGAGGCCTGTATATCACGCCAATGCAAATAGATTCCTCTTTCCCTCTTTCTAGTTTAACCTCGTCTCTCCCTTTTAAGCTATGTAATTCCAAGGCTTTAATATTATGTTTTACATATAGTGCCACTCCTCCCCTTCTTCCTACTCTGTCCTTTCTGAATAAAGTATAGCCTGGTATAGTTACATCCCAGTCATGGTTTTCTGTGAACCATGTTTCTGTAACTGCCACTAAATCCAAGTCGGCCACTCCCACCAAAACTTCAACATCAAGGATCTTATTTCCCACTGCTTTCCATATGTTACCCTTTTTACCCATTTCCATAAAGGTATTTAATGTTTCACTTACCTGGGGTCTTTCACTTACCTGGGAGCTGTCATCACCCATCCCCAAAGAATCTAGTTTAAAGCCCTCTAAAGTAGATTAGCTAGTCTTCTACTGAAGATGTGTTGACCTTTCTTGGATAGTGTGGTGAGGCAGGTGCAGCACAGACCTGGGAAAGAGAAAAAAAGAAGGTTTTTCTCCTAAGAGGGGGATGGGCTCACCTAAGCACAGGTCCCAAAATGAAAGTAGTACTGAAACACACACTTGCAAGGCTAGCCTGAAGCCATATCCAGTCTCCAGGGCAACAGCAGGGAGAGAGAGGGTGGGGTCAGAAAGGGAAGCACGCTGGCAAACATTTACACGTGGTCAGTCAGCAAGTGAAGAGAGAGAGCACAGCAGAGCTGAGAGAACTGGGGAAACCAGGAGAAGCAGACAGAACTGCCAAAGCGAGTGGCAGGGCCAGAGAAGAGCGGGAAGAAGCTTGAGAGAGTTCCAGGACTATAGTTCTAACTCAGAAGCAAGCAGCTCAGACTCTGAGCAAGAAACGGAGCCTTTTAGAAAGCCTGACAAAAGGAAGGTTTCTACAAGCAAGGTAAACCAGACAGTACCTTTAAGTGACTCACTAAAGGGAAGGAAGTCTAGGAGCACTGACATTATTCCAGGGGGAAGAAGGAATGTTCATTGGGGAAAACCTTTTAAGCTTTTAAGGAAAGTGAAACTAGAAATCCCTGAACGTATCCCAGTCCCTGAGCCTTGTAGCACTGAGGAAGAAATGGAGGTGGAATTCTATAAAGGGGATTCAGATTCTACAGAAGTCTCAATGGAATGCTCATTGTGCATGGGAAGTGCTTAGAAAGCATTTATTAGATACTATAAGGAAAGCCAAGAAGTAGTTATGCTGAGCAATTGATACTGTGAAGTACTGGAAAGAGAGAAGTCTCATTTTAAAGCTGAAATAGTACTTGTGCTATGAAACTGTTCCAACAGCAGTTTAGTTCCTAGGCTGAAAGTAGAGCCTGTTTTCAAGCTTACCTGAAACAGCTGGGAGAAGCCAACAAGTTTAGCTGGACATTACTTGCAACAGTGATTTTTCAACTGTGTTTGTTTTGGATGAAAAAGGAAACTTGTTCCAAAGACTGAAGGAAACTGATTTGTTATAGCACTGCTGAAGTACCTTTACAAAGAAGCTTTTTGTTGGAGAAAATATCCTCACTTTCTGTTAATGGTTTGGAACCTTCTGCCAAGGTCCAATTTGCAAACTTGATGATTAAAATAAAATTTAGAAATAAATTTTCCTGTGTTGGCCTATTTCCACTTGGACTGCTTTAACTGCCCCCACAACTACACAATTAAGGGCCTCAGCTACCAGGCTGAAGCAAGACACAAGTAATATGGCCCGCCGCCCCTACTAGGCAGCCGCCTAGTAGGACTGCCGGCCCACAATAGATGGACGCCATCTCTGCTCTGCAGCCCTTGGAATAGCATCCCATGGTCCAGGAAACCATGGGGTCGTCCCTCCTGTGCTGGGAAGCAGTCTGCCTCTGCACTTTCGCCAGCGAGAGTGGGATGCTCTTCAGAGCTGTGTACCTCCTCAGCCAGGATAATGCCCTGGTGGACCAGATCAGCCGGGTTCTCCAGCCCACGAGTGAAGGCTCAACCTGCGTGTAGCCAACTGACTGTTCAGTCGCTGTGGCCTTCCTGCGATGGATCTCTTTGCCAGCCTGGCCAATGCTCAGTTGCCCTGCTTCTGCCCCAGGGCACCCCACCCCTCCTGGGTGGCTGCTGATGCATTTCTCATCCTGTGGACAGAAGGCCTTCTCTATGCCTATCCTCCCACGCTACTCATTGCCAAGACTCTCTTCAAGGTCCAGTTTGACTGGGCCATATTTATCCTCATAGCCCCCCCCCCCCCCCTGGTCGCCACAGCAGCCATGATTTCCTCTGCTCTTCAGCCTATCTTAGGCACCGCCAGTCCCCCTGGGGTGTGCTCTGGACCTGCTCTCGGAGCAGGACAGCTCTCTCCTGCACCCCAACCTGAGGTCCCTGGCCCTGACAGCCTGGCTGCTGAAAGGGTAGCTCTGGCTCAGTTCAACTTGCCCTGGAAGGGTGACGAGGTCCTCCTTGCATCCCACAAGGATTCCACCTAGCTGGTGTACGTCTTCAAGTGACGTTGATTCTGTTTGGTGTGTGGAGAGGGGTGCCAAGCCCTTCTCCTTTTCTGTCCAGCTGGTGTTACAGCACCTGCTGCCACCTGTCCAATGCTAATCTGAAGTCTAACTCCATCTGGGTACACCTCAGTACACTGTCAACACACCATCACCTCATCGAGGGGAAGCCCCTCTCCACTCTGCCTCTCTTGGCTCACTTTCTGAGGGGTCTCCTGCTCTCTCAACCACCCATCCGCCTGCAGCAGTGGCGGCGATGTGGGATCTGTGTGATCCTCTCGAAGCTTATTGCTCTGCCCTTTGAGCTACTGGCTTCCTGCCACCTCAAGTATCTGTCCTGGAAGGTAGTCTTCCTCGTGGCAGTCACATCTGCACAAGGCTCTGGTGGCTCATGCCCTCTATACCAGATTCCACAGGAATAGTGGTGCTCCTAATGTACTTTATGTTCCTCCCTAAGGTAGTTTCTCCATTCCACCTCAACCAAAAGGTGGTGCTTCCCACTTTTTTTACAACCTCCCACTAACAGAGCAGAGGCTGCTCTTCACACTCTGGACTGTAAATGGCATACTATCTGGAGCAAACCAAGCCTCATCACCTTCCTCACAGCTTTTCATTTCCTACAACCCTAATTGCTTGGGTGTAATGATCTCCAAGCATACTCTCTCCACCTGGGTAGCAGACTGTATCGCCTTCACCTACAGGCAGGCCGGTCTTTCACTGGCACGTCAAGTCACAGTGCACAGCGTCCAGGCCATGGTGGCATCTATGGCGAACCTCTACTCAGTTCTCTTGCTGGTGATCTTCCAGGCCGCTATCTGGTCCTCAGTTCACACCTTTGTAGCACATTACTGCCTGGAGGAGGAGTCCCGGTGGGACAGTGTCTTTAGCAAGGCAGTACTCAGTCATCTGTTTGGGATTTGAGTCAACTCCTGCCCTCCGGCCGTTCTTTTTGTCCAGGCTACAGGAGAGCTGGTTTCCCTGGTCTACACTGCTGAGGTCTTGCAACCGAACTGTACTTTGCTGTTCCTCATGGTTTGCTTTTTGGGTTGCCCGTGGCTTACAGGTTTTTTCGATAGCCTGTAACTGGGGAGTCCCATATGTGAGAACTGACTTCCTGCTTGTTCCGGAGAAAGCATAGTTACTCACCTTTAGCAGGTGTTCTCTGGGAACAGCAGAAATCTGTCCTCACAACCATCCCTCCTCCCCATATAATTGCTTTTCTTTTTGCTGTCTTGAGCTATGTCATTATACTGAGGCAAAATGGCACCCTTGGGTGTAAAGGTGACCGCGCATGCGTGGTGAATCTCCAAAAGGCTTTTTTGGAAAGTTGGGGGAGAGATTACTGCGAAGGCTGTCAGTGCCAACGTCACCCATATTTGAGGACTGATTTCCTACTGTTCCCGGGGAGCACCTGCAACAGGTGAGTAACTATGCTTTAAGCTATACAGATACTACTACAACAAATCTCTTCCCAATGAACAAGACAGAAAAATATAAAATATAACAGTACTTCTAAAATAATACATAAATCTTCTTCATTATAAATGCTTAATAATAATAAAATAACCAGCTATAATACATCCCCACCTACCATTAAAAAAATATGTAGGAAAGCAGCCAGGCTTTAACATGTTTTTGAAAAGTAAGAAAATCTAATAGTATGACTTCCTGAGGCATTCCATTGTTTCGGAACCACAGCCGAAAAGGCTCAGTCCCATGTTCTTTGCATTCATGTCCAACTTCCCAAAGGGAGAGCTAATTTAGTAATCTCCAGGAACAAGCAGGAATGCAGTCCTCACATATGGATGAACGTCACCAATGGAGCCTGTGAGGGAATACTCTCCAGCATCCAATAGGAAAGCCTTTGGGAGCACTCCACTGCACCTGCGTACCTGCCATCTCACCTTCCCAACTCCTCTCCTCACTTCTTTGTTTTCCACATAGCCAGTAAGACCCATCATCTTGTCACCGCCGAAAAACGGATCTCTCTTGTGGAGCATCGTGCTTCTACCTTCCCATCAACACCAGTTCCGTCAAATCCAACACCGGTCCCAATAATTTTCTTTTTTTATATTTTCAAATTTTCTATTTCTTTTCTATTCATTTTCAATGCGACTTTCACCACTAAACTAGGCCTCTAGACCTCCATAGCCTTATCATCAATCTCGAAGACAACTTTTTTTAAGGCATGGAAAAGCCAGCTGCTAGTTTTAAAAAGTATGCTAAGTGTGCCCGTACAATATCAGTCACTGATAAACATGACTGCTGTCTGAAATGTTTGAAATAAATAACTGCTTCTTGGAGCAGCTGTTCCATGAACCGACCAAGGGGAAGCCATATTGGACCTAGTCCTTAGTGGAACACCAGATCTGGTGCAAGAGATAAGGGTGTTGGGGCCACTTGGCAATAGTGATCATAGCATGATCGCGTTTGATTTAATTAGTGGAGGAGGGATAGTAAGAAATCCACAGTACTAACTTTTAACTTTCGAAAGGGAGACTATGATAAAATGAGGAAAATAGTTAAGAAAAAACTAAAAGGAGCAGTTGCAAAGGTTAAAGACTTACATCAAGCTTGGGTGGTGTTGAAAAAGTTGGTCCATTAGATGATAGAGGGGTTAAAGGGGCACTAAGAGGGGACAAGGCTATAGCGGAGAGACTGAATGAATTCTTTGCTTCGTTTTTTACTGAGGAAGATGTAGGAATGTTACCCATGACTGAAGTGATATTTAAAGGTGCTGAAGAATTGAAAGAAATATTGATACATCGGGAAGATTATTACAACTATTAGATAAACTATTGTTGTTAAGTGCCGTCAAGTCGGAGTCGACTCATGGTGACCCTCTGGATAGCTATCCTAAATTGTGTTCGGTCTTGAGTCAGGCGTCTCATTGTTGACAGACTGGTACCCGTAGCTGCTGTTATTGTCTCGATCCATCTCATAGCTGGCCTTCCTCTTTTGCGTTGACCTTCTATCTTGCCAAGCATAATGTCTTTCTCTAATGAACTCTCTCTTTGCATGATGTGTCCAAAGTATGAAAGGCGAAGTCTTGTCATCTGAGCTTCTAAAGAAAGCTTAGGTTTGATCTCCTCTATTACCGACTGGTTTGTTCTTCGGGCAGTCCATGGGTATACACAGTATTCGCTGCCAGCACCATAATTCAAAGGCATCAATTTTCTTCCTGTCTATCTTTTTCACTGTCCAGCTTTCACATCCATATGATGTTACTGAAAATACCATGGCTTGAACAAGTTGAATCTTTGTATGGAGAGAGACATCTCTGCTCTTGAGAATCTTATCTAGGTCTTTCATAGCCATTCTGCCAAGAGCAATGCGTCGTCTGATTTCTTGACTGCTTGTTGCTTCTTTATTGATAGTTGACCCAAGTAAGTTAAAGTTGTTTGCGATTTCAATTTCTTCTCCTTCAACAATGAACCTGTTGATTATGCCAGTTGTCATGATCTTTGTCGTCTTTACATTAAGGTGCAGGCCCATTTTGAGACTATGTTCTTTGATAGTGAGAAGCAAATGTTTCAGATCATCTTCACTTTCAGCCAGTAATGTGGTGGTATCAGCATAGCGAAGGTTGTTGAGTCTTTCACCAATCTTCACACCTCTGTTGTCTTCATACAATCCTTCTTCTCTGATGATTTGTTCTGCATATAAATTAAACAGGTAGGAGGAAAGTATACAGCCTTGTCTTACACCTTTGCTTATTTTAAACCATTCTGTTTCTCCTTGTTCCGTTCGAACTGTTGCTTCTTGATCATTGTACAGATTGTGCAAGAGTACGATCAGGTGTTCTGGTATACCCATGCTGCTTAATGTGGCCCAGAGTTTCTCATGGTTTACACAGTCAAAAGCCTTGCTGTAGTCGATAAAGCACAAATAGATATCCTTTTGGTATTCTTTAGTCTTTTCAAGGATCCATCTCACATCTGCAATGATGTGTCTCGTTCCTCGCCCTTTCCTGAACCCTGCTTGCACTTCAGGTAGTTCTTGTACCAGGTATGGTTGTAGTCTCTTTTGAATAATCTTCAGTAGAATCTTGCTGGCATGTGGGATCAGAGCGATAAACTGAAGAGTAAACAGATAAACTGAAGAGTAGAAAATCACCTGGGCCGGATGATATACATCCAGAGGTGTTGAAAGAACTGAAATATGAGATTGCAGACCTGCTATTAGTAATTTGTGAACTATCATTAAAATCATCCGTAATACCTGAAGATTGGAGGATGGCAAACGTAACGCCAATTTTTAAAAAGGGTTCCAGGAGTGATCCCGGAAACTAAAGACTGGTGAGCCTGACGTCAGTACTGGGGAAAAATGGTAGAAACCATCATAAAGAACAAAATTGCTGAACATGTAGATAGTCATGGCTTAATGGGAGATAGCCAACATGGCTTTAGACAAGGAAGATCTTGTCTTACTAATCTGTTATGTTTTTTTGAAGGTGTGAATAAATATGTAGACAAAGGTGAGTCGGTTGATATAGTGTATTTGGACTTTCAGAAAGCCTTTGACAAGGTCCCTCATCAGAGACTTTTGGCAAAACTAAAGAGTCATGGGATAGGAGGCAGTGTACTATTGTGGATCAGGAAATGGTTAACAACCCAAACTATGGTTACTGTCACGGCCTCACCACCCGCCTCTAGCTTAGAGGGGCGTGGTTAAGAGGAACTTCCCGCTATCCGCCTTAACAAAATTATTTCCTTGCAGCGTCCTCTGGGAAATGTAGTTTTGCTAAGCTGTATGGGTGCGTCAGGCAGAAAGTTGTAGTCAGGCTCAACGAGGTAAGGCAAGCCACTTAACCCTCCGTAGCCCATGTTCCTTGTAAAATAGTTATCTCCAAGTTATAATGCCCTGTTCAATGTAATTTCAGTTTGTTCAATGTAAACCGCACTGATGCAGAATAGCGCGGTATATAAGAGAATGTAAATAAATAAAATAAATAAATAAATGACAGAAATTGATTTTGTACACAATGGTTCGAACATACCACATACAGGATTATCTGTTCAGGATTCTTTGAGGTATAGCATTGTCCATAAAACAAACCCAAACACAAGAATGGCTGTTCAAAGGTTCTCTATAGCTTCAGGATATACAGTCTTTAATAGCAAGGATATCTAATCCCTTTCTTAGCCTTGCTGTCTAAAGCACAAAAACAAATCAAACTTAATGTCTGTGGTAGTTTTGCTTCTATTCAGCTTCAAACCTTTCTTGGCTACCTTCCAAGCAAAAAGGTAGAACCCCGGGGCAAAAGAAAGCGTTGTTCTAATAGCTACTTTAGCTTACCCCAGTGTCATAATTCAGGCAGCAGGTGGTTAACAGCTTATCACAGTTCCTGGCTTGCTCCTTAGTCCCCGTAAACTTCCCCTTTGCAAACACACGGGAATCACGGCCAGCCTGCTTGTTGACTATGGGTACCTTCTTTCCTTGAAGACTTTCTTTCAAGACTGGCTTTTTCTCTACGTTCCCATGTTTAAAGCTTGACAAAAGGAACAATCCATGGGAGTGTCTTCCCTGTTCAGCTCCACCTCGGGCTTTCCCAGCTGCATGGGCTCTGACTCCCCGTCTTGCTCACAGTGCTCAGCTTTCTCCAGGACCAAGCAGGAAGTCGGTCCTCACATATGGGTGACGTCGGCGCCGACGGAGCCCTCGTGCGGAGCATTTCCCCAGCTTTCAAAGAAAGCCTTTGGGAATTGCAGCGCGCATGCGCAGTCCCCTTCCCGCCCAAGGGTGCCATCTTGCTCAGTCTTCTTTTTTCTGCGGAGCCCGACGGACGTAGTTCGTTTTTCGCTGAGGAAAAAGTTGATTTCCCTATTTTTGTTGTTCTCCTTCGGTTTGACGCCGGATCCTTTTCCCGCCTGGGCCCGATACACCGGTATCGAGCCCACTTTGTCCTTCGTGACTAGTGTTCGCGCCATTTTTTCTTTTTTTCACTGGCAGCCCTGTCTTTTGACCTCGCAGGGGCCCTTTTTCCCCCGATGGCTGCCAGCGGGTTTAAAAAGTGTGATCGGTGTAAGAAACTTATGTCTCTTACCGACACACATGACTGCTGCCTCCGCTGCCTCGGACACGATCATGACCCGATGATCTGTGGTCCATGTGGCAAAATGTCCTCAAAAGCTTTGAGGAGTCAGCAGCACCAGAAGGATAGGATCTTCTCTGACTCCGCGTCCGGACGGGCCCGGACCTCGTCAGAGGCCTCGACGTCTTGGGACTCCGTCCCCAAGCAGCGTCGGGGTTCCTCTGAGCGGGGGTCTCCTTCGCGGGAACAGCGCAGGAAGAAGAAACCCACGAGGGCGGCGTCGGTGGATGCTCCTGGTTCCTCGAGAGCCAGGTCGCATAGCCCCGATAGCCGTCCCGGGTCTTCGGAGTCGGAGAGGCCTGCCAAGCAACCTCGTATCGAGATGGAGTCTCCTGGACACGTGAGTGCTGTAGTCCTCGTGGACTCTCCTCCAGGGGAGCCGTTGGGGCCCGTGTCGGGGGCTGCTGGGTCTCCTGAGCTCGGACTCAGGTTGACGGCCTTGGAGAGCAGCCTCGCTGCCTTCATGGAACAGCAGCGGGCATTGATCGCCGGTCTCACCGGTGCATCTGCCCCAACCACCAGGACATCGACGTCCAAGTTGACCCCGGAGGCCGAGCCGATCCTCGAGTCCATGCGGGCTCGAGTCGATCATCGGCCACGGTCTCCCTCAGCCTCCCGTTCGGGACCGAGGTCGTCGACGCCGGTACCCTCGGCGTCGGGGCGGATGGCATCGGTGCCCACCCGACCGGAGCCGCTCGATTCCTCCTCCGAGGAGTCGGGCTGGGAGACGGAGGACGAAGAGTCAACTGACACCTATCGGACTCGGTGTGTCCCATCGGACTCGCTGGAGTCCGAACCTCAGAGACGATCCCCACCGGAGGATACCAGGTTCTCGGACTTCGTGCAGGATATGGCCAAGGCCTTGGCCTTCCCCGCGGATCCCGAGGAGGAGCCTCAAGCCGAGGAACTCGAAGCCCTCCAGTATGACTCTCCCCCGAAGGAGGCCTTTACTGTACCGGTTCCTCCGATGCTGGAGCGGCTGCTCTTCCGCATGTGGGAGGCCCCGGCTTCGACACCGGTGTTAAGCAAGCGGGTCAATTCCATCTATCGAGTCCGCAAGAGCCCCGGGTTCCAAAAGGCACAATTACCGCACCACTCCATGGTTGTGGAATCGGCCATGCATCGACTGAAAAGTCAGAAGATGCACTCCTTGGTGCCTCCCAGCCGGGAGGCCCGGAACCTGGATGCCCTCGGTAAGAAGTGCTTCCAGTGCTCTATGCTTGCTTGCCATGTCCAGACATACCAGCTCTACATGGGCATGTATCTCCGAGACCTGGCAAAGGAGATTGCCGGGTTCTCTGCTGGTCTCTCCGAGGAACCTTTGCAGAGGTTCCAGGCCTTGTCCACTGGTATTCGAGAGTGCTCGAAGTTTATCTCTCGAGCAGCCTACGATGGCTTCGAGGCTTCGGCCCGAGTAGCCGGGGCCGGCATCGGTGCCCGCCGACAGGCTTGGCTACAGTCATCTTATCTTGAGCCATGGGTACAGGACAAGTTGGTCGATGTCCCCTGCCGAGGTGAAAACCTCTTTGGCAAGTCCATGGCTGAAAAGGCTGCAGAACGCGAGACCGAGACTCTGACCCGGACTAGGCTGTCCAGGAAAACCTCTGCCCCTTCTCAGAAAAAGAAGGGCTCGGAAAAAAAGACCTTTTACCCGAGGAAGTCATCTGCCTATAAACAATACCCTCATTATCAGGCCTCTGCAGCTCCCCAACAGGGTCAGCAGGCCGAGGGGCAGGGTCATGGGCCCCGTAGGCAGAAGGCCCCCAAGCCACCAATACTGGCCCTTGCTCAGCAGGGTGGGGGGTTTTGACTCAGAAGGCATAGCCTCTTCTCCTCAGCTGGCTCACATCAGCACAGGATGCCGGCTGGCCCATTTTGCCCACAGGTGGTCAGCCATCACATCAGATACCTGGGTTCTCCATATAGTCCAAAAGGGCTATCTTCTTTATTTTCACCAGGTACCTCCCTCCTATTTCCAGGGGAGCTTCCAAGACCCCCTCTGCACGGGGACCTACTCCTTCAGGAGTTAGCAAGTCTGCTAAAGGAACAGGCTGTGGAACCGGTGCCCCACCACCTGAGAGGTCACGGCTTTTATTCCAGGTACTTTCTGGTACCAAAAAGAACAGGAGACCTCAGACCCATCCTAGACTTACGCAACCTCAACAAGTTCCTGGAGAGGGAAAAGTTCAAGATGCTTACCCTTGGAATCCTGCTGCCCTACCTCCAGCAGGGAGATTGGATATGCTCCTTAGATCTAAAGGATGCTTATACTCACATCCTTATTCATCCAGACCACAGACAATATCTCAAATTTGTTGTGGGGGGAAACCACTACCAGTACAGAGTACTACCCTTTGGCCTAACCTCCGCCCCCAGGGTGTTCACCAAGTGCCTGGCGGTGGTGGCGGCCTACCTGAGGCTTCAAGGTCTTTTCGTGTTTCCATACCTGGACGACTGGCTCATAAGGGGCCAGTGTTCCCAGGAGGCCAGTCAAGCCACCCTTCGCACTGTGGCTCTGCTTCAGCACTTGGGGTTTGTCATAAACTTCGCAAAGTCCACTTTGCTCCCGTCCCAGAACTTAGAATTCATAGGAGCAAGGCTGGACACTCTTCAGGCGAAGGCTTTTCTGCCAATGGACAGAGCCCACAGGTTGATGGATCTAGCCAGGCAGTTTCACAGCAATTCCTTGGTCTCCGCCAGGCAATTCCTGAGACTTCTCGGCCATATGGCTTCCACGGTTCATGTAACCCCCAATGCCCGCCTGCACATGCGGCCTGCTCAGTGGAGCCTTCGAACTCAGTGGCATCAAGCCACAGGGAGCCTTGCAGACTCAGTAAGAATATCCGCCCTGCTCGTCTCCTCTCTGCAATGGTGGCTTCATCTTCCAAATCTGGTACTCGGAGTGGTTTTTCAATCCCCTCCGCATTCTCAAGTGCTGACGACAGATGCTTCTCTTCTAGGTTGGGGAGCACATTGCCAAGGGGCATGTACTCAGGGTCTCTGGACCCCTTGGGAGGCTGCTCAACAGATAAACTTCCTGGAGCTATGGGCGATACTCCTAGCTCTGAGAGCCTTCTCCCACCTCACATCTCACCAGTCTGTGCTGGTCCAGACGGACAATCAAGTTGCCATGTTCTACGTGAACAAACAAGGAGGCACAGGCTCCTTCCTTCTCTGTCAGGAGGCACAACGGCTGTGCTCTTGGGCCGTCAATCACGGAATCCTCCTCAAGGCTGTCTACCTCCCAGGTCAAGAAAATTACCTGGCGGACAGACTGAGCAGGATCCTGCAACCACACGAATGGAGGTTGAATTCATTGGTGGTTCAGCAGATCTTTCTGAGTGGGGCCTCCCCACCATGGATCTTTTCGCCAGTCCTCTGAACCGGCAACTCCCGAGATTCTGTTCCAGACAACCGCATCCTCTCAGAGTAGCAGCGGATGCGTTTCTGATCCCGTGGTCCACAGGCCTACTGTATGCGTTTCCTCCCACACCACTAGTGTCCAGAACACTTTTCAAAGTCCTCAAGGACGGGGCCTCCATGATTCTGATAGCCCCCAGGTGGCCGAGGCAACCGTGGTTCCCACTTCTGCTGCAACTGGCGTTGGACACTCCTCTTCCTCTGTGGATTCAACATGATCTCCTGTCTCAGGAACAGGGATCTCTCTTGCACCCCAACCTCCAGTCCCTTCATCTGATGGCCTGGCTGCTGAAAGGGTAGTCCTAGCTCCCCTACTACTGCCTAGAGAGGTGGAAGACGTAGTCTTGGCCTCTAGACGGCAATCCACCAGGAAATCCTACGCTCTTAAGTGGCGTAGATTCTCCGCATGGTGTGCTCAGCACAGCGAGAATCCCTTCTCGTGCTTGGTAGCGGTAGTATTGCAATATTTGCTTTACCTCTCCAATCTAGGCCTTAAGTCCAACTCTGTCAGGGTTCACCTCGGTGCTCTCTCAGCACACCACTCGCCGGTGGACGGAAGGCCTCTTTCCAACCACCCTTTGGTGGCTCGTTTTCTCAGAGGCCTCCTCCTGCTTAAGCCTCCTTTACATCCACCAGCCCCTGAGTGGGATCTGAATGTGTTCTTACAGCGGATTACTTGTCCGCCATTTGAACCTATGGGCTACCTGCCCTCTCCGTTTTCTCTCCTGGAAAACCTTATTTCTGGTAGCTCTTACCTCTGCTAGGCGAATAAGTGAACTTCAGGCACTAGTGTCTGATCCCCCTTACACTAGGTTCTACAGGAATAGGGTAGTCTTACGGACTCACCCGAAGTTTCTTCCTAAGGTTGTCTCCCCTTTTCACCTCAGTCAGGAGGTGGTTCTTCTGACCTTCTTTCCCAAGCCGCATGCCAACCGGGCTGAGATGGTCCTGCATACCCTGGACTGTAGGAGGGCATTATCCTTCTACCTTGACCGTACGCGGGAGCATCGGAGGGCTGTTCAGCTCTTCATTTCTTTTGACCCCAATAAGTTGGGGCTACCTGTCTCCAAGCGTACTTTGTCCATATGGGTCGCTGACTGTATCGCCTGGGCTTATGGGGCAGCCGGCCTCTCGTTGGAGGGTCGAGTCACGGCTCATTGTGTCAGGGCGAAGGTTGCGTCAGTGGCTCATCTCCGCTCTGTTCCGTTGGCAGACATCTGCCGGGCCACTACTTGGTCTTCAAGCCAGACGTTTGCGGCCCATTACTGCCTTGAGAGGGAGTCCCGCAGGGACAGTGCTTTCGGACAGGCAGTACTCCATAATCTCTTTGGGGTTTAGGCAACTCCTACCCTCCGGCCCTGGTGTTGGGCTACCGGTCGGGGGCGTTCTCAGAGAAGATTCCTTCCTTACGTACTGACGAGCTCGAGGGAGCTCATTTTTTCGGCTTGAGGTCTCCGGTAGCCTTAAGCTGGGGAGTCCCATATGTGAGGACTGACTTCCTGCTTGGTCCTGGAGAAAGAGTAGTTACTCACCTGTAACAGGTGTTCTCCAACAGCAGCAGGAATCAGTCCTCACAACCCTCCTTCCTCCCCTTGGAGTTGCAGTCATATGATTTATTTTTGCTAATTTTTTTGCTGTCTTTTAGCTATGTCATCAGACTGAGCAAGATGGCACCCTTGGGCAGGAAGGGGACCACGCATGCGCGCTGCAATTCCCAAAGGCTTTCTTTGAAAGCTGGGGAAATGCTCCGCATGAGGGCTCTGTCAGCGCCGACGTCACCCATATGTGAGGACTGATTCCTGCTGCTCCTGGAGAACACCTGTTACAGGGAGTAACTACTCTAACCGCCTCCTGGGGGATCTTGGAGTCTCTCTTGTGCTCTGGCCCCAATCTCGATTGCAGACGTGCTATATGCCAATTAGCACTTTCTTCTCCTGGAAGCTCAGTTCCTCTGCTCTGCTCAACACTAGTCAAGCTTCCCTTGCTTGTATCTGTGCCTCTGTTCGTGTCAGCCTGGCTTCCTGCTTCTCTTCCCCTCTCCTCATTCTCTGGCATAGGTTTATATTTCCAGGGCTCTAGCTCCAACTTCTCCCTTCCCAGGTGATGGTAATCAGCCTGACTTTGGTTACCTGAGTGCTTGGAGAATTCCATGCCATAGGGATTCTGGGCCCTATATCCTCTCTCCCTCATTCCACTAGGGGGCGCATGAAATGTAGGCAACGTGGAGGTTTTCTGATTCCTGGAGGTGGTTGTCACTTTCCTACCCTGACTTGGTGAAAGGGGGCCCTTTGCTAGGGTGAATTCCCTGTCTCTTGGTCCTCCCCCAGACTCCAGATAGACCTCCTTGCCACATTACACGATGCAAGGTTCCACATTAGGAACCACCACCCAGGAAAAAGATTTAGGCGTCATTGTGAATAACATGTTAAAACCCTCGGCCCAGTGTGCAGCGGCGGCCAAGAGAGCAAATAGAATGCTAGGTATCACAAGGAAAGGAATGGAAAATAAAACAAAGGATATTATAATGCCTCTACATCGTTCCATGGTGAGACCGCATCTTGAATATTGTGTGCAATTCTGGTCACCGTATCTTAAAAAGGATATAGTGTTGTTAGAAAAGGTTCAGAGAAGAGCCACCAAAATGGTAAAGGGGATGGAAGGATACCCCTATGAAAGGCTAAAAAGGTTAGGACTCTTTAACCTGGAAAAGTGACGGCTGAGCGGAGATTTGATAGAAGTCTATAAATTAATGAATGGAGTGGAACGGGTAAACATTGATCGATTGTTTACGTTACCAGAATATAGAAAGACTAGGGGACATGCAATGAAGCTACAGGGTAAACTATTTAAGACTAATAAAAGAAAATATGTTTTCACTCAACGTGTAATCAAACTCTGAAATTTGTTACCGGAGGATTATTAAAGGCTGTTAGTGTAGCTGGGTTTAAAAAAGTTTGGACAAGTTCCTGGAGGAAAGGTTCATAAACCATTATTAAGAAGGGACCCAGGATATCAATGCTTGACCCAATACAAGCATTGCAGGACCTGTGTCTTTTGGGGAAACTGCTAGGTATGTATGACCTAGATTGGCCACTGTTGGAAACAGGATACTGGGCTTGATGGACCTTGATCTGACCCAGTATGGCTGTTCTTATGTTCTTTGGGCCCTGAACATCAACCCGTCTTGTCCTTTGTGCCAGCAAATGACAGAGAGAGGCCTAAAGAACCAAGCCAGACTGTATGAATCATTCTTCACCTCAGACTCGATTTCAGTGGCTTCCACTTCGAGAGCATCGACTTCCTCTCATGGGTCTGTTTCTTCAGAGTCCTAACATAAAAGTAAGTCAGTCAATGGCCACTCCCATATCCTTGGCATCTGTGTCGAAGACCAGAGAGAAGTCCCAGCATAAGCATCGTGACTCCCCTAGAGGTGTTTCTGATGCAAACCAGCCAGCCAAACATCCCCAGTGAGAGGATCTGTCCTCCAAAACACAAGAGGGGCTCCAGGACACTTCTGAGGCATCGACCTCCAAAGAACTATCGGTTCCATGATCTGGGATGGTGGCTCAGAGCCCCATAGGTGATTCCACCCAGACATCTGCCATCTTCCTAGTCCAGAGCATGCTGGCTCTCAGGAAGAGTTTGGCAGCACTTCTGGCAGCCTCAGTACCAAAAACCTCAGGCTTCAGCACACAGCCTACAGCCAGATGTGTTGGCCCCAATGCCAGCCCTCGAACCAGCATGGTCAGAACCCCCAAGGTTGATAATTTCATTTGAACCGATCGATACCCCCAGTATCCAATAGACTCAAACCACCATGGCTCTCTTTTCTGATACCTCTGAGTATCGGTATTGACATCGACCTTTGACATCCATGAAGCATCGAGGTCAAACCCAAGACCGCCGATACTTTGATTTATTACCAGACTCTAATTCCATTTCTTCAGTATCTGACAGGGGATCACTCGATTCCTGAGAACTTCCAGACATCCCTTCGGACCTTTCTTCACTTCAGGAACGGTGTCTGTCCCCACCAGAAGATATGTCCTTTCAAGACTTCATATGTAGCATGGCAGCAAGGCTCACCATCACTGTAGCCTCAGAAAAGGAACCGAGATCAGAAGAATTGGAGATACTCCAATACCCTCCCATGCTCAAGGAGGCAGCTGTCTTACTGGTGCATCGCATCCTGCAGGATAATATGCTCCGCATGTTGGAGCTCACGGTTTTGCCGGTCAGCAAGAGACTCTATACCATGTACCGTGTATCAGAGTGCCCAGGCTTCCGAAAACCTCAGCTCCCCCACCACTCAATAGTGGTGGAATCAGCGATGTGCTGAAAAAAGATCTCAAAGAACCATTTATCCATGCTACCTGGCAGAGACTCAAGGACACTCAATGCCTAAGGGCGTCAATGTTTCCAAGCATGCATGTTGGTCTCCAGAATTAACTCTTACATGCTGTACATGGGCATGTTTCTGAAGGAGTCACCAGGGATCTGGAGACTTTCATCCCCATGCTTCCTGAGGATAAGTGGAGTGCATTCCAGACACTCAAAAAAGGCCAAAGTACCTCTAAAGGTCTTACCAGGGTCTCTTTTGATGCCTTCAAATCAACATGTAGAGCCTCAGCAGTCTGCATTGGGACTTGCATGATGGCCTGGTTGCAGGCATCAAATCTCGAGCAATGGGTCCAGGATAAACTGGTCAATATCCCATGTACTGGAGAAAACCATTTTGGCAAGAATTGGAGAGAAAAAGCAGGGGAGATTGAAAAAGATGATATCACCCTAAAACGCCTTTCCAGGAAAACAGCTGACTCATCCAAGAGGAAGGCTCTTCCCAAAAAATCTTTCTATTCTAAAAAGAAGAGATACTATCCTTCTTACCTGCCTTTTGCTGCCTATCAGTATCCTCAGCAGAGGCAGCAGGGCCCTCACCAACCCAAGAAGCCCAAAGCTTCTAAGCCTCAACCAGCTGCACAGACGCAACCTGCACCTGGTTTCGACTCCTTCGTAGAGAGCATTGCCAATCTGCCCCTCCACATAGCAGGCAGACTTTGTCATTATGCCCACATTAGAACAGTGGACACTCCTAATTATTCAAAGGGGTTATCAGTTTCACTTTGAAACCTTACCCCACAACAGCTTCAAAGGGGATTATCCCACACAGCTCCTTAAAAGCAGAGATGACCACCCTGTTGTCCCAGAGTGCCATTGAAAGAGTTCCTCCTCCTCAAGAAGGGATGGGCTGCTACTCTCCGTATTTTCTCATTCCAAAGAAAACAGGAGGCTTCAGGCCCATCTTGGATCTCGGAGACATAAACAAGTTCATGGACCGAGAAAAATTCAAAATGATCTCCCTGGGAACTCTTGTACCATACCTCCGGAGACACGATTGGTTATGTTCTCTAGACCTAAAAGAGATGTACACGCTTTTACTGATCCATCCCTTCTACAGACAGTATCTATGCTTCATGTTTCAAGGAAACCATTATCAATACCGGGTTTTCCCCTTTGGTCTATCCTCTGCCCCAAGGGTCTTCACCAAATGCATGGCAGTTGTCACTGCCTACCTACGCACCCCAGAGGTATTCGTCTTTCCCTACTTCGACAATTGGCTAATCAGGGGAGACACTCCTCAAGAGGTAGGACTCTTTCTTCATTGCACCATCATGGTGCTCCAACACCTAGGCTATGTCATAAACTTCCCAGTGTCTCACCTCGCTCCAACCCAATGACTGGAGTTCATCGGAACGCTCTTACACTCTCCTCCCAGGATCACTGTGTCCGCCTCATCGAGCTGGCAAAAGAGGTACAGAAGCAAAGCCGAGTAACAGAGAGATGCTATGACTATTAGGACACATGGCCTCCACAGTCCATGTCGTCCCCTATGCTCGATTATATATGCGACAAGCACAATGGACTCTGTCTTCTCAGTGGACACAAGCGAACGATGTCTCAGGGACAAGATCCACCTCCCTCTTCAAGTCCCTTCAGTAGTGGAGTTGCCTGCAAAACCTACTCATCAGGTCACTTTTTCAGATGTCTCCACCTCAATGCACCCTGACGACAGATGCTTCCAAGCTAGGTTGGGGAGCACATCTGAATGACCTGACCACACAAGGGTTGTGAACACCACAGGAATCTGCCTTGCAAATCAACTTGCTAGAAATATGGGCACTGAGAAATGCTCTTTGGGTTTTTCAACCCCAACCTTTGGAGCAACCTGTAATAGGACATAAGAACATAAGATAAGCCATACTGGGTCAGACCAAGGTCCATCAAGCCCAGTATCCTGTTTCCAACAGTGGCCAATCTAGGTCATACGTACCTAGCAGTTTCCCCAAAAGACTCAGGTTCCACAATGCTTGTATTGGGGCAAGCAGTGATATCCTGGGTCCCTTTTTAATAATGATTTATGGACCTTTCCTCCAGGAACTTGTCCAAACTTTTTTTAAACCCAGCTACACTAACAGTCTTTACTACATCCACCGATAGCAAATTCCAGAGTTTGATTAAAGGTTGAGTGAAAAAATATTTTCTCTTATTTGTCTTAAATAGTTTACCCTGTAGCTTCATTGCATGTCCCCTAGTCTTTCTATATTCTGATAACGTAAACAATCGATCTACGTTTACCTGTTCCACTCCATTCATTAATTTATAGATCTTTTCCAGGTTGAAGAGCCCTAACCTTTGTAGCCTCTCCTCATAGGAGTAGCCTTCCATCCCATTTACCATTTTGGTGGCTCTTCTCTGTACCTTTTCTAATAACGCTATATCCTTTTTAAGATACGGCGACCAGAATTGCACACAATATTCAAGGTGCTGTCGCACCATGGAACGATACAGAGGCATTATAATATCCTTTGGTTTATTTTCTGTTCCTTTCCTTATGATACTTAGCATTCTATTTGCTCTCTTGGCCGCCGCTGCACACTGGGCTGAGGGCTTTAACATGTTATCCACAATGACGCCTAAATCTTTTTTCCTGGGTGGTGGTTCCCAATGTGGAACCTTGCATCGTGTAACCATAGTTCGGGGGGTTCTTTCCTAGGTGCATAACTTTGCACTTGTCCACATTAAATTTCATCTGCCATTTGGATGTCCAGTCTTCTGTTTTATCAAGATCCTCCTGCAATTTTCCACAATCCTCTTGGGTTTTAACAACTTTAAATAGTTTTGTGTCATCTGCAAATTTGATAACCTCACTCGTTATTCTCTTTTCCAGGTCATTTATGAATATGTCAAAGAGCAGTGGCCCCAGCACAGATCCCTGGGGTACTCCACTATTCACCTTTTTCCATTGGGAAAATTGGCCATTTAGCCTTACCCTCTGCTTTCTATCTTTTAACCAGTTCCTGATCCACAATAGCACACTGCCTCCTATCCCATGACTTTTTAGTTTTGCCAAAAGCCTCTGATGAGCGACCTTGTCAAAGGCTTTCTGAAAGTTCAGATACACTATATCAACCGACTCACCTTTGTCTACCTGTTTATTCACACCTTCAAAAAAAACATAACAGATTAGTAAGATAAGATCTTCCTTGTCTAAAGCCATGTTGGCTGTCTCCCATTAGGCCATGACTATCTACATGCTGAGTAATTTTGTTCTTTATGATGGTTTCTACCATTTTTCCCATTACTGACGTCAGGCTCACCAGTCTGTAGTTTCCCGAACAGACAACCAGGTTGCCATGTGCTACATGAACAAGCAGAGGGGAACAGGGTCCAGTCCCCTCTGTCAGGAAGCGATTCACCTGTGGTCCTTTGCAATCTCTCACCGCACTCACCTCAGAGCAGTATACTCTCACAGGTGAACTCATTGTCCTTGCAGATAGGATAAGCCGTATCTTTCATCTGCACCAATGGACCTTGAATTGGGTGATAACTGTTCATAGATCTTTTTGCCACTCCGCAAAACACACAACTTCCACTCTTCTGCTCCAGAGTTCCGTCGCTGCACCGACAGGCCCTTGACATCTTTCTTCTCCATTGGGGACAGGGACTGCTCTACGCATTCCCTCCCATCCCCTTGATAATCAAGACGCTGTTCAAGCTACAGGCCAAAGGGCTTAATGATTCTCATAGCCCATTTTAGCCCTGTCAGCTGTGGTTTCCTTTGTTTCTTCGCCTTGTGCAGACTCAGCCACTCAACCTGGGATGTGCGCCTGACTTCCTCTCTTAGGACCTCAGGACACACTTCCATTCCAATCTTCACTCCCTATGCCTGACAGCATGACTGCTAAAGGACTAGTGCTCGCCGACCTCTACCTACCACAGGCTGTCAAGGATGTTCTGGCATCTTATAAGGATTCCACCAGGCGATCTTATGCCTTCAAATGGCGTTAGTTTGCCCTCTGGTGCTCCCCAAAGGATGTTAACCCCTTTTCTTGCCCAGTGGAGTTGCTTCTACAAATCTGCTCCACTTTTTCTTGACAAGTCTTAAAACTAACTCAGTGAGAGTTCACTGCGGGGTCTTCATGCGGGGTCTCCCAAAGGCTTTCCTTTTGGAAGCTGGGGAGCATTCCTGCGTGGACTTTGTCGGTGATGTTCACCCATGTGTGGACTGATTTCTGCTGTTCCCAGAGATCATCTGTTACAGGTGAGTAACTACGCTTTCTAAAACATAACTCTTTACTAAGAGGAGCCTCTCTTCATGACATTGAAAATTTTCATCAGCGCTGAAAACAGACATTTGGTCTTCGCTAATAATCAATATAAGATACTAAATATAGGAGTATATGATCTTTATGCTTCTAGCCCCCAATCAGCCTCGCTGCTGAGGAGCTATGTAGGCTTTACCACATACCAATCTGTAGTAAACCAATATGTACTGAATTACAATAATGCACTTTCAATAAGGTCAGAGTCTGAGCCACTAGTATGAAAGAACTGTGGATGAAGTGAATGAGAAGGTTGTATCTTTGTGAATCTAGAGCAAGGGTGGGCAAACCTGGTCCTGGAGGGCCGCAGACCAGTCAGGTTTTTGGGATATCTCTAATGAATATGCATGAGATATATATGCATTAGAGATATCCTGCAAACCTGACTGGTTTGTGGCCCTCCAGGGCTGGATCTGGAGACCCCTGCCTTACACCTCTGTCATTTTAGATTGTGAGTGGACAAGGTGCAGATGTCCAAGACATCAAAAAGGTTAGATAGAATTTGTCACAGTCCTCCTCACTTCTCACCACCACCAAAAAATTGTCTATTAGACAACTTTTTGGTGGTGGTGAGAATCGAGGAGGAATGTGCAACATTCTATATACCCTTTCGATGTCTAGGACATCTGTACCTTGCCCACTCATGATTTTAAATGACAGAGGTGTAAGGCAGGGGTCTCCAAATCCAGTCCTGGAGGGCCACAAACCAGTCAGGTTGGCAGGATATCTCTAATGCATATATATCTCATGCATATTCATTAGAGATATCCCGAAAACCTGACTGGTCTGCGGCCCTCCAGGACCGGAGGTGCCCACCCCTGATCTAGAGTGTCCTTCATACAAGAGGTTGCTAAAGTACTTGATAAAGAGTTAATGATCAGTCATAAATTAGGAGCTACTAAAAATACCCTTAAAAATGTTTCCAGGGTGGAAAATGGAGCAGACTTGTTTAGAAGTTATCTTAGATTTTGGAAGTCTAATAGCATTACCGTATCTGATTCAAGTTTGTTACCTGCCGAGAAAAAAGGTTGAGGGTTCATGCGATGAGTGTGCTGCTGCTGCAACCCCCAAAGTACTTCTAAAAACTTTGTTCAAATTTGCTTCAAAGTACAACTCTCCTCCACGTTTGATGGCTAAGGAGGCTGGTAAAATGACCTGGCACTGTGGGCAAAAAACGAGTGTCAAAGTTTTATATTTGAAAAATCTGTCCTAGCTGAGGTACAGACATATGACAAGGAAGCAGGCTCTAAAATACTCACAACAACAAATGGAGGCGGGAGGGATGATTTAATGAACAGCCTGTTGGCAAACAAATATCCAGTCTGGACAGTAGGCTTGAGGAAATTTCACTAAATGTTTAGCCTGACCTGGCAACCATCCAACAGAATGAGGGCAGATTTGATTGCACAGAGCCTGTGCCAAGAAGCCGGAGTTAGCAGTTACAGAGAACACGTGCAAGTTCGAGGTGATGGAAAAGAAGCTGAAAGGGTAAGTGAGGGGCGGGTAAGAGGATGCAGAAAGCAGGAACCAAAGAAAACTTGAGTTGGGGGTCTGCCAGAGTAGGTTTAAGGTTCTGATTGCTTGAAGGTTATGCAGCGGCAGATCCCAGAGGTGCTTTGCTGGGAAGTTAAAAATAGCCAAATTAAAATGGATAAGAGTACACTTCATGTTGACTCTGCCAGCATAAAAACAAAAGAATGCCATAGTGTTTCAGACCAAGGATGCATCAAACCTATTATTCCTGTTACCAACAGTGGCTGATCTAGGTCACAAGTACCTGGTAGGATCCTTTAAGTAGATAGGATATTGTCTGTCTCAATGTTTAATGGACCTTTCCTCCAGGAGTTTGTCCATATCTTTTTTAAGCCTAGCTGCAATAACTGATTTTACTACATCTTCCAGCAACAAATTCCAGAGCTTAATAATGCATTCAGTGAAAAAATATTTTCTCCGGGAACAAACAGGCAGTCAGTCCTCACATATGGGTGATGTCGGCACCACCGGAACCCATGCGGAAGCATCCCCCCTGCTTTCAAAGAAAGCCTTTAGGAGATGCTACCACGCATGCGTGGTCCCCTTCCTGCCCAAGGGTGCCATCTTGCTCAGTCTCCTTTTTTTCCGCAGAGCCCTTCAGACGTTCATCTGGCTTGTCCCCGGAAAAAGTTGATTTTTTTTTGTCTGAGTTTCATACTCTCCTCCAGTATCGCACCGGTTTTCTTCCCGCCACCCAACCTCGCTGTCTCGGCATCGAGTTCGGGTCTGTTTTGTAGTTTTTCATTTTTTGGCATCTTTTCACCTTTTTCCTCCACCTGGCAGCCCGGCGGGTCTTTGACCTTGTGGGGGTACTTTTTTCACCCTTGGCTACCAGTGGCTTTAAGAAGTGTGATCGATGCACAGAAATCATGTCTTTAACCGACACACATGACTGCTGTCTCCGCTGTCTCGGGCCTGACCACGACCCTGCAGCATTCAGCCTCTGCAAGATGATCTACAGCAAGGCCCTCGAGCCGCCAGCAACAGCATGACAAGTTTTTCCCCAAGTCCCCGGTGCCTCCAAAGGCCAGGACCTTGTCTGAAGCCTCAACACCTCAGGCGGGCCCCTCCGAATCTGAGCCTCGCTGTGGCTCTTCAGAAAGGGGGGGGGTCTCTCTCTGGGGAATCCAGGAATAAGAAGAAACCCTCGAAGGGGGCGGCCTTGGATGGTTCCGACCAGTCGGGTGTTCCCCGAGCCAAGTCCCGCAGTCTGAGACGGTCATCTGAGGGATTGTAGAAGGAGCAGCCTGCAAAGGTTCCCCAGAAGGACTTGACCTCGGACCATCCTCTGTCCAAAGACACCATCCTAGTTGAGGATTCCCCTTCGGGGGGACCGGCGTCGGGCCTGAGTCCCTTGGTGCCCGCGCCGAAGGCTGCGGAGCCTCTGGCGTGGAGTCCAGAATGATGGCCCTGGAGCGCAGTTTGCCTTCATGGACCAGCAGCGGACACTGTTGTCCAGTACAACCGGTTCATCCGCCCCGACCACCGGGCCCTTGACGAAGATGTCCCTGGAGGCCGAGCTGATCCTCGAGGTCCTTCGGCTTCGAGTCTATCCTAGGCTGAGGTCTCGCTCTAATTTCCGCTCGACGGGACTGCGATCATTCCCAGACAGTGTCCTTGGCACCGGCCATGGGACATCGGGAGGCTGCGGGCCGGGACCTGCAGACCGTCCTTCC
Source organism: Ichthyophis bannanicus (assembly GCA_033557465.1). Taxonomy (NCBI): domain Eukaryota; kingdom Metazoa; phylum Chordata; class Amphibia; order Gymnophiona; family Ichthyophiidae; genus Ichthyophis; species Ichthyophis bannanicus. Next base: position 694,054,358 of record CM066032.1, on the reverse strand, counting down.
TTCGAGTCCTCAACGGACTACTTCAAGTGGGAGACAGAGGATGAGGAATCACGCGTTACCCATTGCCACTGCGACGTCCCCTCAGATTCTCCTACCTCGGAGCCCCGGCGGTGGTCTCCACCGGAGGATATGGGGTTCCTTGATTTCATCAAGGATATGTCTAAGGCCCTGGCATTCCCACCTGAATCGGAGGAGGACTCTCAGGCGGATGAGTTGGAAATCCTTCAGTATGAGGCTCCTCAGAGGGAATCGCTCATGGTGCCCATTCCTCCCATCCTGGAATGGCTGATGCTCCGTATGTGGGAGACATCAGCATCGGTGCTGGCGGTGAGCAAGTGGCTCGACTTGATGTATCGAGTCTGCCGGAGTCTGGGCTTCCAGAAATCACAGCTGCCGCATAACTCCATGGTGATGGAGTCGGCCATACATCAGCTGAAAAGTCAGAAGACGCACTTCTTTGTGCCCCCCGGCAGGGAGGTCCGCACCTTAGACACCCTCAGCAGAAGGTGTTACCAAGGCTCAATGACCATCGGCCCCATCCAGGCCTACCCAGCTGTACATGGGCATGTACCTGAGAGACCCGGCAAAGGAACTCGCAGGGTTCTCAGCTGGTCTGTCTGAGGAACCCCTGCATCGGTTCAAGAACCTGGCCAAGGCCATCCGTGAGTTCTCCAAGTTTTTGTCTCTGGCAGGCTATGACTGGTTTGAGTCAGCATCACCGTTCAACCTCGAGCAGTGGGTTCAGGAAAAATTGATTGATGTCCCATGCCAAGGAGAGAACCTCTTTGGCAACCCATGACCGACAAGGCTGCCGAGCTGGAGACCGAGTTCATGACGAGGACCAGGCTCTCTAAAATTACCACTGCCCTTCCCCAACGGAAGGGGCACCTCCGAGACAGAGTCTCCGTAACCTGCCAATTGATGGACTCTCTGACCTGGTGGCAGACTCCCCAGTACCTCAAGGCGGGCATGCCCTTTCAGACCCCGAGCCCCTTAAATTTCCTTACTATGGATGCCTCCCTGCTTGGCTGGGGAGCCCACTGCGATGAACTCCATACCCAGGGCAGCTTGTCACCAGACGAGAGCACCCAGCAGATCAACCTCCTGGAACTGCGGGCGATATACTTTGCTCTTCGATCTTTTTGCCACCACCTGCATCATCAGCTGGTGCTGGTCCAGACGGACAACCAGGTGGCGATGTTCTATGTGAACAAACGGGGGCACAGGGTCTCATTCCCCCTGCCAGGAGGCGATGCTCCTCTGCTCAAATGCAATCCAACAAGGTATTCTCCTATGAGCAGTATACCTACCAGGCCAGAACAACCTGCTGGCCGACAGATTGAGCAGAGTCCTCCAGCCGCACGAGTGGTAGCTGGACTCCCAGTGTGGCCAACCGACTCTTGTGAATCTGGGGGAAACCCATGATGGACCTGTTCACCAGTGCGGACAACTTCGTTGCCCTGCTACTTTACCGGCAAGCCCATCCTCTAGAGTGGCAGCGGATGCGTTCCTCCTCTTGTGGTCAGAGGGCCTCATGTATGCCTTCTCTCCCATGCCGCTGATTGCCAAACCTTGTTCAAGACCCTCCACGACAAGGCCTCACTCATCTTGATAGCCCCTCAATGGCCCAGGCAACCATGGTTCCCGCTGCTCCTCAGACTAACGGTGGAGACCCCCATCCCGTTGGGGACCTCTGCGGGACTCCTGTCTCAGGAAGGGGGCTCTCTTCTGCACCCCAACCTGGGGTCCCTGTCTCTGACAGCTTGGCTGCTGAAAGGGTGACCTTAGCACCTTTCATCCTCTCCAGTGAGGTAGAGGACATCTTGCTGGTCTCTCGCAAGGCCTCTACTAGGAAAGCTTATGCTCTCAAATGGTGCAGGTTTTCAGCCTGGTATACCCAGCACGGAACTGACCCGTTCTTCCCGGTGGGACTAGTGTTACAGTACCTTCTCCACCTCTCGCAATTCGGGCTTAAATCTAACTCCGTCCGGGTGCACTTCAGTGCCCTGGCAGTGCACCACCACCTGGTGGATGGCAAGCCCCCCTCGGTCCAGCTGCTGGTGACCTGCTTTCTTAGGGGTCTGCTCTTATCAAAGCCACTGGTTTGCTGTCCGGCGACCGAATGGAACCTTAATGTAGTATTGGGGCAGCTCACTCGCCTGCCCTTTGAGCCTCTGGCCACTTGCTACCTATGATACTTCTTATGGAAGGTGGCGTTCCTGGTTGCACTCAGCTCCTCTCGCAGTTAGCGAGCTTCAGGCTTTAATTGCAGAGGCACCTTACACCAGGTTCTACAGGAAAAGGGTGTTGCTCCACATGCATCCTAAATTTCTTCCAAAGGTGGTATCATCCTTCCATCTCATCCAGGAAGTAGTACTTCCTACCTTCTTTCTAAGACCTCACTGCAGTCGGGCAGAGACAGTCCTTTACACGTTGGACTGTAAGAGGGCTTTGGCATCCTATATCCAACGCACTCAGGGCCACCACAAAGCCACTCAGCTTTTTGTCTCCTATGGTCCCAGTAGGCTGGGGGAGGCGGTGACCAAGCATATGGATGGTGGACTGTATGGAAGGCCATGTCATGGCGCACTGTGTCAAGGCCATGGCGGCCTTGGTGGCAAACCTGCACTCCATCCCAGTGGGGGACATCTGCCGGGCTGCCACCTGGTCTTCAGTCCATAACTTCACAACCTGGACTGTGGACTGCCTGGAAAGGAAGTCCCAATGGGACTGTGCTTTCGGCCAGGCTGTGCTCTGTAATATTTTCGGGGTTTAGGCAATTCCTAACCTCCAACTCTTCTGTGTTCAGGCTACCAGAGTGCTGATTTTTCCCGGACACAGGGCTCCTACTGTAGTCTGTAGCCACGGACTCAATTGCTGCTACTCGCGGCTCCCCTTGAAGGACACTGTTTTCGTTATAAGCTTTTGGTAGCCTGTAGCTGGGGCACCCCATATGTGAGGACTGACTTCCTGCTTGTTCCCGGAGAAAGCATGGTTACTCACCTGTAACGGGTGTTTTCCGGGGACAGCAGGAATCAGTCCTCACAACCCTCCCTCCTCCCCTTGGAGTTGCTCCTTTACCATCTTTTATTTTGCCGTCTTTTAGCTATGTCATCTGACTGAGCAAGATGGCACTCTTGGGTGGGAAGGGGACCACACATGCGTGATAGCATCTCCCAAATGCGTTCTTTGAAAGCTGGGGGGATGCTTTTGTGAGGGCTCCGTCGGTGCCAACGTCACCTATATGTGAGGACTGATTCCTGCTGTTTCTGGAGAACACCTGTTACAGGTGAGTAACTATGCTTTACTCGATTTGTTTTAATTTTATTACTTGGTAACTTTGTAGTGTGTCCCCTAGTCTTTGTACTTTTGTTGCATTTACCTGATTTGTTGCATTTACCTGATTTTATAGACCTCTGATGTCTCTTCTGCAAGCTGAATTCTAACCTCTTTAGCCTTTTCTCACAGGGTAAGTCGTTTCATCCCTTTTCCCATTTTGTTTACCCTTCTCTGTACCTTTTCTAATTCTGCTGTATCTTTTGAAATATAGCAAGCCACTTCATTGGCTCCCGTATCTGTCTCCATATCGAGTTCAAACTTTTCCTAATGACCTATAAGTGCATTAATTCTGCTGCTCCTCACTACCTTTCCTCTCTTGTCTCTCTATAGACACCTCCTCAGGAACTCCACTCCTTGGCAGATTGCTTCTATCTGTGCCCTTTTTCACTGCCAACTCCAGATTTCTATCTTTCCATCTTGCTGCTCTTTATACCTGGAACAACCTACCTTAGTCGGTATGTCAGGCTCCATCTCTGACCCTTTTCCAATCCAGGCTAAAAATACATCTCTTTGAGTCTGCTTTTTGGATCCTGATCCGTTTACTCTCCTGCTCTCCAAGTATGTTTCCTTACCATTGCCTTAGACATATCCTAGTCCCCAATTGTTGTGTTGTCTGTCTTGACTGGATTGTAAGCTCTGAGCAAGGACTATTTGTTATATGTCTATTCAGTGCTGGGTTCACCTTGTAGCACTTCACAAATGATTAGTAATAGTAGTAATAGGGAGATATGGTGATCAGAATTACATATATTCTCTGGGATCAAGCAGGAAGTCAGTCCTCACATATGGGTGACGTCGGCACCAACAGAGCCCTCTTGGAAGTATCTCCCCAGATTTCAAAGAAAGCCTTTGGGATATGCCATCACGCATGCATGTTTCCCTTCCCACCCAAGGTTGCCATCTTACTCAATTTCCTTTTTTCTGCGGAGCCCATCAGACGTCTGTCTGCTTTCCTCTGGAAAAAGTTGATTTTTCTACCTGAGTTTCATACTCTTCCCTCCAGTTGTGCCCCAGTACTCTTTCTATCACCTGTGCCTGCTGCTTCGGCATCGAGTCTTGGGACCATAACTCGTGTTTTTCCCTTTTGGCACCTTCGTGCTCTTTTTCCAACTGGCAGCACTGTGGGTCTTCTACCTTGCTGGGATAATTTTTTCATCCATGGCTGCCAATGGTTTTAAGAAGTGTGATCAGTGTACAAAGATTGTCTCTTACCGATACACACGATTGCTGCCTCGGGCCGGACCATGACCCCACAGCCTGTGGTCTTTGTAAAAAACAAAAAGATGTCCACCAAGGCATTTAAGAGCTGTCAGCAGCAGCATGACAAGTTTTTCCCGGAGTCACTTGCGCTTCTGAAGGCCAAGGCCCTGTCTGAAGCCTCGGACACCCGTGGCACCCCCCCATGAATCCTGGTCGATGCTGTGGGCCTTCAGAAAGGGGGTCTCCCTCGAGGGAACACAAGAAGAAAAAAACCTCAAAAGGCAGCATCCCTGGATGGTTCTGACAGGCTGGGTAAGTTCCGAGCCAAGTCCCGCAGTCCACGCCACTCATCTGAGGGCTCAGAACAGGAGCGGCCTACCAAGGTCGCCTGGAAGGAATCGGCCGGTGATCAGCCCCAGACACCAGAGGCCATCCTTGTTGGGGGAACTGGCACCGTGCCCAAGTTCCTTGGTGCTCACGCCAAGAGCTGCAGAGCCATCTAGACTGGAGTCCAAATGGTGGCCCTGGAGCACAACCTGTCTGCCTTCATGGACCAGCAGCGGGCGTTGATGTCCAGCATGGCCGTTTCATCTGCCCAGACCACCCGGCCCTCGACTTCAAGGATGTCCCCGGAGGCTGAGCTGATCCTCGAGGCCATATGACCCTGAGTTGATCCTCGGCTGAGGTCTCAATCCGGGTCCCATTCGACGGGACAGAGGTCTTCCCTGGCTAACGTATATGACACCTGCCAAGGGGCCTCTGAGGGGTTTGGACCGGGCTCGGGCCCGAAGTCCCCTGGTCTCCCTCCCCTCAAGTCTTCTACCAATTACTCAAAACAGGAGGATGATGAGTCCCCCGAAACCCATCACCACCGCAACGTCCCCTCAGACCCGTCCCCCCTCTGAGTCTCGATGTATGTCCCCGCCCGAGGACATGGCATTCCTTGACTTGGTGTGGAACATGTCAAAGGCTCTAGTATTCCCAAGAGAATCGGAGGTGGACGGAGGAGCTAGAAATCCTCCAATACGAGACCCCACCGAGGGAATCATTGATGGTACCCATTCCACCCATCTTGGAATGGCTCATGCGCCGCATGTGGGAAACACTGGCGTTGGTGCCCGTTGTGAGCAAGCAGCTCGACTCGATGTATTGGGTCCACCAGAGCCCGTGCTTCCAAAAGGCACATAACTCCTAGTGGTGAGAGTCGGCCATGCGTCGACTGAAGAGCCAGAAGATGCACCCCTCGGTGCCCCCGGGTAAGGAGACCCACACCCTGGTCGCCCTCGGCAGAAAGTGCTACCAAGGCTCGATGCTCATCGGCTGGATCCAGGCCTATCAGCTGTACATGGGCATGTACCTGAGAGACCTGGTGAAAGGGCTTGCCATATTCTCGGCTGATCTCTCCATATTCTCGGCTGGTCTCTCCGAGAAACCCCTACAGTGGTTCAGGAACCTGTCCAAAGCTGCCCGTGAGTGCTGCAAGTTCATGACTCGATAGCCTACGACTGCTCCAACTCAGTGACTAGAGTAGCCGCAATGGGCATCAGTGCCCGACGCCAAGCCTGGCTACAGTCTTCTGACCTTGAGCAATGGGTTCAGGACAATTTGGTCAATGTCCCATGCCAAAGGGAGAGCCTCATTGGCAAACCCATGATGGAGAAGACTGCCGAGGGAGTCCAAACTCGTGACAAGGACCAGGCTCTCCAAAAAGACTGCTACCCTTCTCCATTGGAAGGGCTCGGGTAAAAAGACCTTCTGCCCAAGGAAAGGGGCTGCTTACAAAAACTACCCACACTTCCAAGCCTCCCCAGCAGGGTCAGAAGGCTTAAGGGGCCAGGGCATGGCCCTCGTAAGCAAAAGGCTCCCAAGCCCCAGGTGTCAGCTCCAGCCCAGCTTCGGGGGGGGCGGGTGGGTTGACTCCTTGGGCATATCCTCTATACCCCAAGGAGGACAGCAGCCTATAAGGGGACATCTGGTTCACTATGCCCACAGGTGGCCAACCATCACCACCGATTCCTGGGCATTCCAGGTGGTCAGGGAGGGCTACCTGCGCCACCTGGCACAGACACCTCATTTCTCCCTGGGAGAGCCGCCCCCCCCCCCCCCCAGGTCTCCCCTTCACCAGGATCTTCTACTGTAGGAGCTCGCCGGTCTTCTGGAGGACAAGGCAATGGGACCAGTACCCAACATCTCAGGAGCCAAACGGTTCTACTCCTGATATTTCCTCGTGCCAGAAAAGACAGGGGGGTCTACAGCCCATCCCTAGTCCTGAGGAACTGAACAAATTCCTGGTGAGGGAGAAGTTCAAGATGCCCTTTCCCTTGGAGCACTGCTGCCCTACCTCCAGCAGGGAGATTGGCTATGCTTCGTGGATGTGAAGGATGTTTATACCCACATCCTCATTCACTCCAGCCACAGACAGTACCTTCTCTTCATGGTGGGAGAAGGCCACTGCTGGTACAGGGTTACTACCCTTCGGCCTGGCATTCCACCCAAGGGTCTTCACCAAATGCCTGGCAGTAGAGGCCGCTTACCTTTGTCTCCAGGTGGTATTTGTCTTCCCCTATCTGGACGACTGGTTTATAAAAGGAGGCACGATCGCTGAGATGCAGCAAGCTATGACTCATACCATCCATGTCTTACAACATCTGGGGTTCATAATAAACCACCCCAAGTCCCATCTTCTCCCAACACAAAGTCTGGCATTCATAGGGGCAAAGTTGGACACAGCCCAGGCAAAGACCTTCCTTCCCCTGGATTTGGCCGACCGCCTCAGGGCATTAGCCTCAGACATGCAACACCGTCCCTCGGTGTCGCCCCCTTCTGCTGTGCCTACTCGGCCTCATAGTCTCCACAGTCCATATCACCCCGGACACCCGCCTGCACATGAGGATTGCCCAGTGGTACCTTCGAGACCAGTGGACACAGGCCATGGGTTAGCTCCAAGACAGAGTCTTAGTAACCCACCAGCTAGCAGACTCCCTGACGTAATGGCAAAACCCGCAACACCTCCTGGTGGGGATGCCCTTCCAAGCCCCGAGCCCTTTAAGGATCCTTACGACAGGTGTCTCCCTGCTGGGATGGGGAGCTCACTGCGAGGAACTTCGCACCCAGGGCAGCTGGTCACAGGCTGAGAGCAACCAGCAGATCAACCTCTTGGAGCTCCGGGCAATATATCTAGCCCTAAGAACATAAGATATGCCATACTGGGTCAGACCAAGGTCCATCAAGCCCAGTATCCTGTTTCCATCAGTGGCCAATCTAGGTCATACGTACCTAGCAGTTTCCCCAAAAGACACAGGTTCCACAATGCTTGTACGAGCTTTTCGCCACCATCTGAGACACCAGCCGGTGCTGATCCAAACAGACAATTAAGTGGCAGTGTTCTGTGTGAACAAGCAAGCGAGCACAGGGTCTCGTACCCTTTGCTGTGAGGTGATGACACACTGCTCTTACACATTTTATCAAGGAATGCTCCTACAGGCAGTGTATCTGCCAGGCCAGGATAATATCCTGGCGGACAAACTGAGCAGAGTCCTTCAATCGCACGAGTGGCAGCTGGATCCCAGAGTGGCCACCTGACTCTTCCGATTCTGTGGGACCCTGTGGGTGGACCATTTCACCAGCCTGGATAACTACTAGTTGCTCCGCTTCTGTTCCTGTCTGCCCCATCCGTGCTGGGTAGCAGCAGATGCGTTCCTCATCTCGTGGTTGGAAGGCCTCATGTATGCCTTCCCACCCACGCTGTTGATTGCCAAGACCACCTTCAAGGTTCTTTGCGAAAGAGCGTCACTGATCCTGGTGGATCACTGACAGTGTGGCTGCTAAAAGGGTAGCCTTAGCCTCTTTCAACCTCCAGGGGAGATGCAGGAGATCCTATTGGCCTCTCGTAAGGCGTCTACCAGGTGAGCTTACGCCTTCAAATGACGCAGGTTCTCGGTGTGATGTGTGGAGCAAAGGATGAACCCATTCTCCTGCCCGGTGCAGCTGGTGCTGCAGTACCTTCTCCATCTCTTGCAATCTGGGATCAAATCAAACTCTGTCAGAGTGCACCTCAGTGCCCTGCCAGTACATCACCACCCTATTGATGGTAAGCATCTCTCTGTCAACCTCTGGTGACCCTCTTTCTGAGGGGGTTCCCGCTGTCAAAACCCCCTGTCTGCCCTCCGGTGACAGAGTGGGACTTCAGTGTGCTGCTGTCACAGCTCACCTGCCCGCCCTTCGAGCCCCTGGCTACCTGTCACCTCAGGTATCTCTCATGGAAAGTCGTGTTCCTGGTGGCACTTTCCTCCACTCGCAGGGTCAGCAAGCTCCAAGCCCTGGTGCAAAAGGCACTATACGCCAGGTACTACAAGAATAGGGTCGTGTTACACACGCATCCCAAATTTCTGCCAAAGGTGGTGTTCTCTTTCCACCTCAACCAAGAGGTGATGCTACCCACCTTCCTCCCGAGACCTCACTCCAGCAGGGTGGAGACCGTCCTTCACACCTTGAACTGTAAGAGGGCCCAGTCCAACATTCAATGCACCCGTGCCCACAAAAGCTGCCCAGCTCTTCGTTCCTATGACCCCAGTCGTCTGGGACAGACAGTGACCAAGCGAACCCTGTCCACGTGGCTGGCGGACTGTATCATCCTCACCTATGAGCAGGCTGGGCTCATGCTGGACGGCTGGGTCACGGTACACCATGTCAGGGCCATGGCGGCCTCTGTGGGAAAACCTGTGTTCCGTCCCGATGTTGGACATCTGCTGGGCCGCCATCTGGTTTTCAGTCCATACCTTCGCAGCTCATTACTTCCTGGAGAGGGAGTCCTGATGGGACAGCGCCTTCAGCCAGGCCGTGCTCTAATCTTTTCAGGGTCTAGGCAATTCCTACCCTCCGCCCCTTCTGTGTTCAGGCTACTGGAGCGTTGGATCTCCAGGAACAAGCAGGAATGTAGTCTTCACATATGGGTATCGTCAGTACCGACAGAGCCCACACGGGAACGCTCCCCAGCGTCCAATAGGAACACTTTTGGGAGCATCCCACAGCTCATGTATGCTGCCTTCCCGCCTCTGTACCTCTCTCACTTCAGTTCTTCGTTTTCCACAGAGCCGACAGGACGTGTACCCTGTCACCGCAGAAAATTTCCTTTTATTCTTTGGGGGAGTTTTTGTGGTCGCGTCTGCCTTCATTCGATGCCTACCGGTACTGCCAGTGGTGGTTCTTTCTTTTAAAAAAAAAAAAAAAACTTACATTTCTTCATGGGTCTTTCCCCTGTTTCTGGTGCTAGGTGCCATTTTTGGCACTAGGCCCACTTTTCTTCAGGCATGGAGAAACCAGCTAGTGGTTTCAAAAAATGCTCAAAGTGTGGCGGTACCATTTCCGTCACTGACACCCATGATTGGTGTCTAAAATGTTTTGGTCCTGAACATTGTCCAACGGAGTGTCTCTCCTGCACGAGGATGACCAAAAGGGGCCTGCAGAATAGAGCTGCAAAACTCGGTACCCTTTTTGCTGCGGATACGATGTCAGTTGCATCGACGTCTTCCAGGGCTTCACCTTCCTCCCATGGATCTCAGGTAACTAAACTTAAGTCTTCTAAGACTGGCCGGTCCTCGAAGGGTAGATCTCCTTCAAAGTATCGAGATGCCACTGGCGTTGCCCTCGAGGATAGTTCACCGGCAAAACAGCCCCGGTGGGAGTCTTCGGGCTCCAGGATGTTCCAGAGGCTTCCATCTCTGCAGAACTACCGGTGCCATGTTCTGGGGTCGTAGCCACTTCCACCGGTACCAACTACCAGGCATCGGCAGGAGCAATGGATAAGAGAATCCTTGCTATTGAACGCAGTCTAGCGTTCCTCTTAGCAGCTTCGTTACCGCTAAGACCCTAACAGACGGTTCAACAGGTATCGGTACCGACAGTACCTGCTTCGACAGGACTGCTTCCCCCCATGCCGAGCCTTGAGTCTATCTCGGGTATCGGGGGTCAGGAACCGAGACATTTCGGTACCGACTTCGAGCGGTACCGATACCATGCGTTACGGGAGCATCCGGTACAGAGTGCCCTTGAGTCTTCCGATTCCGATGGCTCTGATGATTCTACCGGTACCAGAGTGAACCTATTAGAGGATTCAACTCCTTCTCTTCAACACAGGATGTCTCCTCCAGAAGATAAGTCCTTCCAGGATTTCATACGTGATTTGGCAAAGGGTCTTGCAATCACTGTGATTCCAGAAAAGGAACCTAGGGCAGAGGAATTAAGAATTCTACAATACCCTATGGCTCCCAAGGAGGCAGCTATGATTCCCATTCACAAGATCTTACATGATCTGATGTTGAGAATGTGGGGATCTCCTTTAACGATATCTTCACATTCCCGACGCCTTGACACTATGTACCGAGTTCCAAGTTGTCCTGGTTTTGAAAAACTCAGTTACCACACCATTCAAGGCGATCAATAACTACTCCGCATCTACTATCACTGACCTGATATCAATTACACCCCCTAATCGAGCAAGGAGATTGACTGCCTCCAACTCTCTTGTACTACCCAAGGCAATCGCGAAATGCTCTCAAGTCACTAGATCCAGAGCCTTCTCTTACTTTGCACCATCATGTTGGAACGCCCTACCATCAGGCATCAGAACCATCAGTGACCTCTCCCAGTTCAGGAAGGCACTGAAGCATCACCTGTTCCTGCAGCACTACGATGTTTCGGACACCCTCCCATACCAACCCACCTCCACACCCCAGGCCAACACATTAAACCCATGCACTCCACAGTCTTAATCCGTAGAACCGCAATCTCACTTTGCACCTCCTCTCACTAAGAAAATTTCACCTAGATTCATGTAGCTCTACATATAGCTGCATTTAGTTGCTTTGTACATAGTTCTCACGTTCTCTGTTTCACTGTTCATGAAACCTGTTTAATGTATACCAAGTTTATTGTCCTGTTCATTGTAAGCACAGATCAATTATTTGAGACGTGTAGTTTTTATGTTCATTGTAAACCGCACTGATGACGAATAGCGCGGTATAAAAGAAACTGTAAATAGATAAATAATAGTGGAATCGGCCATGTGAAGAATCAAGAGTGCTAAAACACATTCTTCTAATCCTCTAGGCCGGGAATCCAGGACCTTTGGGTGTCGATGCTTTCAATCTTCCATGCTATCAGCCAGGATCAGTTCCTACATTCTTTACATGGGAATGTTCCTGGAAGAAGTCACAAAGACTTAGCTCATTAGCCCTTATGTCTCTGAGGAAAAAAGAGCAGACTACCTTTTTCTGGTCAAGCATGCCCAGAATGTCTCTAAATTCATGAACCGTGCTACCTTTGATTGCTTTGAATGTATTAGCAGAACCTCTGCTTTATCCATAGGAGCACGTCATATTGCTTGGCTTCAAGCATCAGATTTAGAACAGTGGGTGCAAGAAAAGCTGGGAAACATTCCTTGTACAGGAGAAAATCTCTTTGGCAAGGACTGGCAAAACAAAGCTAATCAGATTGAATCTGATAATACTACTTTGAACAGATTGTCAAAGTCCACAGCCAACCCAGCAAAGAAGAAAACATTCAAAAAACCCTTTTTCAGTAAGAAAAAGAAGTTTTACCCATCTTACACCTATCAAAGCCACTGTCCGCTTCATGTTCCCCAGAAGGGGCAAAAACAGAACAGACAGCAAAGAAAGCTGCAAGCTCAAAGAGCTCAACCGACCCAACAGACCCAGCCCCCTCAGGGTTTTGACTTCTACCTAGAGAACAGTCATTCTGCCCCTGAAAGGTCCAGAACCCTTAACCATTCCAGGAAGACTATGCTATTTTGCCAAAAGATGGCAACAAATAACCTGTGTCTTTTGGGGAAACTACTAGGTATGTATGACCTAGATTGGCCACCGTTGGAAACGGGATACTGGGCTTGATGGATCTTGGTCTGACCCAGTATGGCATATCTTATGTTCTTATGTTCAGAAAACTGGACTCTGTCCATTGTACGACTGGGGTACAAGCTTCATTTTCTCAACTTGCCCCACCTACAATAATAAAACAGTTCAATTCTCAGGCCCCTGCCATCAACCTCTTGTGGCAGGAGGTCACATCACTTCTCGTTCAAGGAGCAATCGAAGAAGTACCCATACCCCAACAGGGGACAGTGTTTTACTCCCCCTATTTTCTTATTCCAAAGAAGACAGGGGGACACAGGCCTATACTAGACCTCGGAGAATTAAACAAATATTTTTTCCAAGAAAAGTTCAAAATCTCCCTTGGGACACTTCTACCATACCTTCAAAGTCAGGACTGGCTATGTTCTCTAGATCTAAGAGATGCGTACACGCATATTCTCATCCACTAGGATCACAGGAAGTTCCTTCGATTCTTGGTCCAAGGAAGACACTTTCCAGTACAGAGTTCTTCCTTTTGGACTGGCCTCTGCTCCAAGAGACTTCACAAAATGCATGGCAGTGGTAGCAGCATTTATGAGGACTCTGGGAATATTTGTCTTCCCTTACTTAGACGATTGGCTCATTCGAGCATCAACAGCTCCAGAGGCCAGCTTCGATGTTTCTCGAGCAATGAGAATTCTTCAATACTTGGGACTGGTCATAAACCTCCCAAAATCTCAACTCACCCCCTCTCAATCTCGCGAATTCATAGGGGCTCGTCTAGACACACGGCAGTCAAGGGCTTTCCTGCCACAGCCACGCTGTCTATGAATAATACAACTGGCATCTCAAGCATCTATGAAGGTGTTCCTTACTGCTCGAGAAATGCTTCAACTTCTGGGACACATGGCATCCACTGTCCATGTGGTGCCCTATGCTCGCCTCCACATACGAGCAGCCCAGTGGACCCTGTCCTCTCAATGGTCACAGGCCTCGGGTCAGTTAATGGACAAGATCAGAAACACCACACATCTGATTTTGTCCCTGCAATGGTGGCAGTCTCTAGAAAACCTCCTCGTAGTATCTCCTTTCCAACAGCCTCTATATCAGGCCACCCTAACAACAGATGTGTCCAAGATGGGTTGGGGGGCCCACTTGCACGATCTCTCCACTCAGGGTTTTTGGACCTCACAGGAGGTTTCTCATCACATAAACCTCCTAGAGCTGAGAGCCATTTTCAATGCTATTCAAGTCTTTCAGACCAATCTCAGCAACAAAACAGTTCTGGTCCAAACCGACAATCAGGTAGCTGTGTCCTATGTGAACAAGCAAGGCGGAACAGGCTCTCTGTCGCTATGCAACGAAGCTTTGTGACTATGGGCCCTCCCTAGAGAGTTGCAAATTCACCTATTTGCAGTATACCTTCCGGGCATTCAAAACTTATGGGCAGACAGACTCAGTCGAATACTGCTGCCACACGAGTGGTCCCTCCACTCATACCAGCTTGCTCGAGTATTTCAAATCTGGGGAACACCAGATATAGACCTCTTTGCAAGTCCACAGAATGCCAAACGTACCCGATTCTGTTCCAGAATCCAGGCTCAGAACTGTCAGGCAAGAGATGCTTTCCTACTCCACTGGGGTCAGGACCTCCCCTATGCCTTCCCACCCATTCCCCTCATTCCCAAAGCTTTATTCAAACTTCAGAGAGACAGAGGTCGTATGATACTCATAGCTCCACGTTGGCTGTGGTATCCTCCTCTTCTACGTCTCTCTCAAACCACTCCTCTGGAGTTTAACGAATACTCCAGATCGTCTGTCTCAGGAGGACGGATGCTTACTGCATCCCAATCCCCAGTCCCTACATCTCAGGGCCTGGTCACTGAAAGCCTAGAATTCCAGGATAATTAACCATTCTTAACAAGTAAAGGATATACTTCTGGCTTCCAGAAAACCTTCCACAAGACGTTCCTACACTTTTAAGCGGAAAAGGTTCTCTGTCTGGTGTTCACAAAAGGGACTTAACCCCCTTTGGTACCTGTAGAGTCGCTACTAGAATATCTTCTCCAATTATCAACTTCTGGTCTAAAGACCAATTCAGTGAGAGTCCATCTTAGTGCTATTGCTGCTTTTCATAAATCTATCGATGGACAACCTATTTCCTCTCATCCACTTGTATCAAGATTTATGAGAGGCCTACTCTTAACAAAACCTCCCATTAAACCATCACCGGTGGCATGGGATCTGAATCTTGTTCTTGGTCAGCTTATGAAACTGCCCTTTGAACCTTTAGCCACTTCAGACCTAAAGTTTCTTTCATCGATAATTGTTTTCCTAATTGCCATCACTTCTGCAAGGCGCATTAGTGAACTACAGGCGTTAGTAGCTGATCCTCCTTATACAAGGTTCCACCATGATAAAGTAGTCCTCAGGACTCATACTCACTTTATGCCAAAGGTGGTTTCGCCTTTCCATTTAAACCAGTCGGTTTATCTTCCTATATTTTTCCTTAGGCCTCATGCCTCTAGTGCTTAAAGGAATCTTCACACATTGGATTGTAAAAGAGCCTTAGCCTTTTATCTCCAGAGAACTAAGCCACATAGAAAATCTTAACAGCTTTTGTGGCTTTTGACTCTAGTCATTTGGGGACTTCCAGTTTCCAAAAGAACTCTGTCAAATTGGATTGCAGATTGCATATTCTATACATATCAGAGTAAAGGACTTTCTCTTGAGGGCCATGCCACAGCTCACAATGTGAGAGCAATGGCAGCCTCAACAGCTAACCTTCGTTCTGTGTCTATTGATGACATCTGCAAAGCAGCCACTTAGGCTTCAGTACACACCACCTCAGTCCACTGCTGCTTAGACAAGGACTCCCGTTGGGATGCCTCATTTGGTCAGGCTGTTCTCCAGCATCTCTTTCATACTTAATACAACTCCTACCCACCGTCCACGGTTTGGATGCCAGAGGTCCATGGGAGGAAGCATGACCCATCTCACCTGGGTTCGCAGCTTTCTGGGGTCACCCTTTGGCATCTTTCAGCTGGGGAGTCCCCATATGTGAAGACTACATTTCTACTTGTTCCTGGAGATAGCGTAGTTACTCACCTGTAACAGGTGATCTCCGGGAACAGCAGGAATTTAGTCTTCACAACCCACCCACCTCCCCTAGGAGTTGTCTCTATCTCTTTCTCTACTTCTCTCCTTTGGTCTCAGCTATAAACTCAACTGAAGTGAGAGAGGTACAGAGGCGGGAAGGCAGCACACATGTGTTGTGGGATGTTTCCAAAAGCGTTCCTTTTGGATGCTGGGGAGCGTTCCCGCGCAGGCTCCGTCGGTACCGACGATACCCATATGTGAAGACTAAATTTCTGCTGTTCCCGGAGATCACCTGTTACAGGTGAGTAACTACGCTTTCCCATTGAACAAACGGGTCCTTCTGCAATCTTTATCTGCAAACTCAATTGCTGCTGCTCACTGCTCCCATTGAGGGCGACCATGGTTTTTTCTACAGGCATCAGTAGCCTGTAGCTAGGGAGCCCCATATGTGAGGACTGACTTCCTAATTGTTCCCGGAGAATGCGTAGTTACTCACCTGTAACAGGTGTTTTCCAGGGACAGAGGGAGTCAGTCCTCACAACCCTCTTTCCTCCCCTGGAGTTGCATTTTTTTTTTTTTTTTTTTGCCATCTTTTTTTTGTCGGCTAGCTATGTCATCTGACTGAGTAAAATGCCACCCTTGGGCAGGAAGGGGACCATGCATGCGTGTTGGCATCTCCCAAAGGCTTTCTTTAAAAGCTGGAAAGATGCTTTCGTGAATGCTCTGTCGGTGCAGACGTCGCCCATATGTGAGGACAGATTCCTGCTGTCCCAGAGAACACCTGTTACAGGTAAATAACTACACTATATTAAAGGTGCAGTCGCTTCATGGAGCAGTGCAGACATATTATGATATCTGTTTAATTTTCTATTCCTTTTGTAATAATTCATAACATTCAATTTATTTTTTGGCTGCCACTGCACACTATGCAGATGATTTTAACATATTATTCAAAATTTATTTATTTATTTTATTTACATTCTCTTATGTACCGCGCTATTCTGCATCAGTGTGGTTTACATTGAACAAACTGAAATTACATTGAACAGGGCATTATAACTTGGAGATAACTATTTTACAGGGAACATGGGCTATGGAGGGTTAAGTGGCTTGCCCAAGACCACAAGGAGCACCTGTGGGACTAGAAACCCCAGTCCTTCCGGCCCAAGGTTGCTGTTCTCTAGTGGGATTTGAACCCCCGACCTTCCGGCCTGAAGTACCTTGCCCCAACCACTAGGCCACTCCTCCACTCCACTTAGATCTTTTTCCTGGGTGATGATTCCTAATGTGGAACCTAACATTGTACAGCTAAAGTTTGGGTTATTGTTTTGGGGAGGTTTCTCCAAATAGGTTAGTTTTGCACATGCCATGACAGTCATAAACCTCACTCCTAAGCCAGGGTATATGCAGTATGAGCTCGGTCTCCTATGTGCATCACTCTGTATTTATCCATATTAAATTTAATCAGCCCTTTGGATACCTGGTCTCCCAAGTTCCTCCTGCACTCATGATTTAACACGTTTTAATTTTGTATGTTCTGCAGATTTAATCACATCATGTGTTCTGATTTCCAAGTCATTTATAAATGTTAAGCATCAGTCCCAGTACAGACCCCTGCGTTATTCCACTGTTCACCTTTCTCCATTCCAAAAACTGGCCATTTAGCACTACTGTTTTCTATCATTCAACCATTTCCATATTCACAGTAGGACATTGCCTACTATCCCTTGACTTTAATTAGGTCAGGAGCCTCTCAGGAGGGGCTTTGTCAAATACGTTCTGAATAAACATATGTCACACCTTTATCCACTTTTATTTGTGCCTTCAGAAATTGTAGCTGGTTGGTGAGGCAAGACTTCCCATGGAATGGCTTGTTCTCATTAAACCATGATGATTTATATGTTCTAATATTTTCCCAGAATTGATATCAGGCCACTGGTCTATAGTTTCCTGAATCACCTTTGCAGTCCTCTTTAAAAACTAATGTTATATTAGCCACCCGCCAAGCTTCAAGTACTATAGACAATTTTAAAGTTAGGTTATAAATTACTAACAGTAGATCTGTAATTTTGTTTTTGAGTACTTCTACCCTCTGGGGTTGATACCATCCAATCCAGGTGATTTGCTACTCTTATTTTATCAATTTTCCATATTGCATCTTCCAGGCTCACTGAGATTTGTTTCAGTTCAGCCAGATTGTCATCATTAACTACCATTTCTGGCATGGGTATCTCTCTTTACAACTTCCTCAGTAAAGACTGAAGCAGAGAATTCATTTTGTTTCTCTGCTATGACTTTGTCCTCCCTGAATGCCACTTTTACCCCTTAGTTATCTAGAAGTCCAACTTCCTTGCAGGCCTCTTGCTTAAATATACTGAAAAGAGATTTTATTTTGAGTTTTTGTCTGTATAGCAAGTTCTTTTCAAATTCTTTTTCTGGCAGCCTTATCAGTGCTTTGCATCTAACTCGCCAAAGTTTTTGCTGTTTCCTGTTTTCTTCATTCAGATATATTTTACTTTTCTTTTTTTTTTTAAAGATGCTCTTTAACAGATTTCCTCATTTTATCAGTGTCTCCCTTTTGAAAGTTAAATTATGGCACAGTAGATTTCCTTAGTATCGTTCTTCCAGTTAAGTCAAATTTGATAAGATTATGATCACTGATGCCAAATGGCCCCAACACCATTACTTCTCACACCATATCTTGCATTCCACTAAGGATTAGATCTAAAATGGTTCCTCCTCTTGTTGGTTACTAAACTAGCTGCTCCATGAAGCAGTCATGTCATCTAAGGAGGTGGTAAAACTTAGAGCAATGGTGATCCACATATATAACTTCCAGAACAAAATGAAAAACTTCACTGCAGCTTGGTTTAAAGGCTAAGAGGCCAATTCTGTTCGGGACACATCCGTCCCATCCAGACTTCCAGAATCTGGACGGGCCATATTTGCATCCGATTCTGATCCCGTGGGAGTTGTGTCCCCGTGGAGTCAGAATTGGGTGCAACCATCCTGTACAGGCAGGATGTGCCCTGATGCTGAGCTTGCCAGATGCATAATGCACACCCCGTCCAACCCAGCTGCAGTGCCCTGACATCCCATCGCCATGGTACCGGGACGCCATGCAGACACCACGATCCCCTGCCGAATCCCAGAGCTGTTTACCCACTGCTTGACCCTCAAATGGGCCTGCCGGGTTCAGGTGGTGGGGAAACCACCTGGGCCTGCCTTACCATTCGGGGGGGGGATCCACTGCCGATTGCCTCCCATGGGATGACTTATTCCACCCTCGAGGTGGAATAAGTCCTCCATCCTTTTCCTCCAGCCTGGATGTATAGGGTCAGGATCACACCTCCGGGCTGCCCTCGCTTCTTCTCCAGCCCTCCCCCACCCACCCCTGTCCAGAGCTCACCACATATCTCCTGTGTACGTGCAAGTCTGTCATTGGCATCAGGTCTAGGAGACTAGCGGGGGCTGGACATCCATGTTAGATGGCCAGCCCCTGCTATTTGGGATCAGGATGATCCCCTTTGTGCTTTTTAACAAATGTCATATTCTCCGTGGAGAAGCAGGAAGTAAGCCGTCATGTATGGGTGACATTCACCGACAGAGCCCATGCAGGAACACTCCCCAGCTTCTATTGGAAGCTTTTTGGAGGCTCCACCATGCCTGCGCACCTCCTGCCTGCCTGCCACGGCGGCACCATTTTGATTCAGTCTTTGTTTTTCTGCGGAGCCCATCGGGTGCGTTCCGATCATCCTCTGCTTCAAAATTAATTTTTCTCCCCTGTGGGGGTCCTGCGCTTCCATCACACTTCTTTTCCTTTCTTTCCATTCAGTTCCGTTAGTATATGTTTCCACCTTTTCGTGGCTCTTAGGCACCGGTCCCATGACCAGGCCTTACTTTTCAGCCGCTTGATTTCGTCACAGGAACTGGTCACCAGCTTAGAAGCTGTTTCTGTACGCTAGGACCATATCTGCCAGATATGATGCTTCTATTGCCTGAGATGTTCTCAGCAGATTGAGGGCCTCTGGGGCTGCTTCCGATGTGGGTGGAACATCAACATCAAGGAGTCTCGAGCTCACTCAGAACCGAGCACTCGTAGTGCCCCGGAGCATCTGCCATCAATCGATCTCCATCTGGAGAGTAAAGGGATTTGACATTGTGGACATTGATGTCATGGAGGAGTCAAACTGAGGACCAATTCTAATGCATCAACATCAGAACCTATTGGGACATAGTGTCGAGAGCAGGACTCCCCGCCCCATGACATGGGACCCAACAGGAGGCTCATCCTCCCAATCATCGAGAGAGCACTGACAGCCGACCATGAGCCATAATTGAACTGCCAATATCCCTATTCAAATACCGGGTATATCGGAATAGCGGGAGCCCCACTGCCTTCGGAATCAGTAGACATGGAGAAGTGCCTTTGGAATGCTCTCGAGGATTGCATCGCAGTGCTCGTAGCTTACAGCATGCCGGAACCTTGATGACATCGACATTGACCAGCCAAGCTTAGATCGAGCTGCTATGCCTTGGAATCGGAGGCCTTTGATGGGCTCTTGAGCAGCACACAGTGAGCTTCTTGCCAGTGCAGCATGCCAAGGCCTTGATGTTGGCTGCTGCAAGATCGACCGGCCTATTTTTGGATTGCACGCCTTGCCTGTATGGGGCTGTATCTGTATCAAGGCTTCGAAGAGTCTGACATGGTTGCCAATCCACCTGATATCCCCAGTGCCCAGGGCACCCACACAACGAGTAGGGTATCGGTGTACCCTCTCTCCCAGTGGAGTTCTCAATTCCCTCTATGTTCAGGTGGAGTTCCAGTCAAAGATCACACTTCGGATGGCAGATGGATTCCATGACTGAGTAACCAATGAGTCTCACTGGAGGACAATTCTCCAGGACCTCCATTGGACCTTCTCCATCTCATGAACATCAAAAGTCTCCTGAAGACATGACCTTCCAGATTTTTGTGAGGGGTATGACCAAGGCCATACTGGTCTCCCTGGAGATGGAGGATGAACCCAGGGCAGAGGAGTTGGAAATCTTGCAGTATTCCTCGACATCTACGGAGGCGGTAACCATGCCTGTACATCCCATCCTGCAGAGGGTGCAGATGAGGATATGGGAAAGGCCCCTCAGGGTTTCTTCAGTGAGTAGACTCCTCCACTCGATGTGCAAGATCCAAAAGGTTCCTGGTTTTGAGAAACCTCAGCTCCCACAACATTCTTGATGAGTCTGCACTGAAGTTAAGAGTTCCAAGACTCATTCTTTGACACTCTCAGGAAGGTAGGTTTGCACCTTGGACTCTTTTGGGAAAGGATGTTTTCACGGCCCTATGCTCGTAGCTAAGGTGGCCCCATACCAGCTCTACATGAGCATGTTCTTAAAGGATATTATGCGAGACCTAGCTAACTTGTCCGAGTTCCTTCCCCCTGGGAAGTTAGAAGAGTTTCGCACCCTAATGGGTCACGGCAAGGACTGCTCAAAGTTCCTGGTTCGGGCGACCTGTGACACCTTCGATATGGTGTCAAGAACCTGCTGCAGTATGTATTGGGCCTGGAGACTCACCTGACTCAAGTCCTCTGACTAGGAACAGTCTGTTCAGAATAGACTGGCGGATGTACCATGTCGCAGTGTGGGCTTGTTCTGTGAGCAGATGGAGGAGAAGGCTGGCATTATGGAAAAGCAGCATATTACTCTTACCAGGCTCTCAAGGCATCCCAAACCTTCCAGCAGAAACAGGCTTCTCGCCAGCAGCAGCACAGAGTGAAGCCCAGAAGGCCCAACCAGCTCTGCAGCCAAAGTCTGGAGTGGGGTTTTGACTGATTCCTCATGAGCACAGCCAATCTGCCAGGGGCCACTGTGCGAAACCCTCCAGTAGAGAGAAGGCACACACTCTCTTTGCCCCGAGATGGCCCCTTATAACCTCGTACTCATGGGTACTTCAGCTATTCCAGAGTGGATACAGGTTTCAATTCTTCAGACATAAGTTGGCCCTCGGGGGTGTATCACCTCAACCCCCCTCTGCATCAGGAACTCCTTCAGAAGGAAATCTCCACCCTCCTGGCTGATCTAGCCATCAAGCTCATACCGCAGGGATTAGGGTGGGGTTTTTACTCCAGGTATGTTCTCATCCTCAAAAAAAAAATTGGGGGGATCCCTTCCCATTCTGGACCTCAAAAACCTAAATGCTTTCTTGGCAAGAGAGCACTTTAAGATGATTTCTCTGGGCACCCTGCTCCCATACCTTCAAAAGGGGTTGGGCTATGCTCCCTGGATCTAAAGAATATGTATACCTATATACCGATCCATCTTGCTCACAGGAAGTATCGTTTTGTCCTGGGAGGACAACACTTTCAGTATCAAGTGCTGCCTTTCAACCTATCCTCGGCATCCCGAGTCTTCAAAAAATGTTTTGTAGTAGTAGCAGCCTACTTCAGAACACTGAGGGTGTTTGTCTTCCCTTACTTGGAGGGAGTTTGAAAAGCCCCTTGGTGACCAATTCAGGTATTGGAGCTGATAGAGTGGTGGTCATTTACCACAAGTTCCATCTTCAGCCCACCCAACAGCTAAAATTCATAGAAGCCCTGGTCAGCACAACTCGGGTGAAAGCTTTCCTGCCACAGGACTGGCTCCAAAGAGTTGGCAGCCATAGTATAGGATGCTCAACTGAGTTAGCAAGTGACGACTCACAAGATGCTAACCATCCTAAGTCACATGGCCTCTACAGTGCATTGCACTCCTCTGGCACATCTTCAGGTGAGGCAGACTCAATGGACCCTATGGACTCAGTAGACACTGGCCACAGGTCGTCTCCGGGATCGGTTGTATGCCACCAATGCCCTGATCAATCACTGCATTAGTGGAGAGTTCTTCGAAATTTGCTCAAGGATCTCTCCTTTCAGAAGGTCTTGCCCCAAAAGATCCTGATAACAGATACATCCAAATTTGGATAGGGAACTCATTTCGATGACTTCCATTCTGGAGGGTCCACCAGATCAACTTGGAATTGAGAGCCATAGCAAATACTCTAAAGGCCTTCTGGGATTGGATAACCAACTGCATTGTCCTCATTCAGACTGACAATCAAGTTGCTATGTTCTATATCAACAAGCAGGGGTGCACCGGCTCTTATCTCCTGTGCTGAGCATCTGTCATTGTGGAAGTTCGCCATGGCTCACAGAATGGAACTGAAGGCTGCATGTCTGCCGGGAGTCCAAAGAACTCTAATGGATGGCCTGAGCCATATCCTTTGGCCACATGAATGGACGTTAAACAGAGATATGACAGCCTATAGTTTTTGAAAGTGGGGCAGTCCCTCAGCAGATCTGTTTGCCACTCCGCCAAAAGTACAGGTAGATCAGTTCTGCTCCAGAGTGGGATCTCACAGCAGTCTGGCATCTGATGCTTTCCTCCTGTACTGGGAGAAGGGTCTTCAGTGGGCAAACCCTCTTGTACCCCTCATAGTGAGGACCCCACTGAAGCTCTCAACAGTCGAAGGCACGATGATACTCATCGTGCCATATTGGTACAGACTACCCTAAAGCTCTTCACTCAGGAACCCACCTGGCTTGAATATATTCCAGATCTAGTTTCACAGGTAGACAAGAGGATGCTATATCCCACCATCCAGTCCTGAGCCCTCATGGCTGAGTGGCTAGTTCTGGCAGAGCCCCATTTGCTGGACAACATAATTGATATCATGTAGGCCTCCAGGAAGGCCTCGATGAGGAGGTCTTACACCTGTAAGTGGACAAGGTTTGCTGTCTGGTGTGAGGGCCAGGCCCTGGATACTTTTCTATCCCACAAGGAGACTGCTCAAGTACAGTTCTGGTCAACATTGGCATCCTTGCATTTTAGGTATGTTACAATAACTTGAGAAACAATTGGGAATATTCCAATTGTATGTCATCATATTTTAATAGTATGTTCAAAGGTATATAACAATAAAAAGATGTCTGGGGAGAAGATGGCGGCCATGAAAAGACGCGCTCCGATAGTCGGCTGGTAATTTGGTCGCTGTTTCCTTATAAACTGGTACCTAACTGTTTCTTTTTTCCTCTGTGTGATGGGGAAAAGGAAGGGGAAGGTTAAGTATCCCGAAGCTGACCTTCCGCCTAATCAGCCGCCTATTACCAAGTTTGTTGCTGTGGGTGCCTCGCAGAATACTGCCGGGGATAGTGTCAGAGCTGATCAGAAGGCGGTCTTTTCGACTTCAGACGTTAGTCTGAGCCCCGAGCAACGTGTCCCGCCTAGTAAACCCTTGCTGCTTTCCGTTGGATCGGTATCTCAGCTGCAGATACACCCAGACGAGGTAGTTTCTGATGTGCTGTCTTCGGGGGAAGTGCCGAATACAGGTGTGCTGAATACAGCTGGAGGAAATGGGGAGAATACCCAGCTTGCTTCGGTTGTGAGTGGAAGAGCTTCGGTTCCTCTGTTGGCTAACGAGTCAGTTTCAACTGTCCTGGGAGCTATGGAGAGACCTGATATTTCGGTCGTCTACAGCACCCTGGTGAACCTGCGGTAGTAGCCTTGGACTCCATCTGGACTGCGATTGTTTCATTGGAAAGCTCTGACTCTAAACGCATGAATTTAATGGAGCGGACATCTCAGGACTTTCAGGCAAGGTTGGTTTGACAGGAGCAAGTCAGTAAGGACTCTGAACAAACTTTAGAAACTTTGTCCTCTCAAATGTCTACTGTTTCTGTACGGTGCTGTACCTTTGTAAAGGATAGCACTGCAATTCATGCTAAATTGGAAAAGTTGGAGAACCTTTCCAAGAAGTTCAATTTACATTTTGTTAATTTTCCTTTTTCTTCTGTGTCCTCCCCAGTGGAGCTCTTTTAAAAAATATTTGCGTGAAGTTTTGGGAATTACAGAGAATGCTCTCCCCCCTACCTCTAAAGTTTATTATTTGCCTATGAAGAAACGTTCTAGCACTAGTAATGTTATGCCTAATGAGGTAGGAGATCAGGGAGATAGTCTGGATATCCTGAATCTGTCTCAGGTATTAGAATCCTCCACTGAGGAAATATCACGGAGAGCTACTCTTTTGGTGACGTTTGTTTTGGAGCCAGATAAGTCTTGGATCCTAAAAATGTTCTTTAGGAACGCTAATGAAACTTTTTCAGGTCAGAAAGTTTGGGTTTTCCCCCGATGTTTCTTTTGTAACGCAGGGAAAAAGGAAATTATTTTTGGCTATGCGTCCTGAGGTAGGCCTATTAGGTTTTTCCTTTGTTTTAAGATATCCATATAAATGTGTTAAGTCGGTTTCAACTCGATTTATCTTCTATGAGCCTAAGCAATTACGCATGTTTTTGGATGGCAGAACTGCACCTGGAACGGTCTCAGTAACAGTGGAGCCTACTTAGTTGGACTCATCACGGACACAATAGTTATTTGCGTCGCATGGTTGGTTTTTTTCCCTTTTAGGAAATATTTCTTCATTGATGTTGTTATAATCATAGCCTCCTTATTTGATCCTCCTCCTTCCCTTGTTTTGGGCCTTATAGTGTAACGTGCTGTTTTGTATTATTTCATTTGTTTATTTCTCTGTATAATAATATTGCTATAATATGCACCTTCCCGTTTCTTTCAAGTATGGAATTTTTGCTTGATGTAATGTTTAAAAAATTCAGAAATAAAAAGTTAAACAATAAATAAATAAAAAGATGTCTGTGCAACTTAGACATAGTAATTCCTGAGGGAAAAAAAACAAAATATGACCTGGACAGAATTAATGGCACCCTTCACTAATATTTGATTGCACAACCCTTGGCAGTGATGACCGCCTCCAAATGTTTCTTGCAGCCATCTTTGTTTCGTTCATCTGTCTGCTGGTAGTTTCTCCCACTCTTCAACTGCAATTTGTTCCAGCTCATGAATTTTTCCAGGATTCCTTTTACCAATGGCAGATTTCAGCTCTTTCCAAAGGTTCTTGATTGCCGGATGAGCAAGAAGCCTCCTTAAGCAACGCTTGAAGCAGAGCTCATATTCAAATATTAGAGCTCGAAATGCAGTACTGTGTCTGCATTTTAATGGGATCAGCTTCTTCTGGCTCACAAGGACTTCTGGCTGTTATAAGATAGAAAGATAAATTATATGAGTGGATAAGTACCAGCCTTTTTACTTTTCAAGTTTTGTGTTTTGCACATAATTTGTTTTGAGCACTTTACACTGTTTTTGTGGTTTTATTACCACTCGAAAACTTTTAAAAGGAGGTGTTTTTTCTTTGAGAGGTTTTGCCCCCTTTCAAAACAAATGTTCCAACAAAAAATTTGCATCTAGCCTATAGTTTTGGTTTTACCTTTGTTTGGGTGATATTTAATTGGTCATGACCTTTGGTTTTTTTGTTTTGTATAATAATCATGTCCTGGCAATGTTCCAGTTTTTATACTATTTCCTTTTTTAATTTGTCTTGTTTTATTTGATTTTTTTGCATGTCAAATATGTGTACATATATAGTCCAAAGCCATTTCACTGGCTACTTTTTTTTAGAAGATATTGGACATTAAGGGATTGAACTGCAAGGGTACCAGTAATGTTGACTACAACTGTATCTTCTACACCTCTCTGATTCGGCATGGAATTTAACTCCGAGTTCACCTCAGCACAATCAGGGCATAGCAATGCAGGGTAGATGGGAAATCCATCTCAGCACAGCCTTTGCTTGTTGGTTTCAGGCGAGGGCTGTTCCTCTTGAAGCCTCCATACAAGCCCTCTGCTGGACTTGGGACCTCAGTGTGGTACTAGTGCAGCTCATGAAGCTCCCTTGAGCCACTCAACTCCTGTCCACTAAAGTTCTTGATCTGGAAGGTCTTGTTTCTGGTAGCAGTCACCTTGGCGCTGGCGAGGGAGTTCAGGCTCTGATAGTTCATCCACCAAATACTAGATTCCACCATAATAGAGTGGTTCTTTATTTCCTTCCGAAGATGGTTTCAGATTTTCATCTCAATCAGTCAATAGTGCTACCTATATTTTTTTTTACCAAGGCCTCACGCCCACAAGGGGAAGCGTCATTGCACATGTTGGACTGCAAGTGGGCTTTAGACTTCTACTTTGGAGCAGACAAAGGGCCATAAGAAGTCTGTCTAGCTTGGTTTTTTTGGCTTGAGCAAGCTGAGGGTTGCTCTTTCCAAATGCTCTCTTTCAGTTTGGCTAGCAGATTGCATTTCCTTCGCTTGTGTCCACAGGCCTGAGCCTTGATGGTCATGTCACAGTTTACAATGTCCAAGCCTTGGCTGCGTCTGTGGCTAACTTACGCTCGGTCTCCATGGAGGAAATCTGCAGGGCAGCAGCATGGGCTTCTGTCCATATGTTCATACTCATATCTCAATACGAAGGGGAATCTCCAGGAACAAGCAGGAATGTAGTCTTCACATATGGGTATCGTCGGTACCGACGGAGCCTGCGCAGGAACGCTCCCCAGCGTCCAATTAGAAAGCTTTTGGAAGAATCCCACAGCGCCTGCGTGCTGCCTTCCCGCCTTTCCCAACTGCCTCTCTCCAGTTCTTCGTTTTCCGCAGAGCCAGCAGGTCGTTGTTCCTGTCACCGCAGAAAATGTTTCCTTATTCCCTTTTTTGTGGTCGCGTCTGCCTTCCTCGACGCTTTACCGGTACCGCCAGTTCTTCTCTCTTTTTTTCTTTTCTTTAAAAAATAAAATAAAATATACTTAGTTCTTTTTTCCACGTGCACATGCCATTTTGGGCCCTAGGCCCGAAATTCCTCCACAATGGAAAAACCCGCTTCGGGTTTCAAAAAATGCACCAAGTGTGGCGGTACCATCTCCGTCACCAACACCCATGAGTGGTGTCTTAAATGTTTAGGTCCTGACCACTCCATCATGGAATGTATGGCCTGTGCCATGATGTCCAAAAGAGGTCGGCAGAACCGAGCTGCCAAGCTCAGTACCCTGTTACCCTCTGATGCAGCCTTGGTGACGTCGATGTCTTCCAGGGCTTCCTCTTCCTCCCGTGGATCTCAGGTAACTAAACACAAGTCTAGCCGGTCCTCAAAGGGTAGATCTCCTTCTAAGCATTGAGATGCCTCTGGCGTTGCCCTTGAGGATTCTGCATCAGTAAAATTGCCCCAGCGGGAGGCTTCGGCTTCCAAAGCATTATCGGGGCTCCAGGACGTTCTCGAGGCCTCAACCTCGTCAGAACTACTGGTGCCATGCTCTGGGGTACCGGCTGTTTTCTCCGGTACTGACATCCAGGCATCGGCAGCGTCGATAGACCAGAGCTTCTTGGCTATTGAACGCAGTCTGGCGGCTCTCCTTGCAACATCGACACCCTCGGAACCGCGTCAGACAGTTCAACCGGTACCGACTCCGGCACCGATATCGGTACCAGTACCGACAGCATCGACATTGGTGTCGGCATTGCTGGCACCCAGTCATGCGATGCCCTCCGGTACCGATACACCGGTACCGATTCCCCCCGGTACCGACTTCGGTCGGTACGGGTATTGGGCTCTTCAAGAGCATCCGGACAGAAGGTACTTTGAGTCCTCAGAGGAATCTGAGGATTCTGAGTTCTGTCGGTACGGGAATAATTCTTCCAGAGGAGCCTTCCTCCCCTAAATGCAGGATGTCTCCTTCAGAGGATATTTCCTTTCAGGACTTCATCAGGGAGGTGGCTCGAGGTCTGTCCATTACTGTGGAGTGGAGGAGTGGCCTAGTGGTTGAGGCAAGGTACTTCAGGCCGGAAGGTCGGGGGTTCAAATCCCACTAGAGGACAACAACCTTGGGCCAGAAGGACTGGGGTTTCTAGTCCCACAGGTGCTCCTTGTGGCCTTGGGCAAGCCACTTAACCCTCCATAGCCCATGTTCCCTGTAAAATAGTTATCTCCAAGTTATAATGCCCCGTTCAATGTAATTTCAGTTTGTTCAATGTAAACCGCACTGATGCAGAATAGCGCGGTATATAAGAGAATGTAAATAAATAAATAAATAAATTACTGTGGCTCCTGAAACAGAGCCCAGAGCAAAGGAGTTGGAAATTTTACAATGTCCCAAAGCTCCTAAGGAGGCAGCTACTCTACCCATCCATGAGATCTTGCATGATCTCATGCTAAGAATGTGGGAGACGCCTCTTACCACCTCTCCTCATTCTCGTAGACCTGATACTGTATATCGAGTCCCTCCTTGTCCTGGTTTCCAGAAGACTCAGCTTCCTCACCACTCTATTGTGGTGGAATCAGCTGTGAGAAGGATCAGGAGTGCAAAGAGGCATGCCTCTAATCCTCCAGGACGTGAGTGCAGAACTTTGGATGCTTTTGGACGTCGTACCTCTCAAGCTTCCATGCTTTCTGCCAGGATCAGTTCCTATATTTTATATATGGGAATGTTCCTGAAGGAAATCACAGGAGAGTTAGAGGTTTTGAGCCCTCTTCTTCCTGAGGATAGAAGGCAGGATTTTCTCACATTAGTCAAACATGCCCAGGATATTTCTAAATTTGTCAACCGTGCAGCTTTTGACTGTTTTGAGTGCATAGGGGGGACCAGCGGAGGAAAGACCACAGCCTACCAGATGATATTAATAATTCTTTATTAAGGACCCAACTAAACAAGTTTCGGCCGCAGGCTTCGTCAGGGGTCTAAAAAAACAAAAGTACATTAAATCAAACATAACATTAAAATAAAAACCAAAAAAATATATAGACATGATACTTGACACATTAAACTGTGTTAACACATTACCAGGAAACCATACAGATAAAACGTCTATGTGGTACAGTAGACAATCTTCCCAATCTGTAAAAAGTATAAAAATGACAACCATAAATGGAAGAAATATAGAATAAAAAATCGTATGATATATATACATATAAAAAAATATATAAATTATGGAGGATTATCAATTATATGATGAAAAAGGCAATTAAAAATAAACAGTTAAAAATAAAAAACCAATATAAATAGACAACATTGAGCAATCCATTATCTAAAAATGAGGCAAAATGAAGCTAGAAAAATAAATTAATACATGAATATAAAAATATAAAGATACAATATAACAAACTTAGCCTTCCTGGCTCTCAATGGACCAGAGCCTTCCACCATTCCAGGAAGGTTGTGTCACTTTGCCCCCAGATGGGGGCAGATAATAGCAGAGCATTGGACACACTCCATCATAAAAGAAGGGTACAAGCTCCATTTTTCGAGCATACCCCCTTCCACAATGGTAAGACAGTTCAATTCTCAGACCTCTCTTATCAACCTATTAGATCAAGAGGTCACTATGCTTCTTGCCCAAGGGGCAATAGAAGAAGTACCCATTCCTCAACAGGGTACAGGGTTTTACTCCCCCTATTTCCTTATCCCAAAGAAAACAGGAGGACACAGACCTATTTTAGACCTCAGAGAATTGAACAAATTCCTGTTCAAGGAGAAATTCAAGATGGTTTCTCTAGGAACTCTGCTGCCATACCTTCAGAGTCAGGATTGGCTATGTTCTCTAGATCTCAAGGATGTGTACACTCATGTTCTCATCCATCCATCCATCCATCTCACAGAAAGTTCCTCTGGTTTCTTTTTCAGGGAAAGCACTACCAATGCAGGGTGCCAATGTTCCCTCTAATTTTCTGTAGGCTGTGTGCGCATAAAATATCAGCTGTGTGCAGCTTTTGAAGGAAGGTTAAATTTTTGTGCGCCACATAACGACACTCGGAGTTATATACAGAATACAGTATGTACACCACATTGATTTTAATCAAATTAAATGAAAATAGACGATTACTAAATGAAGTGGGAAATTTCTAGTAATTACAATCATAACTTTTAAATTTTAAGACGTCTGTGTTGTTTTCTATCAGAATCAGAGCTGTAATTTTTGTGCGCTCTGTTGTAAAGTATGTGCGCTCACTTGGCGAGGTGTGTGCACGCGCACAGCTTAGAGGGAACAGTGCAGGGTGCTTCCCTTTGGCCTGACCTCAGCACCAAGAGTGTTCACGAAATGCATGGCTGTGGTAGCAGCATTTCTCCGCACTCTAGGTATATTCGTCTTCCCCTACTTAGACGACTGGCTCATTTGAGCCCCATCACAGTCCGAGGCCATGACCTCCCTACTATGCACAATGCATATCCTTCAGTATTTGGGTCTTGTCATAAACGTCCCGAAGTCCAGTCTAACTCCCACTCAGTCTCTAGAATTCATAGGAGCTGTGCTGGATACCAAAAAGGCAAGGGCCTATCTTCCCCATGCCCGTTGCCTTTGCATAGTGCAGTTAGCTTCTCAAGCAGTGCTAAAGCCTCATCTCACTGCCTGAGAAATGCTACAACTACTAGGCCACATGGCATCTACCGTGCATGTGGTTCCTTATGCTCGCCTCCATATGAGAGCAGCCCGGTGGACTTTATCCATTTAGTGGACCCAGGCATCAGGGTGCCTGTCAGACAAAATAGTAAACACAAATCGCCTTATTTTGTCCCTCCAATGGTGGCAGTCCACTCAGAGCCTGTTGCTGGGGTCCCCATTTCAGCAACCCTTACCCCAGGCAACTCTCACAACAGATGCTTCACCAATGGGTTGGGGAGCTCATCTGCAAGACCTCTCCATGCAAGTCACTTGGACTCCACAGGAGACTCATCTACATATCAATCTCTTGGAGCTCAGAGCAATCTTCCTTGTTCTTCGAGTGTTCCACACTCTGCTCAGCTACAAAGACAGTCCTTATTCACACGGACAACCAAGTAGCCATGTTCTACGTGAACAAGGAGGGAGGAACAGGCTCTCTGTCGCTTTGCAACGAAGCTTTGCGACTGTGGGCCCTCGCCAGAGAGCATCAGATTCATCTCCTGGCAGTGTATCTTCCAGGCATACAAAACTCTTGGGCAGACAGACTCAGTCGAGTTCTGCTTCCACACGAATGGTCTCTACATGTAGACCAGGTGACCAAGATTTTTCAAATTTGGGGAACCCCGGACATAGACCTCTTTGCAAGTCCGTTGAATGCCAAACTTCCCCGGTTCTGTTCCAGAATCCCGGCTCAGGACTCTCAGGCCAAGGATGCTTTCCTCCTTCACTGGGGCCAAGACTTCCTGTATGCCTTTCCACCCATTCCCCTAATTCCTATTCAAGCTTCAGAGAGACAAAGGCTGTATGATTCTCATAGCTCCACATTGGCCTCGGCAAGTGTGGTACCCTCTGCTTCTACATCTCTCTCAAGCTCCCTCACTGGAGTTAGGGTCTCCTCCAGATCTCATATCTCAGGAGAACGGAATGTTATGGCATCCCATTCCCCAGTCTCTGCATCTCAGGGCTTGGTTGCTGAAGGCCTAGATCTCCATGGTCTTATCCTCCCTCAGCAAGTAAAGGATATCCTTTATACTTCCAGGAAGCCTTCCACAAGATGCTGTTATGCTTTCAAGTGGAAAAGGCTTATCATATGGTGTTCGCAGAAGGGTCTTAACCCCCTTGCGGTACCTCTGGAATCTTTACTGGAGTATCTCCTTCATTTATCCAATGCAGGACTTAAGACTAACTCAGTGAGAGTCTATTTGAGTGCTATTGCAGCTTCTTTCAAGCCTCTAAATGGACAACCTATTTCCTCCCATCCTCTTACAGCAAGATTTATGAGAGGCCTTCTTCTAACTAAGCCTCCTATTAAGCCACCACCGGTGGCATGGGACTTGAATCTGGTTCTTTGTCAGCTCATGAAGCCACCTTTCGAACCCTTAGCTACTACCTCATTGAAATTCCTTTCTTGGAAGGTTATCTTTCTCATTACAATCACATCAGCACGTCGCATCAGTGAGTTGCAAGCACTAGTGGCTGATCCACCTTATACAAGGTTCCATTATGACAAGGTAGTCCTTAGGACTCATCCACACTTTATGCCAAAGGTGGTCTCGCCTTTTCATCTAAACCAAACGGTCTACCTACCTGTCTTCTTTCCAAGGCCTCATGCATCAAATGCAGAAAGGAATCTTCATACTTTGGACTGTAAAAGAGCTTTAGCCTTTTACTTACAAAGAACACAGCAACATAGAAAGTCCTCTCAACTCTTTGTTGCTTTTGATCCTTCTCATTTGGGACTTCCAGTCTCCAAGAGAACACTGTCAAACTGGATTGCTCAGTGTATTTCCTTTGCCTATCAGAGTAAGAATCTTCCTCTGGAGGGCCATGTCACAGCTCACAATGTGAGAGCCATGGCAGCTTCAATGGCTCATCTACACTCTGTATCTATTGACGACATCTGTCGAGCAGCCACCTGGGCCTCCGTTCATACCTTCACAGCCCATTACTGCTTGGACAAGGACTCCCGCCGGGATGCCTTGTTTGGTCAGGCTGTTCTCCAACACCTGTTCCATACCTAATCAACTCCTACCCACCATCCCTGGTAGGATGCCAGAGATCCATGGGGGGAAGTGGAGCCCTTTCACAGGGACTCACAACTTCTGGGGTCCTCTCCCTGGCATCTGAAGTAGGGAGTCCCCATATGTGAAGACTACATTCCTGCTTGTTCCTGGAGATAGCATAGTTACTCACCTGTAACAGGTGATCTCCGGGAACAGCAGGAATTTAGTCTTCACAACCCACCCACCTCCCCTAGGAATTGTATCTCTCTCTCTCTCTCTTTTCTTTCCTTTCTCTCTCTCTCTCTTTGTCTCAGCTTTAAAACTCAACTGGAGAGAGGCAGTTGGGAAAGGCGGGAAGGCAGCATGCAGGCGCTGTGGGATGCTCCCAAAAGCTTTCTAATTGGACGATGGGGAGCATTCCCGCGCAGGCTCCGTCGGTACCGACGATATCCATATGTGAATACTAAATTCCTGCTGTTCCCAGAGATCACCTGTTACAGGTGAGTAACTATGCTTTCCTGACACGACAGTAACTTAGGCCCATCAGTACTCTGGCACCTGTTGGGGTTTAGAATCAAACTCCATACCCCCAATGCCCTTCTGACCTTCCAGGCTACAAAAGAATACTAAAGAAAGCAGAAGAGATGAGGTGTGACTTACCATCTCTGCATATAGTTATTTGATTTTACGTGTTCCGTATCTAATGTTGCCCCTATTGGGTTTCTCGGTGGGCTCCTGTTTTTCAGTAACTTGTAGCTTGGGAGTTCCATAAGTGAGTACTTGCTTCCTGCTTGTCCACAGAGAGAAGGTAGTTGCGCATCAGTAGCAGGTGTTCTCCGTGGACAGCAGGAATAAGTCCTCACAACCCTCCAACCTCCCCGAGGAGTTGTCTTCTGCTACAGCTGTGTTATCAGACTGAATCAAGATGGCACCACGGTGGCAGACAGGAAGGAGGCGCAGTGGAGCCTCCCAAAAGCTTGCAGTATAAGTTGTGGCATATTCCCGTGTGGTCTCTGTCAGAGGATGTCATCCATATGTGAAGACTTATTCCTACTGTCCACGGAGACACCTGTTACAGGTGAATAACTACTTTTTCTTTCATTTTTACTCAGGCTCCAAAGGAAATGGCAGAGATTTGCTACAGCTGCTCTGACCACCCTCCTCCTCAGCACTGTCATATCCAGGGTAGACTACTGTAATATAATTTTTTCCAGTATTCCTCAGCACCATTTGAAGCACCTCCAGACAATCCAAAACACAGCGATCTGAGCTCTCACCCATACCAGAAAGTTTGACTGTGTTACTCCTCTGTCCATTCAACACCATTGGCTCCCTTTTCTACAATGCATTCCGTTCAAAATTCTCATCCTAACACACAAGACCACTCCTAGGGTT
The DNA here is from genome assembly GCA_033557465.1 of Ichthyophis bannanicus. Lineage (NCBI taxonomy): Eukaryota > Metazoa > Chordata > Amphibia > Gymnophiona > Ichthyophiidae > Ichthyophis > Ichthyophis bannanicus. The sequence goes on along the minus strand of CM066032.1, from coordinate 694,020,152 downwards.
GCCAACTTTTCGAAAGAGAAAAACCCGCCACTTGCTTTTGCCCATGCTCCGCTCATACTGCATCTCCAGCAGTGACTGCTATAATGGCAGCCATATAGGCTTTAGCTCCTGCAAGTCATATCAGGAGGGAGTGGTGTACAAGGGGTTGCACTTTTTAGCCCCCATTGAGCTACAGTTCCCCTAAATGTATGCTCCCCCATGCGGTATTAAATCTAAATATATATTCTGCATCCACAGAACCCCTTGCCTGTCCCCCAACAATGGGTGCAGAGCAGAGTTGGGCATTTCCTCCTAGAACTTATCATGCAAAGAAAAGTTCTGATTCTAGTGTCATCTCACTAACAACAAACTCTACAATATGTCACTCAGGACTGACAGAAAATCTACTTGCCAGAGCTAATTCCTAAAACTCACACAAGGATCCTACCTAGGAAAAGACAGTACTGTAAATATTTTGTTGTTAAGTAGACCTATTAGGAAAACTGAACAAACCAGAATAACTACAGTTCCTGTGCGGATATCCAGTTTAGTCCTCCACAATCGGGTAGTGCACCTTCTACTGCAGCCTGGAGACTGGACCAATCAAATCTTCTGTAGTACATATCCAGCAGGAGCTCCCAGAAGCCCCCCAGTGTGTCCAGTCTCTTGCAGCTTGAAGACGTAAAAGTGTGTCCTCCTGGGCACACTGAGTGACTCTTGCAGGAGCAACACTTGTTAGTTAGTCTTTTAGGGTTTGTTTTTGGGACATTTACTTACTATTTATTTAATAGCTAGCTGTATCTTGAAAAGGAAAAGAAGCCTGGCTCCCTGGAGCATTGTCACAGGAGACTAGGGGGAAGTCAGACCTGCAGGCTCCTGCCTTTCTGCCTGGCAAATTTTAACAGCCCTGGGTGAGCTTCCCCTGGACAGTACGGGGAATTGCCATACCTGATACAGCAGTGACTGGCACTGGGAGATGTTGACTGTGTCCTTGCTGTTCCTGAGCTGGTAGGAGTTTTCACTTCTTTATTTGTGAGCAGTGCTCTGTCAGAGCTGCCAGCGTTTCTGTAGGCTCTCCTGAGCCCATTTGGCAATTTTTCTTCAAATTGGTCGTTTGCCCTGCATTACAGGGTCGTTTTATTTATTTTCCATATTATTTGGTTGCCGTTGTATTTTCGCGCCGTTTTTTACCGCGGGTGAAACAGTGCGGCGGCCATTTTGGATTTTTAAAGTGTGCTTTTAAGGCACTTTTGATCTCTTGTGCAGGTTCCCCTAGCGTTTTTGGGGTACCCTTTTGCTGGCGATTTTGATCAGGGCACCCCAGGGTTTCTGGGGTTTTTTTTTTTTATTGTAAAAAAAAAAAAAAAAAAAAAAAGTTTTAATTTTAATCCGGGGCTGATTTGCATAGGATTGCCCCTGGGCTGTGAGTTTCCCTGTGACTGTTCCATTCTATCCCGTTGGGCGGAGGTGGCCTTGGGATGGCTTCCATACCCCAATGTGTGATTTGTGGGTCCCGCAGAGCAGCAGGGACTGACTCTGGCATCTGCAGGGGCTGTGCTGCAGTGCCCGCAGAGATAGAGCAATCTGTGAATGTTCAGGAGCAGGCTACCCCTGGGGATGCTTCTACTTCAGGGGACAGTATTCTTTCTCCGAGCATCCCTCAGTCTGGGTCGGTGGCTGCGCTGCAGCAGGCGGCTACAGTTGTCCCACCTATGGAATTCTCCCCTGATTTTGTTCTCCTCATGCATCAGGCTTTCCACTTGAGCAGGTCCGGTCAGTGGCCGGAGGTTGGGCCCCCCTCTCTCTTCCCCTCGGGGTCACTGGGGTGGCTCAGCGCTCCTCTCTCCACCCGGGGTCAAGCGGCTCCGGTTGGGGGATCAGGAGCAGGACGCCCTGGGGCTTCTGGAGTCCGAGGCGGAGGGCGATCCTGAGACTGAAGCGGAGGAATTGGAGGATGGGGAGATCCCCGAGCCGGAGGATCAGGCTCGGATCATTCGGGTGTTTCGGAAGGACGAGCTGGTTCCTCTGGTTACGGAGTCCCTTCAGGCACTTAACCTTTCGGCAGTGCGGTCCCTGGAGGAAGAGGGTCTGGAGGATCCTCTCATTCAGGCCGCCAGGGATGCCCAGGTGGTTTTTTCCCGTCCACCGCGTGGTGGAACAGATGATACAGGCGGAGTGGGAGCACCCGGAATCCGGTTTGAAGGGGATTCGGACCATGAATCGGCTTTATCCCCTCGCCGACAAGGATAGGGACTTGTTTAAGTCTCCGCGAGTGGATGCGGCGGTTTCCGCGGTGACCAAGAAAACCACCATCCCGGTTGAGGGGGCGGCGGCCCTCAAGGACGGGCAGGATAAGAAGATTGATAATTTGCTGAAGCTAACCTTCGATACGGATGCCGTGTCATTGCAAGCCTCTATTTGCGGGGCTTGGGTGGCTCGGGCGTGTCTGCGGTGGTCGCAGCGCTTGCGCTCGAGCCCCGGCTTAGACCAGCAAGGCCTGTTGGAGGTTACCCGGCTGGAGTCCGGCTCGGCCTACTTGGCGGATCTGTTTTATGGTTTAATCCGCGCATTGGCTAATAGTATGGCGTCCGTGGTGGCAGCGCGCCGGTCCCTATGGTTGCGCAACTGGGCGGCTGACGGTTCTTCCAAGTCCCGCCTCGGTAAACTGCCCTTTAAGGGCAGATTGTTATTTGGGGAGGCTCTCGAGAAACTGGTAAAGGAGCTCGGTGAGTCCAAGGGGGGCCGGCTTCCGGAGGATAGGCCAAGGGCCAACAGGTCCTCCACCTCGGCGCGGGGGTCTTTTCGGGATCAGCGCAGGTTTCGGTCCTCCCGCCTGTGGGCCTCGCAGCGGGGCCGGTTTGGAGCCCGTAATCAGGGATTTCGTGGTTTCAGAGGGGCCGGCAGAGGCTTCTCCGGAGCCGCCTCTCCCTCGGCGTCTTCCTTTGGGCGCAAGCCGCAATGACGCGAGGCGGGCTCTGGAGGGAGGCCCGATTATCGGGGGTCGTTTGCACGACTTTCTTCCGTCTTGGGCCCAAATTACGTCAGATCGCTGGGTGCTACAGATTATAGAAGAGGGTTATGCTCTAGAATTTGCATCCCCGCTTCCGGATGCCTTTGTTCGGTCGCCCAGCAGGGGCGAACAAAAGACGCGGGACATCCGCGTGACCCTGGCTCGGTTGTTAGCACTGGGAGCGGTGGTCCCGGTTCCTCTCTTGGAAGGAGGCGCCGGTCGTTACTCCATCTATTTTGTGGTCCCCAAAAAGGGCGATTCTCTGCGTCCGATCTTGGATCTCAAAGGCGTCAATCGCGCGCTCAGGGTACCGCACTTCCGTATGGAAACTCTGCGGTCAGTCATTGTAGCAGTACGACAGGGGGAGTTTTTGACGTCCCTCGATCTTACAGAGGCCTATTTGCACATCCCGATACATCCATCTCATCAGCGGTTTCTCCGCTTTGCGTTTCCGTGGGGCCACTTCCAGTTCCGGGCCATGCCGTTCGGCTTAGCCACGGCTCCGCGCACCTTCACAAAGGTGATGGTGGTCGTTGCGGCGGCCTGGCGCAAGGAGGGCATCTTGGTCCATCCATATCTCGACGACTGGTTGATTCGGGCAAAGTCCAGTCGGGAGTGCTTGCGAGTCACGAGCAGGGTAGTGGCTCTGCTGCGGTCTCTCGGCTGGGTGGTGAACGAACGAAAAAGTTGTCTGCGTCCCACGCAGGACCTCGAGTATCTGGGGGTGCGCTTCGACACCGCCCGGGGGCTGGTGTGCCTCCCCGAGCGCCGCGTCCGGGCGTTGCGGGCTCTTGTCCGACTCTTTCGGGGCATGCCCGCTCCGTCGGCGTGGTGGTACCTGAGGCTTCTCGGAACAATGGCGGCGACCTTGGAGGTGGTACCGTGGGCGCGGTTCCACATGCGCCCGCTGCAGAGGGCGCTCCTTCGCCGGTGGTCCAACCAGTGCGACTCCTTGAACAAGAGACTGCCCTGCCCGAAGGCGGTGCGTCTTTCGCTCCGTTGGTGGCTCTCTCCCGAGAATCTGACGCGGGGGGTTCCCTTGGAGCCTCCTCTGTGGGTTCCCTTCACAACGGATGCGAGCTTAGCCGGTGGGGGAGCGCACTGCGAGACCCGCTTCACTCAGGGGGTGTGGTCCTCCCAGGAAGCGTCTTGGTCGATCAACCGTCTCGAGCTTCGGGCGGTGCGACTAGCACTATTGGCCCTGGAACCACTGGTCCGGGGTCGACCTGTCCGGGTCTGGTCGGACAATGCGGCCACGGTGGCTTACATCAATCGCCAAGGGGGCACAGGGAGTGTGGCCCTGGAAACAGAGGCGACAGCCTTGTTCAGTTGGGTGGAGACTCGTCTGCCGGCAATATCAGCGGCGCACATAGCGGGCGCGGAAAATGTCCAGGCCGACTTTCTCAGCAGAGTGCGAGTGGACCCCGGAGAGTGGGAGTTAAATCCACAGGTGTATGCGCAAATAGTGCGGCGGTGGGGTCCGCCCATCATGGATCTCATGGCGACCTTCCAGACGGCCAAGACGAGTCGCTTCTTCAGCAGACGGCGGGAGCGAATGTCCGAAGGGCTCGACGCTCTCATTCAGCCGTGGCCGACGTCCGGGCTTCTGTATGTCTTCCCTCCGTGGGCGCTGATCGGCCGGGTCGTCCAGCGCATCGAGGGTCATCAGGGCAGAGTGCTGCTGGTGGCTCCGGATTGGCCCCGGAGGCCCTGGTATGCCGAGCTAGTCAGACTTCGGGACGGCGTGCCTTGGCGCCTGCCCGCGCTGCCGGACCTTCTTCTTCAGGGCCCCCTGCGGATGCCCCAGGTGGCTCGATTCTCGCTTACGGTTTGGCCATTGAGAGGGCTCGGCTGAAAAAGAAGGGTTATTCGCCCGCGGTGATTTCCACCCTACTGCGGGCAAGAAAGTCATCCACTTCTCTTACTTATGTTCGAATCTGGAGGATTTTTGAGGACTGGTGCTCCCGGCGGGGAGTCCGGGCGGCGACGGTCTCGGTGCCCGTCGTGTTAAGCTTCCTTCAGGATGGGTTCGAGAAAGGCCTCGCGGCCAGTTCCCTGAAGGTTCAGTTGGCAGCGATCTCCTGCTATAGAGGCAATGTTTTAGGCCGCATTCTCAGCGCTCATGCGGATGTGCGGCGTTTGTCAGACGGCTGCCTAGGGTGAGAACTTACACAATCTTGACGATGCATATATTCATATGATTCTTGCAAGGTATTGTGGGTATTGTAGTTCATTCACTCCCAAACACAGCTGATGACAATAATTTGAGTTGTGAAACCAAGTGGTAAGATCAATAAAATACTTCTTTTATTGACGGGGTTTAATTCACCCAGCACATGTATGCTTGATAGCACTATAAATGAGGTTACTTGCTTGCAGTGTTTAAAATGGATAACAAAAAGTCACAAAGTAAACCAGAAAACAACCTTCAGCTTGTCAGGCAATTAGCTAATGTTTTCTTAGCAAATAATTACCAAATACAAAGGCACAAAGTAAAGAATAAACTTTGCTGGTTAGGTTAACTTCTGCTTATTTTCCACGCCGATCTCAGCAGTGATTCTCCCTTGCTCACACACACAATCAGGTGCAGCCCTAATTACTATCAATGGACCAGCTGAAAGCCTTTAGCTGGCTGGCTGCTACTGTGTAAGCCCAAATCCTGCTTTAAGAGCTGTTTGCAGTGGAAATAAAGAACAAAGTTAGGTTTCTTTGTGATGGCTGATGTGTTTGCTCAGAGAAAACTAGCAATAGCATTTAGATAGGGAACAGTCCATGTAAATAGTTTCATCTGCTGTATTTCCCCCTGCATCAACAATCATAGGGTCAATATCATACATTGGCACAGATGAGTCTTTCATTAAGGCACTATCATGAGAATGCTTATTCCCTTGCTGCCATTCTCTATTATAGATAGGGTCTGGATCAGTGTTCATACCTGAGCCTCTCCTGCTATCATTATTCCTCTCTGTATAGCCTGGCCAATATGTAATCCAATTCTGATGTCCAGCCTTCCAATCTTGATCCCTGGACGCTGGATCTTCTCTCACATACCTTCTGGCCTTGGTCTGAAAGTCCCTTCCACATGCAGTCTTCTCTCTTCCAGGTAGCCACTGGTGATTCCTATCTCTGCCACTCCATTCCTCTGGCTGAATCCAGTCCAATGGACTCTGCTGGCTTTTGGAATACCTCCCAGTATGAGTACTGCCTTGGAATCTCCCAGACCTTCCAATGGCCTTTCTTCTCTTCCTTCCAGAGAGTTTCCTTCTCTCTCTATCTGCTTGGCTTGGCTTCTGTTTCTCCAGGTGATACTGGTGCTTGTAGCCGTTGCTGTCTCTGTATCTCTTCCTCCCTCTGTAGCAGTTGCTGAAACTGGGCTGAAGAAAAAGCTCTACTCTTATCCTGTTCTAATGTGTGCTGCTCCCTAACACAGCGCAGCTGTGTTGAATCAGGCCCTGCCCTTTGAGATGAGTGCTTAGGGATTACCTCATAGCTCTCTTGATTGCACCTACATTCTCTCACTTCAGCCCCTCTCATGGCTGCTGGAAACCTGGTGCATTCTGGGACTGGTAGTCTTTTATGTGAAAACTCTGTTTTCTTGCTTCTACCAGAACTGACAGGTTGCTTGTTCAGAGTCACATCATCTTTTCTATAGCTCCTACCTGAGCTATGATAAGCTTCCTTATCACATACCCCCCTGCTTAAGTTATTACGGACTAGTTTTACTGGTGAAACTTCTTCTCTACAGTCCGTAATACGGGAAAGTGCATCCGCATTCTTGTGTAACTTCCTGGCACGATGTTCAACTTGGAAATCAAACGCCTGTAAGGCCATGTACCAGCGGGTCAACCTGGCATTGTGGTTCTTCATTTGCTGCAACCACTTAAGTGGGGCATGGTCCGTGACCAACTGGAACTTTCTCCCTGTAAGGTAAAACCTTAACGCCTCCACTGACCACTTGACCAATTTGACTTCCACATCCCCATATGACCTTTGTACTGTCTTTTCTACTGCTCTCAACTGCTCACCTTACTGCACCTTCCTTGGTCTGCCACAGGTAACCCATCTTGTTGCAGCTCCTGCTTGTCTCTTCATTAGGGTTGCCAACTGGCTGGTTTTTCCATGGCCAGGCCAGCTGCCGGCACAGATATAGAACCGGCCCTTGAAAAGCCGGTTTTTTGCTCTGGCCGCGAGATCGGGAGCGGCCAGAGCAAAAAAACCTTTTCTCCGCAGAACGCGAACGCAATCGATCCTCCGTGCAGTCACTGCTTCTGCTTTTCACAGAGCAGCGGCTGCAATAAAGTTAATTTGAAAAGGAAGAGAAACCTGTGAGGAGCCCTCCCCCCTCTGACATCACTTACTCAGGGGCTGCAGAAGGACAACCGGAGGGCTCCTCAGGTTTCTCTTCCTTCTCAAATTAAGTTTATTGCAGCTTCTGCTCTGTAAAAAGCAGAAGCAGCAGCTGCATGGGGCAAAGCAGAGGCAGCACTGAGGAGTGGGGGGGAGGGGTGGAAGCAGCATTAAGGGGGGTGCAACACTAAGGGGGGGAAGTGAAGCAGCACTAAGGGGGTGAAGCTGCACTAAGGGGGGCAAAGCTACACTAAGTGGCAGGGGGTGAAGCTGCACTGGTGGGGGGCGAAGCTGCACTAAGGGGGGGTGGTGAAGCCGCAGTGCTGGTCAGGGGGGGGGGAGGCCAAGGGCTACAAATGGGCTTTGATGGGGGGGGCTAGGAGGGCTGTTATGAGGGGGAGGGACCTGGACTGGGAAAGGGCTATTGGGGGGGGGTGACTTGGACTGGAAATGCACTATGAGGGGGGGAACTTGGACTGGAAATGGGCTATGGTGGAGGGAGGGGGAACTTGGACTGGAAATAGGCTGTGATTAGGGGGGGCTAGGACTGCAAATGGGCTGTGATGGTGGGGGAGCTAGGACTGCAAATGGCCTGTGATGTGAGGGCTAGCACTGGAAATGGGCTGATGAAGAGCTGGAATAGGACTGGAAATGGGCTGATGGGGGGCATGGGAGAATGGGACTAGAAGGGAGTGGATGCTGGGTGGGTCTAGAACTATAAGGGAACTGATTTTGGGGGAGGACTAGAATGGATGGGGAATGAGAATGGAGAGGGGAAAAGATATTTTGTGTGGAAGAAAAGTCTACGATGGGCCGGGTATTGGGAGAGTAAGAGGGGCTTGAGAATGGAAGGGTGAAATTTAAATGGATGATAAAGGAATAAGGAAAGAATTGGGGGAAAGAGCAAAAGGGAAACAAGCAGAAATAGAGAGAATGGAAAACATCTAAAAGAGAAAAAAGGACAAATGGATAGCTTGCAGAAGACACAAAGAAACCAGAAGAAAGTGACTGGAGCAATTGCAACTGAAAAATAAAATGCCCAAACAGAAGGTAGAAAAATACTTTTTATTTTGAATTTATTAACTGGAATATGTCTGGTCTGGGAAGTGTCTATTACTAATATCTTTGCGTTTTTGTTTAGTGCAAGAGGAAATTACTTTATAGTTTTATTTCTCCAGTGTTGTACATTTCATGTTTGGTTTTTGGGGTTCCCAGTTTAATTATTATCTGACCAAGGAAGATAGCCTACATGTATCCTCGGTAATTTTTGTGGGTGGGGCTGGTGCGGGGCAGGGGTGGGACTAGGGGCGGAGAATGGGTGAAGCATGGCGAGCCACAGGTGTCGGGTTTTTCTCGGTGAAAAAGTTGGCAACCCTACTCTTCATCCTCGTCTCACTCTTTCTGCTGCTCAAACTGGTGGATCCTGAAGCTGCCAGAGGTAAAACGTCACATTGCAGCTCTTGCTGGCGCTTGCATTATATCCCCTCATTTTTCAATCAGTGCTGCTTTGCACATTCCCTGTTTCAACTGAAAAGGGGGAGGGGGAGAGAAAGAGGGGGGGGGGGCTCTGTATCTACAGAAGCCTGTCGGGTTCAAACAGCTTGTGTTTGAATTGAATGATTCTGTGCAGTTCAAACATCAGATGTTTGAACCACACAGGCCTCCATACATACAGAGCCGCCCCAATCAAAACAGGGGCACGGATTTCAGAACAGAGGAGATAGAAAACAAGCACCAACAAAAGCTGCAGCTTTATGTTTTACCTCTGGCAGCTTCAGGATCTATGTTTGCAAGCTAAGCTGGGTAAGTGCAGGAAAAAAATGGCTTTTCCATTGCCAGTTTGAAAGGGCTGCTGACAAGCCGGCCTGGCTGTATGAAAATCGGCCAGGCCGGCTGAAAACTGGCTGGTTGACAACCCTAGGTGCTCCACAATCATGTACCCTAGTACTTCTTCATTGACTATACCCTATGTCCCTCAATGCTGTCTTAAGTCCCTTCACAACAATTGCTTAGTTCTGCCCTCTCAAAATCAGGTGAAATTTGATTCAACCCATCATTCTGCTTTTTTTCTATACAGCCTCTTCCCTCTGGAACTGTCTCCCCTCTAACTTACGTCTCGAACCCTCTTTCCCTAAAGTGAAGACCCTCCTATAAACCTACATATTTACACAAGCCTTTGGCATGGGCGGCACATAGGACACTGCAAGGACAATTGACCTCCGTGTTTGTTATGCTCTCCTTTCCTAGCTCTTTGCTCTCCCTCTCCTATCATTATTGGAGTTCCTTTTCAATTCTTCACATTTCTCTATTGAATTGCATGCTTTCATTTGTTTAAATCTTTTAATTTTTACATTTTATATTGTAAACCGCTCTGTATGCGTCAGCTAAGGGCTGTATATCAAATCTTGAGTAAACGATAAACAATACAGTTAAGCAATCGCTGAGGAACTATGGACTTTGATATTATCTCTTGTAGTTACGTGAGCTTTGGCTGGAGCACAAAGGGAAAACTTCAGTTTTCAGTTTGGACAAAAGTGGTGGCTTTTGTTGGTGGGCTCATGGAGAAAGAAAAAGCAGCATGAAAAGTTGGAACACTAGTGTGTTCTGTGTTAGCTCTACAAGGAGGGTATTAAGATAGTTCAATAAGGATAGACTTATATTTTTTGCTCATAAACCTTGTACATAATGAATCACAAGTGTTAGAACAAAAATTTATCTTGCTGGAGGAAACAGTTTAATATTCAAAAGTTTGATATCCAATTAATATGTTTACAGAATTATTCTTGGAGGGAGTAGTGTTGTGGTGATCATAATTAAGTTTATTAATCAAAATCTCAGGTGGGGCTTGCCTTAAAGTTAAGGTGGCAGGGTGCACAAGGTTGAGGATTTTCCTAAGTTGCCTAATGCCTTCACTGTATGCATATTCATTAATGATATCCTGAAAACCTTACTAATTTGCAACACTTCAGGATGGCAGTTTGACACTCTTGCTATAGACTGTATTGTTATTTACAAAGATCCTATTGAGATCAACACTAAATTTCACCAACCTAAGATTGAACCCACGTTTTATCTAATATACCTCATTGTTTGGTCAAAATTTATTAAAGCAGTGGAAGCGCTGACTAAATCTTGTTAATCTCTTTAAGTAATGATATTTAAATCCTTAACGCTTCATGCCCAATAAAACACACTTTCACCAATCCATTTAAAATCTTAGTAGTGTTCTAACATTTGAAAACTGCAGCACAGCTGTGTTTCAAACTGTCCATTATTTAAAGCAGTTCTGCGTCAGGGCTCAATACTTGTCTACATATACATTCCTTCTTGGTCCTTGCATATCTTTAGATTTATATATTCTCATCTCGTCTTGTTTCTCAATGGTGTCCTACTATCAATCTCTGTTCCCTTCTTAATATAATTTCAGCTGACCTTATTGCCACCAAGATAACAGATAGACATGAGAAAAAGAACCACCATCACCTATTGCCTGATTCACTAAAACCTCTCTCCCATTCTTTCTATTGGAATATACCTTCATGTATGAGCCCTAATAACAACCCATTAAACCCAAAAATTCAGAAACTATCATTTAAGTTCACTTGTGTACCCAGAATGCATCTTGTTTTATTTCTTTACAGTTCACTTAAATGTATTTTCATTAGCTTTGGCTTGTATATTTTTGGCAGAGTATAACTTAATTGAGCTTTATATATTTCATCATTTTTTGGTACGTGTGTCTGTAAAGCTTTTAGTAGACAAATGGTATATTTTGCACACAAGTCTTTGTCTCTACCGATGTCTTGCTCCCTACTGAGTCTGTCATTAACGAGAGGCTTATACTGCGACTAGAAATGCACGAAATTTAGAGAAAATACATTGTTATAGATAGTTCTAACCTTTTAACCCTGGAATTACCAAGATTTTTTGCAAACACTGAATACCGTTGGGGTCATAAATGACCCCACGACAAATTTTAATTGTTAACCATGAAAACTTTAAACTAAACAGACAAAATATTATTCTGAATTAATTATTTATTATATGAAGGTTAAATGTTTTGAAATTTAATGCTTTATCATAAAATTACATGAAGAAGAGTTGCCATGAAAGCAGTTTTTGCATGCACTTGATGAACACTGTAAAGTACTACAGTCATTTGCATGAGACACAGACAATTTCTGAATGTTCTTTGCAAACATTGCGCTTGCAGAAGATGCAAACTATGTTGCTTTTCTTGTCTTTTTCTCTGGAACAGCAGTGACACCTTGCCCTTTTCTTTGGGATCCCGACATTGCAAACAGCATCAGTGGCTTCTTCAATGCAGGAAAAAGTCTCGCTGCAATTACTCTGAAGCAGCTGCTTTCCTAATTCCAAGAGGAATAGATGACGTCTGTGCTTTGACTTGGACTGCCATTCTGGATTTAGTGACATCCAAACAATAAAGGCGTTCAAAGCACTGATGTCCAACATGTTGTAGAAGATTGTCACTGGCCAGCGTCTTGTCATTCGTTTTGTGGTATACGTGCACAACATTTGATCTGCCGTATCTACTCCACCTTTGCTAGAATTATAGTCCAAGATCATGCGTGTTTTTTTTGTCTGGACGTGTGTTATCTACTACTTCTTGATCATGCAAACTGCTCAGAAGAGCAACCACTTTTCCTTTCTTCGGGCAAAAGGAAACCAGAGTGGTGTCATCGCGAAAGGCAAACAGTGAAGTGAATACCTCTCGGCCCTTTGCTGTTACAAATTCTGGAGGTAATTCTTTTCTGTTCTTTCGAATTGTCCCCAAAAGTGTCATTTGTTTTTCTAGCAAGTTCCGTGACAGGGATAAACTGCAGAAGAAATTGTCAACATAACGTTTCTGCCAGATCACGTCAATCCTTCAGTGAGTTGCAGCACAACCCTTTCACCCTGATTCTGTTCCCTGTTTTGTCCGAGTTCCCTTCCTGTATATACTTGAAGACGCAGAACATATGACATCACACAACATCCATAGCTTTATGCCATATTTCCCAGGTTTGCTGGGAATATATTGTCTGAACGGAACATGGCTATGAATTGTAAGAAGTTGCTCATCCACAGTAACATTTTCACCAGGAACAAAGAGTTGCTTCCCAGGTATCAAAAACGTGTCTAATTGGAGCAAGCTTATCCACGCCTCATTGTTCACGTCTGTTGGTTGCATCATCAAATCTGAGAGCACAAGAAATTTGCTGAAAACGGTTATGGGCCATATTTTTGCCGAAAACAGAACGACCATCTTCAAGGTTCCACAACTGAACTATGGATTCATTTTGTGACTTGTACATGCCTGAGAGGATCAGAAGTCCAAGAAAACATTGAAATTCTCCGTCTGTCAAATCTTTCCAGGTGTCATCATAAATGTGTCTTCCTTGTTTGCTTGTCCACATCATGATTTCATTCAATAAGTTCTTCCTCATGAACAAGTGGAATGCTGCGAGAGGGCCATCAGCATTTCGTACAGCATACCTTGTAGGACCTTGTTGTACGGGCATGACATTAGCTCAGGCGTATCTTCCAGCAGCTTGCTTTATAGGTTTCCTGTTCCATGATGTGGCATCCTTAGATACATAGGCTTCAATGGCAACATTTGTGCTTATAGTTGATGACCTCTTAGCTCCTCTACGACCACAACTAAGATTCCTCACAGATGATACTGACACCGAGGACTCCTGCCTTCTTCCCCATCCAGCACAGCCTTGACCTGTAACTTGACTCTTTGCTGCAGGCGATGTTACCGGCTCAACATCAGTCTCACATTCACTTGGCAACCAACTGCTGTCGCCATCTGAATTATGACTGTCAACATCAGATTTATCGCCTGAACCTGGCTGATATGCTTCTTCGCTTGCTGAATATGCTGCATCATCAGATGACTCAGAGCCATCACTGTCAGCATCTCGTTGCAATAGTTCTCTTACTTGGGCAGCTGAATACTTTTGTTTTGACATCATAAACAATAACCTAAAATAAACAAAGATAAAGTTGAATAAAACACAAAGCAGTTTTACTATAGGTGTACAATAATTGTGATGAACGAACTGAAAGCCTTTAGATTTCATCGGAAATAATGAGAGAACATATATCATCAATTACAGAAAATGTGTAATTTTAATAAAATAAGAGTACAAAAAAATAAATGATAAATACCTTTGTCAGATCAAAAAATTCACAAAACTGCAAATTGTATCACAATCCAAACCGGACGTAAGCAACTGGGGTAAAAAATAACCCCACTGATACTCTGTGCTGTAATTCATCACTAGTGTCACCTAGCGGATGAAAATTATTCCTCTCATGGCGCAATATAAAGAGAATATTCACATGTGAAAAGTCATAAAAAGATTGCATTCTTGAACAACTAGTTTCTGAGATACGCTTTGTGAAACTTTCAATGGGGTCACTTTTGACCCCATCGGTACTCCCAGGGTTAAGCATAGCATGCTTGTTAAGAAGAAACCATTTTTAGGGTTATATTTATTAAATTGCACTAATGTCCACAAATTCAAATTAAATGTGCATGCTCAATAGGCTCTTAATCTCAATGGAACATACTGACTAACATGCATGGGCACAGTTCTGTAACTACACCACCACAATTGATTTTGTTGATGTGCTGCTTCAGTATCTGGACGGTGATTTCCCAAACCTATCCCAGTGACCCCACAGTCAGTCAGATATTCTGAATATTCACATTGAATATTTCTGAGAAATATTCTGTACATGGAAAACCCTCCGTGTTATCTTTTTCTCAAGGATATCGCATGCTTATTCTTGTGGATCACTTAAATACCTAGGTGGCCTTAAGGTGGTCACTCAGCAGGTTTGCGAATACTTGGTATGGACTCCTCAAAGTCTTGTGTAACAATTGTCATCTAACACAAAATCATTTATATAATCTGAAAAGATTAATGCCCCAGAATAATTGTACTCTGATATTTTATATTCTTTCCAACCCAACAGAAGCTGGAAAGAATTATGCAGAAGGGTTCTAGAATGTTTCTGGGGGCAAAATTCCCCTTCCTGAATTTAACAGAATGTGATAAAATCAGGCCTGGGGAGAAAACTGGTAAAAAAAAATTATCAAGCTTGAAAATGGGCTAGATTGGACTGGGAGATCCAGAGAAATAAGCTCCCCCCAAAAATGGCCCAATGCGCTTCTCTAGGAGAAGCAGTTTCAGTTTGTGCAGCACAGCAAAATCTATACAGTGGAGAAATTTTCCTCAAATGAAACACAGCAGTTAGGGAACTCCTTTCAAAATTCCACTCCCCTGTTTTCTGTCCCCCTACCTCAAAAATAACCTCTGAAACTGCCCCACCCCCAAAACTAGCCCTACAATTGCCCCTCCCCACGTCCCAACTGCCCCACCTCCCAACCTACACCTTACCTCTTCCCCTGCACCTTATCTCTTCCCCCCCATAGCTATCCCTTCACAGATAAAGCACAGTTACTTACCTGTAACAGGTGATCTCTGGGAACAGCAGGAATAAGTCTTCACATATGGGTACGTCGGTACCGACGGAGTCTGAGCGGGAACGCTCCCCAGCGTCCAATCAGAACGCTTTTGGAAGCATCCCAACACGCCTGCGTGCTGCCTTCCCACCTTTCCCAACTGCCTCTCCTCGGTTAAGTTTTAAAGCTGAGGCAAAGAGAGAGAGCAAGAAAGGGAAAGATAGAGATAGAGAAATGCAACTCCTAGGGGAGGTGGGTGAGTTGTGAAGACTTATTCCTGCTGTGAAGACTTATTCCTGCTGTTCCCAGAGATCACCTGTTACAGGTAAGTAACTGTGCTATCTCCAGGAACAAGCAGGAATGAGTCTTCACATATGGGGACTCCCAAGCTAAGATGTCTGGAGGAGTCTCAGCATGTTGCGAGTTTGAGAGCCATGCTAATCTACCGAACCCCCAGGCATTCCAGGGATGGAGGGTAGGAGTTGAGCTAAAAAGATGTGCTATGGAACAGCTGGACCAAACAGGATGCCTAGATAGGCTCTGTGCAGGTGATATTTAGTGGTAATATTGAAGAGCAATAAACCAATATGGACCTCACCTGGTGGCATTGTAGAGGGGTATATGGAGGTTCATGAGGATTTGTGAATATGAACCAACAGAATATCCCCAGGGGGTACCTCAATGTAAGAAGAGGTAAACAACTGTGCAAAAAACAGGCTGAGGTAGAACCCTTAGGGTGAGAGAAACAATCCCAGTGGAACTGGGGTAGTTCAATGAGGTAGGACTTAGCGGAAAATGTGGAAGTCTCCATTGGATAAAACTGAAAACTCCTTTGACCTTAAGAGACTTAGTTCTTATAGGAGAGGGAGCTTCCAAGATCTCCATATCCGATAACAAGAAGGATAGGAGTTGACTTCCGGTCTAGCCACGGAGGAGAGAAGACGTGTGTGAGTGAGCTCTCCGCTTTCCCGGTAAGCTTCGGGTAGATACAGCTCCTAACTGCACCGAGAGTATGCCGAAGGTGATGAAAACTAAACCACCGAATCCGATTAAGGATATGTATGCGGCGAAAGTGGGAGCCGGGAAGGTGGTGGGGACCGGCCCATGTGCGCAGCCGGCGCCGTCGTCCCCCAGCGGATCCGAAGGCCTTGAAGTGGGAGAGAGCGAGGATGCCCCCCTTTCTGAGTTGGAGGCCGTGTTGCGAGAAATCCGTGAATCAAAGGACGAGATCGTGGAGAGAGTTTCGCAGAAGTTGGAGGAAAAATTTGAGGCTCTGGGGCATCGGTTAGAGGAAGTTGAAGCTCGGGTGAGTTTGACAGAGGATTCCCAGGCGGAGCTGCAGCGCACGGTGGGATCGTTGCAGCAGCAACTCAGCTGGCTCCACGCTAAGACTGAGGAGATGGAGAATCGGGATCGGAGATCCAATTTGCGCATTTTTGGCGTGCCGGAGGGGGCGGAAGGCGGAGACCCTCTTGGATTTGTGGGGGAGATGTTGGCGACTTGTTTTCCCGGGGCCCCGTTCTGCTCCTGCGTACGAGTTGGAGAGAGCGCACAGAGAGTTGCGGCCTAAGCCTGGGAAGGCGGGCCCGCCACGTGCATTTATTGTGAAGCTCCTCCGATTCCAGGACAGAGAGCATGTGATACGGGCAGCCCGCAAATCTAAATTTGTGACTTTTAAGGAATGGAAGGTCTATGTGTTTCCAGACCTGGCTTCTGAGACTGTTAAACGCCGGAAAGACCTGATTAAATGGAAAGAAAACTTGGCCCGGAGAGGCGTGCAGGTGGTGATCTGGTACCCGTCAAAGATCACCATGCTGGTGAACGGCGTGAGACGCTTTTTTACCTCGAAGGAGGCCTTGGAGAAGTTCCTGACAACTCAGAAGGGGAGCCTTGCTGGAGAGCGGGAGATCTCGCCGCGGAATAGCCCTGCGGTGGGGCCGGAGGAGGCGGACCAAAGGGGCTCGCCGTGAGATGATCACTGGACTGGACAGTGGGGCTTAGCTGTGGGGTTCTGCCTGAGGGAGTTGGTTGGTGAGGATGTTGGGTGGGGGCGGCGGGATTGATGTTGGGTTGGGGGACTGTGGTTGTGGGTAGTATCCCCCTGGCCTGGCGACCCGGGTAGCGGGGATGGGAGGGGGGAGTGCGGTTATGTGGGTACGGGTCGCTGGGGGAGGGGGGGGAGACAGCGGAGGGGGGAAAGTTGAGTGGGCTGGTGGAGGTCAGTAATGCAAAAAAATTGTGGCGTGAGAGGGAGTATGATTTGTGTATTGCGTATTGGCTGTTGGGTTAAGTTTGATTGTTTGTGTTGTGTGTGGGTGGTCTCTGTGCTCCGGTCCGCGGGCCAGGTGGGTTTGGAGAACGGATGATGGGTAGGTCGGGGGTAGGGGGCCTAAAGGTTGCCTCCTACAATGTTCGCGGGTTCAATAGCCCGATTAAAAGGAAGCGGGTCCTTGCTCAACTAAATAGGCAGCGTGTGGATGTGGCCTTAATTCAGGAGACACACCTGACGCTGGTTGAGTAGGCGAAGCTTAAGACACAAGGTTTTGAACAGGTGTTTGGTTCCCCCTATAATTCCAAGAAGCGTGGGGTGGTGATTTTGGTACATAAGAGGGTTCGATTTATCCCTTATGAAAGTGGGGGAGATGAGGAGGGACGGGTGGTTTGGGTGGTGGGGAGGGTGGATCTGCGGGAGGTCTCCTTCCTCAATATCTATGCTCCCAATGGGCGAAAGGGGTCCTTCTTCGCAGATACGCTCCGGGTTTTTCGGAGTAAGGCTAAGGGGGACTGGATTGTGGGGGAAGATATGAACTGTGTGGTGGGGGATAGGGACAGGTCCAATTTTTGCCGCAGCCGGCATGGGAAGGAGGGTAAGGAGCTGGAGAGGTGCTTGTCTGAGTTCGCCCTAGTAGATCGCCCTAGAGAACCCAGGGGGACGGGAATTCACCTGCTACTCAGCAAAACAGGAGGCCTACTCTCGGCTGGACCTCCTTCTCGGGCGACAAGACCAACTGGGGGTGTTGTTGAATATTCAGATCCTCCCGATCACCTTGTCCGACCATGGGATGGTGGTGGGGGAGTGGGTGAGGAAAGCGGGGGGAGGGGGTGGCGGGGTAACGTGTCCTTGTATCACTCTAAGGAAGGGAAGTCTACCCTTCGGAAGGCGTGGCGGGATTATATGAAGTGGAATGACCGTGGAGATGTGGCGGATGCCGCGCTCTGGGATGCAGGGAAGGCATATATGCGGGGGATAATGATCCAACTTGGAAGTCAACGGAAAAGGGAGCGCGAAGCGCAACGCCAGCAGCTCATGCAAGAACTGGTGCAGCTGCAGGCAGAACATAGTGGGGGGGTTCTAGAGTGGTGCGACAGAGGTTGGTGGGGCTTAGAGCGAAACTTAATTTTTGGATACGGAGGAGGTGGAGCGGATGATGCGGGCTACTAAGTGGAATTTTATGGAGGGGGGGAATAGGGCCGGGAAACTGTTGGCCCATCAATTGCAACGGAAAAGGGAGAGCCGGATCGTGCAAGAGATTGTGGGGGGGACGGGGGAACGAGCCGTGGCCAGTCGGGATATCTGTGCGGCCTTTCGGAGGTTTTATGAGGAGTTATATACGCGGCAGGACGGGATATGTATGGAGAAGATAGAGGAATACCTGAGGGATATCGAGTTCCCTAGGGTGGAGGGAGACACGGCGAGTTGGCTAGGGAGGCCGATCGCCTTGCAGGAGGTGCTGGATGGGATTAAGAAGCTGCCCAAAGGTAAGGCAGCTGGGGAGGATGGTTTTCAGGCGGAATACTACCACATGATGTGGGAGGAAGTGGCCCCGTTTCTGGTGCGCTTGTTCTCCGGTCTGTTGAAGGGGGACGGTCTCCTGGAGTCGATGGCACAGGCCAATATTGTGGTTCTGCCTAAGGAGGGTCGCCCTCCGGAGAAATGTGAGAACTACCGCCCCATTGCTCTTCTGAATAGTGATGCTAAATTATATGCCAAGATACTAGCGACTAGATTGGAGAATATTTTGCCGGGTTTAATTCACCCAGACCAAACGGGGTTTATAAAGGGCAGGCGGATCGCGGATAATGTGCGGAGGGCAGTGGGGTTGCTCCATGTGGTTCGGAGTCGCAAGTCCCCGGCGCTTTGTGTGGCGTTGGACGCGGAGAAAGCGTTCGACAGGGTGGAGTGGGGGTTTTTGTTCCAGGTTATGGGACGGAAGGGGCTGGGGGCTGGCTTTATTCAGGGGGTGCGAGCGCTGTACCAGCGACCGGCGGCGCGACCGGTTTTATTTACAGAGGGGCACGCGACAGGGCTGCCCCTTATCGCCCCTGTTATTTGCTATCGTGATAACCCTGGCGTTAAGGATCCGGGGCCAACATCGGATCCGGCCGGTTGTGGTAGGAGATGCGGCCCATAAGATTCTACTTTATGCGGACGATACGCTGATTTGTATGACCCATCCGGAAGAATCTTTGCCAGTGTTGCTGCAGGAGCTAGAGAGCTTTGGGGCGGTCTCGGGCTTTAAGGTGAATTTGTCCAAGACAGAGGCCCTGGCCTTGGGAGGGTTGCGGAGGGAGGATTTCCCTGCTTTTCCGTTCCGGTGGGCGGAGGGGGTTATTAAATACTTGGGGGTGCGAATTGCTGCGGACCCTGCGCAGTTGTTTGAGTTGAACTATCGGCCGTTGATGGGGCAGATCTCGTCGTTGTTGGACGGGTGGACCTCCCTGCAACTTAGTTGGTGGGGAAGGGTGGAAGTGCTTAAAATGGCTGTGGTACCGAAATTCCTGTTTTTATTCTCGCAGTTGCTTATTCGGGTCCCGGGGACCATGTTGAAGCAGTGGGAGAGTCGGCTGCTGAGATTTGTATGGGGGGAGAAAAAGGCGAGGATAAGGCGCGGGAGTCTTCTCCCTTCTAAAGCTCATGGTGGGGTTCGGCTCCCCTCGTTGAGGTGGTACCACCAGGCCTGTATCTTGCGGGCATGGCGTGATCACGCGGGGGGGGGAGGGAGTAGTGACTTGGGTGGAGCTGGAGAGGTCGGTGTTAAGAGCTCTCTCCTGGGCGAAATGGCTGGTGGATGGGGAGGAGGGGGGGGTAGGCGAGGCAAATCGGGACATCCCTTTTTGGATGCCATGATCGGAGTTCATGTTTTGGGTAGGAGGCGGGGGTGGTTCCCCAGCCCTTTTTCGCCCTGGTCCGCTATTGGGGAGTTCCTCCCCCTGGGGAAGGTGGGGTGGGTACGAAAAGGGCGTCATTTGTTGGAGGGGCGGTTGGACAAACTCCAGGACTTTGTGGAGGGTGGTGTTATTCGGTCTCTTCGTGACTTAGAGGGTAAGGTGCAGGAGAACATCCCCTTTTATCAGTATTTTCAGTTGCGCCACCTCCTCCGGAGCGGGGACGTCCTGGCTCAGATTTCTAAAGAGAGTACGCCGATGGAGCAGGTGGTGTTTCAGGGGACGGGGGACAAAGGGCTCATTGCAAGGATCTATCATGTCTTGATGGAGGAGGGGGTCGGGAGTGGTCCGCCCTTACACCAGGTACGGTGGCATCGGTGGCTGGGAGTGGAGTTGGGGGAGGAGGTTTGGGCCAGGATTTATGCGGGGTTGTACGGCAGACCCAGCTGCAGATGTTGCATGGGGCCTATTGTACTCCCCGGCGGTTGTTTTTGGCAGGGGGGCGGCCCTCCGATACCTGCTGGAAAGGCTGTCGGGGGATTGGGGGTTTCCTTCATATGTGGTGGGATTGCCCGGTGATTCGGACCTTCTGGGAGAGGGTGGGGGGGAGAATTGGGGGGGTGCTGGGGGGTGGGGGGGAGAATTGGGGGGGTGCTGGGGGATGGGGGGCCAGGTGCACACCGTGACAGCACGGCCTGGCTGTTGGGCTCCCTTTGGGGGTCGGGGAAAGGGAAGTGGCGAGAGTTGTTAGCTGAGAAGTTGCGCTTGGCTGCAAGAGTGGCGATTGCTGGGAAGTGGAAGAGTGTTAGTGGCCCTTCGGAGTTGGATTGGGAGGTCAAGGTGGAAGCAGCGGTACGCTTTGATTGGCTGACCTACCGCTTGCGGGGGCAGGAATGGCGGTTTCATAAGATTTGGGACGCCTACTTGGAGAGGGGAAGGGGATAACGGGGTGCCGGGGGGGGGGGGGATACCACACACACACACAGTTGCTTTTAAGAGTTTGTGTTCTTCCAGTTTTATATTTTAGCTGGAGTGCGATATGCAGGTTGATCTTTGGGGAGTGTTGCTTGTTCCGATTCGTTACATTGTGTTAAGGACTACAGAGTGTAAGGGGGACAGCACATTGTGGGAATTCATTCTTCTGTGCATGGGGCTTTGTAGCTGTACTGAAACTGCCTTATTTTCTCCTGTATGTCACAATGCCAATAAAATATGTTAAAAAAAAAAGAAGGATAGGAGTTAGGAGGCATTGTAGCCTCCCATTTTCTGAAGATTCAGAAAAAGTCCCTCGTAATGGAAAAGGAAAGTATGTGGAGGGCTTCAGGTGTACCCAAACTGAACTGCCACAGGAAGTGGTTGATCATGGAGAACCCTAACTATGCTGGGACAGCATGGAAAGGGATAGAGAGTATCTGTCATTCCGTGGTGGAATATATATATATATATATATATATATATATATATATATATATATATAGATATATATATATATATGTATAAGTATATATATATTTAGGCAGACAGACAGAAAGAGTATATAGACGTATACCTACCCACTATCAAATATTGTAATACATATCTAGTGAGATAGGTAAATACAGATATATACATCACATATGTATATAGATATGGGCATAGACGTGCAGATGTCCATATACATATATATATATATTTATATATATATATATATATATATGTATGCATACCCATGTCCGCACATAGGGTATGTGGAGAAGATTTATCTAACAACAAGAAGGGAGGTACCTGCTTGAGAAGATATTCAGAGAATCCCTACTTCCTGGTTAAGGGTAGGAAGCGCAGGGAGTTCTCTCATTGGCAAGAGAAGTCTAGAGTCCTCTAAGAACTCTTGCCCCTGAAAAACCAGGAATGGAGACCTACCTGGAAAATGCAGAGGATGTTTTTAATCTGCAGACAGTGAGTCTGAATCCTTCCATAACTCCAGCAGGTAGCTGGAGAAAAAGATGCCATAAAAATACTATATTTACCCTCAATGAGGGTAAAAAGGGGTATGGTGCATTCCTGTGCTCAACATGGATCACGCCATGAAGAATTGAGGATGGAAGGAAAAAACCAGACAGGGATGATCTATTTAAAGAAACAAACCATCTCTGGTGAAGGGGTCCCCTGGAGATGTGAAGCAAACCAGGGAATTGAATAATTCTTTAGGTCTTCTCTAATTAAAGGCTGTGACCTTTATTTAAGAAGCCTTTAATGGAAATGGTAAGGGCAAGGAGAATCCAGTAAGCCTGACTAGGTAAAACCCTTCCTAACCATCTGACATGTGCTCTCTAACAAGGCCCCATAGTGTAGAGCTGCTCCGTAGAGATGCAGAGAGCATGTTGCAGGTTAATAGAAGAAAAGGTGATGTTCAAGAGCCCGCAGTCAGCATGAACTACTTTGCCAAGCCCAAGAATTGGGGAGGCTAAGAAGAGAAGGTAAGTTCTGCAACAATAGCCAGAAAAGGTTCTTAAACCGTCTGGGACTTAGTGGCAAGGCCAGAAATCATTGAAATTGGAGAACAAGCCCTGGCTGCTTGGACAGCAAGTTAGTGGTCTAAGCAGTAAGAGCCCCTGCAGTTCTAACTATTGATAGGGCAGCAGAAGGTCCCAAGGTTGGGAAAGAAATACAGACAGAAGTAGGAGAGGTAAGATTCCGCTACTGTTTGAGAAGCTGCCAGGAAAAATTAAGAATGCAAGGGGGAGACAACTCTGAAAAAAACTGTTAGGGGCTTAAGGAAAAGCCCTCAGTAAAGTGGTATCACTCTTACAGACCAAATGTCCTGGAAAGAGTGCCAGAGTTAAAAAGAAGACTTATTGTGGAGGAAATCCTCAGTAAGTAGTAAGAGAGATGCTGATACAGGAGAAAAGTCAAAGGTAAGGGATGGTGACCTTATTGGCAGCTGTTACTCCTCTGTGTAGTTCAGAGGACGAGGAGTAACTGTAGTACCTGTAAAGCATAATCATCTCAAGAAGCTCATTGAGCTAATAGTTAGGATGTGTCCTTGAGAGGGAATATGTAAATTTTAGGATGGAACCGATGTAGATGCTTGTAAAGGTAAGAAGCAAACTACAGGATCTAAACCTCAAGAGGAAAAAAGGATTCCGGGAAGAGTTTATCAGCAACCTTGCGGCTGCTGGGTTTGCTGAACCCGTTGAGGTTGTGGTTTCCTGAGCCTGGCTGGGTGATTCCCCTGCCTAGAAACATCTGTATGATGGGTAGAAGATGGATAAAACCTTCTCCCATTAGGGGAACAAAGCTTAGTAGTAGACTTTCTACAAACTGGGATAGAGGAAGGCGTAGACAAGCCTCTGAAAGCAATAGTGTCAGTGGTAAACTGAGCAGCCTGGAGTAAAGTCTCCTTATTAAAGAGATTTTCTCCAGTGCAAGGAGCATTTCCCAGTATATCTTGTACAGATTTGTCCAAGTTTGAAGCTTGGAGCCAGGCTCTACGTCGTGCTCCTATGGCTATAGCAGAAGTTCTGCTAACAGACTCGAAAGAGTCTAGGGAAGCACGAGTAAGGAACTTAGAAACATTCTGAGCATGATTGACTAGCATAGAAAAATCTGCTCTTTTAGGCTCTTGGAGGAAAGGGGTCAAAAGTAATAAATCTTTTGTAACCTCCTCAAGAGATAATCCCATATAGAAAATATATGAAAGGATTCTTGCTGAAAGCATGGATGCCTGGAAAGTTTGACGTCCAAAGGCATCTAAAGTCTTAGCCTCACGACCTGGCAGATAAGAAGAGTGCTTCTTAGTACTCTTTAACACGCCTCATTGCTGATTCTACAACCAGAGAATGATGAGGGAGTTGAGGTTCTCCAGGACCAAGCAGGAAGTCAGTCCTCACTTATGGGTGACGTCGGCGCCGACGGAGCCCTCGCGGAGCAATTTTCCCCAGCTTTCAAAGAAAGCCTTTGGGAATTGCAGCGCGCATGCGCGCTCGTCTTCCCGCCCGAAGGTGCCATCTTAGCCAGTCTTCTTTTTTCCGCGGAGCCCTACAGACGTCCCCGTCTTGTCCCCGCGAAAAAGTTGATTTTCCTCTTTATTTTATACTTTTTTCTTTCGGTTCGACGCCGATCGTTTTCCCGCCCGGACTCGCGACGCCGGTCTCGAGTCCTCTTCCGTTTTTTCGGCCTCTTTGTCTTTCCGTACCTCGACGACTGGCTCATCAGAGCAGCGTCCGCTCAGGAGGTCACCCACGCCACGTGCCGCACGGTGACTCTGCTGCAGCACTTGGGCTTTGTCATAAACTTCGCAAAGTCCACTTTGCTCCCCTCACAGGATCTCGAGTTCATCGGCGCAAGGCTGCACACCCCTCAGGCGCGAGCGTACCTACCGCTCGACAGGGCTCAGCGGCTCATGGACCTAGCCGACCGCTTTCGCAGCCAGCCCCTGGTCTCCGCCAGGCGCTTCCTGAGACTGCTCGGCCATATGGCTTCCACCGTCCATGTGACCCCCAATGCCCGCCTGAATATGCGGTCTGCTCAATGGTGTCTCCGCCGGCAGTGGCGACAAGCCACAGGCGGCCTAGCAGACCTGGTGCGCGTCTCCGAGCCGCTGGTCTCGTCTATCCGGTGGTGGCTCCGGCAGCCGAACCTGGTATTAGGAATGCCTTTCCAGTCACCTCAGCCGACCCGGGTGCTGACCACCGATGCATCCCTCCTGGGCTGGGGAGCCCATTGCCAAGAGGCACGTACTCAGGGCCTCTGGACCAAGTGGGAGTCTGCTCAGCAGATCAACTTCCTGGAGCTCAGGGCGATCCGCCTAGCTCTCAAGGCCTTCTCCCACCTGACCTCCCAACAGTCCGTCCTTGTCCAGACGGACAATCAAGTTGCCATGTTCTACGTGAACAAGCAGGGGGCACGGGCTCCTTCCTCCTCTGCCGGGAGGCACAGAAGCTCTGCTCTTGGGCCGTCAGTCACGGCATTCTCCTCAAGGCAGTTTATCTCCCGGGCCCAGAAAATTGCCTGGCGGACAAACTCAGCAGGGTCCTCCAGCCGCACGAGTGGCGTCTGGATCCCTTGATCGTTCAGAAGCTCTTCCTCAGGTGGGGCCTCCCCACGGTGGATCTCTTTGCCAGTCCTCGCAACCGGCAACTTCCTCGCTTCTGCTCTCGTCAGCCTCACCCCCTTCGGGTTGCGGCGGACGCCTTTCTGATCTCATGGTCGGGGAGCCTTCTGTACGCTTTCCCTCCCATTCCGTTAGTCTCTCGGACTCTTTTCAAGGTTCTCCGAGACAAAGCCTTCATGATCCTGGTGGCCCCTCGCTGGCCCAGGCAGCCGTGGTTTCCGCTCCTGCTGCAACTGGCGGTGGAGGATCCAATCCCTCTGGGGGCGCAACCGGATCTCCTCACCCAGGATCAGGGGTCCCTACTGCACCCCAACCTCAGGTCTCTCAACCTCATGGCCTGGCTGCTGAGAGGGTAGTCCTTGCTCCCCTTCTCCTGCCGGCGGAGGTGGAGGAGGTCGTCTTGGCTTCGCGACGGCCTTCTACCCGCAAATGCTACGCCCTTAAATGGCGTCGCTTTGCAGTCTGGTGTACCGAACAGTCTCAGGATCCCTTCTCCTGCCCGGTGTCGGTGATCTTGCAGTACTTGCTACACCTCTCTAATCTAGGACTTAAGTCCAACTCCGTCAAAGTTCACCTCAGTGCTCTTTCGGCACATCATGTGCCGGTGGACGGTAGACCTCTCTCCAGCGACCCTCTCGTAGCGAGGTTTCTCCGAGGTCTCCTTCTACTTAAACCACCTCTGCGCCCGCCAGCGCCGAACTGGGACCTGAATGTGGTTTTGCAGCGGATCACCTGTCCGCCTTTTGAACCCATGGCTACATGTTCTCTCCGTTTTCTGTCTTGGAAAACACTGTTCTTGGTAGCCCTCACTTCCGCTAGGCGCGTAAGTGAGTTGCAGGCCCTCGTGTCTGATCCCCCCTACACTAGGTTCTACAAGAATAGGGTAGTCCTACGGACTCACCCTAAGTTTCTGCCTAAAGTGGTCTCCCCTTTTCACATCAATCAGGAGGTGGTACTTCCAACCTTCTTTCCCAGACCACACTCCAGCCGAGCTGAGACGGTCCTCCATACCCTGGACTGTAGAAGGGCATTGAACTTCTACCTTGACCGTACGCGGGAGCACCGTAAAGCTGCTCAGCTTTTTGTGTCTTTTGACCCCAATAAATTGGGACTCCCGGTCTCCAAGCGTACTCTGTCCATCTGGGTTGCGGACTGTATCTCTTGGGCTTATGGGGCAGCCGGACTCGCCTTAGAAAGTCGAGTCACGGCTCATTGTGTTCGGGCAAAGGCCACGTCAGTGGCTTACCTCCGCTCTGTTCCGCTGGCAGACATCTGCCGGGCCGCTACTTGGTCTTCGAGCCAGACTTTTGCGGTCCATTACTGTCTCGAGAGGGAGTCCCGTAGGGACAGTGCTTTCGGACAGGCAGTCCTCTGTAATCTCTTTGAGGTCTGAGCAACTCCTACCCTCCATCCCGGATGTGGGCTACCGGTGGGTGATAATTCAGCGAAGATTCTTTCCTTCTGTGCTGCTGAGCTAGAGGGAGCTCATTTTTGTGCTTAGGGTCTCCGGTAGCCTTGAACTTGGGAGTCCCATAAGTGAGGACTGACTTCCTGCTTGGTCCTGGAGAAAGCGTAGTTACTCACCTGTAACAGGTGTTCTCCAGGAGCAGCAGGAATCAGTCCTCACTACCCTCCCTCCTCCCCTTGGAGTTGCAATCGTCTGCTTATGTTCTTTTTGCAAATTTTTATGCTGTCTTTTTTAGCTATGTCATCTGACTGGCTAAGATGGCACCTTCGGGCGGGAAGACGACCGCGCATGCGCGCTGCAATTCCCAAAGGCTTTCTTTGAAAGCTGGGGAAAATTGCTCCGCGAGGGCTCCGTCGGCGCCGACGTCACCCATAAGTGAGGACTGATTCCTGCTGCTCCTGGAGAACACCTGTTACAGGTGAGTAACTACGCTTTTTTGAAAACCTGGAGAAGGGGGCACCTTGTATAGAAGATCAGTTGCCCTAGAAAGTGGGGATACCATCAAAGGAGTTTCCCCACATTATAAATAGGAGATCCTGCAAGGTCTAATGCAAAGGAAACATAATGACTTCCTTTGGATTGCAGGGAATCTGTATAGGTTGTGGATCCCCTGGTGCAGGGACTTGACCAGGTATAGAAATGGCAAGTAACTTCGCCATATCAAGCAGAAAAGCTTGAAAAGAAATCTCCCCAGAGGGGAGTCCTCGAGGAAGAGGAGGAAGAACTAGATCTGTTGAAGAACTAGCTCTAGCAGCCACCTGCTCATTCAGATTCTGTGGAATAGCAGATCTGGAGGGGTGGAGCATCGGATTATCCTTGAAAGATAGTTGTGGGTACCGATGAAAACCGGTACCACAACTGGTCGGTAGCAAGTCGTCCATGCTAGGGATCGATTCCAAACTCGGTATGGAAGGAAGCGAGCCGGCTAGCATGGGAGATACCGATGCCGATATCGATACCGGTACCGGGATCGGTACCATCGGTGACACCGATATATGAAGATCAGTCTGTAATGGCACTATCGGTACCGTGGTAACCGAATGTGGCAGACCTTGAACATCGGTGGAATGTCTACGGTACCGTCTGAAGTCAGTACTGAGACGAGTCGGTACCCAGTCATCCAGACTAGAGATCGATTCTAGACTCGGTTTCGAAAGAAGCAAGTCTATCGATGCATATCGGGAGGGTACCGACGTGGATACCAGCATCGGTACCGGGACCGATGTGGGAAGATCGGTCGGTAGCGGCTCTAGCGGCACCGAAGATACCGAGAGTGCTCGACTGCGATCATCGGTGTGGAATGTTTCATCCAGCACCATTGCCGATGCCGGGGTACCGGCACTGCTCAAAGCGGATACCACCACCGGGCATGGCTCAGGCATGTTCACTGAGGTAAAAACCCCGGGAACAACCTGAAACCCCGTTAGTGCTTTGGAGACAGAAGCCTCCCGCCGGGGTTTTAAAGCCAAAATGTCCTCAGGGGCAAGCCGAAAGGCATCTCTATGAAGGACATGAGATCTACCACCCGAGAACTGGCTAGTCTTTACAGACTTTTGTTTGGTTACCTGATCCTGCAAAAAAGAAGATGGAGCTGGTACCCTCAGGACTGAGGGGAACGACGTATCGAGTTGAGCTCGATGCTGAAAACTTCTTGCAGAAATAGAAGTGCAGGAGGGACAGTCCAGCGGATTGTGTTCAGGTCCCAAACATGGAAGGCACCATTTATGGGTGTCTAAAAGTAATTTGGTAGTGCCACAGTTAAAACACTTTCTAGTGTCTAGAATTTCCATGAGGGAAATGGAGAGGTCTAGCAGGCCGAAGCCTGTCAGGCACCAAATAGGAAAAAATTCCCTACAGAAGGAAATATCTGTAAAAGAAAAGAAGAAGAAAACACCGGCAGTACCAGTGCGTCGAGGGAAGGTAGACTCGACCACAAGAAAAAACAAAAAATAAAGGAAGAATTTTCTGCGGTGACAGGAGGACGTCCTGCCGGCTCTGCGGAACAACGAAAACTGAGGAGAGGCAGTTGGGAAAGGCGGGAACATAAGAACATAAGATATGCCATACTGGGTCAGACCAAGGTCCATCAAGCCCAGTATTCTGTTTCCAACAGTGGCCAATCTAGGTCATATGTACCTAGCAGTTTCCCCAAGCGACACAAGTTCCACAATGCTTGTACTGGGTCAAGCATTGATATCTTCGGTCACTTCTTAATAATGGTTTATGGACCTTTCCTCCAGGAACTTGTCCAAACATTTTTTAAACCCAGCTACACTAACAGCCTTTACTACATCCTCCGGTAACAAATTCCAGAGTTTGATTACACGTTGAGTGAAAAAATATTTTCTTTTATTAGTCTTAAATAGTTTACCCTGTAGCTTCATTGCATGTCCCCTAGTCTTTCTATATTCTGATAAGGTAAACAATCGATCAACGTTTACCCGTTCCACTCCGTTCATTAATTTATAGACTTCTATCATATCTCCCCTCAGCCGTCTCTTTTCCAGGTTAAAGAGCCCTAACCTTTTTAGCCTTTCTTCATAGGAGTATCCTTCCATCCCCTTTACCATTTTGGTGGCTCTTCTCTGTACCTTTTCTAAAATCGCTATATCCTTTTTAAGATACGGTGACCAGAATTGCACACAATATTCAAGGTGCGGTCTCACCATGGAACGATATAGAGGCATTATAATATCTCTTGTTTTATTTTCCATTCCTTTCCTTATCATACCTAGCATTCTATTTGCTCTCTTGGCCGCCGCTGCACACTGGGCCGAGGGTTTTATCATGGTATCCACAATGACGCCTAAATCTTTTTCCTGGGTGGTGGTTCCTAATGTGGAACCTTGCATCGTGTAACCATAGTTTGGGTTGTTCTTCCCTAGGTGCATAACCTTGCACTTGTCCACATTAAATTTCATCTGCCATTTTGATGCCCAGTCTTCCAATTTATCAAGATCCTCTTGCAATTTTTCACAGTCCTCTTGGGTTTTAACAACTTTAAATAGTTTTGTGTCATCTGCAAATTTGATAACCTCACTCGTTATTCCATTTTCCAGGTCATTTATGAATATGTCAAAAAGCAGCAGACCCAGCACCAGATCCCTGGGGTACACCACTATTCACCTTTCTCCATTGGGAAAATTGGCCATTTAGCCCTACCCTCTGCTTTCTATCTTTTAACCAGTTCCTGATCCACAGGCGTGTTGGGATGCTTCCAAAAGCGTTCTGATTGGATGCTGGGGAGCGTTCCCGCGCAGACTCCGTCGGTACCGACGTACCCGTATGTGAAGACTCATTCCTGCTTGTTCCTGGAGATAGCACATATACCTACACACCACATATGGACATGCACACAGGGATGGTAAAAAAATTCCCTACCCTTTGAGGGTTACATTTTTAGTTGTCATGATCTATATTTCATTTCTTTGTTAATTCTGCTGTGAAAATTACCGACTGACTCATACAGTTTATTGGTTGCTATATATAATGCTAGCTAATGCCTGTTGCTATGGGCAGGGCAAAATTAAAGCTGTCACCAGAAGAAAGCAAAATGGAGATTGACCACAGCCTCAAAAACAGATGATGTTCAACTAAGATTTATTGATATCTGTTTTGATTGGCTATGGAGGTTTTCTTCCCTATTTTCGGTTGATTTCCATTTTAAAGCATTGGATCCATATGTTTGGGGGGGCGTGGGGCGCTCTGTGAGATGTGTTCATGATTTAGGGGCTATACTTGCCAGCTGTCTGGCATTTTTCAGGAGTCAACAGATTTTTACATTAATGTCCTGAAGCTGCATGACTACTAATATGTTTGTGCAATTTTCATATTTTAAAACCTCTATCTACTCCTCTCCAGTCCTCTTCCTGTGTGAGTGAGCCTTCTCTGCCTCCTTCCTATGACCTAGCAGAAGAGAATGTGGGTAGGATCCAGCTAGTAGCAAGGCACTGGAGGAGTTGGATGTAAATCTTTTCCATATCGTTCTGCTAGTCCAGTCCAGACAAGTGGATTGTGTTCCCCTACCAGCAGAGGTGGAGACATAAAAATCCAGTGTCTTCTGATGACCTCATCCTGTACTAGAGGGCATACAACAGCAATATTTCTGTCTCCCGCGGAGTGTGGACACATCTGAGCAGCTCTATGAAATTGAGGAAAATTTGATTTAGCTCATGAGTAGCCACTCTTAGGGGCGACTTCCTTACTTGAGCTCAATGTGGGAGGCATCTGTTGGGTCACCCTTAACACCGGTACCTTCCTGGATTTGCCAAGGAGGAGAAGTGTCTGTTCAGTTCCCCATCTTTATACTGTTAAGGGCCGGTTGAACGGCCAAATTGTTGGATCAAGACCCTGAGCCTAGTACAACCTCAGTGCCCCTTTCTCCTCCACCTGTCCCAGCTCTCCCCTGAAGATTGGACAAAGGTTTCAAGAGGTATGTGGCTGGAGGACTTGGCTGGAGGAGAATAGCATTGAGCCCAACACCATTGCTGCTTGGGCTCCGTGGGTGTGGGGGCCCCAACTTTGGCCACTCGGTGAGGTGTTTTTGAGTACGGGAGTTAGAACCATTGGTGTTTGCAGTCTTTTCCCACTGGCTCCTGCCTCGTGCCTGCGCTGTAGACCTGTGTGACCTCGGACTGGTTAGTGCTGAACATCATTCAGTTCAGCTACATGATGGAATGCAAGAATCCCATCCGAAACGCATTCCCGATATCTCCTTGTGGGTCTGTGACCAAGAGGGCCTCTGTTCAGTCTACTCTGGAGAGGCTTCTCAGTCTCCAGGTTGTAGTGCCGATGCCACCCCCAAAATGGGCAAGGATAGTTTATTTCATTTACTGTATGGTGCCAAAGAAGGATGTCTCCTTCCACCCGATTTTGGAACTCAGACGTCAGTGTTCACCCGAAGACCTTTCACTTGATTGCAGTTGGTTATAAGAGCGGTCCACCATAGAGAGTTTCTTGCATCATTGGACTTGGCCGAAGTGTACGTCCCACATTCCTGTCCACGAAGATCAACAGCGCTTCCTTCACTTCTCTGTTCTCTGCTCCCACTTCTAGTTTGCTGCTCTAACCTTCAGTCTCTCCATTGCATTGAGGACATTGACCAGGGTTATGGTGGGGGCTGTAGCACAAAGGGTTTTGTGTGCATCCTTATCTGGACGACTGACTCATTTGGGCCATGTCGCATGCAGAAGCCCTGCACATGTCTGCCTGAGTGGTGCAGTATCTGGACATTCTGGGCTGGGCAATCAACTGCAACAAGAGCTTTCTAGAGTCCTACCCAGTTGTTAGAGTACCTTGGGGTACAGTTCGACACCAACACAGAGAAGGTCTTTCTGCCTGAGAAGAGGGCAGAGAAGCTGCGGTCTTTGCTGAAGGTGGCAACTATTGAGATGGTCCCCTAGTCTTGGATGCACACATTCTTCTACTACAAAGGTCTTTGTCGTCCTGCTGGTCTCTTTCCTCACAGGACTTCAGCATCATGCTCTCTCTTCCCCCACTTTTGGTCAGCCTGAAATAGTGGGAACAGCTCAGTCATCTGCTGAAAGGCATTCCCCTGGACAACCTCTGGTGGTTTCTATTGATGACGGATGCTAACTTGACCGGATGGGGAGCTCACTGCCTGGGGCTGGTGGCCCTGGGTCACTAGAACAAGCAGAAGGCAGCCTGGCCCATCAGTTAGCTGGAGGTGAAAGCCATTCACTTGGCTCTCTTACGTCAACGGGATATAGTCCAAGGCAGAGTGGTTTGAATCTTCTCGGACAATGCCGTGATAGTGGCCTGTGTAAATCGGCAGAGGGGCACGAAGAGTTCCAGGGTCTCCCAGGAAATGATCCCCCTGTTCGCCTGGGCAAGGATATGATACCAAAAGACATAACTTGAAAAAAAAAAGAGTTGTATAAGTGTTACTACACAGGTGAGAGAAGTTGAAAGCTACATTTTGAATAGTTTTTAGCAAACAGTAGTAGTTGATTGTTTACTGGGAGACCTGTGTGGACCGGACTGCAACAGTCTAAGAGGAACATGAAGTGGATAAGGGAGTTGGTGATGTGTCCAGAAAGAAAGGACAGAAGTTGGTGCCAACCACCCACCTCAGCAGCCACTGCCTCTGGTGATACAGAGAAGCTTTAGACTACAGTTGCTAAGAAGGGAGCAATGGAGAGAAGCTGAGGATTAAGTTATAGTTTCTAAGGTGGGTGAGGGATGCACCCACCCCAACAAACAGCTTAAGTATTACACCGGTCCCCTTCGCAGCAGACTCTCAAATTATTTTCCCCCTCTGCAGCCGCTTCTCTCAATTTATTTCTCCATCCCCCCCCCCCCCCCCCTAAAATAGACCAGTTTTGTAATTAGTAATAGAGGCCTTACCCAGCTACCGCTGTTTCAGAAATGCAAATGCTTCTGAAGAGCCACTTAAGCTGCTGCTGCCTCAAGATCAGGCCTGCTCACAGCCATTACCTTAAGATCTTACCTGCTCACCATTAATCTGATTATTCCTCCCTCTCAATATCCAGCATCAATTATGACAGTGCCAGCACTGATGAATGACAGTTTTTCACTTTGCAGCAAGTTTGTGCAGCCCGAGACACAGTGCTACAGCTCATGTGCTCTGCCTGCAAGATCCAGGCATCAAGTTTGGTTTGTTTTTAGTTGCCGTTGTGATCTGGCACCTGGGATTTGTAGAGCCCTTTCTTACAGTATTCCCTTGTGATCTTTGACATTTGTCCATTTACTATAAACTCGGTTCAGGTCTATTAGTCCTCCATCAAACTGATAACCTGTAACACCACAGCATGTCCAAATCTATTTTTAAGTGATACTTTTGTTTTTTAAGGTATTTGTAAGGCTAAATCCATGTTCAGTCTACACTGGATGCTATGAATGTTCCCCCAGTGTCCAACAACACTACAAGAACTTTAAAATGTGTGTTCTGATGAACAAATGCCACCATACCCAGAAAACTTGAGACCAGTTTGCTTTTCATTTTTTTCTGCTACTGCAAACGTGAAGTCATTGTACTGATGGACTATACAGCATCTTTAGTAAAATCTTCTCTGTATTTTGAACATACAAATTTGACCTCATCAATTCCAAAACTGAATTTACTCTTTGACATTTCTACCAGTTTTGATGCACTAAACTGTGTGACTTGACAAAAGGAAGAACAGGAAGTGTTTTGACAGATTTACAGCCATAGATCACCTAAATACAATTGGCGATAAAGCCATCATTACATGTTACCAATCTGTGATTAATACTATAGTGCCATCCCCGAACAGCCAATTAAGCAAAATGCCAGTTTAAGCTAAGTGGAAGTGCTGAGCTGCTAAGATAAGGTAGATACAAATAGCTTGATTTGTGCTTCTTTATTCCACATACTTAAAACTCATTGCATAGCTTAAAGGGAACACTGCTAAGTGATAAACACATTCTTTAACGCAGAGTGGTACATCTGAGAGTGCAGTAGATGATTTCTGCAAGTAGAGAGTATATAGACACTATATAGGAAAGTTCACGTTCAGAGCTTTTTCTGGTAGAGAAAAGAAAAGGAGATTGATCTTTTCCTAGAAGAAAGCTAGTTGTGGATTCAGTTTAATGGAATACTGTTATCACCAGAACATGGGATCTTTGGGTGATTACCAGTTTAGAACAACTATTCCTCATCTGGAGTGGTCATGCTGTGTTGAGAGATAAAGTGAGAACTCGGCAGTAGTTTATGGTTAGCCATATAATGAACCACCTCTTGAGCTAGTAAACGGAATTGGAATAAGGAGAGACTGCAATACTTCGCTCTACTTGTTTTAAAGCTAAATTGTCACAAGATTGATATATAGTACAAACACTGTTGAACTGGACTGTGCATGACACTTATCCTGTTATAAATATTTAATCTATCTCAAAATAAAAAGAGAACAAACCAGTGTGTTCTGTTTGAGATAAATGAGAGTACTAAGTAATTTGTTCCCTCTCCAGAGGGCTGGAGAGATTAATGCTTCCCTATGTTTGCTACTCTACCTCTCTCATGAACAAGAACCCCTGCACCCATATCAAATAGTAAAGTGTGAGCCAGGTTCACTCATAGCTGTGCAATGCCTGCATATGTGTCTATAGAAAAATCTACATAGCAGCACCCTAATTAAGTTGTTTATTTATTTATTTATTTAACAGGTTTTTTATACCGCCTTTTCCTTCAATCAAAGGGGTTACAAAGACATACAAAGGCTAAACATAGGCAAGGGAAGTGAAAGATGGGATACATAACATGGTGAACTATTACAAAAAACACAATACTGAGATGTTACAATTAATATGAGTTAGTTAGGTGTCATAGCCGTAGTGCTCAATGAAAAGAACAAACTTTAGTTGTTTTCGGAATTCCTTCAGTTCCTCAATTGATCGTAGGTCGGGGGGGAGAGTTCCATATTAGAGGGGCCGATAAGGAAAGTGCTCTTTGTGAGGTGAGTTTACAAACTTTAGTGTAGTTACTTGGGGTGCTGAGGGTGTCAGCTGTGGTTTTCCTTCTTGGTCTTTTGCTGGTGTTAGGGAATAAGAGGGCTTGGAGACTGATTGCTGAGGTCTTATGTCTGATTTTGAATATATTGATGACCAACTTGTATCTGATACGAAGGCTTATTGGGAGCCAGTGGAGTTCTTTGAGGATTGGGGTGATGTGGGCTTGAGTTGAAGAGCCGGCGATTATTCTGGCAGCTGTGTTCTGAGCCATCTGCAGTGGTTTGAGTGAGTGTTTCGGGATTCCATTGTAAATAGGGTTACAGAAGTCAAGAATTGGAGTTATTAGTGCCTGACAGACTGAGCGGAAATGTTGTTGGGAGAGAAGGGGCTTCAGGCGTCTAATTATTTTCATTCTGTAGTAAGCACTTCTAACAGTTTTTCTGATGTGGGATTGAAGGTTGAGTCGTTTGTCAAGGGTTACTCCAAGGTATCTTACTTCGTCCTTTAAAGGTATTGTTGTATTTTTAAATTTAATAAAAGGCGGGGGGCTGAAGTCAGTGTTTCGAGTAATGATGAGAGCCTCTGTCTTGTTATGGTTCATGGCCAGGTTGTTGAGCGTGAGCCAGGCAGACATGTTGTCGAGGCAGTTCGTAATCTTGTTATATTCGGGGCTGTTAAGGTTGACTGTCGTGTAAATCATTATGTCATCAGCATAAATAGTGTAATCTATTTGATGGGCAACCATGATGTTGCAGATTGGCTGGATAAATATATTAAATAGAAGAGATGAAAGCGCAGAACCTTGGGGAACACCTTGTTTAATCTTAATGGGTAGAGAGGTGATGTTATTAATTTTTACCTTGAACTGCCTATCAGTTAAGTAAGATTTAAACCAGCTTAGGACAGTGCCAGTAATACCAATGCTCTGGAGTCTGGTTAGTAGGATACTGTGGTCCACTGTGTCGAAGGCCGCTGATATGTCTATAAAAATCATTAAGGTTCCTTGATTGTAATTGTCTATGGTGTGGATGATGTCATTGAACAGATAGAGCAGCAAGGTTTCAACTCCATGGTTAGGGCGTAAGCCATGTTGGTGAATGTCGAGCGGGGCATGTTCGTCAATGTGGTCCTGGAGTTGTAGTTGGACTGTTTTTTCAATGATTTTAGCTAGGAGAGGTATGCTGGAGATTGGCCTGTATGCTGCTGGATTGCTCTTCTTTAAGTTAGTTTTCTTG
The DNA here is from genome assembly GCA_033557465.1 of Ichthyophis bannanicus. Classification (NCBI taxonomy): domain Eukaryota; kingdom Metazoa; phylum Chordata; class Amphibia; order Gymnophiona; family Ichthyophiidae; genus Ichthyophis; species Ichthyophis bannanicus. The sequence goes on along the minus strand of CM066032.1, from coordinate 693,983,924 downwards.
GGGATAGGCCTTATTGTGGCTAATTTTAGTTGTTCTGGCATTGTTCCTTGAGTTAGGGAGTTGGTAACAAGGTTGTGTAAGAAACTGAGGAAGTTTTGCTTGGTTGCTTTGATCCATAGGACTGGGCAAGGATGGTGGGTGCGGTACTTGTGTTGAGAGAAGAGATGATGTCTGAAATTTGCTTGGTTGAAGGAATGTGGAACCTGTCCCAACTTGTGACGGGTATGGTAAGACTAATGGTTCCTGTGAATTTTTGAGGCGGTGTATGGCCTATTTTCTAAGTTATTTCCATAATGGTAGTAGCGCCCTTATAAGTGAAGTTTGATAAACTTAAACCCTCACTACTTCTTTGGAATGAAATTTAAAAAAAATTGATGAGGGTCAGTTCAGTGGCTCAGTGACACAAATAAGTTTTCTTATTCAATCCCTGAGTCCAGTCTTCCATATCCTGGGTCAACTGGAGATACAGTGGAAGTAAGGTGTATAGCCTTTGGGTGGATGGGTGTTGCATCATGGTCAGTGTTACAGGCCTGGTGGCCAGTCATAGAGCCGATGATATTCATTTCAAAAGGAATCCTGAGTTTGGCCCTAGCTTCCAGCCTGTTGCTGAAATAACCAGACTAGGATCACTGGAAAGGTGGATCTGTATCACCAGGTAGTTGTGAATAAAAACGTGTAGCACTAGATTCCCAGCACTGGTTACAGTTGAGCTGGAAAGGGAAGAAAAGGAAGGAACAACTAGGCTAAAAAAAAAAAAGTGATGAATGAATTTCGACAGTAAGTGCAGTACTGAGAATCTGTGAACCCCAACTATAATAGTGAGAATTAAGTTTTTACTGTGCTATCCTTATGTAATAACAAGGAGATAAATTAAACAAATTCATGTTTCTTAAGGCACAATAATGTACAAAGAAGAAACAGTAAGATTAATTCAAATTCAGTGTGTGACATAATAAGTGAGCCTCTGGCTTCCTTAGATTAATCAGTTGACTAATTAGAATCAAGTGTGTAAATAACTGACTAACAAATAAACCACCCTGCAGCATAAATCTGCACAGCTGAGTTTCAGCATCCTGTCATATACAAAGGTCTAGGAATGTCAGTTTGATCTTAACCAAAAATATTTGTAGGAATTCATTCATTGCAATAGAGTCTTCAAATGGAAAAATTTGAAGACTACAGTGACTCTACCCAGGAGCAATCATGCTACCAAGATCACCCTGAGAGCGAACCAGCAAATCATCCATGAAGTTGCAGAAAACATCAGACTGACATCTAAAGATCTACAGGCTTCTTTAACTGTAGCTTATGCAAAAGTTTATATATCCCATCAGGAAACTACTGTTTGATAAGCTGCCCATCTCACGTTTGTCAAAGAGCATCAAGATGTTCCACATGTCTTCTGGAATTATGTTCTTTGCATAGATGAGTCAAAAATTGAACTTCTTGTCATGATAATAAACAGTTTGTTTGGCAAAAACAAAACAGTGCCTTCTAAAGTAAGAGCCCCTGGAGGTGTTATGTGAAACTGTTTTTCTGTATCAGCACCTGGATGGATAGCTTTGCTATCACTGATGGATTCATGGCTTTTGCTTCATCAAAAAACTCAAGAAAAGAATGTCAGGCCAAAGCTGATCTGAAACTGAGCCATGCAGTAAGACTACCCTAAAAATTCAAGTATTTACTACAGAAGAAAGATTTCATATTTTACATTACATTTAAATGAGCGTAGACAGCAACATCATACCAACCTAATCATGAAATCTACTAATAGACCAAGAAAACTCTTCAGCATTGTCCAAAAGCTCACCAAGGATGACACGCAACAAAGTACCCACCATCTTGACCCACAAGAATATGCAGACTACCTGAAATCAAAAAACACCAACCAAACTTGCTCTACATCACCACAAACAAATGATCACACAACAAAAAAGCAACATCAAACATGGGAGAACTTTAACATACCAACAAAGCAGCAATTAGAAGACATTATATCTGGACTAAACACAACAACTTCACCGTCAGACCCCCATGCCCAGTGACTTGGATCAAAGCTACAAAAAGCCAGCTCTCTCACCACATCCATAAAATTGTCAAAGATTCACTCCAACAAGGATACATGCTGCAATCCCTAAAGCACGCAATGATACGACCAATACTTAAAAGTAACAGCCTGAGCCCATCCGAACCAAAATCATATCGTCCCATCTCCAGCCTGCAATTCCTTGCTAAAATCGTGGAAAAGGCAGTGCAAAACCAACTTCAGGACCATATAGATATCAACACCCCACTTGACATACATCAGCATGGATTTAAGCCTCAACATGGCGTGGAGACACTACTCACCTCCCTCTTTGGCAATCTCCTAAGAGGTATAGACAACATAAAAAACGGCTACCTGCTAGTGTTCATGGCCATCTCAGCAGCCTTCGACACTGTGTCACACGCTGAACTATTGCAACCCTTACAACAGATAGGACTATGCAAGAATACCCTGAAGTGGTTTACATCATACTTAGAAGGGCGAATGCAACAAGTCAAATGCGACCAAAAGAAATCTCTACAATTCCCCATCACACAGGGAATACCTCAAGGCTCAGCCCTATCATCAATGCTCTTCAACATCTACATACAGCCCATATGCAACATCATCAAGCACCACAAATTACACTATCACATTTATGCTGACGACGACATGGTGTACGCTCCAATCAATCTACTAGCACTAAACACCACAACAATAACAAAATGCCTCGAAGACATGAATGACTGGCTTATAGCCAACAGCTTAACGGTCAACTACGATAAAACTGAGACAATGTTCGTCACCAGAAACCCCACCTTCATACCTCCACAAACCATCAGCATCCTAGATAAACACATAGTAGTCAAAGAAGAAGTTAAGTATCTGGGCATCACACTAGACAGAGCCTTGAACTTAAAGTCCCACATCACCAAAACCGCAAACAAGGCATATCATCGATTGAAAACAATCTGACAAATCAAACCAATGCTCCATCAAGACCACTTCCACACAGTGTGCCAAGCACTCATCACACCACTGCTTGATTATGGAAATTCACTATATCAAGGCCTTCCTCAACAGACACTACACCCACTGCAGATGGTACAAAACACTACAGCAAGCATCATTAAAGACACACCAAGGATCGAACACATCACTCCTGTCCTACAACAACTACACTGGCTCCCATTGGTGGCAAGAGCTAAATACAAAACAATCATGATCATCTTCAAAATCATCCACCATCTCTCAGCAGACGTACTCCAAAACGTTATAACAAGGGACATCAGCAATAGACCAAGAAGAAGTAATGATGACAACATGATCGGCACACCTGCAGGCTATCACAAAACCAAACAACTTCAAAAAGAGCACCTTCACTACTGGCATCCACACTATGGAACTCCCTCCCATCGAGTCTGAGGGCGTTAACTGACCTCACAGACTTTCGCAAAGACCTCAAAACATGGTTATTTATAGAAACATATGAGCATTCATGCAACATCCCCTACCCAAACAGAAACACTACTACCCCCGCCAACTAAGCACATACCCACACTCACAAGTCTATCACATCAAGTGATTAAATACTTTCATGTTAAATGTTACCTCAATTGTACTGTCTAAATGCTGTAAAGTAACTGTACCGTCTAAATGCTGTTAAGTAACTGTATTGTCTAATTGTGTACACGTACCCTAATGTTAAATGTAACCCTCCAACTGTTATGTGACGTGACTACCTTGATTGAAGGAAAAGGTGGCATACAAATCTGTCTAAATAAATAAATAAATTGGCCAATTCACAATCCTGACTCTACACCCTTTTGAAATGTTGTGACAAGATTTGAAATGAACTGGGGAGATTGACAGAAATTTACAGCAGATGTTTAGTTGAAGTTGTTCAAGGAAGTGCCCCCAGTCACTGAATAAAGGGTTCACTTTTCCACACAAGGATGGGGGTTTTTTGGAATAAAGAATTAAAATATATTTTTGTCTGAGTTATTTATTCGGTGCTGTTATTTTTCCTTCTTTCAGTGTTTTGATTAGGATCTAATCATGTTTCAAGTATGAATTGCACTAAAATACAGATCTTTCTAAGGGGTTCCCAAGCTTACTTAGTAGACCGTTATTCTTGGACAAATCCATTCAAAATGTTTTACAGCATTGTATTAAATGCATTTTTTTCACAAATATTTTTGTGCTAATGCATCATAAAGGTTTTTATAATGGATAATACATTTTACTTCAGGTTCTCTAATTTACCTTTCATTTAATTACTTTATTTTTCAGGGCATGGAATATCTTACTGTTAAGAGATATGTTCATAGAGATTTGGCAACCAGAAACATTTTAGTTGAGAATGAGAACAGAGTGAAAATTGGTGACTTTGGATTAACAAAAATATTGCCACAAGATAAAGAATATTACAAAGTAAAGGAACCTGGTGAAAGTCCTATATTTTGGTAAGTTATGCTATTCTATACAAAACCAGTTCATGTTTTTTTGCTCCAGCTCTTAAGTTAAAGTTTTTCATCAGAATGTAAATATTTTTAATATGCTATGAGGTCAATTCTGATTGGGGCACGTCTGGGCCATTTGGACGGCCGAAAAATGGATGGGCCAAACTTGTACCTGATTCTGCAACTGTAGGAGCAAGACGTTCCTGCAGATGCAGAATTGGGCACTTAGATGGCCTGGATGTGCCCTGATTCTGCCATGAGAGAAGTCCTTCCCCCTGCATGCCCCATGCTCCTGCTGGAGCACCGGTGCCGTGGCGTCCCGTCGCCATGGTATCAGGATGCACAGCAGAAGCGCAGAAGGCCCAACATCGACTACAGCTTCCTTTCCCCGCCGCCCGACCCTTGACAGACGCAGCCAGGGACAGGATCAGGTGGTGGGACCTTAACTTCAGCATCCCTGGGACGTTTGGGGGTCTGCATGCCACGATCTCTGCCGCCCCTCAAACCTATGCCACCTCCGAGGTAGAATAAGTCCTATGTCTAACCAGCTTCCGGTGGACATACAGGGCCATGGCCCGAATAGGCCCTGTAAGTCCGGGTTATGCGACTTGCCCCCCGCTGCCCAGTCGCCACCGCCTCCTGCCCACACCTGGAGCTCCCCACACAAAGGCCCTGTGTGTGCGGGGGAGCTCTTGGGTTAGAATACGGCCCCTGCAAATAGTGGGGGTTGCACGTCCAAACTGGACTTACATCACTGCTATTCAGAATAACCCCCTATGACTTTTAAAAGCCAAGTTTTATCATTCTAGCTACCACTGTATTTATTTTTCCAGATCATACTGCTAGACCAGTCCAGACAAGCGGGTTATGCATCCCTGCCAGCAGATAGGGAGACAGAGAAAAAAACTCCAGAGCTGTGATTGGTCAGGCTCTGGGTGACATAGGCATACCCCTAGAGGTCCTATTCAGTATTTTCTATGTCTTAGCAGATGAGGGTGTTCTTCAAGCTTGTTCTACAATTTCTTCTTCGATTCGCGGTACTCGGTCAACATTTCCAGTTTCGTGCGATGCCCTTCGGTCTAGCTTCGGCGCCTCAAACCTTTTCCAAGGTAATGGTGGTAGTAGCTGCGGCCTTATGCAGCCGCGGCATCAGAGTTCATCCTTATCTGGACGACTGGCTCATTTGTGCAGACTCTCTCCCCGAGGCTTGCAGCACAGTCTCGGTGGTTGTTGCCTTTCTCGAGAGCCTCGGCTGGGTAATCAACCGCGACAGGAGTTGTCTTCAGCCATCCCAGGAGATCAAATTTTTGGGGGCTCGATTCGAAACAGCCTTAGGTCAGGTCTTTTTGTCAATGCCTCGATTCCTCAAGTTAACTTCTCAAGTTCACAGTCTCCTAGCACAGATCTCGCCTCGAGCATGGGATTACCTTCAAGTCCTGGGATCCATGGCGGCAACCATAGATCTCGTGCCTTGGGCCAGAGCGCACATGCACTGTCTACAGAAATCTCTCCTGACACGATGGTCACCAGTTTTGGAAGACTACCAAATTCGCCTTCCGCTTTAATCCAGGGTCAGACTAAACCTACGGTGGTGGTTCTCCTCCAGCAACCTCCTGAAGGGGGGTTCCCTTAGAGACTCCATGTTGGATCGTTCTAACAACAGATGCCTGTCTGTCCGGTTGGGGCGCGCACTGTAGATCTCACACTGCGCAGGGCGCTTGGACAACACGCGAATCCCGCTGGACGATCAATCGACTAGAGGCACGAGCAGTACGTCTGGCTCTACTGAGATTTCACACACTTCTGCACGGGAAAGCAGTTCGGATACTATCCGACAATGTGACCACAGTTTCCTACATCAACCGTCAAGGAGGGACCAAGTGCACTGGAGTGTCGGATGAGATGGCTCTTCTTCTTCCTTGGGCAGAGAGAAATCTCCAAGCCCTCTCCGCCCAACACATTGCAGGAACCAGCAATGTGAAGGCGGACTTTCTGAGTCGCAATACCCTCGACCCCGTCGAGTGGGAACTAGCCCCGCTAGCCTTCCAGAGGATAGTTCAAAAATGGGGGTCGCCGGCGATAGATCTCATGGCGTCGGCAGCGAATGCCAAAGTTCCGAGTTTCTTCAGCCGTTGGAGAGAACGCGGGACTCTCGGCATCGATGCGTTGACTCAGACTTGGCCGGAAAACCAGCTTCTTTATGTTTTTCCACCCTGGTCCATGATCGGCAGGATCCTGCAGCGAATTTGATCGCACAGGGGGCCGATAGTCCTCATAGCCCCGGATTGGCCAAGAAGAGCATGGTATGCCGATCTCATAAGGCTGTTACGGGGGTCGCCATTATGGCTGGCAACTCCCCCCGGACTCCTCAGACAGGGACCGATCTTCATGGAAAATCCAGCTCCCTACTCGCTTACGGCTTGGCTCTTGAACGCCGCCGTTTGACCCGCAAGGGGTATTCGCCGAAGGTGGTAGCTACCCTTCTTAACGCACGTCGGTCTTCAACATCCGCTGCTTATGCGAGAGTGTGGCACGTCTTCGAAGCTTGGTGTTCTCGTCATCACTTGTCCCGTGGCGTACCTCAATTCCTGATATTCTTGCCTTTTTACAGGACGGTCTTGATAAAGGTTTGGCGCTCGATTCGCTTCGAGTGCACATTTCTGCCTTGACATGTTATCGGGGTCTGGTGCACGGTAGATCCCTTGCTTCCCACGCTGATGTGTCTCGGTTTCTGAAAGGAGTCAAGCTGCTTCGTCCTTCGACCCGTCCGGTAGTTCCTCCTTGGGATCTAGCACTAGTTCTCAGGGCGCTCGGAAATCCGCCCTTTGAGCCTTTGAAGGAAGTGTCTCTTCTAGATTTGATGCTCAAAACGGTGTTTTTGGTAGCAATCACGTCAGCTCGGAGAATCTCGGAGCTTCAAGCTCTCTCGTGCAGGGATCCGTATCTTTCTTTCTCTCCTGAGGGGGTAACTCTTCGCACGGTTCCTTCCTTCCTGCCCAAAGTAGTTACTCCTTTTCATGTCAATCAGCTCCTGCTATTGCCTGCCTTCTCTAAAGAACAGTGTGTGGGTAGGCGCAAAAGTCTTCGCTTCCTCGACCTCAAGCGAGTTCTTCTTCGCTATTTGAAAGTTACCAATTCCTTTCGCAAGACTGACCATCTTTTTGTTCTCCTTTCGGGGCCGCGCAAGGGTTTGGCTGCTTCCAAACCTTCTATCGCTAGGTGGCTGCGTCGTGCCATTGAATCGGCTTACATTCTCCAAGGCCAGCCGGTTCCAGAAGGGCTTCGAGCTCATTCCACTCGAGCCAAATCCACGTCATGGGCCGAGAGGTCCCACGTCCTTCCTCTCGATATTTGTCGAGCGGCCACCTGGTCGTCCTTGTCCTCTTTTGTTCAGCACTATCGGTTGGATATACAGGTCCGAGAGGACAGTCATTTCGGAGTTGGGGTGCCGCCGACAGCACCCAACTGCCCACCCTGAGGGTAAGATTAGCTTGAGTACTTCCCGCTTGTCTGGACTGGTCTAGCAGTATGATCTGGAAGGAGAAATTTCACTTACCGTTAATTTCCTTTTCTGGAATACTGCTAGACCAGTCCAGAACCCACCCAGCTTGTCAGAGGCACTGGTACTTGTGCAGAGCAGTCGACAGTCATACGCTCCGCGAGCAGTTCCGGAGTTTGTTTCCTGGGAATGTGTCAAAGCAGTCATTTCAGACTTCTTCCCTTGGGAATGATATTTGATCCTCCTCTTCCGTTTTTTGTTCAGGTTGAGGGGTTGAGTTGGTTCCTTTTTTAAGGGTTCATAGTTGCGTTTTTTCCCTGAGATGTTGCCTTTTTGGCTTGTTACATAGTTACTGAATAGGACCTCTAGGGGTATGCCTATGTCACCCAGAGCCTGACCAATCACAGCTCGAGTTTTTTTCTCTGTCTCCCTATCTGCTGGCAGGGGTGCATAACCCGCTTGTCTGGACTGGTCTAGCAGTATTCCAGGAAAGGAAATTAATGGTAAGTGAAATTTCTCCTTACCCTCTGAGTACAGAAGTTCATATGGAATGTTGATTTCTAAGCCAGGGAGTCAAATTTATTTTGGTATTGGGCCACATTGGAAAAAGCGCACTGTAAGCTGGCTGGGGTAGAAGGGGGAAGGGGTCCCGTCCAATGTTGCCATCCTTTGGGGAGTGGAGCATGTTTGTATATTATATTCATTTTGTTTTTATTTTAATAAATTAACTGGACACACAAGCAGGGAGAAACAAGAGAGTGGAAGAGTGAGAACTGGGGGCATCAACCCTGGGAAGGAGCCAGGCCTGGGAAAGTTAAGAAAAATAAAAAATAAAAAAAGCAAGTACCTTTGTATTTGACTTTTCTGGACGTGCAGGTTTCTCCTCCTCTCCCACCAGTCTAGCTCTCTATCTCCATCTCTTTCTCTCTCCTTACATTGGTGTCAGTGGGGAAAGGTATGGCCTCTTTAAAGGGGCTTTAAGTGTTTAGTATCTTTCCAGGTGTAGGCTGTACTTTATTTTACACTTTTTGTTTTTTGGAGACTGGAGAGTTCATCTGAAGAAGAAAGCTGACCAGAATGGCGTCATCTTGTAGTATACACTACTCAAGTCTGTTCAAAAAACTTTGGAAACATTCTTGAAGAAAATGTCAATAAACCACTGCTTATCCCTGGGATAAGTAGCACAGCATCTGGCTACTTTTTGAATATGTCAGGTGCTTGTGACCTAGATTGGCCACTGTTGAAAACAGAATGCCAGGCTTGATGGACCTTTTGTCTGAGGCAGCATGGCAATTCTTATGGAGCTCTTTGGAACATCAGAACCAATCAAAGACCTTTTTTTCCCACTTAACATCTGACATCTAAACCCAGTCACCTAGCCCAACAGCCCCACTGATACAGCTGAACCAAATCTAATGAACATAATCACAAAACATAAAAGAGTACATCAAAGTATAGGCCTCCTTTCATGAACAAACACACATGAGCCTAAGTAGATTCCCTGTACCGAACTGTAAATACTGATCTACCTGTAAATATGTTCCATGTTAATCCTGTAATAGACTATAATTAATCATCCTCCTGTAAATTTGTCCCATATAACTTAGTAATTGACTTTAACTAGTCATCCACCTGTAAATATGTTAGATACTATGTATATGCAAAGTTACCTGTTAAACTATGTTTTGATATAACAGTTCTTATTTTGTTAAATGTAAACAGCTTTGATTCCGATCAATAAAAAAAAGTGTTAACGTAGACCAGCACAATGACTCCATCCAGTCTGTTCCTTCAGCTGCTTCCTGTCTTGTCTTTTTTCCCCCCCCTGCTGGATGATTTCATGGCTGCATCGGTTCATCTGTTAGACAATAATTGTGTTAAAAATGAAGAGGAATTATTAACGTCTATCAATAAGGAATATGGTAAACCAGTTTGGTACTGTTATCACCAAAGATGTACTCACTGGCTAATGGTATCGAGCACGTCTCTGTGCTATGATGCTCATAGAAACCAAACTGACATGGATGCTGAGCATTGCTTTGGTTGAGAAAAAAGAAATTAAAGCAGAACAAGGTATCTCCAGGAACAAGCAGGAATGTAGTCTTCACATATGGGTATCATCGGTACCGACGGAGCCTGCGCAGGAACGCTCCCCAGCGTCCAATAGGAAAGCTTTTGGGAGCATCCCACAGCACCTGTGTGCTGCCTTTCCCAACTGTCCCTCTCCAGTTCTTCGTTTTCTGCGGAGCTGACAGGTTGCACATCCTGTCACCGCAGAAAATTCCCTTCTTATACTTCTTTTTTCTGGTCGCGTCTGCCTTCCCTCAACACTATAACGGTACCGCCAGTGGTTCTTTTCTTTTTCTTAAAAAAAAAACAACTTTTTCTGGAGTCTTTCTCCAGTAAATTCCTTCTCGGGTACCACGCGCCATTTTGGGCACTAGGCCCAATTTTTTCCCTCAAAATGGAAAAAACCGCTTCGGGTTTTAAAAAATGTTCTAAGTGTGGCGGTACCATCTCCGTCACCAACACCCATGAGTGATGCCTCAAATGTTTAGGTCCTGACCACTATATTTCAGAGTGTGTTGCCTGTGGGATGATGTCAAAAAGGGGCTGGCAAAACCAAGCTGCTAAGCTTAGCACCATTTTTCCCTCCAATGCAGCCTCTGTGGCATTGACGTCCTCCAGGGCTTCATCTTCCTCCCATGGATCACAGGTAACTAAACATAAATCTAGCCGGTCCTCAAAGGGTAGATCTCCTTCTAAACATCGAGATGCCTCTGGCGTTGCCGTTAAGGGACTTTCACCGGCAAAATTGCCCCGCCTGGAGGCTTCAGCTTCCAAAGCACTAACGGGGCTCCAGGATGTTCTCGAGGCTTCAACCTCGGCAGAACTACTGGTGCCAAGCTCTGGGGTTCCGGCCACTTTATCCAGCACAGATACCCAAGCATCAGCAGCATCGATAGACCAGAGATTCTTGGCTATTGAACGCAGTCTGGCGGCTCTTCTCACGGCCTCAATGCCCCTGAAACCGCTGCAGACAATTCAACCGGCACTGACTCCGGTACCGGCACCAACTGCATCAACATCAGCAGGTATTCTACCGGGACCGAGTCATGCATCTCTATCCAGCATCGACAAGTTGGTACCGGACCACTCCGATGCCGACTTCGATCGGTACTGGTACCGTGCCTTGCATGATCACCCGGATCGGAGATACTTTGAATCCTCAGATGAGTCTGAAGACTCTGAAAGCTCTGCCGATACCAGTGTACTTCTTCCCGAGGATTCCTCTTCTCCTCAGCGTAGGATGTCTCCACCAGAGGAGGATATGTCCTTTCAGGATTTTATCTGAGATGTGGCCCGAGGTCTTTCCATCACAGTGGCTCCTGAAAAAGAGCCTAGGGCAAAGGAATTAGAAATCCTTCAGTACCCTAAAGCTCCCAAAGAGGCAGCCACCTTACCTATTCATGAGATCTTGCATGATCTTATGTTAAGGATGTGGGAAACACCTTGTGACAAGGCAGAGGCTTTAGAGAGTAAGAAAAAGGGTTTTAAATACTCTTTGTCCTCTGAACCTGCCAGAAATACAGGGCAGGAAGGGGTTAAATCCTCAGCACACAAAGCTTCACTACACGAGAGAGTAGAAAGGGAGCCCCACCCTAACCCCAGGCTAACCAGGAGAGCTATCCTATCAGGGAAAGGGGTGGACTCACGCCCGATTGGACAACTCAGTCCTCATAACCAGGAAGTAGGAGATTCAAGAGGAGGAGATGGGGGAAAGCAGAAAGATGAGGAGGAAGCAGAAAGAGGAGGAGAACGGGAAAGGAGAAGGAAGAAGGAAGGAACCCCACAGTGGATACAGTGGGGAGAAACTGACTCAAGGGAATTGGATGCAGCCTTGGAGTCAGAGCCTTTTTCCAGAGGGCTAGGAAAGTCATGTCCAGGCAGAGACTTGAAGTCCCAAAGAGGCAGAGCTGGAAGCAAAGAGAGCCAGGTGGGAACCAAGTACTTGGAAGGTTGCCAGCCACTTTGCCCAGGAACAGCCACGTCTCGGGGGAGGCAGTTGAAAGTGCTTCCTGGAAGGAACAGCCCTCAGCCAAAGGAGAATCAGGTCAGAAACTCCTATAAACCTTTGAAGCAAAGACTAGAGTTCTTACCTAAGAGAGATAGAAGTAACTCCTCAGAGACTTTTCTTAGAACCAGATTGATAAGAGAAAAGCTGGGTAGAAGGGAAACCCCAGCTCATAAAGTACAAGTGTTTCCTTATAATAGAGAATGTGTCAGAAGCTGCAGTTCAGAGTGTAGCCCAGCTGCACGTCAGCAAGCTACTAATTGCCAGCAACGGGACACGGAGCTAGAGTCAGATTTTGAGGACCAGGCTGTATTAAAGGAATTTGTAAAGCAGTGTCAGAAGAGATATGTTCCACCCAACCAGAGAGTGATATCCCGGCGAGACAGGGAAGAGAGAAATCCTTTCTATGAACTGTTTAAGAGGGCCAATAAGCCTGAAACCCTGCAAGTGCCTAGGAGACGTAAGGATAGTAGATGGAAGCAGGTACAGACTCTCCTTAAACACTTGAAGTCTGTGGATTCTTTTGATCCTTGTGTTCAAGAAACCCCAGATCTTGAGAGCGAGCCGATGCAGACAGACAATCCCTTGTCCTCTAGCAGTGACTCGGAGATGGATTGTGGCATCTGTAAGAAGGAGTTCTAAGTTGCAGTTTAATAGTATCCTATGTATATAAGGGTGCTGTGGAAGCTTAATCGTGGTTAAGCACACGTGGAATAAAAATCACAACACGGAGAAGTTTCCTTTTTAGAAGTTTTATTAGGAAAGCATTACTGGTGTTTGGAAACAATGCTCTTATCCTGAAAAGTTGGAGGGAATATAAGAAGCTGAGTTTTGAGTTGCATCTGTACCCTGAGAAGTATCAGGAGGACTGTTTCATTTTGGACTTTATTTGTTACAAACACGTATCTTCTCTTTTGCTCTGTTTTGGGGGGAAGAAACCCTGTGCGACAATAAATGTATTGTTCACCCTTAACCTAACTTTGGCTGTCATCACTGGGCTACAACTACATAAGAATACCAGGCAAACAGCACAAACAAAGTAACTTTAACTGTGTCCCACTTCCTAACAGCCTTAATACTGGGGCTGAGTGGTGAGCGGGGTCACAACCTCTAACCACATCTCCTCATTCTCGAAGACTCGACACCATGTATCGAGTTCCTCCTTGTCCTGGGTTTCAGAAGACTCCATTACCACACCATTCCATGGTGGTGGAATCAGCCATGAGACGGATAAAGAGTGCAAAAAGGCAGGCATCTTATCCTCCAGGACGTGAGTGTAGGACTCTTGACGCCTTTAGACGTCGATCCTTCCAGGCTTCCATGCTTTCTGCTAGGATCAGTTCCTATATCTTGTATATGGGAATGTTCCTTAAGGAAGTCACAGGAGACTTAGAGCTTATGAGCCCTCTCCTTCCTGATGATAAAAGGCAAGATTGCCTTGCTCTTGTTAAACATGCTCAGGATGTTTCCAAGTTTGTGACTCGTGCAGCCTTTGACTGCTTTGAATGCATAAGCAGAACCTCTGCTATTGCCATAGATGCACGTAGAATTGCCTGGCTCCAGGCATCTGACTTGGAAATCTGGGTACAGGACAAACTGGGGAATATACCTTGCACAGGAGAGAATCTCTTTGGCAAGAATTGGGAGGAAAAAGCTAATGAGATAGATGCTGACAATATCCCTTTGGATAGATTGTCCAAATCTACAGCTGATCCTGTGAGGAAAAGATCCTCTAAGAAACCATTCTTCAGCAAGAAGAAAAAGTTTAATCCCTCCTATACCCAGCAGGGACATCGTTCATGTCAGTCTGCCCAAAAGGGACAGCAGCAACAACCTAGGCAACAAAGGAAGCCAAAAGCAGCTAAGCCTCAACCGGCTCAGCAGACTGAGCCTCCACAGGGGCTTTGACTCCTATCTAGAGAACTTTGCCTTCCTGGCCCTAAACGGCCCAGAACCCTCCACCATCCCAGGAAGGTTATGTCATTTTGCCCCCAGATGGTGTCAGATAACAGCAGAAAATTGGACTATGTACGAGAGGAGTACAAGCTTCATTTCCTCAGCATGCCCCCTCCTACAATAGTAAGACAGTTCACTTCTCAGACCTCTCTCAACAACAGGTTAGGTCAAGAAGTCACAATGCTCCTTGCTCAAGGAGCAATAGAAGAGGTCCCCATTCCCCAACAGATTACAGGGTTTTACTCCCCCTATTTCCTTATTCCAAAGAAAACAGGAGGACACAGACCCATTGTAGACCTCAGAGAATTGAACAAATTCTTGTTCAGAGAGAAGTTCAAAATGATTTCTGTAGGAACTCTGCTGCCATACCTTCGGAGTCAGGATTGGCTTTGTTCTGTAGATCTCAAGGATGCGTACACCCATGTTCTCATCCATCCAACTCACCGAAAGTTCCTTCGATTCCTGTTTCAAGGAAAGCACTACCAATACAGGGTTCTTCCTTTTGGCCTGGCCTCTGCACCAAGGGTGTTTACAAAATGCATGGCTGTGGTAGCAGCATTTCTCCGCACCCTGGAAATATTCATCTTCCCCTACTTAGACGACTGGCTCATTCGAGCCCCTTCAGAGCCAGAGGCCAGGGTTCCCTTCTCTCGCACAATGCGCATCCTTCAGTATTTGGGACTTGTCATAAACTTCCCAAAGTCCAACCTCGCTCCCACTCAATCCCTAGAGTTTATAGGAGCTCTTCTAGATACCAGACAGACAAGGCCTTCCTTCCATAGCCCCGCTGCCTTCGCATTTTACAGTTAGCTTCCCAAGCAGTGCTAAAACCTCACCTCACTGCTTGGGAAATGTTAGTTGCTAGGCCACATGGCATCCACCGTGCATGTGGTTCCTTATGCTCGCCTCCATATGAGGGCAGCCCAGTGGACCTTATCCACTCAGTGGACTCAGGCGTCAGGTGGCCTGTCAGACAAAATAGCAATCTCAGATCGCCTTATTTTGTCCCTCCAATGGTGGCAGTCGCCCAAAAACCTTTTGGTGGGGTCTCCTTTTCAGCAACCCCCACCCCAAGCCACTCTAACAACAGATGCTTCACAGGTGGGTTGGGGAGCCCACCTGCACGGCCTCTCCCCCAGGGTACCTGGACTCCACAGGAGGCCTATCTTCATATCAACCTCCTGGAGCTCAGAGCAATCTTCCTTGCTCTTCGAGTATTTCATACCCAGCTCAGCTAAAACACAGTCCTAGTTCAAACGGACAATCAGGTAGCCATGTTCTATGTGAACAAGCGGGGCGGAACAGGCTCTCTGTCACTGTGCAATGAAGCTTTGCAACTATGGGCCCTCGCCAGAGAGCATCAGATTCATCTCCTTGCGGTGTATCTTCCAGGCATTCAAAACTCTTGGGCAGGCAGACTGTCGAGTTCTGCTTCCACACGAATGGTCTCTCCATGCAGACCAGGTGGCCCAAATTTTTCAAATTTGGGGAACCCCGGACATAGACCTCTTTGCAAGTCCGCTGAATGCCAAACTTCCCCAGTTCTGTTCCAGAATTCCGGCTCGAGGTTGTCAGGCCAGGGATGCTTTCCTCCTTCATTGGGGTCAGGACTTCCTGTATGCCTTGCTACCCATTCCTCTAATGCCCAAAACCCTGTTCAAGCTTCAGAGAGACAGAGGTCATATGATCCTCATAGCTCCACGTTTGCCACAGCAAATGTGGTACCCTCTGCTCCTACATCTCTCTCAAGCTCTGCCTCTGGAGTTAAGATCTGCTCCAGATCTTCTTTCTCAAGAGGACGGGATGCTGTGGCATCCCAGTCCCCAGTCTCTGCATCTCAGGGCCTGGTTGCTGAAAGCCTAGAACTTCACGGTCTTAACCTTTCCCAGCAGGTAAAGGATATCCTTCATGCTTCCAGGAAACCTTCCACAAGACGCTCTTATGCATTTAAGTGGAAAAGGTTTACCATATGGTGCTCACAAAAGGGTCTTAACCCTCTTGCGATACCTCCAGAATCATTACTGGAGTACCTCCATTTATCAAATGCAGGGCTTAAGACCAATTCAGTGAGAGTCCATTTGAGTGCTATTGCAGCTTCTTTCAAGCCTCTAAATGGACAACCTATTTTCTCTCATAGCGAGATTTATGAGAGGCCTTCTTTTAACAAAGCCTCCCATTAAGCCACCACCGGTGTCATGGGACTTGAATCTGGTACTTGGGCAGCTCATGAAACTGCCCTTTGAACCATTAGCCACTACTACTTTGAAATTCCTTTCCTAGAAGGTTATCTTTCTCATTGCAATCACATCAGCACGTCGCATCAGTGACTTGCAAGCGTTGGTGGCTGATCCTCCTTATACAAGGTTCCATCATGATAAAGTAGTTCTTAGGACTCATCCACACTTTATGCCAAAGGTGGTTTCGCCCTTTCATTTAAACCAAGCGGTTTACCTTCATTTATTCTTTCCAAGGTCTCACGCCTCAAATGCAGAAAGGAACCTTCATACTTTGTACTGTAAAAGAGCTTTGGCCTTTTACTTGCAAAGGACACAGCAACATAGAAAATCCTCTCCACTCTTTGTTGCTTTTGATCCTAGTCATTTGTGACTTCCAGTCTCCAAAAGGACACTGTCCAACTGGATTGCACAGTGTATATCTTTTGCCTATGAGAGTAAGAACCGTCCTGTGGAAGGCAATGTCATAGCTCACAATGTGAGAGCCATGGCAGCCTCAATGGCTCATCTTCACTCTGTGTCTATTGACGACATCTGTCGAGCAGCTACTTGGGCTTCGGTACATACCTTCACAGCCCATTACTGCTTAGACAAGGACTCCCGCCAGGATGCCTTGTTTGGTCAGGCTGTTCTTCAACACCTATTCCAGATTTAATCAACTCCTACCCACCATCCCTGGTAGGATGCCAGAGATCCATGGGGTGAAGTGGAGCCCTTTCACAAGGGCACACAACTTTCTGGGGCCATCTCCCTGGCATCTGCAGCTAGGGAGTCCCCATATGTGAAGACTACATTCCTGCTTGTTCCTGGAGATAGCATAGTTACTCACCTGTAACAGGTGATCTCCAGGAACAGCAGGAATTTAGTCTTCACATCACGCCCACCTCCCCTAGGAGTTGTATATCTCTCTCTCTTTCTCGCTTTCCCTCTCTCTTTTGTCTCAGCTATAAATTCAACTGGAGAGGGACATTTGGAAAAGGCAGGAAGGCAGCATGCAGGCACTGTGGGATGCTCCCAAAAGCTTTCCTATTGGACGCTGGGTAGCGTTCCCACTCAGGTTTCGTCGGTACTGACGATACCCATATGTGAAGACTAAATTCTTGCTGTTTCCAGAGATCACCTGTTACAGGTGAGTAACTATGCTTTATTGTAATTTGGATAAGCTGGGTGTTAAATAGTGGGCAGTAGTTATAGGACTGGCCCAACCATTAGTCAAGACTAAATTTCCTAGGACAGCAGAGAACAGCAACATTAAAGCAAAACAAACTTAGTCATCAGCACATTCTTTTACCTGCAGGAAGAGCAGGCACACACGCATATTAATAAAGTTTAATATTTAAAAGTATGACACCCAATTATGCCTTTTTACAGGAGTGTTAATGATTATGATTGTTGAGTTTATCAAACTCTCGGGGGGGGAGGGGGGCGGGATAAGGCTGAAGGTTCACTATGGGCACTTACTACATTACACCAACCCTGGTGCCTGACCTGGGTCGTAAGGGTCTAAGGGTGTTTTCTTAAGTACTGTAGAGGATGGACAATGTCATTTTTCCAACATTTTGGGAAATGACTCTCCATAAGGCTAGAGTTCACTGAGAATCAAGGATCATTGCTGGGCTTGGTTTCTTTGATTTTTTTTTTTTAGAATAAAATTGCAAAGGGGTATAATATGATGTACAAAAAGGTAAACAACTTAAGAAAACTTGAGGTGTGATAAGGGCTTGGCAATTAAGATTCAATGCAAAAAGTTCAAAGGTATACATTTTGGAATGAAGAAATTCAAAGGAGCAGTGCATGGGGTGAGATACTGAAATGCACCAGCCAGATAAGAGAACTCGGTATGTGATGTGCATATTCTTCCTTCTAATCACGGGGGGGGGGGGGGGCCGGCAATGTACTAGGAGAGGACTGGCTGATAAAGATGGACATCTGAAGGCATCTTTTGCAGGAACTTAAGATGGCTATGAAACACTGTTATGTTTTATGAAAGTTTAACCTCAAGTGAATAAGTCACTAAGTTTGATGCTCATTGACTGTATTCCAAAGTGGCCAGACTTAGGCACTTGAACTTACAGGGAGTTGAGGCCCAAAGAGAAGTTAATTAGGTTAGAACTATACCGATATCTCATGTCACTGCTGGGGTATTTAAAGAGGGCTTCAAATGACATATTTGAGAGAGCCAGTGGTTTCAAAAGCTCATGCACTACAATATTTTTATTCTTGATCCTGTAAAAAGATATTACAAGTTCTCCATGAACAAGCAGGATGAAATCAGTCCGAGAGGTGGATGATGATCTTCACTAGTACCGAGTATACAATGTTTGTTTATTAGCTAGAAAGATCTGTGTGCTGCAAGGTACCCTCAGTCACTTTTAACTCGGAATAAGATGGATTTGTGTTACACAGAAAAAGAAAAGCTTCTCACTATGGTTGTAGGGTTCCCTCTATCTTCTCGTGTTTTCTTCTATTTTTATGTTGTTGACAATTCAGTATTGTCAAAAGGAGATTTAAGTGTTTTATTCAAAAATTAAAACAATATTGATCCTTAAATTTGCCAGGCTTCATTTTTCCTCAGTGGCTGACAGATGGTTTAAATGGGATCTAGTGCAATAGAAAAGTGTCCATAACTGACCACCCTACTGAACATTATGCTTTAAATTTCTTTGTCCCCATATATCGCATGACGAAGACCACTGACCATATTAGTAGCTGCCCTCCTTTTGAAGATTGCACACAATACTCCAAATGAGTCTTACCAAAGACTTAAGCAGAGATATTATCACCACTTCCTTTCTGCTGGACATTCCTCTCCCTATTCATCCAAGCATCCTGGCTTTCATCGTTGCCTTTTATACCTGTTTAGCCACCTTAAGATCATCTGAAACAACTGCCCTAATGTCTTTGTCTTCTTTCATGGACAATACTCTTATCATTTCCTTGGATTTTTGCATGACCCTGCATTTTTTAGCATTAAATATTAACTGTCAAATTCTCAACCATTCTTCAAGCTTCACTAGATCCCTCCGTATGTAACCTACATGTTCCCTATTGCAGCCCTTCTTTAATATCACTTAAAAAAGTGTTAAAAAGAATTGGACCAAGGACAAATCCTTATGGCACACCATTGGTAATATCCTTCTCAAAGTGAACGCCATTTACTTGTACCCTTGATTGCCTCCCCTCAACCCGTTTGTAACCCAGTCAGTCATTTTAGGGTCTATCCCTAGGACACGCTATAAGCTTCCTATGAGAACCAATGTCAAAGGCTTTACTGAAATCTAAGTATACCACATCTAGCACATTCTCTCGATCCAACTCTCTGGTCACTCAGTCAAAGAAATTAATCAGATTTGTCTGAGAAGACCTGCCTTTAGTTTGCACTTCCTCCTCTCACTAACATATCTGAAAAATGATTTCTCCTCCCCATTTTACTCTATTGGCTATTTTTTCTTCCATATATAGTTTGTCTTTCCTGACTAACAAAACAGTACGTGGCCTTTGTTATAAACCATATAGGGACAGACTTATTTATTTATTTATTTACATTCTCTTATATACCGCGCTATTCTGCATCAGTGCGGTTTACATTGAACTAACTGAAATTACATTGAACAGGGCATTATAACTTGGAGATAACTATTTTACAGGGAACTTAGAGATGTCAATATGTATACTTTAGAGGAAAAGCGAGATAGAGGAGATATGATAGAGACATTTGAATACCTCTGTGGCATAAATGCACAGGAAGAGAACCTTTTTCAATTAAAAGAAAGCTCTGTAGTGAGGAGACATAGGATGAGGGTGAAAGGGGGATAGACTCGGGAATAATATGCGGAAATATTTCTTTCTCCAGGACCAAGCAGGAAGTCAGTCCTCACATATGGGTGACATTGACGTCGATGGAGCCCTTGCGGAGCATTTCCCCAGCCTTCTATGAAAGCCTTTGGGAATACTGCACGCATGCGCGGTCCCCTTCCCGCCTAAAGGTGCCATCTTGCTCAGTCTCTCTTTTTCCGTGGAGCCCGTTGGACGTCTGTCCTAGTTCACACGGAAAACAGTTAGATTTTTTCTCACTATTTCCTGCGATTCCATCGCGGTTTTTTGCCTGGTTTGACGTCGGTTCCCCTTCCCGCCGGGTTCGGTACACCGGCATCAAGCCCGTTCTCAATTTTTCAGTTTTTGCCCTTCGTGGCTGGCGTTCGCGCCCTTTTTTTCGTTCTCCCTGGAAGGCTGGTCTTTTGACCTCGCGGGGGCTCTTTTTTCCCCGATGGCTTCCAGTGGTTTTAAGAAGTGTGATCGGTGCAAGAAACTAATGTCTCTCACCGACACACACGACTGCTGCCTTCGGTGCCTCGGTCTGGATCATGATCCTAAGATCTGTGTACCGTGTGGAAAAATGTCCACTAAGGCACTTCGAAGTCGCCAGCATCAAAAGGAGAGGCTTTTCTCTGATTCGGCCTCCGGCCAGGCCCGGACCTCGTCTGAGGCCTAGACATCTCAGGAGTCTGACCCCGAGCATAGTCGGGGTTCCTCGGACAGGGGCTCCCCCGAGCAGGAGCGAAAGAGGAAGAAGCGGCTCGCGAGGGCGGTGTCGGAGGAGGTCCTTGGCACCTCGAGGGCCAGGTCTCGGACCCATGACCGCCGTCCCGGGCCCGTGGAACAGGAGAAGCCGTCCAAAGTGCCTCGTGTGGAGCCGGAGTCTGCTGGACACGTAAGTCCTGTTGTCCTTGAGGACTCTCCTCCCAGGGAGCCGACGTCAGGCCCGGCGCCGCCGCCGGGGCCCGAGTCGGTGGCTGCTGAGTCTCCTGAGCTGGGTCTCAGGTTGACAGCCTTGGAGTGCAGACTGTCTGCCTTCATGGAAGTCGACCCCGGAGACCAAGCCGATACTCGAGACCATGAAGGCTCGAGGTCGTCCTCGGTCGCGGTCACCCTCGACCTCCCAGTTGGGACCGAGGGCGTCGACGCCGGTGCCTTCGGCGTCGGAGCGGGTGCTGCCGTGCCCCGCGCGGTCGGAGCCCGACTCCTCTTTGGACAAGTCCGCCTGGGAGACGGAGGACGAGAAGTCCCCTGATACCTTCAAGACTCTGTGCGTCCCGTCAGACTCACCGCAGTCTGAGCCCCGGAGTAGATCCCTTCCGGAGGATACCCGGTTCTTGGAGTTCGTTCGGGATATGGCCACTGCTTTGGCGATCCCCGCGGACCCCGAGGAGGAGCCTCGAGCTGAAGAGCTTGAGGCCCTCCAGTATGACTCTCCTCCGAAGGAGGCCTTTACTATGCCGGTTCCTCCGATGCTGGAACGGCTCCTCTTCCAGATGTGTGAGGCACCGGCCTCAGCACCGGTTCTGAGCAAGCGGGTCGATTCCATTTATCGACTCCGTAAGAGCCCTGGTTTTCAAAAGGCACAGCTACCACACCATTCCATGGTGGTGGAATCGGCCATGCATCGTCTGAAAAGTCAGAAGATGCACTCCGCGGTGCCCCCTGGCAGGGAGGCCTGGAACCTGGATGCGTTTGGTAGAAAGTGCTTCCAGGGCTCGATGCTTGCTTGCCGTGTCCAGTCTTACCAGCTGTACATGGGCATGTACTTGCGGGACCTGGCAAAGGAGCTTACCGGGTTCTCTGCTGGTCTCTCTGGGGAACCTTTGCAGAGGTTCAAGTCTTTGTCCTCGGGGATCCGGGAATGCTCTAAGTTCATGTCCCGCGCATCCTACGATGGTTTCGAGGCCTTGGCCCGTGTTGTGGCAGCCGCATCGCTGCTCGACGCCAGGCATGGCTGCAGTCATCGGATCTCGAGCCATGGGTTCAAGACAAGTTGGTCGATGTCCCTTGCCGAGGTGAGAACCTTTTTGGCAATCCCATGGCCGAGAAGGCTGCACAGCTCGAGACCGTGCACCTCACGAGGACAAGGCTTTCTAGAAAGACTTCTGCCCCTTCTCATAAAAAGAAGGGCTCGGGTAAGAAGTCCTTTTACCCGAGGAAGGTGACTGCCTACAAACAGTTCCCACCTTACCAGGCCTCCCCAGCTCCCCCACAGCGTCAGCAGGCCAAGGGGCAGGGACATGGGCCCCGTAGGCAGAAGGCCCCTAAGCCTCAGGCCCCTGCTCCCACTCAGCAGGGTGGGGGTTTTTGACTCCCAAAGCATAGCCTCTTCATCTCTGCTGTCCCATCCCTGCACAGGAGGTCGACTAGCCCTGTTTGCCCACAGGTGGCCACCCATTACAGGAGATGGTTGGGTCTTAAGCATAGTCCACAAGGGCTATATGCTTCACTCCCATCAGCTGCCTCCTCCTTACTTTCCTGGAGAGCCTCCAAGGCCTCCTCTCCACACAGACCTCCTCCTTCAAGAGCTTCAGGGTCTGTTGCGAGACAAGGTGGTGGAGCCTGTGCCTCCCCACCTACAAGGTCACGGGTTCTACTCCAGGTACTTCCTAGTACCAAAGAGAACCGGCGGCCTCAGGCCTGTTCTCGACCTCAGAAACCTCAACAGGTCCCTAGAGAGAGAAAAGTTCAAGATGCTTACTCTTGGAACACTTCTGCCCTACCTCCAGCAGGGAGATTGGCTATGCTCCTTAGACCTAAAGGATGCGTACACTCAAATTCCTCATTCATCCAGACCACAGAAAGCATCTCAGGTTCATTGTGGGAGGAAACCATTATCAGTACAGAGTTCTATCCATCTTCCACCCAACAGGCATATGTTTCCCAAAAAGGGGGGCAACAGACAAGACAAAGAAACCCCAAACCCCAACCGGCTCAGCAGACTCAGCCTCCTCAGGGTTTTTGACTTTTGTCCAGAGAACATACTCACTCTTCCTGTGTTAGGCCCAGAACCTCTAAACATTCCGGGCCGTATTTGCCACTTTGCCACAGATGGCAACAAATCACATCAGAGGCCTGGACTTTGTCCATAGTGAGTTTGGGGTACAAGCTTCGTTTCCTCAGCTTACCACCACCCACACTGGTAAAACAGTTCAACTCTCAACCTCTAGACATAGACCTCTTGCTACAAGAGGTCTCTACTCTTCTAGCTCAAGGAGCTATAGAAGAGGTTCCTTTATGCCAACAAGGTACACGGTTTTATTCCCCCTACTTTCTCATTCCAAAAAAAAAGAACAGGGGGTTTAAGACCAATCCTGGATCTCAGAGAGCTGAACAAATTTCTAGTCCGAGAGAAGTTCAAAATGCTTTCCCTCGGCTCTCTTCTGCCATACCTTCACAGGCAAGATTGGCTATGTTCTCTAGATTTAAGAGACGCCTACATGCATATCCTTATTCATATAGATCACAGGAAATTCCTTTGGTTCCTGGTCCAGGGAAGACATTTCCAGTACAGAGTCCTTCCCTTTGGGCTGGCCTCGGCTCCAAGGGTCTTCACAAAATGCATGTCAGTAATAGCAGCATTCATGAGGACCCTGGGGATTTTTGTCTTCCCTTACTTGGACGATTGGCTCATCCGAGCACAGTCATCTCAAGAAGCTCATCAGGCCCTGTTACGAGCAAAACAAATACTCCAGTATTTGGGATTGGTCATAAATCTTCCAAAGTCTGTCAGACGGCTGCCTAGGGTGAGAACTTACACAATCTTGACGATGCATATATTCATATGATTCTTGCAAGGTATTGTGGGTATTGTAGTTCATTCACTCCCAAACACAGCTGATGACAATAATTTGAGTTGTGAAACCAAGTGGTAAGATCAATAAAATACTTCTTTTATTGATGGGGTTTAATTCACCCAGCACATGTATGCTTGATAGCACTATAAATGAGGTTACTTGCTTGCAGTGTTTAAAATGGATAACAAAAAGTCACAAAGTAAACCAGAAACAACATTCAGCTTGTCAGGCAATTAGCTAATGTTTTCTTAGCAAATAATTACCAAATACAAAGGCACAAAGAAAAGAATAAACTTTGCTGGTTAGGTTAACTTCTGCTTATTTTCCACGCAGATCTCAGCAGTGATTCTCCCTTGCTCACACACACAATCAGGTGCAGCCCTAATTACTATCAATTGACCAGCTGTAAGCCTTTAGCTGGCTGGCTGCTACTGTGTGAGCCCAAATCCTGCTTTAAGAGCTGTTTGCAGTGGAAATAAAGAACAAAGTTAGGTTTCTTTGTGATGGCTGAGGTGTTTGCTCAGAGAAAGCTAGTAATAGCATTTAGATAGAGAACAGTCCATATAAATAGTTTCATCTGCTGTATCTTCCTCTTCATCAACAATCATAGGGTCTATATCATACATTGGCACAGATGAGTCTTTCATTAAGGCACTATCATGAGAATGCTTATTCCCTTGCTGCCATTCTCTATTATAGATAGGGTCTGGATCAGTGTTCATACCTGAGCCTCTCCTGCTATCATTATTCCTCTCTGTATAGCCTGGCCAATATGTAACCCAATTCTGATGTCCAGCCTTCCAATCTTGATCCCTGGACACTGGATCTCCTCTCACATACCTTCTGGCCTTGGTCTGAAAGTCCCTTCCACATGCAGTCTTCTCTCTTCCAGGTAGCCACTGGTGATTCCTATCTCTGCCAATCCATTCCTCTGGCTGAATCCAGTCCAATGGACTCTGATGGCTTTTGGAATACCTCCCAGTATGAGTACTGCCTTGGAATCTCCCAGACCTTCCAATGGGCTTTCTTCTCTTCCTTCCAGAGAGTTTCCTTCTCTCTCTATCTGCTTGGCTTGGCTTCCGTTTCTCCAGGTGATACTGGTGCTTGTAGCCGTTGCTGAAGCTCTCCCTCAAGCTCTTTCTGTGGCTTTTACTGAAGCTGTTCTTGAAGCTGGGCTGGAGCTTGTAGTAACTGAAGCTTGGCTGGAGCTTGTAGTCACTGTTGCTCAAACTGTTATCTGAAGAATAAGCTCTATTCTTATTCTTTCCTAATGTGTGCTGCTCCCTAACACAGCGCAACTGTCTTGAATCAGGCCCTGCCCTTTGAGATGAGTGCTTAGGGATTACCTCATAGCTCTCTTGATTGCACACACATTTTCTCACTTCAGCCCCTCTCATGGCTGCTGGAAAGCTGGTGCATTCTGGGACTGGTAGTCTTTTATGTGAAAACTCTGTTTTCTTACTTCTACCAAAACTGACAGGTTGCTTGTTCAGAGTCACATCATCTTTTCTATAGCTCCTACCTGAGCTATGATAAGCTTCCTTATCACAAGTCTCAGCTCGCCCCATCTCAGACCCTCGAGTTTATAGGTGCTCGCTTGGAGACACAGCTTGCAAGGGCTTTCCTGCCCCAACCGCGCTGTCTGTGAATCATTGAGCTAGCATCTCAAGCAGCACTGCAGACCTTCCTCACTGCTCGACAGATGCTTCGCCTACTAGGTCACATGGCATAGACCGTCCATGTAATACCTTATGCTCGTCTTCATATGCGAGCGGCCCAGTGGACCTTGGCTTCTCAGTGGTCCCAGGCCTCAGGAGGCCTTTCAGACAAGATCAGGGTTACCACACGCCTGATTCTGTCTCTCCGTTGGTGGCAATCTCTAGAAAACCTTTTAATAGGCGCTCCTTTCCAGCAGCCGCAACCTCAGGCTATCCTCACAACAGATACCTCCAAGATGGGTTGGGGAGCCCACTTGGACAGTCTATCAACGCAGGGCCTTTGGTCTTCACAGGAGGCTCTTCTTCATATAAACCTCTTAGAACTCAGAGCCATCTCCAATGCTCTTCGAGTCTTTTGCACCCAGCTCGTAAACAAAACAGTTCTGGTGCAAACAGACAATCAAGTAGCCATGTTTTACCTCAACAAACAAGGCGGAACAGGCTCTCTGCATCTATGCAACGAAGCTCTGCAACTATGGGTCTTTGCCAGAGAGCATCGGATTCATCTGCAGGCAGTCTATCTTCCAGGCGTTCAAAACGTTTGGGCAGACAGACTCAGTCGAGTACTCCTGCCACACGAGTGGTCACTCCACTCTTATCATCTTGCTCGAGTTTTTCATGTCTGGGGAACACCAGACATAGACCTCTTTGCAAGTCCACAGAATGCCAAACTTCCCCGGTTTTATTCCAGACTTCCAGCACAGAACTGTCAAACCAGGGATGCATTCCTGCTTCACTGGGGTCAGGATTACCTATATGCATTTCCACCAGTCCCTCTAATCCCCAAAACCTTATTCAAACTCCAGAGGGACAAGGGACGCATGATACTCATAGCGCCTTCCTGGCCGAGGCAAACATGGTATCCTCTTCTCTTGCAACTCTCTCAAGCCACCCCTCTGGAGTTAGGGAGTGCTCCAGATCTTCTGTCCCAGGACAACGGATCCCTACTGCACCCCAGTCCCTAGTCCCTACATCTCAAGGCCTGGTTACTCAAGGCCTAGACTTTCAAGATCTAGACCTGTCTCAACAGGTGAAGGACATTCTTCTGGCCTCCAGGAAACCTTCCACAAGATGTTCTTACGCTTTTAAGTGGAAAAGGTTTTCTTCCTGGTGTAATCAGAGAGGACTTAATCCCTCTTTGGTACCAGTAGACTCTCTTCTAGAGTATCTCCATTTGTCGGCTTCTGGTCTTCAGACCAATTCTGTTAGAGTCCATCTTAGTGCTATTGCTGTGTCTCATAAGCTCTTAGATGGACAACCAATTTCCTCTCATTCACTTATTTCTAGATTTATGAGAGGACTTCTTCTAACAAAACCTCCCATTAAACCACCTCCGGTGGCATGGGATCTTAACCTTGTTCTAGGTATGCTCATGGAGCCACCTTTCAAGCCTTTGGCTACTTCGGATCTAAAGTTTCTTTCATGGAAAGTTGTTTTCCTGATTGCCATCACTTCTGCCAGACGCATTAGTGAACTTCAGGCTTTAATGGCTGATCCACCTTATACAAGGTTTCATCATGATAAGGTGGTTCTTAGGACCCATCCTCATTTTCTTCCAAAGGTGGTTTCACCTTTTCATCTAAACCAGTCAGTTTATCTTCCCATTTTCTTTCCTAGGCCTCATTCCTCCTCTGTGGAAAGAAAACTTCATACTTTGGACTGTAAAAGAGCTCTAGCTTTTTATCTCCAAAGGACCCAGCCTCACAGAAAGTCTTCTCAGCTTTTTGTGGCTTTTGACTCTAGCCAATTAGGACTTCCTGTCACTAAAAGAACCCTCTCTAAATGGATTGCAGATTTTATCTCCTATACATATCAAAGTAAAGGAATGCCTCTTGGCCATGTCACAGCTCATAATGTCAGAGCCATGGCAGCCTCAACAGCTAACCTTCGTTCTGTGGCTATTGATGAAATCTGCAAAGCAGCAACTTGAGCCTCAGTGCATACTTTCATTGCCCATTATTGTCTAGACAAGGACTCCCACCGGGATGCCTTGTTTGGTCAAGCTGTTCTACAACACCTTTTCCACTCATAGTTCAACTCCTGCTCTCCATCCATTTGGATGCCTGAGGTCCCTGGGGGAAGCATGGCCCATTTACATAGATTTGCTACATGCTCGGTCTTCCCTAGGCATCTTTCAGCTCGGGAGTCCCCATATGTGAACTCATTCCTGCTTGTTCCTGGAGATAGCGTAGATCTCCAGGAACAAGCAGGAATGAGTCTTCACATATGGGTATCGTAGGTACCGACGGAGCCTGCGCTGGAACGCTTCCCAGCGTCCAGTAAGAAAGCTTTTGGGAGCATCCCACAGCGCCTGCGCGCTGCCTTCCCGCCTTTCCTAACCGCCTCTCTCCATTTCTTCTTTTCCGCGGAGCCAGCAGGTCGTGTTCCTGTCTCCGCTGAAGACGTTCTTTATTTTTCTTTATTTCTTTGGTCGCACGTCTGCCTTCTTCGACGTCGGACCGGTACCACCGGTCTTTCTTTCTTTCTTTCTTTCTTCTTTTAAAAAAATAAAAATAAAAAATCTACCGTTTTTCCGCTTCTGTGCAATTTTGTCTTTTGGGCCTTGGGCCTACAAGATTTTTCCTCATGGAAAAGCCCGCTTCCGGGTTTAAAAAGTGCATGAAGTGCAGCGGTACTCTTTCTATCACCGACACCCATGACTGGTGTCTAAAATGTTTGGGTCCTGACCACTCCATCACCGATTGTGAGTCCTGTTCCATGATGTCTAAAAGAGGTCGACAGAATCGAGCGGCAAAGCTCAGTACCCTATTTCCCTCTGATGCAGCTTCAGTGGCATCGACATCTTCCAGGGCTTCGTCTTCTTCCCATGGATCTCAGGTAACCAAACATAAGTCCAGCCGGTCCTCGAAGGGTGGATCTCCCTCTAAGTATCGAGATGCCTCTGGGCTTGCCCTCGGGGATCCTGCACCGGCAAAATTACCCCGGCGGGAGGCTCCGGCTTCCAAAGCTTCATCTATGGGGTCACAGGTTGACATCGATGGCGTGGCCTCGACCGATCACCTGTTGCCATGTTCTGGGGTACCGGTGGTCTCCACTGGTACCGACATCCAGACATTGGTTGCGTCGATAGATCAGAATATTCTGACCATGCAGCGTGCCATCATGGCATTCATACAAGCTGCGACACCTCCAGTACCGCAACAAACTCCATTGGCGGTACCGGTTCCGGCACCGGTGCCGGTACCGATTGCATCGACATCGGCATCGCTGTCGACTGCAGCGGTACCCTGTCCTGTGATGCCCATCGGTACCGAATCGGTACCGATCACTCCCGATGTCGATACCACTCGGTACGCGTATCGGACCCTGCAAGAGCATCCAGACAGGCGATACTTCGATTCTTCTGAGGACTCTGATGAATCAGAGGCTTCTGTCAAAGCATTGGTACTCCTTCCTCAGGAGCCCTCTTCTCCAAAAAGAAGGATGTCTCCTCCAGAAGACTTGTCTTTTCAAGACTTCATTAGGGAAGTGGCCAGGGGCCTCTCTATTTCATTGGCCCCTGAACCAGAGCCTAGAGCCAAGAAATTAGATATTTTACAATATCCTAAGGCTCCTAAAGAGGCAGCTACTTTACCAATTCATGAGATCCTTTATGATCACATGTTGGGCATATGGGAGACACCTCTTACTACTTCCCCTCATTCTCGCAGGTTGGACACCATGTACCGTGTTCCTCCTTGTCCTGGCTTTCATAAAACTTAGCTTCCTCACCACTCTATTGTGGTGGAGTCTGCTATGAAAAAGATAGAGTGCTAAAAGACACTCATCTAATCCTCCAGGAAGAAAATGCAGAACCTTAGATGCTTTTGGAAGGAGAATTTTCCAGGCCAATATGCTTACTGCCAGAATCAACTCCTATAGTCTCTATATGGGGATGTTTCTAAAAGAAGTTACAGATCATCTGCTAACTTTATCTCCTTTTATCTCAGAAGATAAAAGGGAAGAGTTTCTCTTAAACATGCCCAGGATGTGTCCAAATTCTCCAACCGTGCAGCCTTTGACTCTTTTGAGTGTGCCAGCAGAGCCTCGGCTATTGCCATAGGGGCACGCAGACTTGCTTGGTTGCAAGCTTCTGATTTGGAACCCTGGGTCCAGGATGGATTAGGAAATCTTCCTTGTACAGGTGAAAACCTTTTTGGTAAGGATTGGCAAGCAAAGGCCACTCAGATGGATGCTGAAAATTCTGCCTTAGATAGACTTTCAAAGTCTACTTCTGCTCCTGCTAGAAAAAGGTTATTCAAAAATACTTTCTTTCCCAAAAAAGGGAAATATTATCCTGGTTATGGTCTCCAGGCATCTTCTACAGGTCGTTTTGCTGCAAAGCGTCAGCAACAACCTAAACAAGCCAAGCCTAAGGCTACTACAAGGACTGCTACGGCCCAACAGCCTCAGCCTCCTCAGGGCCTTTGACTTACAACTAGAGAACTTAGCCTTTCTGGCTCTAGAAGAACCAGAGCCTCTCACCATTCCAGGAAGGTTAGCTCATTTTACTCCCAGATGGGAACAAATCACAGCAGAGCAATGGACCCTCTCCATCATAAGGGAGGGGTACAAGCTTCATTTCTTAAACCTACCTTCTCACACTATGGTGAGACACTTCAATTCTCCAACATCTCTCCTCGACCTTCTGGGTCAGGAGATTGCTACCCTTCTTGCCCAAAGGGCAATAGAAGAAGTACCCCTTCTTCAACAGGGTTCAGGGTTCTACTCCCCCTATTTTCTTATCCCAAAGAAAACAGGGGGCTACAGACCCATATTAGATCTCAGAGAATTGAACAAGTTTCTATGCAAGGAGAAATTCAAGATGATTTCTCTCGGTGCTCTCCTTCCATACCTTCAGAGTCAGGATTGGCTTTGTTCTCTAGATCTCAAGGATGCGTACACCCATGTCCTCATCCATCCAACACAAAGAAGGTTCCTTCGGTTCCTTTATCAGGGAAAGCACTACCAATACAGAGTGCTTCCTTTCGGTCTGGCCTCTGCTCCAAGAGTGTTCACAAAATGCATGGCAGTAGTAGCTGCATTTCTACGCATTCTAGGAGTATTTGTATTCCCATATCTGGATGACTGGCTCATCCGAGCACCATCCCAGTCAGAGACCCAGACTTCCCTAGCCTGCACAAGGCGTGTTCTTCAGTATCTGGGACTTGTGATAAACATCCCAAAATCACAACTCACCCCTACTCAGTCATTGGAGTTCATAGGGGCCTTGCTAGATACTACAACTGCAAGGGCCTATCTTCCCCAGGCCCGTTGCCTACGCTTGGTGCACAGTTATCCTCTCAAATTCAGTTAAAATCCCATTTAACTGCTCGAGAGATGTTACAACTGTTAGGCCACATGGCATTCACCGTGCATGTGGTTCCTTACGTTCGCCTTCACAAGGGCAGCTCAGTGGACTCTGTCCACCCAATGGACCCAGGCATCAGGTTGCCTGTCAGACAAAATAGCAACCTCTAGTCGCCTCTTTTGGTCCCTCCAGTGGTGGAGGTCCACTCAAAATCTGTTGCTGGGGTCCCCCTTTCAACAGTTACTACCCCAAGCAACCCTCACAACAGATGCCTCCCCAAAGGGTTGGGGAGCTCATCTACAAGATCTCTCCACCCAGGGCATCTGGTCTCCACAGGAGACATCTCTACATATCAACCTCTTAGAGCTCAGAGCAATTCTTCTAGCTCTCAGTCTTCCACACCCTGCTCAGCTACAAGACAGTCCTCATCCATACGGACAACCAAGTAGCCATGTTCTACGTGAACAAGCAGGGCAGGACTGGCTCTCTGTCGCTTTGCAACGAAGCTTTGAGATTGTGGGCCTTCGCCAGAGAGCATCAGATTCATCTCATGGCAGTGTATCTTCCAGGGGTTCAAAACTCTTGGGCAGACAGACTCAGTCGAGTTCTGCTTCCACACGAATGGTCCCTCCATGGGGACCAGATAGCCAGGGTCTTTCGAATTTGGGGAACCCCAGACATAGACCTGTTTGCAAGTCCGTGGAATGCCAAACTTCCCCGGTTCTGTTCCAGGATTCCGTGTCAGGGAGTTCAGGCAAGGGATGCCTTCCTCCTCCACTGGGGACAAGACTTCCTCTATGCCTTTCCAGCCATTCCCCTAATTTCCAAGACACTGTTCAAGCTTCAGAGAGACAAGGGGTCTATGATCCTCATAGCTCCACGTTGGCCACGCCAAGTGTGGTACCCTCTACTTCTTCATCTCTCTCAAGCTCCCTCCCTGGACTTGGGATCTGCTCCAGATCTCCTGTCCCAGGAGGAGGGAACGTTATGGCACCCAAATCCCCAGTCTCTTCATCTCAGAGCCTGGTTGCTGAAGGCCTAGACCTTCAAGATTGGCATCTGTCTTAGCAAGTGAAGGATATCCTTCATGCTTCCAGAAAGCCTTCCACTAGACATTCCTATGCTTTTAAATGGAAAAGGTTTACCATTTGGTGTGCAGAGAAGGGTCTTAACCCTCTTGCAATACCTCTGAATTCTTTACTAGAGTATTTGCTGCATTTATCCCATGCAGGCCTCAAAACGAATTCAGTAAGAGTCCATTTGAGTGCTCTTGCAGCGAACCTTAAGCCTCTCAATGGACATCCTATTTCCTCTCATCCTCTTATTGCAAGATTCATGAGAGGCCTTCTTTTAACTAAACCTCCCATTAGACCACCTCCAGTGGCATGGGATTTGAATTTGGTTCTGGTTCTTGGCCAGCTTATGAAGCCACCCTTTGAACCCTTAGCCACTACCTCCTTGAAATTCCTTTCCTGGAAGATTATTTTTCTCATTGCAGTCACCTCAGCTCGCCGTATCAGTGAGCTGCAGGCCTTGGTGGCTAATCCTCCTTATACAAGGTTCCATCATGACAAGGTAGTCCTCAGAACTAATCCACACTTTATGTCTAAAGTGGTCGCACCTTTTCATCTGAACCAGGAGATGTATTTACCTGTCTTTTTTCCAGGACCTCATGCATCAAGTGCAGAGAGGAATCTTCATACCCTGGATTGTAAAAGAGCACTTGCTTTCTACTTACAAAGGACACAGCAACATAGAAAGTCTTCTCAACTCTTTGTTGCTTTTGATCCCTCTCATTTAGGACTTCCAGTCTCTAAGAGAGCTCTGTCCAATTGGCTTGCTCAGTGTATTTCCTTCGCCTACCAGAGTAAGAACCTTTCTCTGGAGGGTGATGTCACAGCTCACAATGTGAGGGCCATGGCAGCCTCTATGGCTCATCTAAACTCTGTGTCCATCGACCAAATCTGTCGAGCGGCCACCTGGGCCTCAGTTCATACCTTTACGCCCATTACTGCTTGGACAAGGACTCCCGCCGGGATGCCTTGTTTGGTCAGGCTGTTCTCAAACACCTGTTCCATACCTAATCAACTCCTACCCCCCATCCCTGGTTGGATGCCCGAGATCCATGGGGTGAGGTAGAGTCCTTCTCAGGGACTCACAACTTTGGAGATCTCCCTGGCATCTCTAGCTGGGGAGTCCCCATATGTGAAGACTCATTCCTGCTTGTTCCTGGAGATAGCACAGTTACTTACCTGTAACAGGTGATCTCTGGGAACAGCAGGAATAAGTCTTCACAACCCACCCACCTCCCCTAGGAGTTGTATCTCTCTATCTATCTTTCCTTTCCTCTCTCTCTCTTTGTCTCAGCTTTAAAACTCGAACTGGAGAGAGGCGGTTAGGAAAGGCGGGAAGGCAGCACGCAGGCGCTGTGGGATGCTCCCAAAAGCTTTCTTACTGGACGCTGGGGAGCATTCCCGCTCAGGCTCCGTCGGTACCGACGATACCCATATGTGAAGACTTATTCCTGCTGTTCCCAGAGATCACCTGTTACAGGTAAGTAACTGTGCTTTACTCACCTGTAACAGGTGATCTCCGGGAACAGCAGGAATAAGTCTTCACAACCCACCCGCCTCCCCTAGGAGTTGTCTTTCTCTCTCTCTCTATTTTTATCTACTTCTCTCCTTCGGTCTCAGCTTTAAACTCAACTGAAGAGAGGGAGGTAGATAGGCGGGAAGGCAGCGCGCATGCGTGGATGCACGCTCCCAAAAGCGTTCCTATTGGATGCTGGGGAGCGTTCCCGCGCGGGCTCTGTCGGCACCGACGATACCCATTTGTGAAGACTTATTCATGCTGTTCCCGGAGATCACCTGTTACAGGTGAGTAACTACGCTTTATGGAAAGAGTTGTAGATGTGTGGAATAGTCTGTCAGTGGAGGTAGTAGGGACAAGGACGGTATCTGATTTCAAGAAAGCATGGGACAAAAACAGAAGATCTCGAAAGGAAAAAAAGGGCCTATATTAGTTTATATGGAAGGGCAGGCTAGATAGACCATATGGTCTTTTTCTGCCGTCATATTTCTGTTTTTCTACTTTTCAAGCCTCTTAGCTTTTCCAAATATTGATGCTTGTCTTTCTGTGATCTCTTGTATTTTAGGAAGGCCACCCTCTTTTTCCTCACCTTTTCAGCTACCACTTTAAATTATCAGAGTGGCCTCCTTTTCTATTTGTTTATTTATTTTCCTAATAAAATGTTCCTTATCCCTCCAGTGCTGTCCCGCACCTCTGGGTAGTGTACCTCTTCCAGCAGTTTGGAGACTGAGCATATCATCTTTTGATGACACCAGTACAAATAGAGCAGGATCTGCCCGCTATCTCCAGTAATCAGTCTCCAAGCAGCTAGAGGAGGTAGTGAGCCAGGGTGCTGGACTCACTGAGGGACAACTAAGGAGCAGTCCTCATTGTGTGGTAGGCCATGGCCTATATAATAGCCTGTACATGTATGAGAGGCCTGCAAGCTAGGTCTGAGTCCCCACCCCCACCTAAAAATAGTAGTGCTGAGAAAGATCAAAGTCAGTTAAGGTCTGAGGATCTGCCTTAAACCGCTCTAAACTGCTTTTGATAAGTCTGTGTTAATCCTTATTCAATTCTTTTATGCTGAGGATAGATATGTTCCAGTGTTTTGCATTCTCACATTCTCTGAGCCTAGAAATGACCTTGTAGTAGGGATGCGTTTGTCTAGAAACGGAGCCTTTGTTAGAATAGCCTGAGAAGGGGTAACAGGGTATTAGGCCCAGTGAGGGTCCCCGATTGGATAGATGCAGGGGGCGTTGGGACCAATAGAACGTTTGCCTGTATCAAACTGTGAATCTTGTATATAAGGAAGTTGTTCCTGTTCTCCAGGGCTCAGTCTTTTTTTGAAGCTTTGACTAACTGAGCCATGTGCACAATAAATTGGCTTGGATCTTTGAACTGACTCCTGGTTTTATTTATTGCATGCTTATCAGCTGCTACATATTCTTGGTGCGTTGTCCGGGAATGTGTGAGTAGTGGATGGTATGCCAGTGAATATACCACGACTTCTCGCCTCAAAGGTTTGGTGCGGTTGGAACCATGTCTGTCCGACCGCAGGGGAATTCTCTGGCGCCGCCAGTCTTATTGTATCGGAGAGGGTTCCGCCTTGCCTCGGCGGGCCACTGGGTCCAGCTGGCCAACACCTCCGAACCCGAGGGGAGTCCAGGATCCAACCCATGTTCTGGTTTGGTATCGGGAACCGGATCCGGTGAATAGATATTTCTGCTAATCAGTCAGTCTGTCAGTCGGGATTCTGGAATAAGCGCTTGAGAGTCTGATCACCTCTCGGGGCAGTCCTAGTAGGTCTCAGAGGTCTTAAAGGTATAAGCAGAGACTGAAACCACCGACCCCTCAGCCAGTCAGTCAGGTTTTTTTGGGATGTCGGGATTTTATTCTATCTTGAATGTCTGCTTGTGTGAATGAGAGGTCTTGAATACAGACCAAGTGAGGTGCTGGCTCCTGGCTAGTGCATTGCCAGGTCGCGAAACGGGGAAAGTGTTTGGTGTTTGTCTCCCTTATTGTCTGTTGTTTGTATTTGTTATCTGTTGAAACCGCTGATTTCCCTTCTGGTATTATGTAAGATTATTCTGTTAGGTAATTTGTGAAACAGTTTACCGATTGAGAAATGGTACTGAGAAAGGACGTGAAGTAAACAAAACAAGGATTCTCTTCTAAGCACAAAGACAGATGTCTCGCTGAGTTTATTTTGTTTCCAGCACAAGCCGAGAGACTGTATCGTTAGCAGGGCGTGTCTTTCACACAGCCCGTAGAAAGGAATGTTTGTCTTCTTTAACCCTTACATTCCACATTCTGCAGCTGAGTTAATTTGTGCTTATTTCAGAAAAATTGTACCTGTTTTATTCAATATGTTTTAATAGTGATGTTCCTTCTGCTATGGTTATGTATTGTTTATCATTTGATAGGAGTGTTTAGTCAGAATTTTGGGTCCCGACAGTTTTGGGCTTGGCAGTAAGTTCTTATTAACCCCTTTCGATCTCCTCAACTGTTTTTGGTTATACCTCAGCCCTGCCCGATAGAAAAATCCGATAGAAAAATTAAGGAAGCTGCTTTTGTTTTTCCTTTGACCTTTGAAGTAGAGGTTAAGAACCCTGACAGGACTATGAAGCATCCCGAGCCCGTAGTACCAGATCGCGACTTGAAAATGATTTAAATCCTGAGGGAATGTAATGTCTGCTTTCTGAACTGTAAGATTTAAAGTAATTTATTTTGCAGAGACATTGTTCAGCTTAAATGCTGATTACGGCTGGCAGTTAGTTTCCATGCCAAATATTTTTATTCCATCATATGTAATAGATATGTGACCGTCATGTTAGGAGCCATAGTTCTTTCTATTGGGATTGTTATAACATGTTGCAAAATAATAGTTTTATATTTTAAGGACTTTATCTAAATTGTTCCTATTTAGAATGAGCACACACATCCATTATGTTTAGTCTACAGGAAAATGCAGCCTGACTGCCCACCCCCTCTGTCTGTTGTCAAGTACGTCACCATGGGGGGGAGGGTCAGAGTCCACGCAGATTTTGTTGAAATGTATGACTAGGAATTTTAGCAAGGGATTTGCTGTTGACTATGGAATTAGAATGTCTCCGTCCCGATTAGAAATGCTCTGTGAAAGGGAGTGGCCAGTGTTAGCTACTTCATGGCCCATGAGGGCACCTTTGATGTTTCCCTCCTGGATAAAAAGTTACTATGAGGAACAGTGTAGGAGAATAAGTAGCCACAAGGGAAGGGGGCCTGGAAGTCTGGAAAAATAAAAAGCTGCCCATTTATTCCGCCCCAGAATCTCCAGACATTCCACTCTGTCCGTCCCAGTATCTTTATAGGTCAGTCCCCTCAGCTCTGCCACCACCCCGGGTAGAGCCTAGGGCAGGGGGGGGACACCTCACTGCAGATGTACCCCAAGTAGTTCACCAGCCACCTCCGCAGCAGGAGGACGTGCACCCCCTCTTGACCGGAAGCCCTGGCTCAGTTTAAAGTACTCCGAGTGTGCCACAGTCCACCGGTGACAGTTCAGGGTCACTCACAGCCAGCGCCCGAGAACGTGAAGTGGAACCCAGACAGTCCCGATTGCCGTATGCCTTCAGAAGTACAACTACCAGTAAAAGGGATGGTCACGTTATACCATTACGCCAAGTCCAGCCGACCAGCCTTGTTTATGTGCCTTTTTCCGCCACTGATTTACTGACCTGAAAGATGCATTATGCCTCCTACACTGAGAAGCCTTAGGATTTGATGGAACTAATGAACAGTATAATGCAGACCCATTAGCCTTGATGGCCCCAAGTGGGATCCAACTAGTGCATGCACTCCTCACTATATACCCCATGCGATCCAGCAGCCCAGGAGAATTTGTGTATGGTAAACGCAGCTTTTGTCAGTCAGTCCCAGAGAGATATAAAACAATAATTACAGAAAATGGATGGATTTGCGGGCATGAATACAGCCCAGTTAATGGAAGTTGCTCAGAAAGTATGTGAATCGTGAAAATGAACGTGACAGAGAAAGTAAACATACAATGAAGAAGAAAGCAGATCTTCTTGCTGCTGCTTTAGTTGAACGACGTGGAGGAGATTTTCCTAATTGAAGGAGCAGAGGACGTGGAAGGGGTCGTGAAAATGATCGGCCCCCACTGAGTGCGAATCAGTGCACCCATTGCAGAGAAGAAAGACATTAGAGAAGTGAATGCCCGCATCTTGACTCCACCCCCAGGAAGGGAGGAGGGAGCACTTGGAGAACAGGAGGTTGATTTTAGAGAATAAACCGAGCACAGTGTTCCAGCAAGAGAGGGAAGCAGCTATAGAGTGAGTGGCAGCCGAAGAGGGCTACAGCATGAATGAAGACTAGGCCAGACCGGGCTCCAAGTTTCCCTGTGTCCCCAGGAGCCTATGGTCAGTCTGAAAATAGGGGACCAATATATGGACTTTATGGGGGATACAGGAGCAGAATACTAAAGCCAGTAGCCCCTTTGTCTTCTCGATGCATCACCATTGTCAGAGCTACTGGGGCTAAGGCCACAAAGCCTTTCCTGCAGAACCGCATGTGTGAACTAGGGGGACAGAAAATAACGCACCAATTCTTGTATATGCCTGAATGCCCTATTCCACTTTTGGGCCGAGATCTGCTTGCAAAGCTCCAGGCACAGATATCCTTTGCTGAAGGGGGAGAAATGCAAATGACTGAACCCAAAGCCTGCTGGATTGATGGTGCTGACTGTTCCCTGAGAAGAAGAGTAGCGGTTCTGTAGTACATCTCTAACCAAGTTAGCTAGTTCCTGTATACCCACCACCTTTTAGCCCCACCTGAAGTATGGGCAGAAGATAATCCACCTGGCCTAGCGAAGAACATAGTCCCTGTCATCGTCACCCCCAAGCCAGGAGCGGAACCAGTGCATGTGAAGCAGTATCCTCTTCCCCGACCAGCCATTGAAGGTATCCACTGCCATTTAATGAAACTGCTGAAGTATGGACTTCTCAAGGAGTGCCAGTCACCTTGGAACACCCCCTCCTCCCAGTTAAGAAACCTGGGACAGGGGATTACCGCCCAGTACAAGATCTGAGGCGAGTGAATGCTGCAGCTGAAACTATACACCCAGTGGTACCAAATCCTTATATTCTCTTGGGACTGATCCCCGCTGAGGCTACTCATTTCACTGTCCTGGACCTGAAAGATGCCTTTTTCTGCATACGCTTAGCCCCCACCAGTCAACTTTTGTTCGCTTTTGAATGGCAAGACCCCACAACAGGAAGGCGGGGCCAACTCACCTGGACTAGGTTACCCCAAGGATTTAAGAATTCACCTACTCTCTCCAGTGCTGTTTTAAATCAGGATCTTTCAAGCTGCTATCAGCTGCTACAATTGTAAGGCACTATTCTTTTAAAAAAAAAAAAAAACTCTTTTTGGCAAGAAATTCAATGGCGAGGATCCCCCCCCACGTTGGAGGTGCGGGTGCTGGGGAAGGTGGGGTAGAGACCCGGGGAACGCACGACCCCTAAACCTTTCAGTGGGTGAAGGTTCGGCTCTTTAGTGCTGAGAAGTTCATCCCCGGAGGCCTCCTCAGCGCCGAACCCGTGTGTTACAGCTGAGTGCGAGGCATTCCTGAATCGCTGTACCATGCCTGTGTGAGGTAAGCATTTTCGGTCTCTAGCGAGTTGTTGGCGGTGCCCAGGGGCCCTTTTCTTTATTTCTTTAATTTCCTTATTTTTCGTTGATTGGAACAGCATGAAGGACAGCTTCGGGGCAGGGAAAGACGCTAGAGGCCTGTTTCCCACCGGAGCTTGCAACTATGTGGCGGATGTCGTGGAGCAATGCAGAGAGGAGGAAAAAATCAGCGGTTTGGGGTTTCTCTTCTCCCGTCTTGCGTCAGGTCGGGCTGGCTGCCCTTTCTAGGCAGGAAGCTAGCAAGGGCCCCAGGAGTTGGTTGTTCTAACTGATTTTTTGGGGGTTTTTTTTAAAATCTTGCTTGGGTTTGCTCAGGCGTTAGCCCCTTCTTGTTAAGGAGAAAATATATACTTGGCTGTGTGGGGCTGGTGGTAGTAGAGACCTAGGGCCAGTCTCCCTCAATGTCCCCAGCAGGAGAGTGGTCACGGATCTAGCCAGTGCTTGGTTTGTGGGACCTGGTGGGGTGCAGTCTTGGAGACGGGCATCTGTCAGGGGTGCGCACAGGAGGCCACCACAATGGAACAGTCCCTGCAAGACCCCCTAGAGCAGTGATGGCTAACCTTTTTGAGCCCGAGTGCCCAAACTGCCGCACAAAACCAAAGAATTTCCTCAAAGTGCCAGCACGTCATTTGCATAAGTGGTCTTATTTGCATAAATATTTGCATAATGTTACCATACACTAACTTTTAGTAAACATGTCTCTTAATGAGTGTATGGATAAAGAAAGACTAAAAGATTTCTACATTACTATAATCCAGTGCCAACCGCCAGGCACATTAGGAACTACTACAAACGCTGCCCATTTAGAACCCATAGCAAACCCGCCGTATCCTGACAGCATTACCAGGACTCACAAAGCACCATACCCTACCTATCAAAAGGCAACACTGCAAATATTA
Organism: Ichthyophis bannanicus; assembly: GCA_033557465.1. Taxonomy (NCBI): domain Eukaryota; kingdom Metazoa; phylum Chordata; class Amphibia; order Gymnophiona; family Ichthyophiidae; genus Ichthyophis; species Ichthyophis bannanicus. Next base: position 693,943,875 of record CM066032.1, on the reverse strand, counting down.
AACCAATACATTTCAGTGAATACTGGGGAAAGAGAACAAGTGGCAACGTCAAATAGGAATTTCCTCTTGTACCAAACAAAGCGCAGATGTTAATGATGCACATTTCCCAGAGCTGACATATTCCAGTTAATAAATTCAAAATAAAGAGATATCGTTCTACCTTTTGTGCATTTTTTTTCAGTTGCAATTGGTCCAGCCATTTTCTTCTGGTTTCTTCATGTTTTCTGCTAACTCTCCATCGTCTGCTGTCCATTTGTCCTTTCTTCTCTCTTCTAGTTTTTTTTCCATTCTCTCTCTCTCTACATCTGCTTTAACATACTAATCTTTCTCCTTTTGCTCTTTCCTCATTCCTATTTCATCCACACAAATTTTACCCCTCCATCCTCAATCCCCAATTACTCTCCCAATACCTGGCCAATTGTAGATTTTTCATCCCTCCTACACAAAATATTTTTCCCCTCTCCATTTTACTCTCCCAGCCCCATCCCATTCTAATCCTCCCCCAACATCAGCTCCCTTCTAGTTCCAGTCTCACCCAGCATCCATTCCCTTCTTCAAGCCCCCCACTTCCCCTCAGCCCATTTCCATTCCAAGCCCCGTCCCCATCAGCTATTTGCAGTTCAAGCCCCCCACTTCCCCTCAGCCCATTTCCTTTCCAAGCCCCATCCCCAACAGCTATTTGCAGTTCAAGCCCCCTTCCACTCAGCCCATTTCCAGTCCTAGCAACCCTCCCAACCCAGTACCAGACCAAGCCCCCCAGAGCCCACTCCCAGTCCTAATCCCACCAGCCCATTTCCAGTCCTAACCTCCCCATCAGCCCACTCCCAGTCCTAATCCCCCATCACTCAATTTTTAGTTTAAGCCCCCCCAGCGCCTATCACCACTCCTACCCCCCCAGCCCAGCGCCCATCACCACTCCTAACCCCCCCAGCCAGCCCAGTGCCCATCACCACTCCTAACCCCCCCCAGCCAGCCCAGTGTCCATCACCACTCCTAACCCCCCCAGCCCAGTGCCCATCACTACTCCTAACACCCCCCAGCCCAGCCCATCACTACTCCTAACCCCCCCCAGCCCAGCCCAGCCCAGCCAATCACCACTCCTAACCCCCCCAGCGCCCATCACCACTCCTACCCCCCCAGCCCAGCGCCCATCACCACTCCTACCCCGCCCAGCCAGCCCAGTGCCCATCACCACTCCTAACCCCCCCAGCCCAGTGCCCATCACCACTCCTAACCCCCCCCACCCCAGCCCATCACTAATCCTAACACCCCCCAGCCCAGCCCCGCCCAGCCCATCACTACTCCTAACACCCCCCCAGCCCAGCCCAGCCAATCACCACTCCTACCCCCCCCCAGCCCCGCCCCCCCCATCACCTCTCCAAACCCCCCCCCAGCCCAGCCCAGCCCAGCCCATCACCACTCCTAACCCCCACCCCCCCAGCCCAGGGAAAATTAAAAAAAAAAAAACAACCCAGTCTGCTGCCGTTGTCGGGGCCGCCGCGGCAGAATCGAGCGGGCCGCGGGGCCCCCCGGTACCCCGCAGATCCTGCCCTCCCCGGAGCAGCTCTCTCTTGGAGCTGCAGTCAGACGCGCCGGCTTCCCGAGCGCGAGGGAAGAGTTCCCTCGCTGCTCTGTTAAGCCCGCGGGGGCTGATGGGAAGTTCCCATCAGCCCCCGCGGGCTTAACAGAGTCGCGAAAGGGAAACTCTTCCCTTCGCGCTCTGCAAGCCGGCGCGTCTGACTGCAGCTCCAAAGAGAGAGCTGCTACGGGGAGGGCAGGATCTGCCGGGTACAGGGGGGCCCCGCGGCACGCTCGATTCTGCCGCGGCGGCCCCGACAACGGCAGCAGACAGGGTTGTTTTTTTTTTTTTCGATTGCGGACCTTCCCGCGTGCCAGCTGCAAGGCCTTGGGCACGCGTGCCATAGGTTCGCCATCGCTGCCCTAGAGCATGACAGTACTCCTTCGCTGTCACGGGAGGAACTGGAGGCCGGGGTTTCCGCTCCTGTTCCTCTGCAGACTCCTGTTCCTCTGGACCTTCCTGGACCCTCCATGTCACTGAACCTGGGTGTGGTGGGGGTACACAGAGGTTTCTTTCCAGAGTTTGTCTTGCTTCTCCACGAGGCGTTCTGCTTGTGCCAGCAAGGGATGGGGGGTGGTCCCTCGGCATCTGGATGCAGCTCCAAGAGGTCCGGGGAGGTTTGTGAAGGTGAACCAGGAACAGGACCCGCAAAGAGACCCAGGTCCTCGGAGGAGGAGCCAGGGTACTCCCCCTTGTCAGAGGGTCTTGTGGGAGATGAGTTGGACTTGGAAGAAGAGTTGGAAGAAGATGAAATCCCAGAGCGTGAGGAACAGGCGCGAATTGTCTGGGGGTTTTCCGGGAGAGGTTGCCAGCACTTATCGTGGAATCCTTGAAGGCGCTGAATATGCAGACTCCAGTACTGGTGGAGGAGTCGTCATCCCTGGAGGACCCACTCCTTCAGGCCGTACACAAGACACAGAAGGTCTTTTCAGTGCATAGGGTGGTCAGGCAGATGATTCAGGATGAATGGGTTCTGCCGAGGCAGGCCTTAAGGGGTCCAGGACCATGGCACGCCAATACCCACTGTCTGATCAGGATCGCAAGCTCTTTTGGGCCCCAAGAGTGGTCGTGTCAGTTTCAGCAGTTACCAAGAAGAAGACCATCCCGGTAGAAGGAAGTGCAGCTCTAAAGGTCACCAGGATAGGAAGTTGGATGCCTTGCTTAAAGCAGGCCTTTGATATTAATGCCCTTTCTCTGCAGGCCTCCATTTGTGGAGCCTGGGTGGCTAGGGTCTGCCTTCGTTGGTCACAGAGAGTTCAACAGCAGGAAGAGCCAGACCAGATGGGGGAGGCCGCCAGGCTGGAGTCCAGGGAGGCCTATCTGGTGGATATCCACTATGACTTTATCAGGGGACTCTCTGAGTATGGTCTCGGTGGTGGCGGAACTGGGCAGCTGACAGTTCCTCTAAGGCCCAGCTCAGTAAGCTGCCTTTTAGGGGTCGGCTGCTGTTCAGCGAGGACCTCAACAAGCTAGTCAAGGACCTGGGAGACTTCAATGGAGGTCTTCTCCCAGAAGATAAGCAGAAACAGAGCCACTGAACTCCGGCTTCCTGGGATCAGCCTTTCACTCCTCGCCCTTCAGTTTCTTTCAGAGGGGGCAGTTCCCCTCTAGAGCGTGGGGGTTTCAGGAGTAGGTTGAAGTTTTGCCTCTGCCTCTTCCTCTGGACCCAAGAAATCCCAATGAAGCGAGAGGGGTCCAGGTGGCGGTGCAGCCCGTAGGAGGTTGGCTATGAGATTTTTACCCCACCTGGGCCCAGATAGCATCCAACCAATGGGTGTTGGAGGGATTCTTGAAGGATATGCCCTCGAGTTGGCACAGCCAGTGGGCGATTCCTTCATGCAGTCTCCTTGCAAAGCACCGACAAAGGAGAAGGCGGTCAGAGAAACCTTAGCTCCCTTGTTACATCTCAAGACTGTGGTGCCGATGCCCCTGGACCCAGTGCGGTTATGGTCTGTACTCCATTTATTTTGTAGTCCCGAAGGAGGAAGGGACTTGCTGATCAATTCTCAACCTCAAGCATTTAAACCACTGTTTGCGGGTTCCACATTTTCACATGGAAACGCTGCGATCCGTCATTGTGACGGTAAGAAGCAGAGAGTTCCTAACATCTCTTGATCTGTTGGAGGCATACGTGCATATCCCCATATGGGCAGAGGACCAGCGTTTCCTTCGGTTTGCAGTTCCTTTGGGTCATTTCCAGTTTCGGGCACTGCCCTTCGGTCTAGTGACGGCGCCACCCACCTTCACGAAGGCGATGGTGGTGGTAGTGGCAGCACTCCACAAGGAGAGCGTGCTGGTGCATCCGTATCTTGATGACTGGCTGATTTGGGCAAAGTCCAGGGACGAAAGCGAATGGGTGATGGCCTGGGTGATGCAGTGCCTTCAAGACCTCAGTTGGATAGTTAGCATGGCTAAAAGCCACTTGACTCCATCTCAGGAACTCGAGTATTTGGGGGCATGCTTTGACACCTGGGTGGAAAGAGTGTTCCTACCGGAGCAACATGCCCGATGGCTTCGGCGATTAGTGAGGCAGTTCCTGAGGATGTCCATCCCGATGACGTGGCATTACCTGCAGGTTCTGGGAACCATAGCAGCCACTCTTGAGCTCGTCCCATGGGTGAGGGCACACGTGTGCCCATTTCAGCAGGCCTTGCTCAGGTGTTGGTCGCACCAGACCCATCCTTTGTCCCACTGACTCCCCTGTCCTCTGCGGGCCAGGTGGTAGCTTTGTCCAAAGAATATGGAAAGAGGAATGCCTCTCAGGTCACCCCCCTGGACACCCCTCATGAAGGATGCCAGTCTGACCAGTTGGAGAGCCCATTGCGAGGGACAGTTTGCGCAGGGGCATTGGAGCGCGTTGGAATCGTGTTGGTCGATCAACTGGCTGGAGATGCGGGCGATAGCCCTAGCTCTCAAGAGCTTCAAGTCCAGGTTGTGGGGGAAGGCAGTTTGAGTTCTGTCAGATAACGCGACCACGGTAGAAATAATCAGCAGGGGGGCATGGGCAATGTGACCTTGGAAGCAGAAGCAGATGCCCTGCTGAGCTTAGGCAGAGGATCACCTCCAGGCATTGTCAGTGGTGCATGTGGCAAGCGTCAAGAACGTGACGGCAGACTATCTGAGCCAGGTACAGGTGGACCCCAGAGAGTGGGTACTCCATCAGAAGGTCTTTGCCCAGGTTGTGTGCCAGTGGAGGCACCTGTCATGGACCTGATGGTGACATTCAAATCCGCCAAAGCAAGTCGGTTCTTCAGCCAAAGGCGAGAGAGAATGTCAGAGGGCCTAGATGCCCTAGTGCAGCAGTTGCCCACAGAGAGGCTTCTCTGTGTGTTTCCGCCGTGGGCTCTCATAGGCCGAGTAGTGCAGGGGATCGAAGCTCATCAGGGCTTAGTGGTGCTCATTGCCCCAGGATGGCCAAGATGCCCATGGTATGCCGACCTCGTAAGAATTCTGGTGGATCAGCCCTGGCGTCTCCCGGCATGGGGGAACCACCTGACGCAGGGACCAGTTCGCATGCCACAAGTGGATCGATTCTTGCTTACGGTTTGGCTATTGAGAGGGCACGATTGACAAAGAAAGGCTACTCGGGCCCGGTGATTTCCACCTTGCTGAGAGCGAGGCAGAGGTAGACTTCCTTTGCATATATTTGGATCTGATGCATATTTGAGGCCTGGTGTGCAGAAAGACTGGTTCGGCCCTCCGCAGCCTCTTTGCCTGACATCCTGGGGTTCTTGCAGGCAGGTTTTGACAAGAGGCTGGCGGCAAGTTCCCTGTGGGTGCAGCTGGCGGCAATTTCTTGTTACTGTGGGAAAGTCCATGGAGTGGCATTGGGGACCCACCTGGACGTTGGGTGTTTCCTCAGGGCGGTTGTCCTCCTGTGCCCTCCGAGGCATCTGTGGTGCCACCATGGGACCTCAATCTGGTATTAGCGGTGCTCGATGGCGACCTCTTTGAGCCTCTCTGTCGGGTTTCATTGAAAGATTTGACGCTCAAGACAGTTTTTCTGGTGGCCATTTGCTCGGCACGTAGGATTTCCGAACTGTACGCCTTGTCTTACCAGGAACCATATCTTTCATTTACAAGGGAGAAGGTGGTCTTACAACCAGTGCCTTCCTTCTTGCTCAAGGTGGTCTCGGCCTTTCATTTGAACCAGTTGGTTTCTTTGCCAGTGTTGGGTTGTGCAGAGGGTGCCTTCAATAACCCGGGGGCGCGACCATTTGGATGTTCGGTGTGTCCTGAAGCACTATTTGAAGAGGACAGAGTCATTTCGCAAGTCTGATCGCTGGTTTGTACTGTTTGGGAGGCTGCGGCAAAGGCCTCTATTTCTTGGTGGATCAGAGAAGCGATTAGCTTGGTGTACATTCTGCAAGGTAAGCAGATGCCAGCGGGGTTGCAGGCTCATTCTACAAGGGCCCAGACGGCCTCATGGGCAGAGTATAGCTTGGTGCGGCTGGTTGAAATTTGCAAGGCGGCGACCTGGTCTTCCCTTCATACCTTTGCTAAGCATTATCGCCTGGATATTCAGGCTGGGCGGGATACCTGTTTTGGATCGGCAGTGCTTCAGGCCGGTCTGGTGGGTCCCTCCTGTTAGTGCTTACTGCTCTGATACATCCTTGAGGTGCAGGACTGAACTGGAGGGATGATAAGGAAGACGAAATTAGACTTACCTGCTAATTGTTGTTTCTTGAGGAACCCCAGTCCAGTCCTGGTTCACTCCCCGAATGCTAGTGGTATGTGACGGGGGCCTAAAGCGGGTTTCTGGTGCCGGAGGAAGAGGTCTGAGGTGCCCGCAACTTCGGGGGAGAAAGTGTTGAGAGGGACCAAAGGGTTGGTCTGTCTCAAGCTCAGTGCTGGACTTCGTTGCCCGATTGGGCCTCAGGTAAGCATCCTTGGTAGAGAGGAAGGGGGAAAGGACATCCCTCCAGGTCGGAGGGGGGGGGACAACATAGGTTTCTCTAGATATATTGTTGTTAGTTTACGGTTAACTTCTTATTTGTTGCTCCTGTGAGTCTGCTTTGTCAATAGGTACTGGAGATAGTGGGTGGATCCCACTCAATTTGTACTGGTATCATCAAAAGATGACATGCTCAGTCTCCAAGCTGCTGGAAGAGGTACACTATCCAGAGGTGCGGGACTGGACTGGCATTCCTCAAGGAACAACAATTAGTAGGTAAGTCTAATTTTGTCTTTTTGACTCAAGTATCCCCTTTCAGTTTTGTCATCTGCATTTTTGCAGCCTCCAGCTTTTCCCATCAAGCTAATATATAACAACATGCTACACAACTATAATCAACTAATAGTGTCAAGCAAGAGAGAGTATCACACAAATCTTATAATGAAATCCCTCAACAGACCCAGAGAACTATTTGATATAGTTCGGACTCATAAAAGAACCAACTTAAGAGAAAAACCTCAATACACTGAACCCACAAGATATGGCTAATATCATGGAGAAAAAACATGAACACTTGAAAGCACAACTCACTAACCAAATAGCTGACCCACCTATAAAACACCAGAGTCTGGTAAAATGGGACTCATTTATTATGCCTACTGCCCCCCCCCCCCCCCGATTCCATGCCAAGTTTCATGGATAAAGCTTGCAAGAAAAGAATTGGGTCCAACCTTACTGAAAATCACACAGCTGTCACTCACACAGGGACATCTGCCCCCAATCTAAAACAAGCCACTATAAGACCCAGTATTAAAGAACCCAAAACTCAATCTTGAGAACCCAAATGCATATAGACCCATATCAAGTTTACCTTTCATTGCCAAAGTCATCGAAAAATATGTTCAACAACAGCTACAGGACCATCTAGACCAACATGCCCCACTAGACAAGTTCCAGCATGGATTTAAACCTGATCACAGTGTAAAAACACTGCTCATTCCTCTCCTTGACATACTGATCATAGGCATAGACAACATAAGGCAGGGGTTCATTTTAATCTTCCTGAATATCACAACATCTTACTAAAAAGACTGCAAGAAATAGGACTATATGGCACCATTCTCTAATGGTTCACTTCATACTTGACAAACAGGAAACAACAAATCAAATGTGGAACACAAAAATCAAAAACAATTGAACAGCCCTAAGGTGTATACTCCAGGGCTCACCACTTTCAGTAATACTGTTGAATATTTACTTACAACCGCTATGTGATATAATAAGAAGCTACAACATAAATTATAATGTATAGAAGCACCGCATTTATCTCACCCACCATGATGAAGTTAACTAGAAAGTCATCACAGTCAAATCCAAGGTTAAATAACTGAGTGTAACTCTGGACCAGAAACTAAGTTCCCAAGCTCATATTAACATCATGACCAAATCAGCGTATCCTAAAATAAGAACCATACAGAAGCTAAAAACTCTCCTCAAGGAAAGCGACTTTAGGATAGTCTGCCAAGCAATAATAACGCCTATCTTGGACTACTGTAATTGAATATATCAAAGCCTCCCAAAACACATCACACTCCCACTCCAGATGGTCCAGAAGACAACTGCACAAATAATCACAGGCAGGGGCGGCTCTATAATGAGGCTGAGTGAGGCGGTGGCCTCAGACAGCAACTTTTTTGGAGGCGGCAAAAAATGCCCCCAAAAAGACCACCTCACTCTGCCTTCAAATTTAAAAAAATTAGCAAACTGCAGGACAAACTGCTGCCGTTGCTTTTTGGCATTGGCAGGGGTAGAATCAGCAGCCTCCCCCCCCCCCTTCCCGCTGCCACGGAAGAGCTTGCCAGCATCCCCGCTCATCTTTGCATTTCCTGTCTCACACGAGACAGAAAATGCCTAGATTACACTCAGTGCCGGCGGGCTCAACTTTAACAAAGCTGCGGGAAAGAAGAGAAACGCTTTTCCTTCCCACAGCTCTGCAAAGGTGAACCACAGGCCGATTAGGAAATGCAGGGCTTTTCCATGGAAGGGGGGGGCTTAGCTGGTAATGGACAGGACTGGGCTGGGGGGTAGCCCCAGAAATAGTCTGATTGGGGGGTAGGACTGGTAATGGTCTGATCAGGGGATTTAGGACAGGAAATGGGTAGACTGGGGGGGCTAGGACTGGAAATGGGCTTATTTGGGGGGGTTTAGGACTGGTAATGGGCTGATGGAGGGCTAGCATTGGAAATGGACTGATCGGGGAGCTAGCACTGGAAATGAGCTAGGACTGGTAATGGGTTGATGGGGGGAACTAGGACTGGAAATAGGCTGAGACTGGAAATGGGCTGATGGGGGAAGGAGAGAGCTGCTGGCACTAGAAAGAAGACTGGGGGCTGAGACTGGAAATGGGCTGATGGGGGGGAGGCGAGAACTGCTGGCCCTGAAAGAAAGCTGGGGGCTAGTGCTACAAATGGGCTGACGCAGGGGGATGAGAGAATGGGACTGGAAGGGAACGGATGCTGAGATGGTCTGCCAGGGGGAAAAGGGTGCAGGAAAGGAGCTGGCATGGGGGGTGGGGGCAGGAAGGAAGCTGGCATGGGGGGAGGTGGGGGTAGGAAGAGAACTGACAAGGAGAAGGAGGGGGCTGGAAGCAAGCTGACACCTGGGGATGGTACTGAAGGGGGGCTGGAAGGGAACTGATACTTGGGGATGGGACTGGTAGGTGGCTGGGTAATGGGGAGGAGGCTGGAAGGGAGGTGACACGTGGGGATGGCAATGTAAGGTGGATGGACAGAGGGTAGGGTGATTGGAAGGGAGTTGATGGGGGGGGTGGCACTGGGAGTGGAAGTGAGCTGATATCTGCAATGGTATTTGGACTAGAAGGGGCTAGACAGTGGGGAAGGAGGGGGACTGGAAGGGAATGGACACCAGAGGCAGACCTGGGAATGCAAGGCAGTTGACATTGGGAGGACTGGAAAGGGGACTGATACTGGGGAGGGTTACCAGGACTGGAAATACGCTGAAGGAAGGAAGTGAAGAAAACAAAAGAAGAGATAAGAAATGGCAGATGGGACCATAGACCACAGAAATAAAGCTAAGAGAAGACAGGAAAGCAGAAGCTTCAGATTGAGACCAGCATGATCAGAGAAAAAAATGGTCAGACAACAAAGATAGAAAAAATAATTTTATTTCATTTTAGTGATTGGACTTTGTGCTATCTTTATATTTTACACTGTATGGGGGAACTGCATATCTTATTTATCTGATGTTGCACTGCTTGAGGAGTCTGGCTTCTCGGGGTTTCAGTTTAAATTTTGTCTACATATTTTATTTTTACTTTAGATTGTGGTTACTTATTCTGTACTTGGTGAGGATCTGTGTTCTGAGTGTGTGACTGAGCCCAGGTGTTTTGTTAACATGGAGTTTGTACATAAAGATCTATACTGTACTGTAGTAATTTGACATGTTCAGCTTTTCAAATAGGTGTATGGATGTTCCAGGGCCCACAGTATTTACAACGATGCTTTTTTTGGGTAGGCTCCTTATGTGAGTTTTGGAAGTTGGTGCTGATATGGTATGGTAGATTTGCTCTATAGATACTCAGTGACTTTGTTGTATTAGTTGACAGTATGCCTGGTACTGGAGAATGTTTGTTGTTTGTGAGATGAACAGAATCAGATTTTTTTTTAAGATATTGAGTTCTGTGGGTGAATTTCCTGGTTCTGTGGATGCAAAATATATGTTGAAAAAGAAAAAGCAAGAACCATAATGCAGTTTATAACAAAATAAAAATGTTATTTAGTTTTATAAACTGTGCTGTGGTTCTCGCTCTCTGTTAGTTCCTTGGTGTACAAACGTCTTGCATTTCCTCCATATAATCTAATCGGCTTTTTGGTTTGGTTCAGTCCGATTGGAGATTTTAGAAAGCCCCGCCCCCCTCAGGCAGCAGATTGCCTTGAGCCGCCCCTGATCACAGGAACTGCAAGGTAACCTATATTCTCTAGGAACAAACAGGAAGTCAGCTCTCACATATGGGTGACATCAACGCCAACAGAGCCCTCATGGAAGTATCTCCCCAGTTTTCAAAGAAAGCCTTTGGAAGATGCCCCAATGCATGTGTGGTCCCCTTCCCGCCCAAGGTTGCTGTCTTGTTCAGTCTCCCTTTTTCCATGGAGCCCTTCAAACGTTCCTCTGTCCCTCCCCCCCCCGCTCCGGAAAGAGTTGATTTTCTCTAGTGCATAATTGCGTTTTTCGGCTCTCGCATTGTACCTCAAGAATCTCTTTTTTTCCCTTTTTTTCACACTTTGGCATTTTCGTGCCTTTTTCAACCTCTGGCTGCATCGAGAGTCTTCGACCTTGCGGGGATCCTTTTTGCCCCAATGGCCAATGGTTTCAAAAAATGTGATCGGTGCTCTAGAAACATGTCCCTCATCTGACACCCACGACTGTTTTCTTCAGTGTCTGGACGCCGATCATGTCTTCGAGCAGTGCTCCTTATGCAAAAAAATGTCCACTAAGGCCATCCATAGTCACCAGCATAAGCAGGACAGCATTTTCTACAAGGCAGACTTGACCCTGCTATCCCTGGTAGCCTTGCGCTCAAAGGCCCCGCAACCCTTGGAGTTGCCTAGTTTCCACGGGTCGAGCCTGCAGGCACTCTCACCAAGGATCCCCAGAGCATGAACTTAAGAAGAAGGCCTCACGGATGTTGTCTGGGGACATGGACAAGCAGGAAAAGTCCCACGCGCGGTCCCTCAGCCCCCGGCAGCCATCCGAGGAGTTGGAGCAGGAGCGGCCAAGGAAAGTTCCTAGGACCGATACTGAGGCCTCCAATGATGGCACCCGGTCTCCTGAGGGTCGTCTGGCGAGGACCCTCACTCCTTGATGCCTAACCCAGTGACCCCGGTGTCAGTATCGCAGGCCCCCACTTCTGAGAGGGAGGCCCACCGCTCAGCAGGTGCAGATGCCCAGCCCCACCGGTGTGTGCCCCAAGACCGCAGGGACCTCAGTCTCGAGGAGTCCCCAGACTGCTGCAGTTATCCCCTAGAGCCAGATGCCTCGTGAGGATCCCCAGCGAGGGTTTCGGTCTCCATCCCATTCCTCGGATGCGAGATCATCCCAGGCGAGCGCTTCTGGCTCTCTGGCCAGGTGCTGGCCTCGGACCCCCATCGGGGGTCATCGACCCACCTCAAGCTACCCGATCTTGAGTCCTCCACGGACTACTCAGAATGGGAGTCTGACGGCAAGATGGTCCCTGGAGACACGGGTTCACTGAGACCTCTCTTCGGACCCATTCCTGCCGACCCAGAGGCGGCGGTACCCACCTGAGGACACCTCCTTCCTCGAGTTTATCTGTGATATGGCGAGGGTCCTCACCGTTATCACTGAGTCGGAGGAAAGACCCTCGAATGGAGGAACTCTATATCCTCCAATGTGAGGCACCACCGAAGGAGACCCTCACGGTTCCTGTTCCCTCTGTCTTTATTTTATTTATTTATTTATTTACATTCTCTTATATACCGTGCTATTCTGCATCAGTGCGGTTTACATTGAACAAACTGAAATTACATTGAACAGGGCATTATAACTTGGAAATAACTATTTTACAGGGAACATGGGCTATGGAGGGTTAAGTGGCTTGCCCAAGACCACAAGGAGCACCTGTGGGACTAGAAACCGCAGTCCTTCCGGCCCAAGGTTGCTGTCCTCTAGTGGGATTTGAACCCCCGACCTTCCGGCCTGAAGTACCTTGCCCCAACCACTAGGCCACTCCTCCACTCTTTAGCCAGTTCCTCCGCATGTGGGAGACACCAGCCTCTGTCCCAATCGTCAAACGACGCCTGGATTCCATGTACCAGGGTGCAGCGGGGACCGGGGTTTCAGAAGTTGCAGCTCCCTCACACCTCCATGGTAGTCGAGTCAGCCATGCTCAGACAGAAGAATCCAAAGACTCATTCCTCGGTTCCCCTGGACAGGGAGTCCCATGCCCAAGGGCATAAGTGCTACTAGGACTCCATGCTGGCCTGCCGCCTACAAGTATACCAACTGTACATTGGCATGTTCTTCCAGGACCTTACCAAAGGACTCAGAGTGTATTCGCTGCAGGCCTCAATGGAGGTTACCTCCGATGCTTCCAGACACTGTCGAAGTCTGTTGAGTGCTCCAAATATCTGTCCCAAGCTGCCTACAATGGCTTCAAGTCCTGCGCAATGGTGGCAGCTGGTGGCATCTGCACCCGCCAACAGGCTTTGCTTCAATCCTCAGACCTGGAACAGTGGGTCCAGGAGAAGCTCCTAGATGTCCCTTGCCTCGGGAAGCAACTCTTTGGCAAGCCCATGAAGGACAAAGCTGCTGAAATCGAGACAGAGTACATCACCCGCACTTGGCTCTCAAGGAAGACTTCTACCCTTCCTAGAAAGAAATCGCAGGGGAAGAAGTTCTCCTTTCACAGGAAGGGACAACCATATCGGGGGTACCCAGCTACCCAGACTCCACAGCAGAGCAGTCAGGGTAAGGGCACTGGGCAGGAACCACATAAGCCCATAGGCCCAGGCGTCGGTTTTGATGCCCCTGGCATGACCTCTCGACTGCTGGACGACCAGCTACCAACAGGGGGACGGGTGGTCCATTTCGCCCATATTTAGAATTCCATCACCATTCATGGGTTCTCAGACCGGTCAAGGAAGGTTACCTCCTCCACCTAGACCAGCTGCCTCCCCTCTACTTTCCCAGGGAACCTCAATGGCCTCACCTGCACCAGGCCCTGCTAATCCAAGAGCTTGCAAGCCTCCTCCAGGACGGAGCAGTGGAGCCCGTACCACTCCACCTAAGAGGAAAGGGATTCTACTCCAGATACTTTCTAATCCCGAAAAGGACAGGAGGGCTAAGACTCATCCTGGACCTGAGGAACCTAAACAAATTCCTGGTGTGGGAGAAGTTCAAGATGCTCCTTGGATCTGAAAGATGCTCCTTGGATCTGAAGGATGCTTACACTCGCATCCTTATCCATCCCAGTCACAGACAATACCTAAGGGTACTCTCGTTTGACCTTGCCTCTGCACTGGGAGTCTTCACCAAATGTCTAGCAGCTTACCTTCGTCTCCACAGTGCCTTCATCTATCGTTACCTTGATGACTGGCTCGTAAAAGGGGACACGGCCTCGGAAGCCCTGCAGGCTACAGACCGCACCATCTAGCTTCTGCAGCACCTGGGATTCGTGGTGAACCATCAAAATCCTATCTCACTCCAGCGCAATCCCTGGAGTTCATAGGGGCTCACCTGGACACACTCCAGGCCAAGGCCTTCCTCCCCATGACAGGGCAGACCACCTCACTGCCTTAGCAGTCGAGGTGCAGAGCTGTCGCACAGTATGGGCTCGGTCGATGCTTCACCTCCTGAGCCCCATGGCCTCAATGGTCCACGTCGTGCCCGATGCCCGCCTTCACATGTGGACAGCACAATGGTGCCTTTGCTCCCAGTGGGCCCAGGCTACAGAACCCCATCTCAGTGTCCCCTCAACTGGCCAACTCCTTAGCCTGGTGGCAGGACGCGCAGCACCTGCTCTGGGGCATGCCCTTTCAGGCCCCGAACCCCCAGAGGATCCTAACAATGGATGCTTCTCTCTCAGGAGGGGGACACCCATTGTGAGGAGCTGTGCGCCCAGGGGACCTGGTCTCTCAAGGAGACGCAGCAGCAGATCAGTCTCTGCTGAATCTTCGTGCCGTCTTCCTAGCGCTGACGGCCTTCCAGCACCGATCGCAGCACCAGGTAGTGCATGTGCAGACGGACAACCAAGTCACCATGTTCTCTCTGAACAAACAGGGTGGAACAGGCTCACTGGTAGCCCTTTGCTGTTATGCAGTGAGCCGGGGGGGGGGGGGGATCTTCCTCAGAGCGGTCTACCTCACGGGTCAGGACAGTGCCTTGGCAGACAGACTGAGCAGGGTCCTTCAGCCGTATGAGTGGCACTTGGACTCCGAGACGGCGTAGCAGCTATTCTGGTTCTGGGACACCCCAGACCTTGATCTCTTCGCCGGCCTGTCCAACACTCTGCTCCCCCGGTTTTGCGGGCCTCGCCCACACCCGGCTCGGGTGGCTCCTGATGCCTTCCTCCTCTTGTGGGTATCAGAACTGCTATATGCCTTCCCTCCCACGCTGCTGATAGCACATACCCTCTTCAAATTCCAGCGGGAGAAGGCCTCGGTGATCCTCGTGGCCCAGGTAGCCATGGTTCCTCCTACTGCTCCATCTTTCAACAAAATTCCTGGTTCCTCTCGGGAGTACCCCGGGACTCCTGGCGCAGGAGGAGGGCTCTCTCCTCCACCCCAATCTGGGATCCTTGTTCCTCACAGCCTGGTTGCTGAACGTGTCACCTTAGCACACAGCCTTTCCAGAGAGGTCGAAGAAATCCTATTGGCCTCTCTTAAGGACTGAGGCGAACTTACGCCTTCAAGTGAGCCCTTCGGGAACAAGGTAAAAATATATATACAGTACCTGAATGTACACAGCTTTGACTGGTAGAAAAGCAGTATATAAGCCTAGTTAAATAAAGTAAATAAATAAAGTAGCGTAGATTTTCAGGGTGGTGCACGGAGCAGCATGTGATCCTGTTCTCCTGCCCGGTACACTCGGTGTTGCAATACCCACTATATCTCTCACAGTCCGGACTAAAGTCCAGTTCAGTCAGGGTACACCTGAGTGTGATCTCAGCGAACCATCACCCCATCGAGGGCAAACCCCTCTCGGGGCAACCCCTCATCTCCCATTTCATGTGGGGCGTGCTTCTCTCTAAGCCACCTAGAGGGAGGAGTAGCCTAGTGGTTGGGGCAAGGTACTTCAGGCCGTAAGGTCGGGGGTTCAAATCCCACTAGAGGACAGCAACCTTGGGCCGGAAGGACTGGGGTTTCTAGTCCCACAGATGCTCCTTGTGGTCTTGGGCAAGCCACTTAACCCTCCATTGCCCATGTTCCCTGTAAGTATTAGTGTATATGTGTCATATCCCCGCATGTTAAATGTATCCCCCAATTGTGTTGTGACCGCTTTGATTGAAGGATAAGGCGCTATACAAAACTGTCTAAATAAATAAACCTATCCGTCCAACCCCAGTGAAATAGGATCTCAGTGTGGTCCTTATGCAGCTAACCAAGCTGCCCTTCAAGCCCCTGTCTACTGCTCCTTGCAGTACTTGTCCTGGAAGGTCGCCTTCTTGGTGGTTCTCACCTCTGCCTGCAGAAACAGCGAGCTCCATGCGTTGATGGCTGAACCACCGTACTCCAGGTTTTGCAAGAATGCTCCGTACCCTCCCGAAGGTAGGCTTCTATCTCAACCAAGAGGTGGTGCTGCCCACCACCTTCCCACGGCCTCACGCCGACCCAGTGTCAGCCGTTCTCCACACTCTGGATTGTAAAAGGGCCCTATCCTTCTACCTACAGCAAACCCAGGGCCACTGCAAAGCTGGACAGCTTCTCAATCTGGATGGCGGACTGCATTGCCTTCGTCCATAACCGGGCTGGGCTACCGCTGGAGCCACCAGGTCAAGGCACACAATGTCTGAGCGATGGCGACATTGGTCGCAAACCTTCACTCAATGCTCTTGGCAGACATCTGTCGGGCCGCCACCTGGTCCTCCGCTCACACCTTTGCAACCCACTACTGCCTGGAGAGAGAGTCCTGTCAGGACAGTGCCTTCAGCCATGCCATGCTCTGTAATCTGCTAGGGGTTTAGGCAACTCCTGCCCTCCGACCCTTCTTGTTCAGGCTACCGAAGGCATGGCTCTCCCAGGACTTGGGGTCCCCAGGTCTGTCCTCAGATTCTCTTGCGGATGCTCACGGCTCAGTCGTATGCTTTACAGGTGCTCAGTAGCCTGTAGCTAGGGAGTTCCATATGTGAGGACTGACGTCCTGCTTGTTCCTGGAGAAAGCGTAATTAAGAACATAAGAACATAAGATATGCCATACTGGGTCAGACCAAGGTCCATCAAGCCCAGTATTCTGTTTCCAACAGTGGCCAATCTAGGTCATATGTACCTAGCAGTTTCCCCAAAAGACACAGGTTCCACAATGCTTGTATTGGTTCAAGCATTGATATCCTGGGTCCCTTCTTAATAATGGTTTATGGACCTTTCCTCCAGGAACTTGTCCAAACATTTTTTAAACCCAGCTACACTAACAGCCTTTACTACATCCTCCGGTAACAAATTCCAGAGTTTGATTACACGTTGAGTGAAAAAATATTTTCTTTTATTAGTCTTAAATAGTTTACCCTGTAGCTTCATTGCATGTCCCCTAGTCTTTCTATATTCTGATAAGGTAAACAATCGATCAACGTTTACCTGTTCCACTCCGTTCATTAATTTATAGACTTCTATCATATCTCCCCTCAGCCGTCTCTTTTCCAGGTTAAAGAGCCCTAAGCTTTTTAGCCTTTCTTCATAGGAGTATCCTTCCATCCCCTTTACCATTTTGGTGGCTCTTCTCTGAACCTTTTCTAAAATCGCTATATCCTTTTTAAGATACGGCGACCAGAATTGCACACAATATTCAAGGTGCGGTCTCACCATGGAACGATATAGAGGCATTATAATATCTTTTTTTTTATTTTCCATTCCTTTCCTTATGATACCTAGCATTCTATTTGCTCTCTTGGCCGCCGCTGCACACTGGGCCGAGGGTTTTAACATGGTAGCCACAATGACGCCTAAATCTTTTTCCTGGGTGGTGGTTCCTAATGTGGAACCTTGCATCGTGTAACCATAGTTTGGGTTGTTCTTCCCTAGGTGCATAACCTTGCACTTGTCCGCATTAAATTTCATCTGCCATTTTGATGCCCAGTCTTCCAGTTTATCAAGATCCTCTTGCAGTTTTCCACAATCCTCTTGGGTTTTAACAACTTTAAATAGTTTTGTGTCATCTGCAAATTTGATAACCTCACTCGTTATTCCACTTTCCAGGTCATTTATTAATATGTCAAAAAGCAGCGGACCCAGCACAGATCCCTGGGGTACACCACTATTCACCTTTCTCCATTGGGAAAATTGGCCATTTAGCCCTACCCTCTGCTTTCTGTCTTTTAACCAGTTCTTGATCCACAATAGTACACTGCCTCCTATCCCATGACTCTTTAGTTTTGCCAAAAGTCTCTTATGAGGGACCTTGTCAAAGGCTTTCTGAAAGTCCAGATACACAATATCAAACGACTCACCTTTGTCCACTTGTTTATTCACTCCTTCAAAAAAACATAACAGATTAGTAAGACAAGATCTTCCTTGTCTAAAGCCATGTTGGCTGTCTCCCATTAGGTCATGACTATCTACATGCTGAGTAATTTTATTCTTTATGATGGTTTCTACCATTTTTCCCGGTAGTGATGTCAGGCTCACCGGTCTGTAGTTTCCCGGATCACCCCTGGAACCCTTTTTAAAAATTGGCGTTACATTGGCGATCCTCCATTCTTCAGGTATTAGAGATGATTTTAATGATAGTTCACAGATTACTAATAGCAGGTCTGTAATCTCATATTTCAGTTCTTTCAACACCCTTGGATGTATACCATCCGGCCCAGGTGATTTGCTACTCTTCAGTTTATCTAATAGTTGTAATACATCTTCCCGATGTATCGATATTTCCTTCAATTCTTCCGCACCTTTAAATACCACTTCAGTCATGGGTAACATCCCTGCATCTTCCTCAGTAAAGACCAAAGCAAAGAATTCATTCAGTCTCTCCGCTATCGCCTTGTCGCCTCTTAGTGCTCCTTTAACCCCTTCATCATCTAATGGACCAACTGACTCTCTCACAGGTTTTTTGCTACGAATGTACTTGAAAAGGTCTTTATTTCGCGTTTTTGCTTCCGCAGCAAGCTTCTTCTCAAATTCTCTCTTTGCCTGCCTTATCAATGCCTTGCATTTGACTTGCCAGTGCTTGTGCTGTTTCCAGGTTTCGTCGTTTGGCTCTTTTTTCCATTTCCTGAAAGATGTTTTTTTGGCAACAGCCTCTCTGACCTCACCTTTAAACCATGCTGGCAGTTTTTTGGACTTCCTTCCACTTTTCTTAAAGCGTGGAATACAGCTTGTCTGGGCTTCCAAGATAGTATTTTTCAACAACACCCAAGCTTGATGTATGTCTTTAACCTTTGCAACTGCTCCTTTTAGGTTTTTTTTAACTGTTTTCCTCATTTTATCATAGTCTCCCTTTCAAAAATTAAAAGGTAGAACTGTGAATTTCCTTACTATCCCTCCTCCACTAATTAAATCAAAGGCGATCATGCTATGGTCACTATTGCCAAGTGGCCCCAACACCCTTATCTCTTGCACTAGATCTGGTGTTCCACTAAGGACTAGGTCTAATACGGCTTCCCCTCTGGTCGGTTCATGAACCAGCTGCTCCAAGAAGCAGTCATTTATTTCATCTAGGAACTTTATCTCCCTAGCATGTCCTGACGTGACACTGACCCAGTCGATACCGGGGTAATTGAAATCACCCATTATTATTACTGCGCTGTAACTTTTGTTAGCTTCCTTGATTTCTTTGAGCATTTCATCATCCATTTGGTCATTCTGGCCAGGCGCTCGATAGTACACCCCCACTGCCATTGCCTTCCCCCTTTTACATGGAATTTCAATCCATATAGATTCTACAGCAGATTTTGTTTCCTGCAAAACTTTAATCCTTTCTGACTCAATGCCCTCCCTAACATAGAGAGCAACCTCTCCACCAATTTGATCAGCTCTATCATTACGATATAGTTTGTACCCAGGTATCACAGTGTCCCACTGGTTGTCCTTCCACCATGTCTCTGATATTCCAATCATATCTAACCTTTCATTTAGTGCTATATATTCTAACTCTCCCATCTTATTTTTTAGACCTAGCATTTGCATACAAGCATTTTAGAGAATGTATTTTATTCATATTAATTTGGCTATTGTTAGACATGGGTAATTTGGGATCTTTAAGCTCTGTCTGCTCCATACTTGAGGGCATTTGGGCTACTTTACTCTTTTGTGGAACCTCTCTGCTTTTGGTAGTATCCTTCAAAGATACATTCTTCCGAACCATCCGCTCTTGGGCGACTGTCGGCTTTCCCCTAATATCTAGTTTAAAAGCTGCTCTATCTCCTTTTTAAAGGTTAATGCCAGCAGCCTGGTTCCATCCCGGTTAAGGTGAAGCCCATCCCTTCGGAAGAGCCCCTCCTTTCCCCAGTATGTTCCCCAGTTCCTAACAAATCCAAAACCCTCATCTCTGCACCACTGTCTCATCCACGCATTGAGACTCCGGAGCTCTGCCTGCCTTTTGGGTCCTGCGCGTGGAACAGGAAGCATTTCAGAGAATGCTACCCTGGAAGTTCTGGATTTCAACTTCCTACCTAAAAGCTTAAATTTTGCCTCCAGAACCTCCCTACCACATTTTCCTATGTCATTGGTACCGACATGTACCAAAACAGCAGACTCCTCCCCAGCACTATCTAAGACCTTATCTAGGTGGCGCGTAAGGTCCACTACCTTCACACCAGGCAGGCATGTTACCAGGCGATCCTCACGTCCACCAGCCACCCAGCTATCTACATGCCTAATGATCGAATCACCAACTATAACGGCTGTCCTAACCCTTCCCTCATGGGCACATGGCCCTGGAGAAACTTCCTCGGTGCAAGAGGGTTTTACATCACCTGGAGGACAGGTCCTAGTTACAGGATCACTTCCTGCCACACCAGGGTGATGCTCTCCTGTCATGTGACCTCTCTCCTCCATGGCAACAGGGATGCTGCCAGACTGGAGGTAGGACTTCAGGACTATATCCCTGTAGGTCTCGTCTATGTACCTCTCTGTCTATCTTATGCTTTCCAAGTCTGCTTCTCTAGCCTCTAGAGAACGGACTCGTTCCCTGAGAGCAAAGAGCTCCTTGCACCTAGTGCACATGTAAGACCTCTCACCAACTGGGAGAAAATCATACATGTGACACTCAATGCAAAAGACTGGAAAGCCCCATCCCGCTGTTGGACTGCTGTCTGCATCTTAGTTTTAAGTGTGTGTTTAGATCTAAGTTCTTTACTTACTAAGGGTTGCTATGGATATTTATACTAATAAAACTGTACCTAATATGTGTAATATACCTTGTTCACCTGAAGCTTAAGTAATCTCAGGTCCTTAGTGCATGACTGATTTGGGTAATGAACTTCACCTGAAAGCACCTCCTGTCTTTTAAGATGTGTAAGTACCTATAAAGCTACGATTATCCCAGGGGTGGGTGGGTGTGGGGAGGGAGGGAAATAACACTTAGTAAAAGAGGGCTGCTACACAGTACCCTGTCTTGTGCTGCTGAGGTAAGCTAAATTCTGATTTGATTTAAATTATAGCTCTTAGCTGCTGCTAGGCTCTAACGTCTTATGAAATTTAGACTACAAGCTCTCTGCTGGGTTCCAAATGTAACCAGAAAGCTCTCTTCTGTGTTTTAAAACTAAACATACTTTTCTGATGCTAGGCCCTGAGTGACTATTAAATTTAAACTACAAGCTCTCTGCTGGGTATGAAATGTAACCAGAAAGTTCTCCTCTATGTTTTAAATTTAAACTTAAACTGCTGCTACTAGGCCCTGACTGATTTAACAAAAAATAGTGGGTTCACAGATTAATTAGCTTTAATGCAAAGAATTCCTTTTAAAAAATTACCAGAAGTATATACTCACAGTTGCAGATCTCTCTCCAGAAGTAACAGTCCCTTTTTCTAGTCTTTACTCACCTGTAACAGGTGTTCTCCAGGGACAGCAGGAATCAGGCCTCAAAACCTTCCCTCCTCCCCTTGGAGTTGCCATTCATTTTGGCCATCTTCTTGATTGGGCTCTAGCTTTGGCACCCGACTGAACAAGATGGCACCCTTGGGCGGGAAGGGGACCATGTATGTGTGGTGGCATCTCCAAAGGCTTGCTTTGAAAGCTGGGGAGATGCTTCCGCAAGGGCTTCATCGGCGTTGATGTTACCCATATGTGAAGACTGATTCCTGCTGTCCCTTGAGAACACCTGTTACAGGTGAGTAACTACGCTTTACGCCCACTCTAAGGCAACTTCACTGGCTGCCCGTGCATAATGCGCACCAAGTTTAAAACATTAACTATCACATTCAAAATACTGCACAATCTGTCTCCACACATCTTGCAACCTCTAACACAAAGAGAACCAGAGAACAGAAGAAAACAATCTACAAAAACCTCCTCACTGTCCCAAGCACAAGGAAGAAACTCGACTTGCAACAAAGCATTCTTTCTCTGTGCACCACCCTTCCAGCAAGCATGCGAGCCACTAAGGACCTGTGGGACTTTAGAAGGTCACTAAAAACACACCTTTTTATAGAAGACTACAGATTCACTAATGATCTCAACCGTGTGGACATACCAAACACCTCCCCTCCCCCATTAAGTATCTTTCTCCAGGAACAAGCAGGAAGTCAGTCCTCACATATGGATGACATCTGCGCCGACAGAACCCTCACAGAAGCATCTCCCCAGTTTTCAAAGAAAGCCTTTGGGAGATGCCACCATGTATGTGTAGTCCCCTTCTCGTCCAAGGGTGCCATCTTGGTCGGTCTCCCTTTTTCCATGGAGCCCTAGAGATGTTTGTCTTGTTCCCCTGGAAAAAAGTTAATTTAAGCCATACATTTTGGTACTTTTCCAGCTTGCGCCGGCTCCTTCCTGCCTTGAGACCTGCTGCTGCAGTATCTGACCGAGTTTTTTTTCATTTTGTCCAATTTTTGCCTTTTCAGTGCTTCCGTGCCTTTTTCAACTGCTGGCCGCGTCGAGATTCTTTGAACTCTCTGGGGTTTCTTTCGCCTCAATGGCCACTGGTTTTAAAAAATGTGATCGGTGCTCAAAATAAATGTCTCTCACAGACACCCATGATTGTTGCCTTTAGTGTCTGGATGAAGACCGTGACACGGAAGAATGCCCTCTGTGTAAGAAAATGTCTGCAAAAGCCATCCAGAGCCGTCTACTTAAGCAGAGCGACATCTTCCACAAGGCAGTCTCAACCGCGGTGTCCCCGGTAGCCTCATGCTTGAAGGCCCTGCATGGATCCTTGGAGTCATGTAAGGCCCCCACGGATCCTGAGCAGGCCTTCAGACACTCCAACCAATGGTCCCCGGAGCGAGAGCATAAAAAGAAGACAACTTTGAGGGCCACCTCCGGGTAGATGGACAAGCATGGGGAAGTCCTGTGCCCGATCCCTCAGTGAGAGCCCGATGAGTTGGAGTGGGAGCATCCCCCGAAAGGTGCCCAGGACAGATGCTGTGGCCTCTGGTGTCGGACCTCAGTCTCCTGAGATCTGTCCTGTTGAGGACCTCCTCTCCTCCTCGACACCTGACCTGGTCACCCTGGCATCTGTGTCAATGGTTGCTACCCCAGAATGGGAAGCTCATATGTTGGACTTGGAACTTAGCGTTTCTGCATTCATCACCTCACAAGCGGGTACTGACTGGCACTGCAGGGACCTTGACCTCGAGGACTCCCCAGTCCGCCGAAGCGATCACCAAGAGTCAGATGCCTCGGGCAGATCCTCGGTGAGGGTCTCGTTCTCGCTTCTGTTCCTCGGGAGCAAGGTCTTCACAGGCGAGCACCTCTGGCTCCGGCCATGCCCCAGCCTCAAGGCACTGAAGACTGGAGCTGCCAGCTCTCTTGCAGCCGGTGGGTCTCGAGTCCTCCTCTGATTACTCCGACTGGGAGTCTGACATAGAGACGTCCCCAAAGACTCAAGCTCATCAAGATCTCCCCTCAGACCCATCTCCACCAGCTGCCGAGCGCTGATCCCCACCCGAAGACGCCTCTTTCTTTGAGTTTGTCAGGGACATGGCTCAGGCACTCTCTCTCACGATGGAATCTGAGGAAGACCCTTGTTTGGAGGAACTTGACATTCTCCATTATGAGGCACCACCGAAGGAGACCTGGACGGTCCATGTTCCCTCCTTTCTTACCCGGCGCCTCCTTCGGATGTGGGAGACCCCTGCATCGGTGCTGATTATCAGCCGGTGACTAGACACAATGTACAGGGTTCAACGTGTCTTGGGCTCCCGTAAGGCATAACTTCCCCACACCTCCATGGTGGTCAAGTCGGTCATGCGCTGGCATAAAAGCCTGAAAACGTACTCCTTGATGCCCCTGGGCTGGGAGTCCTGCGCCCTCTATTCCCTCAGGTGTAAATGCTACCAGGGCTCGATGTTTACATGCCGTATCCAAACTTATCAACTTTACATCGGCATGTTTCTCCGGGACCTGGCTAAAAAGCTCGGGAGCTTTGCGGCTGGCCTCGATGGGGACCACTTCCAGCACTTTCAGAATCTTTCAAAATCCATCACGGAGTGTCATAAGTACTTGTCCCGAGCCGCATATGATGGCTTCGAGTCCAGCGTGAGGGTGACTGCTGCTAGCATCGGCTTTCTATGCCAGGCCTGGCTCCAAATGTCAGATCTGGAGCAGTGGGTACAAGAAAAACTTTGACATCCCATGCCTCTGAGAGCAGCTCTTCGGCAAACCAATGGTGGACAAAGCAGCCAAAATCAAAGTGCAGTACCTTACCCGTACCCGGCTCTTGAGAAAGACTTCCACCCTTCCTCAGAAGAAGCCGCAGGGCAAGAAGCCCCCTTTCCTTCGGAAGGGCCAGCCCTACCGAGGCTATCCCCTCTACCCTACCGCCCAGACCCCTCAGCAGGGTCCCAAGGGCAAGGGCCAGGCCCTGCGCAAACCTAAAAGTCCGAAGCCCCAGCCCAGCCGGGGTCGGGGTTTTGACGCCATCGACATAGCCTCTCTTCTGATGGAGGACCAGCTTCCAACGGGGGCGCCTGGTTCACTTCGCCCTTTGGTGGGCCTCCATCACCACAGACTCCTGGACTCTTCAGGTAGTCGAGGAGGGCTACCTCCTCCACCTCGAACAGGCCCCTCCACCCTTCTTTCCCAGGGAGCCCCCTTGGTCTCCCCTGCACCAGACTTTGCTGAAGCAAGAACTCAAAGTCCTTGTCGAGGACTGGGTGGTGGAGTCCCATGCCCCATCACCAAGATGAAAAGGGTTTTACTCCAGGTAATTCCTGGTTCCAAAAAGGACAGGGGACTAAGGCCCATCCTGGACCTGAGAAATCTCAACAAGTTTATTGTGCAGGAGAATTAAAGTTGCTCTCTCTTGAAACACTGCTGCCCTACCTCCAGCAATTAGATTGGCTATGCTTCTTGGACCTAAAGGATGCCTATACCCACTTCTTTATACACCCAAGTCACAGACAGTACTTCAGGTTTGTGGTCCGAGGCGACCACTGCCAGTACAGAGTTCTTCCATTTGGCCTCGCCTCCACCCCCAGAGTCTTCACCAAGTGCCTCGCAGTGATTTATTTATTTAGCATTTCTTTTATATCGCGCTATTAACATCAGTGCGGTGTACATCAAACAAAACATATAGATTGCAGGCTAACTGCAATGTATTCACATTTGAACAGGGATTGAAACTTGGATAAACAAGGGCCTATCTCCGTGATGACGGATAAACAAGGGCCTATCTCCGGCCTATCTCCGTGAAACGGATAAACAAGGGCCTATCTCCGCCTCCACGTAGCCTTCGTCTTCCCCTAACTTGGCAACTGGCTCGTCAAGGAGGAAAAAGCCTCAGAAGCTGGACAGGCCACAGGCCGCACTATTCAGGTCTTACAACACCTGCTTTTACTCATGATCTCTTGATCTCTAATGCTCTCCAACTTCTTGCTCTAACTGAGACCTGGCTTCTCCCAGAAGACACGGCATCTGTCGCTGCTCTCTGTAATGGTGGTTATCAGTTTTCCCACATGCTTTGTCCCACTGTCCGTGGTGGTGGTGTTGGGCTTCTACTTTCTCCTTCTTGCCATTTCCAACTCCTCCTGCTGCCTCAGTCTCACTCCTTTCCCCCCTTTGAATTCCACTTCATCCGCCTTTTCACTCCACTACCTCTCCAGGTAGCTGTTATTTATCGCCCTCCTAACAAGTCTACTTCTACTTTCCTCACTGACTTTGACTTGTGGCTTTCCTTCTTCACATATCTGACCATCACCTGCTAAGCTTCACTCTTCATCACCCGCCGCCTCAAGCTTGTCCTGTCTCCTCCATCCTATTCAGCAATCTTCATGCTGTTGATCCTTTGGTTCTCTCCTCCACTGTTTCAGATGACATAGTGGAGGAAAGAGATGATGAATCTGTTGATGAGGCAGTAGCTTCCTTTACACTGCACTCTCCTCTGCTCTGGATGCTCTTGTTCTACCCATGCCACATCCTGTGAGGCGTACTGCACCCCAGCCCTGGCTTTCATCCACAACCTGCTATCTACGTTCTTGTGCCCATTTAGCTGAGCGTGCTTGGCTTAAATCCTGCTCCCTTGCAGACTTTCTACACTTCAAATTCATGCTTGTCTCTTTCCAATCAGCATAGCACTTGCCAAACAAAACTATTATGTCCATCTGACTAACTCTCTTGCCTCTGACCCTCGCTGTCTCTTTACTACTCTCAGCTCTCTCCTCAAGGTGCCTCTGCCTCTGACCCTTCCCTCCCTTTCTGCCCA
Source organism: Ichthyophis bannanicus (assembly GCA_033557465.1). Classification (NCBI taxonomy): domain Eukaryota; kingdom Metazoa; phylum Chordata; class Amphibia; order Gymnophiona; family Ichthyophiidae; genus Ichthyophis; species Ichthyophis bannanicus. The sequence continues at coordinate 693,917,853 of CM066032.1, read as the reverse complement.
AATCCTGGCTATTTCCATGACAAAATCCACAAGATTGTCCTCCATTTCCCCACAAAGTCTGCTACTTCCGCTCCTTCCCTTCCTCTCCCTCTTCACTCCCAGCTTTCCACCTCTACCTCTGCTACCCTCTCTTCCTTTTCTGTGATCTCTGAAGAGGAAACTGCACACCACCTTTCTTCCTCCAAACTCACTACCTGCTCCTCTGATCCTATCCCCACCCATCTCCTAAGCTCCATCTCCTCCACTGTTGTCCCTTCCATCTCTCATATTCTCAACCTATCCCTTTCCACTGCAACTGCCCCTGCAGCTTTCAAGCATGCTATAGTTACATCTCTCCTCAAAAAATCCTCATTTGATCCTTCCTATTCTTGTAATTATTGACCCATCTCCCTCCTCCTCTTTGTTTTTAAATAACTTGAATGTGTGGTTCACTGCCCGTTGCCTTGACTTTCTTTCCTCTCAAGCCCTCCTGGATCCTTTACAATCTGGCTTTCGTCCTTTACACTCTATTGGAACGGCTCTTGCCAAAGTCTCCAGTGACTTGTTCCTGGCAAAATCCAAGGGCCTTTACTCTGTCCTCATTCTTCTTGACCTCTCTGCTGCTTTTGACACTGTTAACCACAACCTTCTCCTAGATACCCTGTCCTCGCTTGGTTTTAAGGGCTATGTACTATGCTGGTTCTCTTATTTCTCCCATTGCTTTTTCAGTGTTTGTTCTGGTGGGTCCTCTTCTGCTGCTATCCCACTCTGTTAGTGTACCCCAAGGATTTGTCTTTGGTCCACTTCTTTTCTCTCTATATACCCAGTCCCTTGGTGCACTCATCTTTTCCCATGGCTTTCAGTACCATCTTTATGCTAATGACTCCCAGATCTACCCCTCTACACCTGAAATCTCTACGGCAATCCAGACCTGGATCTCTGCCAGCCTTTCTGATATTGCTGCTTGGATGTCTCACCGCTGCTTGAAATTGAATATGGTCAAAATTGAGCTGCTTATTTTTCCCACTAAAACCTCCTCTCCTCTTCCTCCTTTCTCAGTCTTTGTGGATAACTCTGTACTCCTCCCTGTTTCCTCAGCTCACAACCTTGGGGGTTGTCTTTGACTCCTTTCTCTCCTTCTCCACACACATCCATCTGATAGCTAAGACCTGCCATTTCTTTCTCTATAACATCAACAAATCCACCCAATCCTTTCTGAACACTCTACTAAGACACTTATCCAGTCCTTAATCACCTCCCATCTTGACTATTGTAACCTACTCCTTGCTGGTTGCCCTTTGAATCATCTCTCTCCCCTTCAATCTGTTCAACACTCTGCTGCGTAGCTAATCTTCCACCACCCTCCTCATGCTCTTATTACCCCCCTTCTCAAGTCACTTCATTGGCTCCCTATTCATTTCTGCATCCAATTCAAACTTCTCCTGCTGACCTATAAGTGCATTCACTCTGCAGCTCCTTACTACCTTTCCTCTCCCTACACCCCCCCCCCCTTCCTCGGGAACTCTGCTCTTCTGGCAAATTGCTTCTATTTGTGACCTTCTCTTCTATTCCTAACTCCAGACCGCTCCTTTCACCTTGCTGAACCTTACGCCTGGAAAAGACTACCTGAGTCTGTAGTCAGGCACCTTCTCTGACCCTTTTCAAATCGAGGCTGAAAGTCACCTTTTTGCTGCCGCTTTCGGATCATGACTCACCTGATCTCCTTGTGTTTTCCTTGTGTTATCTGTCCTGACTAGATTATTTATTTTATTTATTTATTTAACATTGTTTGTATACCGCACTATTTAACATCAGCACGGTTTCCAGGAAACACAGATGTCCAAGGGGGGAAACCTTGGACTTACATTAAACAAGGAATTCAAACTTGGATAACAGATAACAACTATGTACAAACTTTTCAATATAAACTATGTACACAACTCTTCAATCCATCTATGTGTGCTGTGCAAAGGTCTTTGTGGGGGATATGTCAGGGTGGAATAAGTGGATATGGATGGGGTGCGGCTACGTGATGTCTTCAGGGTTGGGAAAGCATTGAAGGAAAAGGTAGTGTTTTAAAGCCTTTCTGAACTGGAGAAGGTTGTTTATGGCACAGATATTGGGTGGTAGGTTGTTCCAGCATGATGGTGCAGCTAATACGAAGGCACGGTTTCTAGAGGCATTGGTGCATTTGGTAATGGTCTTCGGGAGTATTAAGGAGTTGGTGGCGACAGATCTTCTGAGTCTGTTGGGAGGGGTAAGCTGGATGAGTTCAGTGAGGGCATTAGCCGTGCATTTGTTGATGGCTTTGAAGGTTATTGTTAGGATTTTGAAGGTGACTCTGTAGCGTATTGGGAGCCAGTGCAGTGTCTTCAGGATAGGGGTGATGTGCTGTCTGCTAGAGGTTTGTTGGAGGGTTCGAGCTGCGGTATTCATTGCTAGCTGCAAAGGTTGTAGAGTGCACTTCGGTAGGCCGAGGAGGATGGAGTTCGCGTAGTCGAAGTGGGGCATCACCAGGGACTGAAAGACTGTTCGAAAGTCGTCTGGCTCAAGTAGCGGTCTGATATGACGTAGCATCCAGATTTTATGGTAGATCGCTTTTGAGATGTGTCCTATCTGGGCGTTTAGGTTGAGATGTTGGTCAATCATAACTCCAAGGTAACGGATCGTTGTCTTCGTGAGGAGTTCGGCGTCGCGTACTTTCAATGAAGATGGAGGGGTGAATGCTTGGTCTCTGCTGATGAAAAGCACCTCTGTCTTTTTGAGGTTGATTTTGAGCATCTGAGAGTGAAGCCAGTCTGTGACTGCATTGAAGCATGAAGATAGCCGGGATACGTCTGGGTGATCCGTATGTATTGGGGTGAACATGAGGACATCGTCGGCGTAAATTAGGCAGTTTACACCGAAGGACCTGATAATAGTGCAGATAGGCTGCATATAGACGTTGAAGAATAGGGCAGAGAGAGAGGAGCCTTGAGGGACGCCCTTCGTTAGTGGGAATGGTGTGGAGGTTTAGGTACCGGATCGGACGTGTTGCCATCTGTCATTTAGGTATGAGGTGCACCATGCAAGGGCGGTTCCGTGGATGCCCTTTTCGGCTAGGCGGGAGAGCAGTAGATCATGGTTGACGGAGTCAAAAGCAGCCGCAATGTCGAGGAAGATGAGGGCAAAACCCTGTTTGAGGTTGTCCAGCCCTGTTATCAGAGTGCTGAATAGGATTGTTAATAATGTTTCCACGCCATGTTGTTCCCGAAATCCTTGCTGACAGGGATCGAGGGGTGAGTTATCCTCGATATGTTGGCTCAATTGGCGGTGGACTATTTTCTCTGCAATTTTCGCCAGGAGGGGTATGCTAGAGATGGGTCTGTATGATTCCATCTGTGTGGGTCAAGTTTATTGTTTTTGAGCAGCGGTCTAATGGAGGTTTGTTTTAGGCTTCGGGGGAAGACGCCTGTTTGGAATGAGGTCCCAATCAGTTTTGCCAGGAAGGTACTGAGTTCAGTTCGTAGGGTTTTTATCCAGGATGCTGGACATGGGTCGGCTGGTGCTGTGGTGGTGTTTGTGTTCATGAGGATGTCTTGTATTTCTCTGTCGGTTGGGGTAGTAAAGGTGGAGATGGTGCATTGTGTCGCTGTCACTGCTTGTGAGGATGAGGTGGGAGGGGCCATCACAATGCCGGGGGGCTCATCGCTAGCGGATAGGGTGGCTTGGTTTGCTTTGGTTTGCAGGTAGTCTGCATATTTCTGTGGGTTTGGTTGGTTTAATTGATCAGTAGAGGGTTCCTTTGCTAAGGATTTGACAATGTTGAACAGCTCGTGCGGCTTATTCAGGGATCGTTGTAGTAACTCAGCGTGGTATTGCCTCATTTTCTTTAAAACTGCTGTTCGATGGGAGCATAGCTGGGCAGAGTAGGTTTCTTGGCTTTCAGTTGATCTGGATCGGCGCCAACGTTTCTCTAGCTGTCGAAGATGTCTGAGGGAGGTCTTGAGCTCGGGAGAGTACCAGGGAGCATTCTTCCTCTTGTTACGTGGAGCTTTGATGGTGGAAGGGTCAGTTGAGGCATTGAGGCATGAGTTCCATGTGGAGACCATGTCCTCAAGATTCATATCATGTGTATTATGGAGAGGATGTGCCCTTTCTAGGATCTCTTCTCTGTTGAATTGGCGATAGCGTTTTGATACTGGTTCTGGTGGTTTGTTTAAGGGCTGAGGGTTAGATAGTGATGGGTGAGTGGGGATCGTGAATCTGATTAGGCTGTGGTCTGACCATGGAACTGAACATAGTGAGAGGTTGATCTTGGATATGTGGCAGAAGGTTGATTGTGGTGCGAATATTAGATCAAGTGTGTTTCCCTTGATGTGGGTGGGGGAGTTGATCAGCTGGATGTATCCTGCCGCCTCAAGAGCGTCAAGAAAGGCTCTGGCTTGAGTGTCTTGGAGTGAGGGGAGGTTGAAATCTCCTAGTATCCAATTCGAGGTCTGTGTCTTGGCGGGGTTACAGGCAATGTCGGTGATGGAGGAGAGATCATCCGGTGATGGTGAGGGAGCTCGATATAATAGGTTGATGGTGTGACATTTGTTCGCTATGGCGATGTGGTCTAGGTGGGGAGTGCTGCTTGAAGCAATTGTCTGGAATTGTAGACTGGTCTTACATAGTATGAGTACACCTCCACCCCTTCTGTCAGTTCTGGGGCAGGAGTGGGTGGTGAAATTCGGGGGGACAAACTGGTGGAGGATTGCCGTATCTGCCTCTGACATCCATGTTTCGGTGATGCATAGTATGTCGATGTCAGGGGAGGCTAGTATGTCAGATATAGCTGGCCATTTCTTTCTGATGGAGCGGGCGTTTATTAGGACACATTTCAGGTTTATTAGGACACATTATGAGCTCTGATGAGCAGGGGCTGTCTTTTACTTATCTGTGCAGTGCTGCGTACATCTTGTAGCGCTACACAAGTGCTCAGTAGTAGCAGGGCAGACCGTCTCGTGACCCTTGCAGCCGTGGTTCAACGGCGCCGCATCGTGTCAGCTCGAGCACTACTTCACCTCTTGGGCCACATGGCCTCCATGGTCCATGTGGTCCCCAGTGCATGCCTCCATATGTGGGTGGCTCAGTGGTGCCTCCAGTCACAGTGAGCCCAGGCCATGAGCCGGCTTCGGGACCAAATCACAGTTTCTCGCCAGTTTGCAGAGTCCATCACCTGGTGGCAGGATGTTCAGCACCTGCAGGCAGGAAGCCCTTTCAGCTCCTGAAGCCCCAAAGGGTTCTTAAGACAGACACTTCACTGATGGGCTGGATCGCCCATTGCGAGGAGCTGCGCACCCAAGGGACTTCCTTCGAGAAGAGCCATCAGCAGATCAGTCTGCTCAAGCTCAGAGTCGTCATGCTCACCCTGAAGACCTTCAAACACTGCCTACAGCACCAGTCAGGTCATGATGTTCTACGTGAACAAGCAGGGCGGCATGGGCTCCTACCCTCTCTGCCAGGAGGCTGTGGCCCTCTGCTCCTTCATGACCAGCCAGGGGATGCTCCTCGGAGCAGTCTACCTCCCAGGCCAGGACAATGCCTTGGCGGACAGGCTGAGCAGGGACCTTCAACCACACGAGTGGCATCTGGACCCTGAGGTGGCACTCATAGTCTTACGGCTATGGGGAACCCCCAGCCTGGACCTCTTCACCAGCCTGACCAATGCTCAGCTGCCTCAGTTCTGCGGCCTGCAGATCCACCCCTCCCAGGTGGTGGCCATCGCCTTCCTTGTCTCGTGATCGGGAGGTCTCCTGTATGCTTTCCCTCCTATGCTGCTAATTGCTTGGACCCTGTTCAAGGTCCAGCGCAACAAGGCATTGATGATCCTTGAAGCCCTGCGGTGGTCCAGGCAACCTTGGTTTCCCCTGCTGCTCCACCTCTCAGAGCCCCCGGTCCCCCTCAGGAACTCTTCAGGACTTCTGACATAGGAGGAGGGCTCAATCCTCCATCCATATCTCACAGCATGGCAGCTTAGCGGGTTGCCCTAACTCCACTGAACCTTCCCAGAGAGGTGGAAAATATCATCCTGGCCTCTCGCAAGGATTCCACGAGGCAGGCTTATGCCTTCAAGTGGAGGCGGTTTGCCATGTGGTGCACAGAGTACTGGATTGACCCGTTCTCCTGCCCAGTGTATTCGATCCTTCAGTACCTCCTCCATCTGTCTCAGTATGGACTTGTCAGTCCAACTCCGAGCGCTCTCTCAGTGAATCACCCTATTGAGGGCAAACCCCTCTCCGTGCAGCCCCTCATCACCAGGTTTATGCGGGGCCTGTTACTCTCCAGATCTCCTCTTTGGCCGCCTCCGGTTGCGTGGGATCTCAGTGTAATTGTGGTGCATCTCACCAAGCTGCCATTCAAGCCTTTGGCTAACTGCTCCTTACGCCACCTGTCCTGGAAGGTTGCCTTCCTCATGGCACTCGCCTCTGCTTGCCAAATCAGTGAGCTCCAGGCTCTGGTGGCTAAGCCCCCTACACTAATTTCTACAGGAATAGGGTGGTGCTCCGCACTCACCCCAAATTTCTTCCGAAGGTAGTCTCCAGCTCATTCAGGAGCTGGCTCTCCTTACCTTCTTCCCATGGCCTCACGCCGATACAGTGTCAGCCGTTCTCCATGCGCTGGACTGTAAATGAGCCCTGTCTTACCTTCAGCGGACCCAGGGCCACTGCAAAGCCTTGCAGCTTTTCACCTCTTTTGACCCCAGCCACCTGGGGCAGGCTGTCACCAAGCAGACCACATCCGTCTGGGTGGCGGATTGCATCGCCTTCGCCCACAACCGGTCCGGTTTCCCTGGAGCGCCGAGGACCGGCACACAGTGTCAGGGCAGTGGTGACTTCGGTTGCAAATCTCTTTTCGGTACCTATGGCCGATATCTGCCGGGCCACCACCTGGTCTTCCGTTCACACTTTTGCAGCCCATTATTGCCTGGAGAGAGAGTCCCGAGGGGACAGCGCCTTCTGCCAGGCTGTACTTCGGAACTCTTTGGGGTTTAGGCAACTCCTGCCCTCCGACCCTTCTTGTTTAGGCTACTGGAGCCATGGTTCTCCCTGACGCTAAGGTCCTCAGAGTCTGTCCTCGGATTTGCATGCAACTGCTCACGGCTGGGCCATGCTTTTTCTATTGGTCCTCGGTAGCTTGTAGCTAGGGAGTCCCATATGTGAAGACTGGCTTCCTTCTTGTTCCTGGTGAAAGCGTAGTTGCCCACTTGTAACAGGTGTTGTCCAGGGACAGCAGGAATCGGTCCTTACAACCCTCCCTCCTTCCCTTGGATTTGCTGTTTGTTTTTGGCCATCTTCTTGGTTGGACTCTAGCTATGCCACCTGACTGACCAAGATGGTACTCTTGGGTGTGAAGGGGACCACGCATGCATGGTGGCATCTCCCAAAGACTTTCTTTGAAAGCTGGGGAGATGCTTCCATGAGGACTCCATCGGTGCCGACGTCACCCATATGTGAGGTCCCTGCTGTCCCTGGAGAACACTTGTTACAGCTGAGTAACTACACTATATGGATGGAACGCTTTAGATGACAACCCTCATTGCTCCAAGTTCTTCTCCTGTTAAGATTGTTTTCCTCCAAGTTATTTGACCTTGTGTTGCAATGTAAACTTCCTTGAATCTATGATAAGGTGGTATATAAAGCACATTAAATAAATAGCTCCTTTAGGTATTATTCCATCTTGAGTTTTCCTAAAATCTAGGAACTTTTTCTTTTGAATGAACTGTCTCATCTATTGTCCTCGTACTGAGCCACACCATCTGGTAATCACTGGATGTGACTTGATCATCCTCTGTGATATCAGAAAGACTCTTTCCATTTGTAAGCCCCAGGTCCAATATGGCCCCTTCCTTGTGGGTTCTGTTACCAATTGCCAGAATAGTTCTCCTTGTAGAAAATCCCGGATCTTCTTTCTTCCAGAAGATGTTTCAGCAGGGATGTCGTAATCAACATCTGGTATATTGAAATGCCTAATCAGTCGTATTTCTCATTTCATAGCAGATCTGTGAATGTCTTCAATTAAATCTCTGTCCACTTCTGCCTGTGAAGGAGGTCTGTATATCACACCAGTGCTCCATTCCCTCTTTCCAGCTTAACCCACAGCGCCGCTTCCTTCCCTCGTAAGTCCTGCAATTCTGTTTTAATTTTATTTTTTACATATAGTGCCACTCCTCTCTTTCTTCGTACCTGAATAAATTATAGCCTGGTATAATTATATCCCAGTCATGATTCTTCGTAAACCATATCTCCATAACCGCCACTAAATCCAAGTCAGCCTCTTCCATTAAAGCGTCAATATTTGGAACCTTATTTCCCATACTGCAGGCATTAATGCACACCGCTTTCTAGATGTTCCTTTTTTCCTTCTCTGTAGAGGTTTTTATTTTACTTACCTGAGGGCTTTTAATTACCTGAGACTTTCTTCATCCTTCACCAACTAATCTAGTTTAAAGCCTTCTTCAGTAGATAAGCCAATCTGCTGTGAAAGGCATTTTGACCGTTCGGGAAATCTTCCTCTGATCCAGGCAACCAAAATACTATGTGACGCCATCCACATACTCACTCATTCATTCATTTCTAGGATGTGAGCTTCTCTACCTCAATCTTGATCCTTCAACAGGGAGGATTGAGGAGAACACCACCTGCATTGAAGGTTGCTCCTTGTTCAACGCAGAGTGAGGCAAGGTAAGGATACCTCCAAAGAGATCCACTTTTTGCATACTTCTTCGGGTAGTTTGATTTCATGTCCAAACAACTGAAGCCAAGCAATAAGCTCCAGTATCACTATTTCAACATTTGTGGAATCTCTTTGGCACTGTGCAGTGGCATTGGTGATGTGAAAGTACGCCCTCCTAGGAGGGTCATAAGAATATAATTTCCCCCTCCCCCCCCCCCCCCACCTAAGCATTGCTGTTCTCTGGTTTCTGTCTGTTCTGTGCTTCAGATCAGGGGTATTCAACCTTTTAGCTTGCAGGGCCACATGGGCAATTTTTAAAAAAGGTTGCGGGCCAGAGCAGCACTATCACAAGTAAAACACAAAATAAATTTTATTACAGCACTATTGAACTATAGTCCCTCGTGAGCTAATCACTTTAGTGTGAAATCTGACATTGTTTCTGCTTGCATAAATAGTCTATCTGCTGCAGCACTCATGTTATTCCTATGGGCACAGTGGCAGATAGCGCAAACGTTTAGTCAAATATCTGCCACTGTGCCCATAGGAATAACATGAGTGCTGCAGCAGATAACATGTGCTGTTCAGGTCCACATGCAGTGCAACATCAGATAAATAAGAGATGCAGTTCCCCAATACTGTGTAAAATTTAAAGATAGCACAAAGTCCAATCACTAAAATGAAATAAAATTATTTTTTCTATCTTTGTTGTCTGACCATTTTATTCTCTGATTATGCTGGTCCGGATCTGAGGCTTCTGCTTTCCTGTCTTCTCTTAGCTCTCTTTCTGTAGTCTATGGTCCATCTGCCATTTGTTATCTCCTTTTGTTTTCTTCACTTATTTCCATCAGCCTATTTCCAGTCCTCGTAATCCTTCCCAGTATCAGCCCCTTTCCAGTCCTCCCTCTCGGTACCTTCCAGTGCCAACTTGCATTCCCATGACTGCCACTGGTGTTCATTCCCTTCCAGTCCCCCCTCCTTCCCCACTGTCCAGCTCCTTCTAGGCCAAATACCATGGCAGCCCCTCTCAGCATCCCTCCCTTCCAGTCCCATTCTCCCATCCCCTCGCATCAGCCTATTTGTAGCCCTAGCCCCCAGTTTTCTTCCAAGGCCAGCAGCTCTATCCTCCCCTCCCCACCATCAGCCCATTTCCAGTTGATGCCCCCCCAATCAGCTCACTTCCAGTGTTAGTCCCCCCTCAACCCCATTACCAGTGCTAGCCTCCCCCAATCAGCCCATTACCAGTCCTACCCCCCCATCAGCCCGTTACCAGTCCTAGCCTCCACTAATCAGCCCACTTCCAGTCCTAGCCTCCCCGATCAGCTCATTTCCAATGCTAGCTCCCTCAGTCCATTACCAGTCCTATCCCCTTCAATCCATTACCAGTCCTACCCCCCCCCCAGTCCATTACCAGTCCTACCCCCCCCCCCCCCATCAGCCAATTACCAGTCCTAGCCTCTCCTAATCAGCTCATTTCCAGTGCTGGTCTCCCCCTCAGCCCATTACCAGTGCTAGCCTTCCCTAATCAGCCCATTTCCAGTCCTAACCTCCCCGATCAGCTCATTTCCAATTCTACCCCCCCCCCCATCAGTCCATTACCAGTCCTACCCCCCATCAGCCCATTACCAGTCCTAGCCTTCCCTAATCAGCTCATTTCCATAGCTAGTCCCCCCTCAGCCCATTACCAGTGCTACCCCCCCTAATCAGCCCATTACCAGTCCCATCCCCCGCTTGATCAGTCCACTCCCAGTCCTAGCCTTCCCTAATCAACCCATTACCAGTGCTAGCCCCCCCGATCTGCCCATTATAATCCTAACCCGCACTGTGCAGCATTGTCCCGCCTCCAAAGGAAGTGGGAAACAACTTCCTTTGGAGGCAGGACAATGCTGCACGGAGCCCATCGAGAAACAGGAAGGCTCCGCAACGGCTTCACCGGCACAGCCGCAGTTCCTAAGAGGCAGGGAACTGCGGCTGCAGAAGAATGGAGTCAGTTTGCCACTGCTGAAAAGCAGACTCAGCAGCAACTTGTAAGCTTTTTTATTTTAAACTTGAAGTACAGTGCATCTAGGGCTGGATAGAAATGCCTGGCGGGTTGGACACCCCTGCTTTAGATATTTGCTCCCTTGCCTTTCCTGTCATATTTTTGGCATTCCTTTCTTTTTCTGCCTGCAGCCTGTTTTATTGATTGTAAACTGCCCTGACGCTCCAGCATGGGCGGTCAAGCAAGCGAAATAATAAAAATAAAGATATTGGGTCAGACCAGAAGTCTATCAGGCACAGTATCCTGTTCCAACAGTGGCCGATTCAGGCCGCAAGTACCTGGCATATCCCAAAAGTAGTCAGATTCAATGCTGCGTATCCCCAGGAATAAACAGTAGCTTTCCCCAAGTCTACCTTAATGGTTTATAGACTTTTTCTCCATTTTTTAAACCCAGCTACACTAACTGCTTTTACTACATCCTCCGGCAGTGAGTTGCAAATCTTAATTATGCACTGAAAGAAAAATATTTTTCCTAATTGTTTTACATGTACTACTTTGTAGCTTCATGGTGTGTCCCGTAGTCTTTGATTACTCTTTCAAAAAGTACAATCAAATTGCATTTTCCCATTTCACCACACTCCACTATTATATCTCTCCTCAGCCATTGCTTCTTTAGGCTGAAGAGTCCTAACCTTTTAGCCTTTCCTTATATGAGAGTTATTCAATTCCCTTTATTATTTTGATCACCCTCCTCAGTTATGTCTTTTTTGAGATGCAGTGACCAGAATTGCACACAGTACTCAAGATGCGGTTGCCCCAGGGAGTGATACAAATGCATTATAGTATTCTTCATTTTATTTATTTCTATCTTAATAATTTCTAACATTCTGTTTGTTTGGCTACCACTGCACACTGAGGAGATTTCAGCGTGTTGATCATGAAGTTGCCTAGATACCTTTCCTGGGTGGTGACTCCTAGCATTATGCAGCTAAAATTTGGGTGGTTATTCCCTATATGCATCACTTTGCACTTCTCCACGTTAAATTTAATCTGACATTTGACTGCCTGGTTTCCTAGTCTCTTAGGGTACTCCTTCAATTTCTATCAATATGCAATTTAACAACGCTGAATAATTTGATCTCTTAGATGCCAAGTGCTTTGAGTCCCTAATTTCCTCCAAGTTTAGTAGTTTGAGCCCCTTTTACCTACAATGGCAAATGACCACACTTATTATAGTTGTGGTCAACATTATTGGCACCCTTGCAATTCAACCCCTTGATGTCCAATATCTCCTTAAAAAAAAAAAAATGTCTAATGAAATGGCTTTGGACTATATGTGCACACATTTGACACACAATAATCAAATAAAGCAAGACCAATTAAAAAAGGAAATAGTATAAAAACTGGGACATTGCCAGGACATGATTATTAACCAAAAACCTATTAGCTTGTCCCAAACAGATGCCTCCTTTTTACTCTCAAATACATTCAAGAGATTTTTATCTGACTGCATATAGGGTTAATCACTACTGTGAGTCTTGTCCTTTTAATCATGTTTGCAGTAAAAACAAAGCAAGTCAGCCATACTATACAATATGCACTTATCTGAATGCTAGTCCACAGTGGACCTGTTCGCCATCCCGGACAACACGCAGTTGCCCTGTTTCTACTCCCACCAGCTGCACCCATTGGGTGGCGGTGGATGCATTCCTCATCCCATGGATGGAAGGCTTCCTTTACGCCTTTCTGCCGACACCGCTGGTCACCAAGACCCTCTTCAAGGTCCAGTGCGAAAGGCATCACTGATCCTGGTAACCCCCTGGTGGCCCAGACAACCCTGGTTCCTGCTGCTTCTCTGTATGTTGGCAGCACCTCCATTTCTCCTGGGCTGTACCTCAGGACTACTCTCACAGGAGGAGAGCTCTCTCCTGCACCCCAACCTGGTGTCCCTGTCACTCATGGCTTGGCTGCTTAAAGGGTAACGCTAGCTCCCTTCAACCTCCCACATGATGTGGAGGAGGTCTTTCTGGCCTCCCGTAAGGTCTCCATAAGAAGGGCGTAATCCTTCAGATGGCGTCAGTTTTCAGTGTGGTGCACAGAGAGACAGACAAACCCTTTCTCCTGCTTGGTGCAGCTGGTGCTCCAGTACTTATCCCACTGGTCACAGGTGGGACTGAAATTCAACTCAGAGTGCTCCTGAGTGCTATTGCAGCACACCACCATGCTGTTGAGAGCAAGCCCCTCTTAGCTCAGCCCCTTATTGCTCGTTTCCTGTGGGGCCTTATGTTGTCCAAGCTCCCTGTCCGCCCACCAATGGCAGAGTGGGATCTTAATGTGGGGCTCTCACAGCTCACTTAAACTGCCGTTTGAGTCCCTGACTACTTGCCACCTGCGGTATCACTCCTGGAAGGTTGTCTTTCTCATGGCAGTCATGTCGGCTCGCAGGGTCAGCAAGCTCCAGGCACTGATGGCAGAGCCGCCCTACGTGAGGTTCTTCACACACCTCAAGGGTTTGCTAAAGGTGGTGTCCCCCTTCCACCTCAGTCAGGAAGTGGTGCTCCCCACCTTCTTCCTGATGCTTCACACCGGCAAGGTAGAGACTGTTCTCCATACTCTGGATTGTAAAAGGGCCCTGTCCTTCTACAGCAGTGGCCAAAAAATTAAGGCAGGTATCTTTTTCTACAATTTATTGTTAAATAATGTACTGTGGAGATGTCACACGTGCTTACTTATTTAATCAGCATGGTGATTAGTCACACCATGCGTCTGGCGTCCATTTTAGTTTACTTACACTCTGTAGTAGGTTTCTTGGATGAAGTTTTGAATTTTTACAACTAGTTAAAGATTGAAAGTTACATGTAACATATACAATCAAGATGGGTAGAAAGTGCAATAATAATGACTTTGTAAAGGGGCAAGTTGTCACGCTCCATGCTGAAGGATATTCGCAATGTGCTATTGCAAAACATTTGCATATATAAAGGTGTGCAGTTCAGAATGTTCTGAAATCAGGTGGCTGTACATGTCGTCCGAAATGTGGGTGCAGACAGATAACTACTGGACGAGATGACCGATGCCTCAAAAGCATTATTACATACTTCATCTCAACATGTGGCTCATTTAGCTAATGATAGAGGAATAAAGATAAGTGCCAGATCTGCCCGATGACAGCTTGTGGATGAATTCAAACTCGTGGCCAGAAGACCTGCCAAGAAGCCTATGATGACCAGCAAACAAATTGCTACCCGCATACAGTTTTGTAGCAAGATGAAAGACAGATCTGCTGAATGGTGGGAGATGGTAATGTTCACAGATGAAAGTACATTTCAACAAGTACGTAGGAGTGGTTACAACTACGTCCGTCGACCAGCAGGCAAGAGACTAAATTTGAAGTACACGATCAAGACTATTAAACACCCACCATCGGTCATGGTATGGGTTGGTATCCTGGCGAATGGACGATGTGGCCTGCACATTTTTGAGAAAGGTGAAACAGTAAATGCTGCAAAATACATATCCGTGCTGAATAGTAAAGTTAAAATACACATGAATGTTTCTGGCACAACTATATTTCAGCAGGACTCTGCACCGTGCCACACTGCAAAAACAGTCAAAAAAATGGTTCGTGGACAACAAGATCGAACTGCTACCAAGTTAGCCATCAAACTCTCCGGATCTCAATGTAATTGAAAACTGTTATTATTTTTTATTTATTTACATTCTCTTATATACCGCACTATTCTGCATCAGTGCGGTTTACATTGAACAAACTGAAATTACATTGAACAGGGCATTATAACTTGGAGATAACTATTTTACAGGGAACATGGGCTATGGAGGGTTAAGTGGCTTGCCCAAGACCACAAGGAGCACCTGTGGGACTAGAAACCCCAGTCCTTCTGGCCCAAGGTTGCTGTCCTCTAGTGGGATTTGACCCCCGACCTTCCGGCCTGAAGTACCTTGCCCCAACCACTAGGCCACTCCTCCACTGGAATCTTATGAAGAAAAAGGTGGCAGCACACCGTCCAACTTCAGAAGCAGATTTAAAGGACATACTCAAGCATGTATGGGTCAACGAAATCACTCCGGCATACTGTAAAACGCTAGTTAACAGTATGCCTACAAGAATCCAGGCTGTGCTGAAAAATCATGGACACCCTATCAAATATTGACACACACATTGTTTCCTGAATAAAACTTTGAAAATGACATATATATCTTTGGTTCTTAAAGCTTTTGATCATGAAAGCAGCCATCTTCAGCTCCCCGATCAGGGTCGAGCTCCTGAGTGGGCCAGCCAGCCTTCCCGCTCAGGCCTCCAGCCCAATCGGGGCTGTGGGAGGAGGAGCCAGCAGCTAAAAGAGCAGCCGCCGCCGGCGGGAACTCAAAGAAACACCCGCAGCCATCTTCAGCTCCCCGATCAGGATCGAGCTCCTGAGCGGGCTAGCCAGCCTTCCCGCTCAGGCCTCCAGCCCAATCGAGGCTGTGGGAGGAGGAGCCAGCAGCTTAAAAAGAGCAGCCGCCGCCGGCGGGAACTCAAAGAAACACCCGCAGCCATCTTCAGTTCCCCGATCAGGGTCGAGCTCCTGAGCGGGCCAGCCAGCCTTCCCGCTCAGGCCTCCAGCCCAATCGAGGCTGTGGGAGGAGGAGCCAGCAGCTTAAAAAGAGCAGCCGCCGCCGGCGGGAACTCAAAGAAACACCCGCAGCCATCTTCAGTTCCCCGATCAGGGTCGAGCTCCTGAGCGGGCCAGCCAGCCTTCCCGCTCAGGCCTCCAGCCCAATTGGGGCTGTGGGAGGAGGAGCCAGCAGCTAAAAAGAGCAGCCGCCGCCGGCGGGAACTCAAAGAAACACCCGCAGCCATCTTCAGTTCCCCGATCAGGGTCGAGCTCCTGAGCGGGCCAGCCAGCCTTCCCACTCAGGCCTCCACCCCAATCGGGGCTGTGGGAGGAGGAGCCAGCAGGTAAAAAGAGCAGCCGCCACCAGGCGGGCCCACGCCTGAGGGCCTCGCCAGAGGGCCCTTTGGCGTGGCCCTTAGGCGCGGGCCCGACAGGCAGGGAGCAAACCGAACCCTTAAGCAGTACAGCTACAGGAAGCGGTTTGAAGAGAGAGACTACAGAAAGCTGTTTGAAGAGCAACATTGAACGATTGGGCACCCCGGTCTCAAGGTCTTTCTTGTCAAATACCTATATAGCAGATGTTTGGACACCTAGCAATACAATGTTAATCAATTAGTGTACTTGAACACATTGTATATATTGTAGATTGCCTCATACTGCTATTACTGCCTTTAACTAGCTAACCTCTATGAAGGCAAGTGGCTTGTGTAGCATGCATGCACCCTCCTGTCTAGCCTGATAGCCGAGTATACTATTCCTGTTTCTCTCTCCCTGCTGCTTTGCGCAGATATCTACCCTGTGAACAGGCTTGCTGTCTTATCTGTACTTACTGCAAATTGTTTTGTTTGCCACCATCTTCTCTTACATTCTTGCACTTTATGGTACGTTATATCTGCTAGACTACCCAACCAATTGAAGTACAGCAACAATCCTCTTTGAGTTGTTTTCAATTCCTAGTGCTCAAAGATGGAACACCCTAGCCCTGCCATACTTGGCCTTTTTTTCCTATTCACTAGTTGGCTCCCAAGCTCTCTAGCCCTAATTCCTTCTTACAATCAGATCCCGATCCTTCATAGCCATGGGAGAAGATGGGCAGGTACATCTCATCATAATGTAAATTGGGACACACAATCGCATCACCCCCATCTGCTACACATTGCACTTCAACACTCTAGGAAAGCTAAACAGGACAAAAGCCCCTACCCACAAAATCTAAAATGTGCTCTTATCAATGCCCGCTCAATCCGTAAGAAGTGGCCCGTGATCGCAGACATAATATCCCTCCATAACCTTGACATCCTCATGGTCACCAAAACATGGCTATCTCCTGAAGATAATGTCATACTCAATCAGCTTCTCCCTTTAAATTTCTCAGCATACTCAGGCAATAGACAAAACAGGAGAGGAGGTGGTGGTCTCATCCTCAGCAGAACAGAGCTCCATTTCCAACTAGTTGATTCCATTAGTACAAACCACTTGGAAACAGTCTCCATTTCCAACAAGATTTATTTTTATTTATTTACATTCTCTTATATACCGCGCTATTCTGCATCAGTGCGGTTTACATTGAACAAACTGAAATTACATTGAACAGGGCATTATAACTTGGAGATAACTTTTTTACAGGGAACATGGGCAATGGAAGGTTAAGTGGCTTGCCCAAGACCACAAGGAGCACCTGTGGGACTAGAAACCCCAGTCCTTCCGGCCCAAGGTTGCTGTCGTCTAGTGGGATTTGAACCCCCGACCTTCCGGCCTGAAGTACCTTGCCCCAACCACTAGGCCACTCCTCCACTCTATAAATCTATTCTATAGGGCTCCTTCCGCCTCCACAGAGGACCTCCCAACTATTATAAACCTTGCATCCAATATCCAGAATCCAATTACACCAAATTGGATTCTAGGTGATTTTAACCTGCCAGCGCTTCAAGATAACCATTCTTCTACCTTTCTTAAAGCCTTCGATATTCTAGGATACAAGCAATTAGTAATAGAACCCACTCATGTGAAGGGAAATACACTAGATCTCATTTTTGCTCCACAGTCAGTTTCTGACCAATTCCATGACACCGTGTTGTCCATATCTTCTGTACCATGGTCAGATCACAAACTCATCATTTTCCAGATTCCCACTCATGACAGTCAATCAAAGATCAACAGAACTCCATGTAATCCCCCTAAACTACCTGTTAGAAGTTTCCGCCCATTCAGTAAAGATCTGATCCTGGCAGAAACGGGCCCGCTCCTTAATGAGACCACCATGGACCTGGAGGAGCTGGTCACTTGCTGGAACAATAACCTCAGTGCGATTGCACTTCGTCAGCCACCTAATAAGTCATCAAGGAAAAGACCTACAGCTCCATGGTACACATCTGATCTAAAAGCATCACTCAAGTTACTACGGAAGCTTGAAAAGCGTTGGCGAAGGTCACATTCCATTCAAGACCAGACTACATATCTCCACCAGCTAACCGCTCACCGCGAAGCCATCTCAAGGAAAATGAAACAGCACCACACAGACACCCTGAAACGCTCACTCAATAAACCTCATCTTTTCAACCTTGTCAAGTCTCTATCCAAGGAACCAACACCTGAGCACCAATGTGAAATTCATCCGCAGGAGTTTGCCACCTACCTACAATCAAAGTTATGTCAGACAAATAAAATTTCAATTGGTGTCTCCACCACAGACCAAGGGTGTTCAACATGTGCAACATTCTTAACGTCTTTCTCAACCCCTTCCAAGAAATGCATCGAAGATACTATCATGAACCTCAATACCACTACTGCGCAAACAGATCCTTGTCCAGCTTTTTGGATAAAGGAACTGCGCAGTGATCTCAGTCCGATAATATCGAAAATAATGAACCTTTCTTTCACAAGTGGTTACTTTCTATCTGCCCTCAAACGCACGTCAATCAGACCCCTGCTAAAAAATAGTAAACTAGACCCCCAAAGTGTAGACTCCTACAGACCCATTTCAAGTATACCTTTTCTCGCGAAGTTAATCAAAAAGAGGTGCAAAGGCAGTTACAAGACCACATTGACTCTGTTGCTCCACTAGATCCATGCCAACATGGATTCAGGGAGTCACATGGAGTGGAAACACTCCTTACCACCCTTTTCAATAATATAATCACCGGCATTGACAACATACGTCAGGGTTTTGCACTCATTTTCCTAGACATTGCTGCAGCCTTTGACTCAGTAAATCATGAACTTCTCTTAGGACGGCTAAAAGAGAAGGGTATCTGCGGAATGCCATATCTGAATGGCTCTTATCACAAAATCTTCAAATCCAGCATAAGAAAACTGAGGTGCTCTTCATTACGAGGAACCCAAGCTTTAACCCACCCCAATACTTGAAAGTTAAAGAAGCTGATCTTCAAGCAAAACCCACAATTCGTTACTTGGGAGTTACACGGGATCAAAACCTTGACATGAAGGCACACATAGCTAATACTGTAAGAGCAATCTATTTCAAGATCCGCTCACTCAGACACCTACGCCCCTTGCTTGAACCAGAAGATTTTCGGACAATTTACCAGGCTCTTATCATACCACACCTTGATTATGCCAACGCCATATTACAAGGTCTCCCCCAATCCACCTTGAACCCCTTGCAACTTGCCATGAACAGTGCTGCGAGAGTTCTCCAGGGTGCATCTAAGAGGGACCATGTGACGCCCCTTCTAAAGCAGTTACACTGGCACCCCCTGTACAAGCCAGGATTTTCTTCAAAACTGTGCTGCTAACATTCAAAGCAATAAATAAACTCTCTTCATCTTCAATATCTGACCTTATCCAAACAGCTACTAATAGACCAAGAAGATCCACAGCGATAAATATGCTAGATGTGCCGAGAGAATTAACAAGATGCACCTCGACAACTGCAAACAGGGCCTTCAGACTCTGCGCCCCAAGATTCTGGAACTCATTACCATCAAACATCAGGGCAATCACCAGCCTAACCCATTTTAGGAAGGCCCTTAAACACTTCCTTTTCATAAAATTCTTCCCAGAGAGTAGTGAACCTAATCCCCATTCAAATACTTTCAACTGTGCCACCACACCCTATCAGCTAGGTGACCACACCATGCAATGAGTCCCTGACCATTAAATCACCCTTTTACTATGTCTCGATATGACACCGTTGTGTAAATAGTTATCTTGTTATCCAAGTTGGTTCTCCTGTTAATTGTAAACTCAGACTTATGTACCCTGTCTGATTGTTATGTTCCATGTAAACCACGCTGATGCTGAATAGTGCGGTATAGAAGAACTTGTAATAAATAAAAATAAATAAATAAATAATAAACACGTACTTTTCTAATAAAATTCTGATATTCCTTAGCGTCCCTTCAGTCTAGTCCCAAAACATAGAAGTTGTGTTCATCCTCTGCAGCTTGGAGACTGAGCATGATACAATTCTTGATGACCTCAGCATATATAATCCAGGGACCGCCTCCATTCTTCAGTTCTCAGTCTCCAAGCAGCGGTAGGAGGTGTGAGCCCAGGGACTAGAGACTCACTTTAGGAATTATTAAGTAGTGTTTAGGTAGTGCTAGGAAACAAACTTATTGGTTCAATTGTGTAAAAAAAAAAAAGAGGGGTTCGTATCCCTTTAAATCAGTGAGTTTTCAAGTCTCAGTTTCTCGCGCTTGGTTTTTGGAGCCGACCTACCCACCTTCTCCCCCCTCTCTGGAACGGTGCGGCAGTACAGAGTGCGTGCGGGAGTCGCAGCTGGGGCCTCCGGCAGCAGATCCCCCCAAGGCGGGTGAACTGCCGTCGAGGTTTTGCCGCTTAAGTAAAGCGGGACAGTGGAAGGCTGCGAAGTGCCTCGGAGGCGAGGCAGAGCAGCAGTGCGGCAGCTGAGAGCGCGCTCGCTCCTGCGCGAGGAGGCAGGTGTGCTACGCTAGCCTGCTGTCTGGCAAAGCGGAGGTAAGAGAGAGAGTGCGGTGTTTGCATGCGGGCTCTGGTCGTTTTCTGTACAGGCTCGAGGGTCCTGGCGGCCATTTTAGTACCGCGTGGTGGTTTTGCGCAGGAAAGGAAAAACGCTTCAGGCATCTTTCTTTTGGGTAACACTTTGCTAAGGAGGCATAGGAGAGCTTTTAAAAAAAACAAACAGAAAGCACAAAGAGGTAGAACGGCATTGAGCCCTCGCTATCTTACTCGGGCTGTGTTGGTTTAAGCTCGTAGCGGGGGAGGGGGCACGGCCTCTGTCTTGAATGCTGACTAAGCCTCGCTGTCTCTTGTGCGGGGTCCGCAGAACGACCATGTCTGAGGCAGGGGTGTGCAAGGCGTGTGCGCAAGAGGCTGCGCTGGCAGGCCTGGAGGACCAGAGCATGGCGGAGATGGCTATGGAGGGGTTGGGGACTGGACGCTCCCTAAGCCCTCCGCTGCTACCCCAGGAGCCCGTGCCGGGGCCTTCCTCGGCTCCGGAGGTCTCCTTAACCCCACCCTCACTTCAGGGAGGCTTGGGGGCCATTTTCTCTCAGCAGTTTTTGGTGCTGCTGCAGCAATCCCTGAGCGGAGCTGGGGGAAGGAGACTGGATCCGGCAAGGAGCGTACCCCATGGGCTAAGAGGCAGGGGGCACCGCTGGATACAGGGGGCATGCCAGTTAAGAGGGCCAAGCGGTTGGAGGAGAGAATGGATTTGGATTTAGACCTGGATGTAAGGTCGGCAGGGGTGGAAGACTCCGAGGCCGAGACAGAGTTGGAGGAAGGTGAGCTGCAGGAACAGGAAGACCAGGCCAGGATTGTTAGAGTGTTTAGGAGAGAGGAGTTGGCTGCGCTCATAGGGGAGACTATGAGTGCCCTGAATATCCCTACGTGGGAGCAGGGAGTAGATGCTTCCTTAGAGGATCCTTTGTTGCAAGCAGTCAGGAAGTCGCAGAGGGCGTTCCCACTCCATAGAGTGTTCAAAGAGATGATTCAAGAAGAATGGGATACGCCGGATGCCGGGGTCAAGGGCTCTAGGGTGTTGAGCCGCTTGTACCCGTTGCAGGAAGCAGATAAGGAGCTGTTTAAACCTCCCAAAGTTGATGCGGCCGTTTCCTCGGTCACGAAGAAGACTACCATCCAGGTGGAGGGTAGTGCGGCTCTTAAAGATGCGCAGGATAGGAGATTGGACACGTTGTTGAGGCAGGTGTTTGAGGTTAATGCTCTGTCCATGCAGGCTTCGATCTGTGGAGCTTGGGTGGCGAGGGCGTGCTTGCGATGGGCCCAAAGGTTGAAAGGCTTGCAGGTTGAAGAGGCAGTCGAAGAAGCAGCTCGGTTGGAGTCGGGGGCCGCATATTTAGCGGATAGTCAATACGATCTCATAAGAGGAGTAGCGAAGAGTATGGCGTCGGTTGTGGCAGCCAGGAGGTCCTTGTGGCTCTGAAACTGGGTGGGACCCAGGATATCAATGCTTGACCCAGTACAAGCATTGCAGAACCTGTGTCTTTTGGGGAAACTGCTAGGTACGTATGACCTAGATTGGCCACTGTTGGAAACAGGATACTGGGCTTGATGGACCTTGGTCTGACCCAGTATGGCATATCTTATGTTCTTATGTTCTTAATATATATAGCTAGAAGGAGTACAGCTTCCCTTACAAGCAATATCACAAATTTAGTGGGTGCAGAGCCTGGGCTAAGAGACAAAAGATGACCATGTCAGGTTACTCATTTGTCTCTTCTCCACTGACTGTCTCTGTTTCTCCAATTACATACATGTCTCTCCGACTCCATCGGCTGCCCCGAGCTGCAGCCCCTCCAGCCAGCAATATCCCTGAGGAACATGCAGCAGCATCGGAGGTGAGCCATCCAGCTCCTACACGACTCTCCTGCTCCGATCGCTAACCACGTGGTCTGCCTGTTCCGCCCACAGCATCATCACCGGCAGAGGACATCGTGCTTAAAAGCAGCAGGCAAAGGGGAATCCTCCTCTCTCAGACTCCATCGGCTGCCCTGAGCTGCAGCCCCTCTAGCCAGCAACATCGGAGGTGAGCCATCCAAATCCTGCACGACTCTCCCACTCTGATTGCTAACCACGCGGTCTGCCTGCTCCGCCCACAGCATCATCACCGGCAGAGGACATCACGCTTGTTCGGAAACAGGATAATGGGCTTGATGGACCTTGGTCTGACCCAGTATGGCATATCTTATGTTCTTAAGGCAGCAGGCGTGCCCGCGCCTGAGGGCCTCGCCAGAGGGCCCTTTGGCGTGGCCCTTAGGCGTGAACCTAGGTGGCAGAAAAGTAAAAAAAAGGAGTGCCTGCCTCATTGAAACAACGTAAACCACGCAACGGAAAACTGTAAGTTGGTGATAACTATCAACCAAGGCAACATAGCACTGTAAGATTTATACTAGCCTCTAGAATAACCCTGGAAGACCTGTACTAGCCTGCTTGAATAACACTGGAAGACCTGCACTAGCCTGCTTGAAGAACCCTGTAAGACCTGCACTAGCCTGCTTGAAGAACCCTGTAAGACCTGTAAGACGTGTAATCAAACTCTGGAATTTGTTACCAGAGGATGTAGTAAGGGCTGTTAGTGTAGCTGGGTTTAAAAAAGGTTTGGACAAGTTCCTGGAGGAAAGGTCCATAAACCACTATTAAAAAGGGACCCAGGATAATCAATGCTTGACCCAATACAAGCATTGTGGAACCTGTCTTTTGGGGATATTGCTAGGTATGTATGACCTAGATTGGCCACTGTTGGAAACAGGATACTGGGCTTGATGGACCTCGGTCTGACCCAGTATGGCATATCTTATTTTCTTATGTTATTAGCCCTCTTGAAGAACCCTGTATGACCTGTACTGGCCTGCTTGAAGAACCAGTGTAACTCCTACCGATGCAAGCAACCTTGTAAGATCTGTACTAGTCTGCTAGAACAACTACTTTAAACTCTGCCGACACAAACAGCCCCGTAAGATCTGCATTAACTCCTACACACTCAAGCTGCACATTGCTCAGAAACATTACAGCATACCCCACATTGTCAAAACTCCCAACCAGCCTAGGCGCTCTACACTCAAAATGGCACCCTCCTTGCTAGCCTTTACCATCTGCTATCTCCTTGCTAACCTATTCTACAGTGCCTCCACCCTTACCACCAGCTATAGTCCCATCCCAGTCCAACAAGGTCTAGGAAAGAGATGTTCTGGTGGCCCACATCGACCACCAGTAGGGACCAAACACAACTTACACCCACATTTGCTCTACATATCTCTTCAACACACCACAAAGTCCAAAGAAGAGAAGCACCAAAATCCTCGCAACTTGAAATGCGCCCTCATAAACGCACGCTCAGTCCGCAAGAAATGGCCAGCTATCTCTGATCTTATTCTCAAATATGACCTAGACATTCTACTGATCACAGAATCATGGCTGTCCGATTCAGACTCAGTCCTGCTCAATCACCTCATCCCTCCCAACTTCACAATCCACACCTGCCACAGAACTAACCGAAGAGGCGAAGGTGCCTTCATCCTCATAAAGACAGAGCTGCAATTTCAACTACTCGCCTCCACCAGAACTACACATCTGGATTCAATCAACATAACAAAAAAATACAGCTCCATCTATCTCATCCACAGATCCCCATCTCCTTCCCCTGAAGACCTATCGACTATAATTGACCTTGCTTGCAACCCCAAGAACCCAAACATACCAAACTGGTTAATAGGTGACTTTAACCTACCAGCTCTCCGAAGCACCCACTCCAAAGCCTTCCTCGAAGGACTCACTGAGTTGGGTTACAAAATCGACGCCCCTACCCACTCAAAGGGAAAGAAATTGGACCTTGCTTTTGCTCCAATACCAGCCTTAAGCCCAAACTGCAACCCCGCCATATCCATCACTCCAGTCCCATGGTCTGACCACAGTTTAATTAACTTCCAGATGCCTATACACCAAGGTCACAACACCCCTCCAAAGGCAGCTGATACTTCCGCAGAACTTAAATGACGATTCCGGCTTTTCAACAAGGAGGAGATCATCGACGAAGTCCTACCAAACCTCAGCTCGGCAACACCCAACCTTGACTCGCTGATTCACACCTGGAACAACAGCTTCTACCTGCATTAAAGAAGTTACCAAGAAGAAGGAAAACAGTACAATGGTATTCCCCAGAACTGCGGACCTCACTACTCTTTCTCAGGAAGCTCGAAAGAAGGTGGCACCACTCAAGGGCCTCAGATGACCATACTGCCTTCAGCTCCCACCTAGCAGCACCGCGAAGCAGTGTACAGAAAAATGAAGGAATACCACTCTGAACTTCTACTACGCTCCCTCAACAAACCTCATGACCTCTTTGACATTGTCAAGACTCTGACTAAGGAGCCCTCCCCACCTAACCGAACCTACTACACCCATAGGAATTTGCGGACTACCTACGTGCCAAAACCAGCCTAATCAACAATCCCACCATCCCCACTCCAGTTCACACACAACGCCAACCAACATCACTGACAACCTTCATGCCCCCTTCCGAGAGATCCATCAAGGACATCATCATATCCATCAATACCACCACAGCTCCCAATGACCCTTGCCCATCATTTTGGATAAGATCGCTATGTGCAGAACTCAGCCCAATCCTGGCTAGGATCATGGAACTGTCCTTTTCAACAGGAGCGTTGCCATTGACGCTAAAACAAACATCCATCCAGCACTTCCTAAAAAACAGCAAGCTAGACCCCCCCGGAAAGCTGAATCCTACCGACCTATCTCCAGCATCCCATTGTTAGCCAAAATAATTGAGAAGGTCATCCAACGCCAAATCCAGCACCACATTGAAATCACCGCTCCTCTCGACCCATGGCTTTAGAGAATCGCATGGCGTTGAGACACTCCTCACCACCCTACTTAGCACCCTAATCACAGGGATCGACAACATCAGACAAGGCTATGCACTAATCTTTATGGACATCACTTCCGTGTTCAACTCTGTCAACCACGAACAGCTCCTTAAACGCCTACAAGAGAAGGGAATCCATGATGCAGCTTTGAATTGGTGCAAGTCTTACCTTTGACAGATGGCAACATGTACGATCTGACTCCATGACATCTGAACCATTTCAACAAAAGCAAGGTGTCCCCCAAGGCTCCTCACTTTCGGCACTCCTTTTCAACATCTACATGCAGCCCATCTGTTCAATCCATCCGGTCCTTTAATATCTCCTGCCTGGTGTATGCTGATGATGTACTGCTATTCACACCATTCCTTATTGACCAGCCTGACCTCTCACCACTAACGAGCTGCTTCGATGCTGTGACGGACTGGCTCCATACTGTGACAGAGACGCCTGTCTTGAACCCATGAGAATAGAAAAGGACATGGAATTGGACTTAGGGGAGAGCCCAGTTGTGTATTTCAAGGGTAACCTGAATCCTGCATACACCGATACCCACGAAATCCCTGCCTGGCCTGGATCTCAGGCCCCGCGTAGGGAGAGAAAGAAGAGGGAGAGAAAGCCCAGGGTGCCACACTCAGACTCCTATGAGGTCCCGGCAGGCATGAGAAGAGATTATTATCACTTGGGAAGGGCCAGAAGGGAGGAGGAGGGGCTGGAATCCTGGAGGTGGAAATATAAACCCCTGCTAAGGCAAAGAGAGGGGGAGGCTGGAGAAACAAGAGGCTCAGGAGAGCCAAGAGAAGCTTGATATGCAGCAGAGCCATAGAGGAGAGCCCTGGGAGGAGCTGAGCCACAGGGAACACAGCCGAGGAGACGGGCCGAAGGCTGAAGGTACTGACCGGCTGTCTCAGGTAGAGCTGGGAACAGGAGTGACTCTAGGACCCAAGGGGGAGCTGTTTACTGAGCACTGCTTTGAGAACTCAGAACAGGACACTGCTCCAACAATTGAAGATATGCAAGTCGATACTGCTGAGGATGACTTGAGGGCTGTGGATATTCCTATGGACTGTACTTTATTTATTTTTTATTTATTTATTTATTTACATTCTCTTATATACCGCGCTATTCTGCATCAGTGCGGTTTACATTGAACAAACTGAAATTACATTGAACAGGGCATTATAACTTGGAAATAACTATTTTACAGGTAATATGGGCTATGGAGGGTTAAGTGGCTTGCCCAAGACCACAAGGAGCACCTGTGGGACTAGAAACCTCAGTCCTTCCGGCCCAAGGTTGCTGTCCTCTAGTGGGATTTGAACCCCCGACCTTCCGGCCTGAAGTACTGTGCCCCAACCACTAGGCTACTCCTCCACTCCTTTATGCCAAGCCAAGTGCGTTGAACCGTTGTGCTGAGGGCTAACACTTTCTGAGAAGGTCTCCTAAAGCTGGAAATAACAAGACCCAGAGAACCGACAGGAGGCCGGGGATACTTTTGCTAGCACCCAGAGGTTTGTGACGCAGCCAGGAAAACTTGCAGGGAAGCTAAAAAGCTTGGTGAATATTTGCTGCCCGTGTCTCCCATATTTTGGTTTAAACTTAATCCGGGAAGGGAGTTAAGAAGACGCTTTTGTTCCAGTGGGACTAAGTTTTATTGGTGCTATTAATTGTTTTACAAGGCAAGGCTAAAAAGAGGCATTTTTACCCTTGCTAAAGAAGTGCTATTTTTCAGGGCTGAGAAACGTTTGAAGCAGCTGTGTGTGTTTGAAGCTTGTGAAGCAGTTATGCTATTCTAGTGCTGTATTACCAATAATCCTGCATAAGAAGGAGTCCTGTGTACAGGGTACTTGAACTTTTGCATAAGAAATAAAATTCTGTCACTTTGCCTTACCTCCGGACCATGACTACAACTTCTTCTTGAAGCCATTTTTGAAGGCAAACTACATATCCCAAGATACTCCTGGGGAAAGTTAGTTTGCCGAAGCCAATCAAGAGAAGTTCCTCCGATACCACTCCCCTCTAGGCTAGAGGCGGTGGTGAGAGTGTGACAGTGGCGTAGTTGGCAGGATTTTTGCCTGTGCCAGGATATACAACCTACAGGATTTTCAGCACAAGTGTGAAGATCCGGAAAGTGGTGCCAGAAGGTTGGTGGAAGCTGCGGCGGGAGTTCGCTGGCAAGGTCGGCCAGGATGGTGGAGCGGTCCGTATAGACACCTCTTGTAAGGCAAGAGTCGATGCTTGAGCCAAGTAAAGGGTACTGAGGCGTGGGCTAACGTGGTTCAGAGGGAAAACGTGAATACTTCCGGATAAAGAAGGGACATTAGGGCTGTTGGGTGATACCGCCCTTGGTAATTTTGCTCTCTCTCTTACAGGTATCTGGCGAGATGGATCCAAAGGAGCTGGTCCAGTGGATGGCCACACAGTTCCAGAGACAGCAGGAGATGGCCCAACAAGCGCAAGAGCACGTGACAGCCGCTATACAAGCACAGCAAAAGCCAGTGTTGGACTTGGTTGAGGTGCTGATTGCCAGCCAGCGGTCGGGGGTTTGAGGAGTACCAGCCCAGCCAGGACTAGTTGTGCCTCAGAATCACAGTCTGGTAGGACCCCAGACAACTGGGACACTCTCTTTTGGCAAACTGTCTACAGAAGATGACATTGATGACTATTTAAAGTCCTTTGAAAGGGTGGCTAATGCGGTAGGATGGCCGGTTGGTCAATGGGCTGTAAGGCTAGCCACCTCTTTAACAGGGGAAGCGTTGGCTGCCTACAGGGTCATGCCAGCGGCCCTCGCCACTGATAATACTGAGGTGAAAAATGCAATTAGAGACTGATTAGGCTTGACAAAAATGTTGTATCACCGTATGTTTAGAGCCACGGCCCTGAAGGCCGGAGAAACACCTAAGGCCTTGAGCCAAAGAATTAGAGGTTTAGCCTTAAAGTGGCTAGCCCCGGAGGGGAAAACTGTTGATACAGTAGTGGATATGGTGGTATTGGAGCAGTTCATGGCTGCCGTACCAAAAGAGATACAGTCTTTTCTGATACAGCAAAACTGCCAGAGCACAGGGGAGGCCACCCTTTGACTGAGTGCTACCTAGAAGCTGAATTAGCTCGTCATCCAAGAGGGCGCACTCCCAAAATAGAGGCAGACGCCAGTTTTGCTCCCTCAGAAAAGGGACAGGGAAATAATACAGAGTTTGGGAAAACCTCTGTACCGGCTCAGGAGGGAAAATGGGCTGGAAAGAAATGCTATCATTGTGGGAAGATGGGACACCTACGGAGGGGATGCCAAGCCTGCACGGGGCTGATGGGTGAAAATGTGAAACATCTAGGAGAAGGGTTCCTCTTAAGCGTTAACGTGCAAGGGGTCATTACCAATGCTCTGCTTGACTCAGGGGCCGACCAAAGCATGATGTCACAGAAGCTTTGGAGGGCAATTGAGGCTCAGAATGAGTCTGCCCAGAGGAGGCCGGAAGGTAGAGTCAAAATTAGGTGCATTCATGGGGCTGCCTCTTTCTACTCCCTCTACAAGGTGGTGATAAAAGGGTTGGGGGTACAGAAAGAAATACTCGTAGCAGTGGTTCCAAAACTCCCCCACGACCTGGTATTGGGAAGAGATTGGCCGCAGTTTAGGCAGGGGCTACCGAAGGGCCTATGACAGAAGGTCGGGTTTGTGTCTACCCTTGTCCCGGACAGAGGCCCGAGACCAACGGGACAGGTCCCCAGAGGATTCCCTGAGAGCTTTACCCTCACATGATGACCTGGTGACTCCCCCTTCTTCGAAGATTAAGAAGGGGAGAGCTGAGAAACGCTGCGAGAGGCGATGTAGGACTCAGAGGGGGGCTGAGATTGTAACTGGCCAAGGGCTACCCTGGGTACCTGCAGAATTGGTAGAAAAGTTCCCGTCCTTTCCAAATGAACAACGGGCTGATCCCACACTTACTCGTGCATTTGAGTACGTGCAGGACATGCGGGATACCCTCCCGAGATTTCTTTTGGACAAAGGGATATTATACAGGGAAAGTCGCGATCCCTGGGCAGGGATGGTTAGGAAACAGCTTGTGGTACCCGCAGCCTTCAAAGCGTTGGTCTTAAGGCTCGCCCATGACCATCCGGTAGACAGTCACAAAGGGGTGCAGGGGACTCTGGACCAGAACCTTGTACGTTTTTACTGGCCCAGCGTCTTTAAGGAAACCTCCCGGTTTTGTGCAGCGTACCCTTCATGTCAACGGGTCACCGCGGCCCGATTGCCAGTGGTGCCCATGATCCCGACACCCATAATATCTGACCTTGTCGGATGAATCGCGATGGACATAATAGGACCCCTGGTAAAAACACCCCGGGGATTCCAATATATATTAGTCATGGTTGATCAAGCCACCAGATTCCCATGGGCCGTCCCCCTGCGCAATATCTTGGCCAAAACAGTAGCGTTAGAGGTAGTAAAACTGTTTTGTGAAGTAGGTTTTCTGCGGGGAGTATTAACGGACCGCGGGACCAATTTTCTGTCCAAATACCTAGCCCAGGTTTGGGACGCTTTTGGGGTGTAACATGTGAAAACAGCCGCCTATCACCCCCAGTCTAATGGCCTGGTAGAAAGGCTGAACCAAACTTTGAAACAGATGCTAAGACGGGGCCTAGACGGGAGCATGACAGAATGGGATGTTTTGCTTCCTTTTGTTCTTTACGCCTGCCGGGAGCGGATACAGGGCTCCTTAGGGGCATCCCCCTACGAGTTAATGTATGGTCGAGCCCCTCGGGGCCTCCTGGACATATTACGAGAACAGTGGGTAGAGCCTGAGAAGGAGGCTATGGGAGTACTTCACTTTCTCCGAGACTTAAGAGGGCGGTTATGTAGGGCCTCCCAGGTGGCCGAAGAGCATTTACAGGCTAGTCAAATGCGCCAAAAGAAGCGATATTTATTTTATTTATTTATTTATTTAACTGTATTTATATCCCGCTTTTCACCGGGTCAAAGCGGGATATGATCAGAATGTGAAGCCCCGTCAGTTAGCCCTGGGGGAGAGAGTCTTAGTAATGGTGGCAGGCGCCACCCCAAAATTTGAGGTCCAATGGAAGGGACCATGGAAGGTGGTCAGATAAGTAGGTCCAGTGTCCTATGAGGTAGAGAGTAGCGCGGGTCGCAGGCAAATTTATCATATAAACGTCCTCAGGCCCTGGCAGGAAAGAGCGGTGGGAGCCAGTCTGTCCAAAGTAGAGCGTTGTGCAGGAAAGCTGCATCAGAATGCAGATGCCTTTTCAAGGATTACGGACTGTGCGGAGGACCTCCAACAAGCTCCGCAAGCTCGTAATGTCTTAGGTAGGGGGGTATGTGACAGAGACGCCCGTCTTGAACCCATGAGAATAGAAAAGGACATGGATTTTGGACTTAGGGGAGAGCCCAGTTGTGTATTTCAAGGGTAACCTGAATCCTGCGTACACCGATACCCACGAAATCCCTGCCTGGCCTGGATCTCAGGCCCCGCAAAGGGAGAGAAAGAAGAGGGAGAGAAAGCCCAGGGTGCCACACCCAGACTCCTATGAGGTCCCGGCAGGCATGAGAAGAGATTATTATCACCTGGGAAGGGCCGGAAGGGAGGAGGAGGGGCTGGAACCCTGGAGGTGGAAATATAAACCCCTGCTAAGGCAAAGAGAGGGGAGGCTGGAGAAACAAGGAGAGTTGGAGAAACAAGAGGCTTAGGAGAGCCAAGAGAAGCTGGAGATGCAGCGGAGCCATAGAGGAGAGCCCTGGGAGAAGCTGAACCACAGGGAACACAGCCGAGGAGACGGGCTGAAGGCTGAAGGTACTGACTGGCTGTCTCAGGTAGAGCTGGGAACAGGAGTGACTCTAGGACCCAAGGGGGAGCTGTTTACTGAGCACTGCTTTGAGAACTCAGAACGGGACACTGCTCCAACAATTGAAGATATGCAAGTCGATACTGCTGAGGATGACTTGAGGGCTATGGATATTCCTATGGACTGTACTTTATGCCAAGCCAAGTGCGTTGAACCGTTGTGCTGAGGGCTAACACTTTCTGAGAAGGTCTCCTAAAGCTGGAAATAACAAGACCTAGAGGACCTACAGGAGGCCGGGGATACTTTTGCTAGCACCCAGAGGTTTGTGACGCAGCCAGGAAAACTTGCAGGGAAGCTAAAAGGCTTGGTGAATATTTGCTGCCCGTGTCTCCCATATTTTGTTTTAAACTTAATCCGGGAAGGGAGTTAAGAAGAAGCTTTTGTTCCAGTGGGACTAAGTTTTATTAGTGCTATTAATTGTTTTACAAGGCAAGGCTAAAAAGAGGCATTTTTACCCTTGCTAAAGAAGTGCTGTTTTTCAGGGCTGAGAAACGTTTGAAGCAGCTGGGTGTGTTTGAAGCTTGCGAAGCAGTTATGCTGTTCTAGTGCTGTATTACCAATAATCCTGCATAAGAAGGAGTCCTGTGTACAGGGTACTTGAACTTTTGCATAAGAAATAAAATTCTGCCACCTTGCCTTACCTCCGGACCATGACTACAACTTCTTCTTGAAGTCATTTTTGAAGGCAAATTATATATCCCAAGATACTCCTGGGGAAAGTTAGTTTGCCCAAGCCAATCGAGAGAAGTTCCTCCGATACCACTCCCCTCTAGGCTAGAGGCGGGTGGTGAGGGTTTGACAATACACAAAGCCTCAAAATCAACTTCAACAAGACGGACGTCCTATTCATCACAAGGAACCAATCCTTTACCCCTCCTGCCTCGATTAGGGTAAGAGCCGCAGAACTCCCAAGTAGGATCACCATCCGCTACTTGTGCATCACCCTAGACCAGCAGCTCAACGTGAAAGCGCACATAAGCAATACCAACAAGGCAGTTTATCATAAAATACAAACAATTTGCCACTTATGACCTTTACTGGAACCTGACGACTTCCGGACTATCTTTCAAGCTCTTGTAACCTCCCACTTTGACTACGCCAACGTCATTCTGCATGGTCTCCCGAAAAGCACGCTGAACCCACTACAACTGGCAATGAATGCCGCTGCCCACTTCTTCCATGGAGCCTCCAGAAGAGATCACATAACACCTATCCTACAACACCTCCACTGGCTTCCTAGCCACAGCAGGCTCACCTTCAAGGTACTTCTGCTGACCTTTAAGGCCCTTCATAAACTATCCTCCTCCTCCCTCATGGACCTTGTTCACCCCACTCCTCAAAACAGATCAAGAAGATCATTTGCATCTAACACACTCGCAATCCCCAACGCAATAACAAAATGCTCCCTTACAACAAAAAAACAGAGCCTTTGTGTTCTATGCACCGACATGCTGGAATGCCCTCCCAACCACGATCAGGGCTATTACTGACCTCGCTCAATTCAGGAAGGCCCTATAGCACCACCTTTTCCTTCAACATTACTCCCACACCGACAACATGACACAGTACAGCACACCCTCCCACCCCAGAAGGTAATGACTCAACTTGTAAATAATTCTCAGATCATCCCATGTAAATTTGTTCCACATTGATCCACATAAAGCATAACTGCGACTTAAATGCCCAGTTTGTAAATAGCTGTATATAGTTACCCCTGTTTAAACCCAAGTTGTAATACCTGTTCGATGTAATGTTCAATATATGTTCATCTGGCATTGACAAATTTAATGTTACCTGTAAACCGCGCTGATACCAAAGAGTGCGGTATAAAAAAAAAAGATTTAATTAAATAAATACATGTCTTGTATGCAGGTGCTTCCTGGTTTTCACAGAACAAAACTACGCTACACAAGCTACTGCAAACCTATATGTATACATCAGCACTTTTTCTTGCTTATCTTTCATTTATTTCTGTCTCTGACTTTTTGCCTGACCCCTCTCAGGAAAAAGCCACAATGGGTCTCAACCAACAGTCACTTGCATCTCCTGACCTGTCTAACCAGGCACAACGGCTCTCTGAAATCTGCCCAGCAGCAGATTATGGCCAGATTTAGTTAGGCTCTTGCTCTAGGTCTGCATCAAGTCATTGTGTACTTGAATAGGTTTTAAGCTGTATAACAAGAAATGCTTAATGACGTGGTATGAAGTGGGGTTCACCCCCCCCCCCCCCTTGATACCATTCACTACCAGCTTGAGACATGCCTGCAGCCTGCTTATTTTGTTCATAGCCGCCTCAGAAGCAATATCAGAAGCTTTGCTACAATCCAAGTAAACCAAATTCAGCACACACCTTTGAGTTTGTTCTTTAATTGCCCATTTTTTTTTAAAAATCAGTCCAATTCATGTAACACAACCTACCTCTGGTAAAACCATGCAGCCTTGCATCTTGCAACCTATTGAATTTTAAGTGTGACACTTCAGTAGAAGTTCTGCTAATTTTCCCACTGCTGAGGGCTCATTTATCAACTTGTAGTTTTCAGCTATTTTTCTACTACTTTTTTGTGTAGAAGGACCACAACCATCCATCTCCATCCCATGGAACCACTTATCTCTCCAAAGTTCTATTGAACATGTTCAGTGACTCCAGCAGTAGCTGTCTGAGCTTAGATTGTAGAAGCTCATTCTAGATCAATGCAACCAAAGACATAAGTAAAACTACTCAGCTGTTTTTTATTCTTTTGATAATAACCAACCTGGAATAGCAGTCACAAAACATAACATTTGCAGTTTGGATTTTATACAATATCTCCTTTTGTTATGCTAGAGCAGGACTTTTATCTTTGTGTTACTTGCTATGCAGCATGTTTATGACATCAGAGCGGTTTACGAAAACAGTGCTCGGGGAACGGCTATTGTCAGAAAGTGAAAGAAACTAGAATGGTTGATAGGCGAAGGGCAATCACATAGAAAGAGGCAAAGTGAGTAAACAGAGCAGAAGAAACACATTAAAAGAATCAGGGGGAAGGAAGGAAGGAGAGATCATAGGCAAATTGGAACAGGTGTGTCTTGATGAGGGACTTGAGCTTTGAAAATGATATCTCTAAGCACAAGGCAGCGCGGAGGGAGTTTCATAGTGAGGGACCCAAGAAGAAAAAGGCAGAATGACGAGTAGAATCCAAGTGTGTATGGGAGACCGGGGACGGTGTAAGCGATTAATATGGAGGGACCGTAGGCTGCGAGTGGGTGTGTGCTAGTGGAAAGAATCTGATAGGTATTGAGGAGTATGTGTGTAGATTGATTTGTGAACCAGGATAAGTATCTTAAACTGAATATGGTATTTGATAGGAAGCCAATCGAGATGAATTAGCAAGGAGGAGATGTGGTCATAGTGGTGGCATAAGAGATGATCCTGGAAGCTGTATTCTGGAGTAATTGGAAGCAGTGGAGTTGGAACTGGGGAAGTCCTGCAGGTATAATATTACAATAATCGATGCAGGACAAGATAAAGGTGGTCAGAGAGGAGGTAGTCAGGAAGGGATGGATTGCACAAATCTGTCTGAGCGAGAAAAAGGAGTGGCAAATGAGTAGTAAGAGATGTTCCTGAAAGGATAGAGCAGAATTAAGTGTGACCCCCAAGGTAGCATAGAGAGGAGACCAGAGAAATGGAGGAAGCAGAGAGGGGGGGGGCAAGGACAGGGTAGGGCTACTGAAGGTAAACCAAATAGTGGATGTCTTGGATGGATTAAAGTGGAGGAAGCTGGAGGTAAGCCAGCCATGAATATGGGACAGGCAGGTGTTCAGTACAGAGAGCTCAGGGGCTACAGAAGAGGTGTGATGGAGTATGATGATGTCGTAAGCATAATAGTACACTGACAGACCGAACTGCTGAATCAGTACGGTGAGAGGAGCCAGGAAAATGTTGAAGAGGAGAGGGGCAAAAACATAACCTTCTAGGACACCACAGGGGAGGGGAGTAGATTCTGGAGATTCTGAGGAAGAAGTGCCCGAAACAGAGAGAGACCAAGATGAAGGCCTTGAAAAAGCACATAGTGTAGGAACAACGGCAGTATCCATAGTTCGCTTTGGCTCTGCTTCCACTGAGAAATATGTAGATCAGATATATGGAGTTAAGTGCATACATTTACCACTAACTACTGCTTAGATATTGATGCTTGCCATTATGGTAAATTTGATGAGTACTAAGACACATTTTCAATAGTTACCACCTTAACTTTTCATAGTATAATTCTTTTCTGCCATACACTCCATTATGTTGGTTGTTTTCAGGAGAACGTGATCCAGGGAATTAAGGATAGTGTTTAGCTTGAGCATCTCTGTAGGTATGATTCATTTCAGCCTTGCTTACCTATAATTGATGTCTTTATGAACAGTAGAGTAAATCAGGCACACGCATCCTTCCACCTCACCTTGGTGTTCTAAAAATGTTTTTTTTTATGTATGTCTCATATGACTGAGGAGGCCTCATGGCAGGCAGCTACATGTTACCAGCTGTAAATAACCAGAAAGTACATCTGGTTCTTTCAAGTTCTAGCTAGTAAATGTTCCATCCTCTGTGCTATCAGAAGACATTAGCAACACAGGATTAATATTCTGCTGACAGTGGAAAATACCAATTACAGGTAAGCAACTTTGTTCTTTATTGCTCTATTTAACGATTTCAGTTTTCTCACTTATTTTATTTTCATTCCTTTCTTCCTCTTATGTCTTTCTCCATATCTTGTTATCCCAATCCCATAGCCTGCTTCTCCCCTCTCAATAGTTGCCTTTTCTCAACTTCATCCTTTTCCCCAATGTCTCCTGTATTCATTTCCCTTACAAGTTCAGTTTTCTTCTGCACCTCAACTGTTTTCCTTCCTCCATTTATTCTTTGTTCTGTTCCAGTGCGTGCTTCCTTCTTCTCTTCTTGGAATTTTGCTTCTTTTTCAGCAGGTGTTTCATGTTCTGTTTCTTGGTCACTTCCCACCTGCCACTTCTGTTCGTTTCTCTCACTCTATACCTCTGCCCCCCATTGCTAACCTCATATGAACATGAACTATAGTAGCGGAAGGCAAGTGGCAGGAGACAGCATGCCAAAGTAGTGCCAGTACTGAAAGGGAAGAGACAGTCTGAATTGCAGTGGAAAGAAGTTAGTGCTGATACACTCATATCAAGAGTCTGAAGTCAGTGGGCAGTTTGCCATGAGTTCATGCCAACAAGAAAATTCTGCTACAGAATTATATTAAACTAGTATCTTCTCCTTCTGTCAATACCTGTTTTTCTTCCACATACAGTAACACTGGATGTTTTGTTTTCTGTTGTATAATGTAGGTATGCACCGGAATCATTGACTGAGAGCAAATTTTCTTTTGCATCAGATGTGTGGAGTTTTGGCGTGGTCCTGTATGAACTCTTCACTTACAGTGAAAAAAGCAAGAGCCCACCATCGGTCAGTTAATCACTGTCTTGTTTCCTTTTATATGCAGTAAAAGAGGAAAAATTTTAAAACTGCTTTATTAGACCCCAAGCATACTGTGTTCAAGAACATTTTTATGCTAAAAATGTATACCTTAACCTTACGTTCTTACTATCTTCAGC
This sequence comes from Ichthyophis bannanicus, assembly GCA_033557465.1. Taxonomy (NCBI): domain Eukaryota; kingdom Metazoa; phylum Chordata; class Amphibia; order Gymnophiona; family Ichthyophiidae; genus Ichthyophis; species Ichthyophis bannanicus. Next base: position 693,881,290 of record CM066032.1, on the reverse strand, counting down.
TTCCAAAGAATAGTTCTGCATATTAGTAACATAGTAAATGACGGCAGATAAAGACCAGTATGGTTCATCTAGTCTGCCCAGTAAGAAGGCCGGAGTAAGATGGCATATTGTCTCAGGCTGGCTGTTTATGGTTTATTAGTTACTTGATATACCACACCTTCTACTAGCAGGGTGGTGTACAATTCAAAACGACGACAATAGTAATAAAGGCACAGATTAGATTAGAAAGGAATGCCATTTGTAGATAGTAAAGCAAACACACATAAAAGAAAAGGAGGAGAGACAGAGCAGAAAGTGATTATAATGTCAAGGCAGAATAGGTGTGTCTTGAGCATAGCTTTAAAGTGTGGATGGGAGAGAGAGTTCTGAGCACAGGTCAGTGGGTAATGAGTTCCATAGCTCGGGGCCAAGGTAGTAAAGGGCAGAGGAGCGAGTGGACGCCAGGTGTGCGAGTGAGGGGGGAGGGCAAATGGGAGGCAATTGGCATGTAAAGAACGGAGGGACCGAGGGGGAGCATAAAGATGGAAAGTTTCAATTAAGTATGTTGGAATACCAGTATGTATTACTTTGTGGACTGATGTCAGCAGTTTGTACTGTGTGCGTTATCTAATGGGAAGCCAATGAAGTTGAATCAGGAGGGGAGTAACATGGTCGAAGCGTGAGGAGTTATAGGAGAATCCGAGCAGCAGTGTTTTGAACCAGTTTGCAAATGGGTGAGAGAATACTGTGGGAGGCCAAGGAGAAGAACATTATAGTAGTTGAGTTTAGATATGAACAAGGTAAGAAAAAGAGTGGTAAGAGACTTCTGAAAGAAATGGGCATATAGTGCGGATACAACGCAATGAGAAAAAAGCCCAACAGATTAAGGAGGAAAAGTGGGCCTGGAAAGTGAGGGAAGAGTCAAGGAGGACCCCAAGGTAACGGAGGGTAGACACCAGAGGAATAGAACCAGAAGGAAAAACAGGAGCCAGTAGTGGGGGTGGGGGGGTGTACTCAAATCATCATCTTACATTATAATACTAAAAATATCATGGTAAACTAATTTGAAGGACATATTAGAGGTTATTGAAAAATCATAATATAATGTATGACCTGGAGGTTTGCAAAAACAAAACAGTTCATCAAAACACAATCAACTGTCAATGCATTAAGAAAATAATGCCATTGAAAAAGTATTGAACCAGCTGAGTCCTTGAATCTTTCAATGGGGAGAGATTATGATGTTACAGTAAGAGATGTCATTGGTATTTAGTGTCTCTTTCAAAAGAGAGTAATTAAGGGATAATTTTAGAAAGGATTTTTCACATATAAAGACTTTTTATAAAATTTTAAAAAATATATGCCTAAACACAATGGGTCACAAAAATCAAAAGCAATACAGAAAAAGATCCACTAAGCTCACTCTCACACACCAATTGGAGCACTCGAAAAAAAATCGCACTAACAACTTAACACTTACAAAATTAAAAAGGGGAAAAGACCTCTGCATATATAAGCCTCACATACATTTAATACTAAATAGATATTATAATAGGCCTATGTCTTTATATAGCCATCACATGTCAGAAAAGCCTTCATAATAATTTTTCAAAAAATATTTTTAAATGTAATAATCCAAGGAATTCAGAAGTTCAGTACTTCTCCAGGAACAAGCAGGAAGTGAGTCCTCACATATGGGTGATGTCGGCACCGACGGAGCCCTCGTGCGGAGCAATTCCCCAGCTTTCAAAGAAAGCCTTTGGGATTGCATCTCGCATGCGCGGTCCCCTTCCCACCCAAGGGTGCCATCTTGCTCAGTCTTCTTTTTTCCGCAGAGCCCAATGGACGTGGTCCTGTTTCCACTGTGGAAAAGGTAGAAAAGTTGATTAGATTTTTCAGCTTCCCAGTTCGACACCGGTTCCCCTTCCCGCCCTCGGGTTGGTTCACCAGTATCGAGTCCGGTCCTATTTTTCGTTTTTGTCCTTCGTGACTAGCATTCGCGCTCTTTTTAGGTTTCACTGGCAGCCCGGTTGTTTGACCTCGCAGGGGCCTTTTTTCCCCTGATGGCTGCCAGCGGGTTTTAGAAATGTGATCGGTGTAAGAAGTTGATGTCTCTCACCGACACACACGACTGCTGCCTCCGTTGCCTTGGCCCCGACCGTGACCCGGTGGTCTGTGGGCCGTGTGATAAGATGTCTTTGAAGTCTTTGAGGAGCAGGCAGCAGCAGCATGACAGGATTTTTTCAGAGTCCACCTCCGACCGGGCCCGCACCTCGTCAGAGACCTCGACATCTCGGGAATCGGAGCCCGAACACCGTCGTGGGTCCTCTGAGCAGGGGTCTCCCTCCAGGGAACACCGGAGGAAAAAGAAACTCATGAGGGCGGCGGCGCTGGACGCCTCTGATTGGCTTGGGCCCTTGGGTTACAGGCCGCGGAGCCCGGACCACCGCCCCGGGTCCTCGGAGTCGGAGTGGCCGGCTAAACAACCTCGCAGGGAGCCGGAGGCGTCGGACAAAGTAACTTCTGTTGTCCTCGTGGACTCTCCTCTGGGAGAGCCAGCGTCAGGCCCGACGACGTTGGGGCCCAAGCCAGGAACTGCGGAGCCTTCTGAGCTCGGTCTCAGGTTGACGGCCCTGGAGAGCAGCATGGCTGCCTTCATGGAGCAGCAGCGGGCGCTGATGGCCGGTCACATCGGTCCATCTGCCCTGACCACCGGGACGTCGACGTTTAAGTCGATGCCGGAGGCCGAGCCGATTCTCGAGTCGATCCTCGGTCAAGGTCCCCCTCGACCTCCTGTTCGGGGCCTGGCTCTTGTCATCGGACCTAGAGCCATGGGTTCAGGACAAGTTGGTCGATGTCCCGTGCCGAGGAGACAACCTCTTCGGCAAACCCATGACTGAGAAAGCTGCAGAACTCGAGTCTGAGTACTTGACCCGGACAAGGTTGTCGAAGAAGACATCTGCACAAGGCCTCAGGGAAAAAGACCCTTTTCCCGAGAAAGGGTGTGGCTTACAGAAACTACCCCACTTACCAGGCCGCCCCAGCTCCCCAGCAGGGGCAGCAGGTCAGGGGACAGGGGCATGGCCCACGTAAGCCGAAGACCACTAAGCCTCCAGCTCCGGCTCCTTCCCAGCTGGGAGGGGGTTTTTGACTCCCAGTGCATAGCTCCTCTCCCACCAGTGGTTTGGCCCTGCACAGGAGGAAGGCTGGCCCTGTATGCTCACAGGTGGCCAGCCATTTCTACCGACGCCTGGGTTCAGCAAGTAGTCCAGCAGGGCTACTTACTTCACTTCCACCAGGTGCCCACCTCCTTTTTCCCAGGAGAGCCTCTCAGGCCCCCTCTTCACAGGAACCTCCTCCTGCAGGAATTGGCAGGTCTGCTAAAGGATCAGGTGGTGGAACCGGTGCCCCACCACCTGCAGGGGCAAGGCTTCTACTCCAGGTATTTCCTCATACCAAAAAGAAAAGGAGGCCTTCGCCCCATCCTGGACTTGCGAAATCCAAACAAGTTCTTGGTGAGGGAAAAGTTCAAGATGCTTTCCCTTGGGATCCTACTGCCTTACCTGCACCAGGGAGACTGACTATGCTCCTTAGATTTAAAGGATGCTTATACTCACATCCTCATACACCCAGACCACAGACAATACCTCAGGTTTGTGGTCAGAGGAAACCACTTCCTATACATGGTGCTTCCCTTTGGCCTAGTTTCCGCTCCCAGAGTATTTACCAAATGCCTAGCAGTGGTGGCGGCCTTCCTCAGAAGCCAGGGAGTCTTTGTCTTTCCATACCTGGACGACTGGCTCATCAGGGGCCAATCGGCACAGGAGGCACAGCAGGCCACTGCTCGCACAGACCCTGCTCCAGCACCTAGTGTTTGTTATAAATCACGAAAAGTCCACTTTACTCCCCACTCAGAACTTGGAGTTCATAGGGGCAAGACTGGACACTCTTCAGGCACAGGCGTACCTACCGCTGGACATGGCGAGGCGGTTGCTGGACTTGGTGCAGCAGGTCCAGCACAAATCTCAAGTCTCCGCAAGGGTCTTCCTCCGCCTCCTGGGCCACATGGCCTCCATGGTGCATGTGACTCTATTTGCTCGATTCCACATGCGCACAGCTCAGTGGAGCTCAGAGACCAGTGGACGCAAGCCACTGGCCGCCTCAGAGACAGAGTAGCGATTTCCAAGCTACTGGTGACAGCCTTGCAATGGTGGCTTCACCCTCCCAACTTGCTTCAGGGAGTACCATTCCAACCTCCCTCTCACACCAGAGTGCTGACGACAGATGCCTCCTTGCTGGGCTCGGGTGCCCATTGTCAGGGTTCATGCACTCAAGGTCTGTGGTCCTCGCAAGAGGCCGCACTTCAGATCAATCTTCTAGAGCTTCGAGCCATCCGCCTAGTTCTTCAAGCCTTCTGTCATCTTCTGGCACATCAGTCGGTGCTGATACAGACAGACAATCAGGTAGCGATGTTCTACATCAACAAACAGGGGAGCACAGGATTTTGCATCCTATGCCAGGAAACCCTGGATCTCAGCTCTTTTGCAGTGGCACATCGCTTGTCCCTAAGAGCAGTTTATCTGCCCGGTCAGGAGAACCTCCTGGCTGACAAGTTGAGCAGGATTCTTCAGCCTTATGAGTGGCAACTGAACCGGGAGGTAGCCCAGCTGATCTTCAACCGTTGGGGTCTCCCATCCATGGATCTCTTTGCCAACCCTCAAAACCATCAGTTGCCCCGGTTCTGCTCGAGGCAGCCGCATCCGCTGAGCATAGCAGCGGATGCTTTCCTGATCTCGTGGGCACAGGGCCTTCTCTATGCGTTCCCACCCACGCCCCTGGTGGCACGCATTTTGTTCAAGATTCTTTGGGACAAGGCCTTGGTCATCCTGGTAGCACCCAGGTGGCCCAGACAACCTTGGTTCCCTCTTCTCTTTCAACTGGCGGTCGAAACTCCACTCCCTCTGGGGGGTGCAGCTTGACCTCTTGACCCAGGAACAGGGTTCCTTGCTACATCCCAATCTCAGATCCCTCAACTTAATGGCCTGGCTGCTGAGAGGGTAGTTCTTGCTCCTCTACTCCTTCCCAAAGAGATTGAGGAGGTGTTGCTGGCCTCTAGGAGGCAATCCACTAGAAAATCCTACGCGTTCAAATGGAGTAGGTTTGAAGGGTGGTGTACTGTGGAGGCCCCTGGCCCAGGCAACAGCCTATAAGCCTAGGGCTGCACTTGTTAGTCCTTTAATTAAAGAGTTTTCTTCCTCATCCAGCACCGGGGCTGCTGGGATTTGTAGTTGTGGTGTTTAGAAAAAAACAAGTAGTGTGGAGACCGAGGGTTTACAAGGCAAAACACAGGAATTTATTTCTTTTTCTAAAGAGCATTAAGGCTCAACGCAAAACAAACAGGGTTCTTTCTCCAAACAATAATCCATAGGCATTTATATCAAACCAAACAATGAAACTGCTTTATGTAGCTTTTTAACATGTGTCGCTGTTTTTCAAATCATTCAGCAATCAAGCAAAGCTTCTCTTCTCTTCAAACCCAAAAGAAATATCCTTTCGTCAGCAACAGGGTTCTTTAGCATTCTTGGCTAAACACTTTTCTCCCTGTTTCCACACTGCCTTCTAGGACGTTCAGGTTATAGGCTTTTCCCTTCTTTTATCCAAGAACTTTTTATTCTGCCTTCTGGTACAGAGAACAATCCATTGCTGAATCTTCAGACCCCTCATCAGATTCATAATAGTCTATCTGCATTTCCTCAGGACCTGTGTCCGGTAAATCTGGCTTTAAGCCAACATGAAAAACTTCAGGCTTAATGTTCTCTAAAAGTTCCAGAACCTTTCTCCACTGAGGCTTTTCCCTATGCACAGGGTTTCCACCAGGAACGTGGAGATTCTTTTCTTGCATCAAGCGACACAATGCCTCTAACTGGCTTACAGCACTTTTGGCTACCCTTTTTTTCACGCACCTTTTTGGAAGTTGCAGCTCTTTAGCTGGTTCAGGAACGATTGGCACTGCAGCCTGACCCTTATCAGCACTTCTCTCTGGCACAGCTCTCCTAGTTTTAAAACCAATTGCAGTTTCCCTGCAATCCTGGCTTTCCTTCTGACTAGGGCTTTCACCTCTGAGATTCCCTCGGAAGTCTCCACCGTTCTCCTCCACGGTGAACTCTCTGGGCCTTTCTCTGGTGCTTCTGTACCCACTGAATTCTCCAGTGTTCTCCCTGGTCAGCTCTCTCGAGTGCTGGTTTCCTGTATCTTTCTTTCCAGCGTGCTGCTGTGTATGCTGCCTCGTCCTGGTACTCCCGTTCCTGTTGCCCTCTCTCTGGCTGTTCTCTCTGTCCGTTCTTTCCTCCAATATTTCCCTGGGTTTATAAGAGTGTCTCTGAACTACCATGCACTCCCCTTCACCCAGGTGTCCCTCATTAATTTCAAAGCCTGCCCTTGGATTAGCAGAGCTTGGGTGTATCCTGTCCTTAGTAGCTGCATGTTTTTTTTCTCTGCCTTCAGTTTGAGAGCTACTGATTCCTTGCCTGTCTCTTTCTTTAAAGGTAAATGTCTGATTTTCTTCCAATTCCATAGACTCAACCATACTCTCCTCATCACAGTACCCAGAATAAAGAGGATCCGTTCACTTGTCAAGTACCTCAGGTATTGCAGTACTTGCTCCACCTCTCGGAGTTAGGCCTCAAGTCTAACTCTATCAGGGTCCACCTGAGTGCGCTATCAGCTCACCACTCTCCAGTGGCCGGGCAACCTCTTTCAGCTTACCCTTTGGTATCCCGATTCCTCAGAGGCCTCCTCCTCTTGAAACCTCCAATCCACCCACCGGCTACGGAGTGGGACTTAAATGTGGTCTTGCAGTGGCTTACTTGCCTGCCTTTTGAACCAATGGCCACCTGTCACCTACGGTTCCTTTCCTGGAAAGCACTCTTTCTGGTGGCGCTCACGTCTGCTCGACGGGTGAGCGAGCTGCAGGCATTAGTATCGGATAGGCCGTACTCATGGTTTTATAAAAACAGGGTGGTCCTACGTACTCACCCAAAGTTCCTTCCAAAAGTGTTTTCCTCGTTTCACCTCAATCAAGAGGTGGTTCTTCCAACCATCTTCCCCAGGCCACATACCAGCAGGGCAGAAGCAGTTCTGCATACCCTGGACTGTAAGAAGGTGCTTGCCTTCTACCTGGAGCGTACACGGGGACATCGGAGAGCTTCCCAGCTCTTCCTCTCTTATGACCCTAGTAAACTGGGTCTACCTGTCTCAAAGCGCACGTTATCCACCTGGGTGGCAGACTGCATCGCCTGGGCGTACAGGGCAGTTGACCTCCAGCTGCAGGGCCGAATCACGGCCCACTCTGTCAGGGCTAAGGCCGCATCAGAGGCTAATCACCACTCTGTTCCATTGGCAGACATCTGCCAGGCCGCAACTTGGTCTTCAAGCCAGACTTTTGCAGCCCACTACTGCCTGGAGAGAGAGTCCCGGCAGGACAGTGTTTTTGGTCAGGCGGTACTCCGTAACCTATTCGAGGTTTAGGCAACTCCTACCCTCCAACCCTTTGGTGTCAGGCTACCATGGGGGTTGTGTTCTTGGAGAAAAATCCTATCACTTCCGCTGCGGCTCTTCTAGAGGGAGCCATTTTCAGCTATGGGTTCTCTGTAGCCTATAGCTAGGGAGTCCCATATGTGAGGACTGACTTCCTGCTTGTTCCTGGAAAAAGCGTAGTTACTCACCTGTAACAGGTGTTCTCCAGGGACAGCAGGAATCAGTCCTCACGACCCTCTCTCCTCCCCTGGAGTTGCAGTCTTTTGATTAATTTTTTCTCATTTTGCCGTCTTTTTAGCTATGTCATCTGACTGAGCAATATGATACCCTTGGGCGGGAAGGAGACCCCGCATGTGCGATGCAATCACAAAAGCTTTCTTTGAAAGCTGGGGAATTGCTCCGCACGAGGGCTCCGTCGGCGCTGACGTCACCCATATGTGAGGACTGATTCCTGCTGTCCCTGGCGAACACTTGTTACAGGTCAATAACTACGCTTTATCGCAGGAAAATGTATCAAGTGTGCCAAACGTTCCATCAATTATTTTACTTGTGCTCACTGCAGATTGCTTATATTCAGAAATAAAGTGATGACCAACCAGGTCATATAATGTTCTTAGAAGGGACTAATTCACTCCATATCAATACATTACTTCCAGTACTCCAGCAGTCATTCCAAAACCTGAGGCAGATAGCAACATGTCAAAATTGATGCATAGATTACTTATCTCTCAAGACGTTCAAGTCAGATGTAGAGTTAGAAAGATTCTTCATATACATAACCAAAAAACCCAACAGTCGGGTCAGTCTTAATACTTCACCACTGTAATATCAAAACATGGCCATCTCCATCCATCAAATTATGTGAGGGGGTTATGTGCCAAGAAGGCACATGCTTATACACACCCATGTGTAGGTGCGTTCAGGGGTGGAGTATGGATGAAGTTGATATTTATACCCGGTGTTTATAAAATATGCTCATATATGTGTGTGTCTGTGAACATTTATGCCTGCTCTTGAGCAGGCGTTATTGTCCACAGCTTCCATCTAGATGCAGTTTCTTTATAAAGTAGTCAAGATAGGCGCCTTCACACATGGTGACCGTTATAAAACTATCTTCTCAGTCTCCCAAATAAGAACTGTTCATTTCATACTTGGATTGAATGAAGGTGTGAAAAAGAACATCTCTTAGATGTCTCTGTTCAGTGCTGCATATACCTTGTAGTGCTATGCAAATGATCAGTAGTAGTAGTAGTAGCAGCAGAAAATCATATAATGAGGAGGTAATCTGAAGACAGGTAAATGGATGAATGAGTGAGGAGGAATAAATGGTAAGGAAAGGAGGGTGAGATGAAAGTGGAGGAGAAGATAGTGTAAGATAAATGGTATAACAGATGAAGGGATGAGAGACATCATTTTAAACTTCACAGAATATAGCTGGTATTTTATTTTCTCCAGGACCAAGCAGGAAGTCAGTCCTCACTTATGGGTGACGTCGGCGCCGACGGAGCCCTCGCGGAGCAATTTTCCCCAGCTTTCAAAGAAAGCCTTTGGGAATTGCAGCGCGCATGCGCGGTCCTCTTCCCGCCCAAGGGTGCCATCTTAGCCAGTCTTCTTTTTTCCGCGGAGCCCTACAGACGTACCCGTCGTGTCCCCGCGAAAAAGTTGATATTTCTTCATAATTTACTCTTTTTTCCTTCGGTTCGACGCCGGTCTTTTTCCCGCCCGGACTCGCGACGCCGGTCACGAGTCCTCTTCTTCTTTTTCGGTTTTTCTGACTTAGTCAGTTTTCGTTTTCGGTTTTTCCCTGGCAGCCCGGTCTTTTGACCTCGCCGGGGCCCTTTTTCCCCCCGATGGCTGCCAGTGGTTTCAAGCGGTGTGGTCAGTGTGACCGAAATATGTCACTGACTGACACACACGACCATTGCCTCCGCTGCCTGGGTCCGGATCATGAAGAAATGATCTGTGGGCCCTGCGGCAAACTCTCCTCCAAAGCGTTGAGAAGTCGGCGGCATCAGCGGGATAGGATCTTCGCTGACCCCAGCCGTACCCGGACCTCGTCGGAGGCCTCCGCGTCCAGGGGTTCCAGCTCGGACCGTCGCCGGAGTTCCTCCGACAGGGGTTCTCCCTCCGGGGACCATCGACGTAAGGTGAAACCCGCGAGGGCGGCGTCGGTGGACGCTCCTGGCCCCGCGAGGGCCAGGTCGCATAGCCCCGATAGCCGTCCCGGGTCCTTGGAGAAGGAGCACCTCACGAAGCGACCTCGCCTGGAGTCGGAGCTGCCTGCTCGGGTAAGTCCCGTAGTCCTCCTGGACTCGCCTCCGCGACAGCCGACGTCGGGCCCGACGCCGTCGGGGCCCGAGTCGGGGGCTGCTGGGTCACCTGAGCTCGGACTCAGGTTGACGGCCTTGGAGAGCAGACTGTCTGCCTTCATGGACCAGCAGCGGGCACTGCTCGCTGGCTTCGCTGGCGCCGCTGCCCCGACCGCCGGGACGTCGACGTCTAAGTCGACCCCGGAGACCGAGCCGATCCTCGAGTCGATGCGAACTCGAGTCGATCCTCGGTCAAGGTCACCCTCGGCCTCCCGTTCGGGACCGAGGTCGCCGACGCCGACTCCCTCGGCGTCGGGGCGGCAGGCGCCGCGCCCTGCCCGGGCCGACCCCACCGAGTCCTCGTCGGAGTCGGTCTGGGAGTCTGAAGAGGAAGAGTCGCCTGATTCTTTTCGGACTCGGTGTGTCCCCTCGGACTCACCTGAGTCCGAACCTCGGAAGCAGTCCCCCCCGGAGGATGCCCGGTTCTCGGACTTCGTCAGGGATATGGCCAAGGCTTTGGCCTTCCCTGCGGACCCCGAGGAGGAGCCTCGAGCCGAAGAGCTCGACGCCCTCCAGTATGACTCTCCCGCCAGGGAACACTTTACTGTACCGGTTCCTCCCATGCTGGAACGACTACTCTTCCGCATGTGGGAGAGTCCGGCCACCTCGCCGGTCTTGAGCAAGCGGGTCGATTCTATCTATCGAGTCCGCAAGAGCCCTGGCTTCCAAAAAGCACAGCTACCACACCATTCCATGGTAGTGGAATCGGCCATGCATCGTCTTAAGAGCCAGAAGATGCACTCTTCGGTGCCTCCTGGCAGGGAGGCCCGTAACCTGGATGGCCTTGGTAAAAAGTGTTTCCAGGGCTCTCTGCTAGCGTGTCGTGTCCAGACCTACCAGCTATACATGGGCATGTATCTCCGAGACCTGGCTAAAGAGCTAGCCGGATTCTCCGCTGGTTTGTCCGAGGAACCCTTGCGGAGGTTCCTGGCCTTGTCCACTGGCATTCGGGAATGCTCCAAATTCATATCCCGAGCAGCCTATGATGGCTTTGAAGCATCGGCTCGAGTGGCCGCAGCCGGCATCGGTGCCCGCCGACAGGCTTGGCTTCAGTCGTCTGACCTTGAGCCCTGGGTGCAGGACAAGTTGGTCGATGTCCCCTGCCGAGGCGAAAACCTCTTTGGCAAGCCCATGGCTGAAAAGGCTGCACAAATTGAGACGGAGACTCTCACCCGACTAGGCTTTCTAGGAAGACCTCCGCCCCTTCCCAGAAAAAGAAGGGCTCGGGAAAGAAGTCCTTTTACCCGAGGAAGGCGGCTGCCTACAAACAATACCCCCAATATCAGGCCCCTGCAGCTCCCCAACAGGGCCAGCAGGCCAAGGGACGGGGTAACGGGTCCCGTAGGCAGCAAGCCCCCAAGCCTGCACCACCAGCCCCTGCTCAGCAGGGTGGGGGTTTTTGACTCCTCAAGCATAGCCTCTCCCCCCCCCGCTGGTTCCTCCCAGCACCGGAGGCCGGCTGGTTCACTTCGCCCACAGGTGGTCCAGCGTCGCCTCAGATGCCTGGGTGCTTCAAGTCGTGCGAGAAGGCTATCTTCTCCACTTCCACCAGGTCCCTCCCTCCTATTTTCCGGGAGAACCTCCACGACCCCCTCTGCACAGGGAATTACTCCTTCAGGAGTTAGCAGGTCTTCTACAGGAACAGGCGGTGGAACCGGTGCCCCACCACCTGAAAGGTCAAGGCTTTTATTCCAGGTATTTTCTAATACCAAAAAGAACAGGAGGCCTCAGACCCATCCTGGACTTGCGCAACCTCAACAAGTTCCTCGTGCGGGAGAAGTTCAAGATGCTTACCCTTGGAATCCTTCTGCCCTACCTCCAGCAGGGAGATTGGCTATGCTCCTTGGATCTAAAGGATGCCTACACGCACATCCTTATCCACCCAAGCCACCGCCAATACCTAAGGTTTGTGGTGGCAGGAAATCATTACCAGTACAGAGTACTACCCTTTGGCCTGTCCTCCGCACCGCGAGTCTTCACAAAATGTCTCGCGGTGGTGGCGGCCCATCTCCGGCTTCACGGCCTCTATGTCTTTCCGTACCTCGACGACTGGCTCATCAGAGCAGCGTCCGCTCTGGAGGTCACCAACGCCACGCGCCGCACGGTGACTCTTCTGCAGTACTTGGGCTTTGTGATAAACTTCGCAAAGTCCACTTTGCTCCCCTCACAGGATCTCGAGTTCATCGGCGCAAGGCTGCACACTCCTCAGGCTCGAGCGTTCCTACCGCTCGACAGGGCTCAACGGCTCATGGACCTAGCCGACCGTTTTCGCAGCCAGCCCCTGGTCTCCGCCAGGCGCTTCCTGAGACTACTCGGCCATATGGCTTCCACCGTCCATGTGACCCCCAATGCCCGCCTGAATATGCGGCCTGCTCAATGGTGTCTCCGCCAGCAGTGGCAACAAGCCACAGGCGGCCTAGCAGACCTAGTGCGTGTCTCCGAGCCGCTGATCTCGTCTCTCCGGTGGTGGCTTCATCGGCCGAACCTGATACTCGGCATGCCTTTCCAGTCACCTCAGCCGGCCCGGGTGCTGACAACAGATGCATCCCTCCTGGGCTGGGGAGCACATTGCCAAGGGGCACGTACTCAGGGCCTCTGGACCACGTGGGAGTCTGCTCAGCAGATCAACTTCCTGGAGCTCAGAGCGATCCGCCTGGCTCTCAAGGCCTTCTCCCACCTGACTTCTCACCAGTCCGTCCTTGTCCAGACGGACAATCAAGTTGCCATGTTCTACGTGAACAAGCAGGGGGGCACGGGCTCCTTCCTTCTCTGCCGGGAAGCACAGAAGCTCTGCTCTTGGGCTGTCAGGCACGGCGTTCTCCTCAAGGCAGTTTATCTCCCAGGCCAAGAGAATTGCCTGGCGGACAAACTCAGCAGGATCCTCCAGCCGCACGAGTGGCGCCTGGATCCCTTGGTAGTTCAGAAGCTTTTTCTGAAGTGGGGCCTCCCCACGGTGGATCTCTTTGCCAGTCCTCACAACCGGCAACTTCCTCGCTTCTGCTCTCGTCTGCCACACCCCCTTCGAGTTGCGGCGGACGCTTTTCTACTCTCATGGTCGGGGAGCCTCTTGTACGCTTTCCCTCCCATCCCGCTAGTCTCTCGGACTCTTTTCAAGGTTCTCCGAGACAAAGCCTTCATGATCCTGGTGGCCCCTCGCTGGCCCAGACAGCCGTGGTTTCCACTCCTGCTGCAATTAGCGGTAGAGGATCCATTCCCTCTGGGGTTACAACCGGATCTCCTCACTCAGGATCAGGGGTCTCTGCTACACCCCAACCTCAGGTCTCTCAACCTAATGGCCTGGCTGCTGAGAGGGTAGTCCTTGCTCCCCTTCTCCTGCCGGCAGAGGTGGAGGAGGTCGTCTTGGCTTCGCGACGACCTTCTACCCGCAAATGCTACGCCCTTAAATGGCGTCGTTTTTCCGTTTGGTGTACCCAACAGTCTCAGGATCCCTTCTCCTGCCCGGTGTCGGTGGTCTTGCAGTACTTGCTACACCTCTCTAATCTGGGACTTAAGTCCAACTCCGTCAAAGTTCACCTCAGTGCTCTTTCGGCACATCATGTGCCGGTGGACGGCAGACCTCTCTCCAACGACCCTCTCGTAGCGAGGTTTCTCCGAGGTCTCCTTCTACTTAAACCACCTCTGCGCCCGCCAGTGCCTGACTGGGACCTGAATGTGGTTTTGCAGCGGATCACCTGTCCGCCTTTTGAACCTATGGCTACCTGTTCTCTCCGTTTTCTGTCTTGGAAAACACTGTTCTTGATAGCCCTCACTTCCGCTAGACGCGTAAGTGAATTGCAGGCCCTCGTGTCTGATCCCCCTTACACTCGGTTTCTACAAAAATAGGGTAGTCCTACGGACTCACCCAAAATTTCTTCCAAAAGTGGTCTCCCCTTTTCACATCAATCAGGAGGTGGTACCTCCAACCTTCTTTCCCAGACCACACTCCAGCCGAGCTGAAACGGTCCTCCATACCCTGGACTGTAGAAGGGCTTTGAACTTCTACCTTGACCGTACGCGGGAGCACCGTAAAGCTGCTCAGCTTTTTGTGTCTTTTGACCCCAATAAATTGGGGCTCCCGGTCTCCAAGCGTACTCTGTCCATCTGGGTTGCGGACTGTATCTCTTGGGCTTATGGGGCAGCCGGACTCTCCTTGGAAGGTCGAGTCACGGCTCATTGCGTTCGGGCAAAGGCTACGTCAGTGGCTTACCTCCGCTCTGTTCCGCTGGCAGACATCTGCCGGGCCACTACTTGGTCTTCGAGTCAGACTTTTGCGGTCCATTACTGTCTCGAGAGGGAGTCCCGCAGGGACAGTGCTTTCGGACAGGCAGTCCTCCGTAATCTCTTTGAGGTCTGAGCAACTCCTACCCTCCATCCCGGATGTGGGCTACCGGTGGGTAATAGTTCAGCGAAGATTCTTTCCTTCTGTGCTGCTGAGCTAGAGGGAGCTCATTTTTGTGCTTAGGGTCTCCGGTAGCCTTAAGCTTGGGAGTCCCATAAGTGAGGACTGACTTCCTGCTTGGTCCTGGAGAAAGCGTAGTTACTCACCTGTAACAGGTGTTCTCCAGGAGCAGCAGGAATCAGTCCTCACAACCCTCCCTCCTCCCCTTGGAGTTGCAATCATCTGCTTTAGTTTTTTTGCAAATTTTTATGCTGTCTTTTTTAGCTACGTCATCTGACTGGCTAAGATGGCACCCTTGGGCGGGAAGAGGACCGCGCATGCGCGCTTTAATTCCCAAAGGCTTTCTTTGAAAGCTGGGGAAAATTGCTCCGCGAGGGCTCCGTCGGCGCCGACGTCACCCATAAGTGAGGACTGATTCCTGCTGCTCCTGGAGAACACCTGTTACAGGTGAGTAACTACGCTATATCCTCTAGAAAACATGAAAACCTAGTACATGGTGGCCAGATTATATTTGGATAGCCTCAAAAATAGGCAGTCTTTACTATCAAGCATTGCATGCCATACTAAAAGCAACTTGGAAATTCTCCTTTATAGAAGTCATAAGTATAACGCAAAAAATGGAAGCTGTTTTTCTCACTAAAATGGCCATTCAGTAATAGAGAGTCCAGTTAATACCCCAAATTTGGCATATGACCTGATTACCATAGGAAACTGCAGTGCAGTATCCTCGTATACTGATTGGTCCTAGGGAAATTTGAATTTTTGCAGATGGTGATGCCTTTTTTTGGGCCGTCATAAAAATTGTCTAGATCTACATGAGCTTTTAAGAATACATAACTTAGAAGTAGAATGTACATTAACTTAAAGAATATTTTGCAGTTTAAAAAAAAGAGTTGAATAATTAAGAAGACTATAGATAGAGAAACAGGGTTGGCTTGATTTTTAAATGTCAACATTATTCATTTACCTTTCTTATTTTAGTGTTTGTTTTGGTTTTTACATTGTAAACCACCTTGATAGCTGCAATAGGGCGGTATATCAAATACAAAGTAAATTATAAACTCTTTTGTAAGGAGATCTTTTTTATCAATTACCTTTTTGCCTCAATGTTTCTCAAGTTTTAGGATTATTTGTTTAATCGTGTGACTATTCTTTATTTAAGTGCAAATAGTGGACTTTTAAACTTCATACAGTACTAGGTTGTGTTTTTGAAAATAACTGTGTGCCTTGGAAGGACAATATTTACATGATGCTTAAATGCTAATCCCATGGGGAGACACAACAAAGACCTGTATAGATAGCCCTGCACTGATCTGTTTCCCTGGCACAGTCCCTCCTCAATCTGGTGCCACTCTCCTTGGCCTATGCTGCTAAGTACCTCTTTCAAATCCATACTGGTGAAAGAAAGGCATTTCAGGGACTGGATGAGCTTGAGTCATCTCTTCTGTTATGGTTAGGATCCTCTGGCAGCTCTAGCATCACTAACGACATCTATTTTTCATATTACATTGTGAATTCAGCTATTCTTGTGGCCTTGCCTAGCTACTGTCATCGTTTCCAAGACATCTGGAGCCAGCAGAGCCCCAGGAAGCATTTGGTGATGGAAGTGGCAGAGGTTCACTGTGGGTGCAACAGCTGCAGGAGCAACCAGAGCCATGGCTGCTAGAAAAATATCCCAAGATCAAATACTTGCTCAATACTTTGGGCAGTTCCTGCTGCTTCTACTCTCATTTTGATTAACAATCAAATATAAAAGAAAATAAAAAAATGATTTATTTGGATTTAACTTATGCCTTTTTATCAGAGGCTCAAGGCCGGTTGCATTCAGATACAGTAGGTATTTCCCAGCTCTTGAAGGCTTGCAGCCTAAGTTTGAATCTGAGATAATGGAGGATTAAGTGACTCACCCAAGGTCCCAAGGAATAGCATTGATATTTTGAAATCTGGCTTCCCTGGTTCTCAGCTTCTGCTCTAACCACTAGGTGGCAGTTCCTCTCCATTGATGATATACCCCAATCATGCTAGAATGTGAATTGCTATGGTACTAGATTGAAGTTTAAAATTATCCACTTGGGAATGGTAGTTTGTTAGTGAAGGAGGGAGGATAAAGGGATGCTATATTAAGCAATTTCTGTGCTTGGGCCATTATTTGGTCCGGTTTAAGTGTAGATGGAGGGAGGGGGTGGGGGAAGGAAATTGAAGGAGGTTAGGGGGGTAGTTGATGTAGAGATGTGGGGTAGGTATTGCAGTCAGCCGTTAGGTGAGAGGAATGGATGATCCAGTAGATGTACAGGTGGAAGATTGGCATCAATTGTTGTCAGCCAAAGTCTTGAATGTGATAGCACCAGTTAAGTGAGAATTTACGCACATGGGGGAATAGAAGCCATGGTATACTATGGCATTGTGTGCTCAGAAGACAGGGTTACAATGGCTGGAGCACTGGTGGCGGTAGACCCATTTGGAAGAGGATAGGAAGTGGTGGCGACAGGAGGCCAATAATTAAATTTATTTATTTTATTTAACTTTTTTTAATACATTGCTTTTCCTAAGATCAAGGCGGTTTACATATAACTCTATCTTTAACGTTACATAGATGCAGCATGCTCAGACTTTGAAGAGAGAATTTTTCTCGGCTAAAATAGTGCAAGCTAGAAAGCGGACAAGGGAGATTTTTCAAGTGGTAACCACCTTAGTGGGGGAGCCGGGGGTTAACTGTGGATATGGAGGCAGGGGTGTATGGTGGATTTAGATGCAATGGCAAGGTATTTTTTGGAGAGAGTGCGTTGAATGAGTAGGTTATAGGTAAATGGGCCAGGGGCTAGAGATGTCAGGGCGACGGACTGTTGATCACAGGTTAGAAGAATTTGTGCTTATTAGCAAGCACCCTCACCAGCTTTTGCTGGGATTGCAGGAAACTTTCAGGATTGGATCCTGAGCCTATTGGAAGGTTTAAAGCAGCTCACCAGCCTATGTTAGATTGGTTGAGAGATCTGGTTAATGCTTTCTTAGAGCGGGGACACGTCTCAGGGCACTTGCAAGAGGCAGTGGTAACCCCTGTTTTAAAGAAGAGAGGGGGAATCAAAAGGACTGTTAAAATTATAGATCCATTTCGTATTTACATATGCTGGCAAAGCTTATTGAAAAGGAGGTTGTTAGCGCAAATGGGTTCTTATGTGGAAGGTTTTTTCTTCTTGGATGAGGGAGGGTCAGGGAGGTTTCCACACTGGTAATGGTGTGGAAACCCTTCTAGCGGCATTGTTGGATCACGTGTATGTTTGGTTGGATAAGGGTGCTTTGTTGTTGTTGCTCTCATTAGATCTGTCCGCAGCTGCGTTTGACCTGATAGAAGGGGATTGTTAGAACAGTGCAGTGCAGGGTATTGTAGGTACGGTCCTGGATTGGATCCATTCCTTTGAGTGATCGGTGGTTTAGGGTACGGGGCGTGGATGAGAAGTCGCAAGTGTATGTTTGGGAGTGGGGCGTGCCTCAGAGCTCACTACTTTCCCTGTTGTTGTTTAACATCTATTTGCAGCCCTTAGTTCCTGTTGGTGTGATCTTCTGAAGTGTTTTTTTTGTTTTGTTTTTTTGCTTATACGGATGATATACAGATATGGGTTCCATTGTTGGGAAATTTGGAGGTGACTCTGGTACAATTGAACAGTTGTCTGAGACAAATGCAGGCCTGATTAGTTAGTAATGGGTTGGTCTTGAATGTGGAAAAGACTGTATGTCTGTGGTTTGGAACCGTTAAGTAAGCAGACTTGCAGTCCTTTCCTAGTGTGGCAGGTTATGTTATATCTTGAAAGTTGAAATCCTTGGAGATAATTCTGGAGAGGGAGTGGGTTGGGGATAAGCAGAAAGTCAAGTATCTAGAACGGGATTTTTGAAATTGCGGTTTGTTTGACAATTGCAGCTGTTTTGGATGATGGGGCCTTATGGCTGGTGATTAAATCTTTTGTGCAGGGGGCTTTAGATTATTGTAATGTGCTTTATGTTGGGTTGACAAAGAGGTGCTTGCATAAGCTTCAGATTTTTCAAAATGCTGCAGCTCATGTTCTTTTGAGAGTGCATAGGTGGGACAGTACATGGCCTCCATTGGTACGTTAGCACTAGCTTCCAATTCGAGAGCATTGTATTTTCAAGTTGCTGATCATTGCGTTCCGGATTCTGTATGATTCGCATCTGTAATATATGAAGGAGATTTTGTGCTGGTATATTCCTCCTCGGTCCTTACACTTGTCACTGGGGCATCTGTTGACAGTTCCCATTTTAGAGGAGGTACGGAAAGTGCATTGGTTGGTTCGTGCATTTAGAGTAGTCAGGGGCGGTTCTATCATTAGGCCAACTGAGGTGTCCTCAGGCGGCAGTTTCTAGGGGGCCACACTCCAGCTGGGTTTATTTCTGATTTGCCGCTCCCTAGAAACTGCCTACGATACAGGGCCAGCGCTACCCGGTAAGCCGGGTAAGTGCAGCATGAGGGTGCCAGCGAGGGGGGGGGGGTGTCGCTTCCGCTTCCAAAAAGAAAGTAGCCGTGGGAACATTTCTGTGTTCCCATGTCTCTGCTAACTTTTAAACTGCTGGGCCTTTAGAAACTCCGCGGCCCAGTAGTTTAAAAGTTAGCAGAGCCGCAGGAACAGAGAGAGAGATTCCTGCAGCTGCTTTTTTTTTTTAAAGGATGAATTAGTGAGGGGGGGAGGAGAGAAAGGCGCCAGAAGGGAGCATAAATGGGGGGGGGGAGCTGGAAGGGAGCAAGACGGGTCCTGGAAGGGAGCAGAGCCGACATGGGGGGGAGCTGGAAGGGAGCAGAAACGGAGGGGAGCTGGAAAGGAGCAGACAGGGGGACTTGGAAGGAAGCGGACATGGGGGGGAGAGCTGGAAGGGAGCAAAGAAGACATGGGGGGAGCTGGAAGGGAGCAGAGCAGACGGGGGTCTGGAAGGGAGCAGAGCAGACAAGGGGGGAGCTGGAAGGGAGCAGAACAGACATGGGGGGGAGCTGGAAGGGAGCAGACATGGGGGGGAGCTGGAAGGGAGCAGACATGGGGGGGAGCTGAAAGGGAGCAGACATGGGGGGGGAGCTGGAAGGAAGCAGACATGGGGGGGGAGCTGGAAGGAAGCAGACATGGGGGGGAGAGCTGGAAGGGAGCAGAAACTGGGGGAGAGCCAGAAGGGAGCAGAGCAGACATGGGGTGGAGAGCTGGAAGGGAGCAGATGGAGCTGGAAGGTGGCTGGGTAATAGGAGGTGGGTTGGAAGAGAACTGATAGGGGGGAAAGTGGGGGCTGGAAGGGGGCTGACATGGGGGTTGGAAGGGAGCGGAAAAGAGGCAAAAGTGGGGGCTGGAAGGGAGCTGACACCCGGGGATGGCACTGGAAGGCGGATGGACAGAGGAAAGGGTGACTGGAAGGGAACTGACATGGGAGGGGGCACTGGGACTATAAGTTCACTGATACCTGGGATGGTATTTTGACTAAAAGGGGCTGGACGATGGGGAAGGAGGAGGCCTGGAAGAGAATAGACACCAGTGGCGGTACTGGGAAGGCAAGGGAGTTGGCACTGGAAGGAACTGATAGGGGAGGCTGTAAAGGATGCTGATACTGGGGAGAGTTACTGTGACTGAAAAAAGGCTGATGGAAGAAAATGAAGAAAGCAAAAAGAGAGACAAGAAATGGCAGAT
Organism: Ichthyophis bannanicus; assembly: GCA_033557465.1. NCBI lineage: Eukaryota > Metazoa > Chordata > Amphibia > Gymnophiona > Ichthyophiidae > Ichthyophis > Ichthyophis bannanicus. The sequence goes on along the minus strand of CM066032.1, from coordinate 693,861,335 downwards.
GGACTATAGACCACAGAAAACAGAGGAAAATTGAAATCTCAGATCGGGACCAACATGATCAAAAATCAGCAGACAAAGGTAGAAAAAATCATTTTATTTTCAATTTAGTTATTGGACTTTGCGCTATCTATATTTCACACAGTATGGGGAACTGGATCTTGTATCTGGTGTGGCAACGCATGAGGGGAGTCTGGCTTCTTGGGGTTTCATTTTAATTTTTATCTACATATTTTTATTTTTGCTTTAGGTTATGGTCACTTATTCTGTACTTGGTGAGGGTCTGTGTCCTGAATGTGTGACCAAGGCCAGATGTTCTGTTAAGTTGGAGTTTGTATGTAGGGATCTGTACTGCAGTAATTTCACATGTACAGCTTTTCAAATAGGTGTATAGATGTTTTGGGGCCCATTTCAGTGTTTATAGTGCTGCTTTTTTTCTGGGTAGGCCCCTTATTGTATGAGCTTTGGAAGTGTATGCAGGTATGGTATGGTAGATTTGACCTTGCAGATCTTCAGTGACTTTTATATTAGTTCCCAATATGCCTGGTATAGGAGAGTGTTTGCTGTTGGTGAGATGACCAGAATCAGATTTTTTGTTTTTTAATGTATTGAGTTCTGTGGGCGAATGTCCTACCTCTGCTCTGGACCCATTGTTGAGGAGGGGGTTCTGTGACTGCAAAATATATGTTCAAAAAGAAAAAGCAAGTACCATAACACAGTTTATAACAACAAAATACAAATGAATTATAATTTGGAGTTACAAACTGCCGTGGTTCTCGCTCTTTCTTTTAGTTCCTTGGTGTGCGAACATCTTGCATTTGCTCCACATTATCTAATTAGCTTTTTGGTTTGGTTCATTCTCCAGGACCAAGCAGGAAGTCAGTCCTCACATATGGGTGACATCGACGTCGATGGAGCCCCCATGCGGAGCATTTCCCCAGCTTTCTAAGAAAGCCTTTGGGAATACACCCACGCATGCGCGGTCCCCTTCCTCCCCAAAGGTGCCATCTTGCCCAGTCTTTTTCCGTGGAGCCCAACGGACGTGTGTCCGTGTCACCCGGAAAAGTTTGATTTTTTTCTGCGATTTTCGCTCTCTTTTTGTCCGGTTCGACGCCGGTTCCCCTTCCCGCCTGGGTTCGGTACGCCGGTATCGACCCGATCTCTATTTTTCCGTTTTTTGCCGTTCGTGGCATGCGTTCGCGCTCTTTTTTTCTTTTTCCCTAGAGTGCCGGTCTTTTGACCTCGCGGGGGCCCTTTTTTCCCCCATGGCCTCCAGTGGTTTCAAAAATTGTGATCGCTGTAAGAAGCTCATGTCTCTTACCGACACACACGACTGCTGCCTGCGTTGCCTCGGGCCGGACCATGATCCCAAGGTCTGTGTCCCGTGTGGTAAGATGTCCACTAAGGCACTCAAAAGCCGGCAGCATCAGAAGGAGAGGATTTTTTCGGACTCTGCCTTCAGACGAGCCCAGACCTCGTCAGAGGCCTCGACGTCTCGGGAGTCTGACCCCGAGCTTCGTCGGGGTTCCTCTGAAAGGGGGTCCCCCAGTTGGGAGCATAAGAGGAAGAGAAAGCTCGTGAGGGTGGCATCGGAGGAAGCCTCTGATTCCTCGAAGGCCAGACCTCTGACCGCCGCCCAGGCCCTTGGAGCTGGAGAAGCCAACTAAGGTATCCCATGTAGAGCCGGAGTCTGTCGAGCACGTAAGTCCTGTTGTCCTCGAGGACTCTCCTCCCAGGGAGCCGACATCGCCGAGCCCCGAGTCGGTGGCTACTGAGTCTCCTGAGCTTGGACTCAGGCTGACAGCCTTGGAGTGCAGATTGTCTGCCTTCATGGATCAGCAGCGGGTGCTGATGGCCAGCCTGACTGGTGCATCTGCCCCGACTACCGGGACATCGACATCTAAGTCGACCCCGGAGACAGAACCGGTTCTCGAAGCCATGAAAGTCCGGTCTCGGTCACGGTCTCCCTCGGCCTCCCGTTCGGGACCGAGGGCGTCGACGCCGATGGCCCCGGCGTTGGGACGGGTGTTGCCTGAATCTGCCCGGTCGGAGCCCATCGACTCTTTCTCGGATGAGTCTGCGTGGGAGACGGAGGACGAGGAGTTCCCCGATACATTTCGGACTCAGTGTGTCCCTTCGGACTCGCCGCAGTCCGAACCCCGGAGTAGGTCCCCTCTGGAGGATACCCGGTTCTCGGAGTTCATAAAGGACATGGCCAAGGCCTTAAATGTTCCTGCGGATCCCGAGGAGGAGCCTCGAGCCGAGGAGCTCGATGCCCTCCAGTATGACTCTCCCCCGAGGGAGGCCTTTACTGTGCCGGTTCCTCCGATGCTGGAGCGGCTCCTCTTCCGAATGTGGGAGGCACCGGCCTCGGCGCCAGTTTTGAGCAAGCGGATCGATTCCATGTATCGAGTCCGAAAGAGCCCTGGGTTCCAGAAGGCGCAGCTGCCGCACCATTCTATGGTTGTGGAATCGGCCATGCATCGTCTGAAGAGCCAGAAGATGCACTCTGTGGTGCCCCCTGGCAGGGAGGCCCGAAGCCTAGATGCCATCAGCAGACAGTGCTTCCAGGGCTCGATGCTTGCCGTGTCCAGGCCTACCAGCTGTACATGGGCATGTACTTGTGGGACCTGGCTAAGGAGATAGCCGGGTTCTCGGCTGGCCTCTCTGGGGAACCTTTGCAAAGGTTCCAATCCTTATCTTCGGGGATCCGGGAATGCTCCAAATTCATCTCCCGGGTGGCCTACGATGGCTTCGAGGCTTCAGCCTGCATAGCGGCAGCCGGCATTGGTGCTCGACGCCAGGCATGGCTACAGTCATCGGTCCTCGAGCCATGGGTACAGGACAAGTTGGTCGATGTCACATGCCAGGGTGAAAACCTCTTCGGCAAGCCCATGGCTGAGAAGGCCGCTGAGATCAAGACTGAGACTCTGACGAGGACAAGGTTGTCCAGAAAAACTTCTGCCCCTTCTCACAAGAAGAAGGGCTCGGGGAAAAAGGCCTTTTACCCGAGGAAGGCACCTGCCTACAAACCTTTCCCTCATTACCAGGCCTCCCCAGCAGGGTCAGCAGGCCAAGGGGCAGGGACATGGGCCCCGTAGGCAGAAGGCCCCCAAACCTACAGCTCTTGCTCCTACTCAGCAGGGAGGGGGGTTTTGACTCCCACTGCATAGCCTCTCCACCTCTGCTGGCCCACCTCAGCACAGGAGGTCGGTTGGCCCTGTTTGCCCACCAGTGGCCACCCATAACAAAGGATGCTTGGGTACTGAGCATAGTCCAGAAGGGCTATCTGCTGCATTTCAATCAGGTGCCCCCCTCCTACTTCCCAGGGGAGCCTCCAAGGCCTCCTCTGCATCAGGAACTCCTTCTCCAGGAACTGCAAGGTCTGCTTCAAGACAGGGCGGTGGAGCCTGTACCTCCCCACCTGTTGGGACAGGGCTTCTACTCCTGGTACTTTCTTGTGCCAAAGAGAACTAGAGGTCTCCGGCCCATTCTGGACTTGAGAAATCTCAACAAGTTCTTGGAAAAGGAAAAGTTCAAGATGCTTACTCTTGGAACACTGCTGCCCTACCTCCAGCAGGGAGATTGGCTATGCTCCTTGGATCTGAAGGATGCGTACACTCACATCCTCATTCATCCAGACCACAGAAAGTACCTAAGGTTCGTGGTGGCAGGAAAACACTTTCAGTACAGGGTACTGCCCTTTGGCCTAACCTCCGCCCCACGGGTCTTCACAAAATGCCTGGCAGTGGTGGCTGCCTATTTGAGAAACCAGGGTATTTTTGTCTTCCCCTATCTGGACGACTGGCTCATCAAGGGTCAGACCCTCCAGGAGGCCAGGCATGCCACCCTCCGTTCTATCTCTCTCCTGCAGCAACTAGGCTTCGTCATAAACTTTGCAAAGTCCACTTTGCTCCCCTCCCAGAACCTAGAGTTCATAGGGGCAAGGTTGAACACTCTGCAAGCAAAGGCTTACTTGCCAGAAGACAGGGCAGGAAGGCTGATAAACTTGGCCAGCCAGTTTATGAGCAACCCACTGGTTTCCGCCAGACTTTGCCTAAGGCTCCTAGGCCATATGGCATCGACAGTACATGTGACTCCCAATGCTCGCCTGAATATGCGGCCTGCCCAGTGCTGTCTCAGAACTCAGTGGAGGCAGGCTACAGGAAGCCTCAGAGACAAAGTAAGGGTGTCCAAACCCTTCCGGAACTCCCTACAGTGGTGGCTACACTCCCCCAACCTTCTACAGGGGATTCCCTTTCAGGTACCTGTTACCACTGTGGTACTCACAACCGATGCCTCCTTGCAGGGCTGGGGTGCACATTGTCTGGACAAGTGCACACAGGGCCTCTGGTCTCCATGGGAGGCCGCACAGCAGATCAACCTGCTGGAACTCAGGGCGATACGCTTAGCCCTCAAGGCCTTCTCTCACACCCTAGCCCACCAGTCTGTCTTGGTGCAGACAGACAACCAGGTGGCGATGTTCTATGTCAACAAGCAGGGGGGCACAGGGTCACGGCTCCTGTGTCAGGAGACACAGGCCTTTTGCTCCTTTGCGCTTCGACACAATATGTTGCTAAGGGCAGTCTATCTTCCTGGCCAGGAAAGCTTTCTGGCAGACAGATTGAGCAGAGTTCTACAACCTCACGAATGGCAGCTGCACCCTCTGGTGGTTCAGAACGTTTTTCTGAAATGGGGACTTCCGTCTATCGACCTCTTTGCCAGTCCCCTGAACCGGCAGCTGCCCCAGTTCTGCTCCAGGCAACCTCATCCCAAAAGATTGGTGGCGGATGCCTTCCTGATCTCATGGTCCAGGGGCCTTCTGTATGCGTTTCCTCCCACGCCCCTGGTGGCTCGAACCTTATTCAAGATTCTAAGGGACAGGGCCTTGGTCATCCTGGTAGCCTCCAGGTGGCCAAGGCAACCCTGGTTCCCCCTTCTGTTACAGCTGGCGGTAGACATCCCCACTCTCTCTGGGGTTGCAACCCGATCTACTTTCTCAGGATCAGGGATCCCTTCTGCACCCCAATCTCAAAACTCTCAATTTGATGGCCTGGAGGCTGCAAGAGTAGTGCTGGCTCCCTGGGGCTTGCCTCAGGAAGTCGAAGAGGTTGTCTTGGCCTCTAGGAAGCAATCCACCCGAAAGACCTATGCCCTGAAGTGGAGGCGATTCTCCTTGTGGTGTGACCAGCGCCAGGAGAACCCCTTCTCCTGTCCTGTGCCAGTGGTGCTTCAGTACCTGCTGCACTTGTCTCATCAGGGTCTTAAGTCCAATTCTGTTCAGGTACACCTCTCTGCTCTGGCAGCCCACTACTCAATGGTGGAAGGGCACTCTTTGTCGGTTCACCCCTTGGTGGCCCGGTTCCTCAGAGGCTTGCTCTTGCTCAAGCCTCCTCTCTGTTCACCAGCTCCTGAGTGGGAGTTGAATGTGGTCTTGCAGCAGCTTACTCGGCCACCCTTTGAGCCGATGGCTACGTCTCCTCTTCACTTCCTTTCCTGGAAGGCTCTCTTCCTAGTGGCTCTGACCTCGGCCAGGTGAGTGAGTGAGCTTCAAGCCCTGGTCTGTGACAGGCCATACACTCGTTTCTATAAGAACAGGGTAGTCCTTAGGACTCATCCTAAGTTCCTCCCGAAAGTGGTCTCCTCTTTCCACCTCAACCAGGAGGTGGTTCTTCCAACATTCTTCCCTAGGCCCCATGCAAGCAGGGCTGAGAACGTCCTGCACACCCTGGACTGTAGAAGGGCCTTGTCTTTCTACATTGATCGTACTCAGGGTCATAGAAGGGCTACTCAGCTCTTCTTCTCCTTTGATCCGAATAACTTGGGGTTACCTGTCTCCAAGCGTACCTTGTCTATATGGGTGGCGGACTGTATCACCTGGGCTTACAGGACAGCAGACCTTCCCTTGCAGGGTCGAGTCACAGCCCACCGTGTCTGGGCCATGGCTACATCAGTAGCTCATCTCTGTTCTGTACCGTTGGCAGACATCTGTAGGGCTGCAACTTGGTCCTCAAGCCAGACTTTGGCAGCCCATTACTGCCTGGAGAGGGAGTCCCGTAGGGACAGTGCTTTTGGTCAGGCAGTACTCCGGAATCTCTTTGTGGTTTAGGCTACCCTCCTGCCCTCTTGTTGGGCTACCGATGGGTTCTGTTCTCAGTAAAATTCTATCTCCAGGAACAAGCAGGAATGAGTCTTCACATATGGGTACGTCGGTACCGACGGAGCCTGCGCGGGAACGCTCCCCAGCGTTCAATCTGAAAGCCTTTGGGAGCATCCCACAGCACCTGCGTGCTGCCTTCCCGCCTTTCCAACTGTCTCTCCTCAGTTGTTCTTTTTCCGCAGAGCCAGCAGGTCGTGTTCCTGTCACCGCAGAAGAATTTCCTTATTTTTTCTTTATTTCTTTTCTGTCGAATCTACCTTCCTCGACGCTATACTGGTACCGCCGGTGGTTATTCTTTTCTTTTAAAAAAAAAAACAAAAACCCTTTTTTCCATTTATTTTTTCTTCAGGTGTACTTCAGTTTTGGGCCTTAGGCCCAAAACCCTTTTCCTTAAATATGGAAAAGCCTGCCTCAGGATTTAAGAAGTGCACAAAATGTGGCGGTACTATCTCCGTCACCGACACCCATGACTGGTGTCTAAAGTGTTTAGGCCCTGACCATTCCATTAAAGATTGTGTGTCCTGTTCCATGATGTCTAAGAGAGGTCGACAGAACCGAGCTGCCAAGCTCAGTACCCTGTTTCCCTCTGATGCGGCTTCGGTGGCATCGACGTCTTCCAGGGCTGCTTCTTCCTCACATGGATCTCAGGTAACTAAACATAAATACAGCCGGTCCTCGAAGGGCAAATCTCCTTCTAAGCATCGAGATGCCCCTGGCCTTGCCCTCGGGGATTCTGCACTGGCAAAATTACCCCGGTGGGAGGCTTTGGCCTCTGAAGCATCATCATCGGGGTTCAAGGATGATCTCGATGGCGTGGCCTCGACAGATCTCCTGGTGCCATGCTCTGGGGTACCGGTGGCTTCCACCGGTACCGACTTAAAAGCATTGGCGGCGTCGATGGATCAGAGGTTTCTATCCATCGAACGCAGTCTGGCGGCTTTCCTTGTGGCATCGACGCCCATGGTACCGCAACAGACTACTCCGCCGGTACCGGCTCCAGTATCGCCATCGGCACCGATCCCGTTACCGGTGGCATCGGCATCGGTTTCCGCTATGCCGGTACTCTGCCCTCTGCAGCCCTCCGGTACTGATACCCCGGTACCGGTGATTCCCGATACCGATCCCAGTCGGTACGGGTATCGTGCTTTGCAAGAGCATCCCGACAGACTATACTTCGATTCCTCTGAGGACTCTGAGGATTCTGAAGAGTCTGTCGATGCAGCGATGCTTCTTCCACAGGAGGAGTCCTCTCCTAAACGAAGGATGTCTCCTCCAGAGGACTTGTCTTTTCAAGACTTTATCAGAGAGGTGGCTCGGGGCCTCTCTATCACAGTAGCCCCAGAGTCAGAGCCTAGAGCTAAGGAGTTAGATATTTTACAATATCCTAAAACTCCTAAGGAGGCAGCTACCTTGCCTATTTATGAGATTCTGTATGATCTCATGTTAAGGATGTGGGAAGCACCTCTAACCACCTCTCCTCATTCTCGCAGGTTGGACACCATGTATCGTGTCCCTCCTTGTCCTGGTTTCCATAAAACTCAGCTTCCTCACCACTCTATTCTGGTTGAGTCTGCAATGAGAAAGATTAGAAGTGCCAAGAGACATGCCTCTAATCCTCCAGGACGTGAATGTAGAACCCTGGATGCTTTTGGTAGAAGAGTCTTCCAAGCTTCCATGCTTGCTGCGAGAATTAATTCTTATAGTCTCTACATGGGAATGTTCTTAAAAGAAGTCACTGACCATTTGCAGACTTTAAGTCCTTTTATGTCTGACAGTAAAAGGCAAGAATTTCTCACTGGGCTCAAACATGCCCAGGATATCTCCAAATTCTCCAACTGTGCAGCTTTCGACTCCTTTGAAGGCGTCAGCAGAGCCTCAGCTATAGCTATAGGTGCACGTAGGATTGCTTGGCTTCAAGCATCTGATTTGGAGATCTGGGTCCAAGATGAATTGGGAAATATCCCTTGTACAGGTGAGAATCTGTTTGGTAAAGATTGGCAAGCAAAAGCCAATCAGATGGATGCTGAAAATTCTGCTTTGGATAGACTATCCAAATCTACAGCTGCTCCTGCTAAGAAAAGGTTGTTCAAGAAAACACCTTTTTCTAAAAAGGGAAGATCCTATCCTGCTTATAGTCAGAGAGCATCTTCTGCAGCTCAGTTCCCTTCCAAACGTCAGCAATCCTCCAAACAGACCAAGGCAAAGACTGCGAGGCCTGCTCCAGCCCAGCAATCTCAGCCCCCTCAGGGCCTTTGACTTTCTGCTAGAGAACTTAGCCTTCCTGACTCTGGAAGGACCAGAGCCCTCCAACATTCCAGGAAGGTTATGTCATTTTGCTCCCAGATGGGGCTAAATCACAGCAGAGCATTGGACACTCTCCATCATAAGAGAGGGGTACAAGCTTCATTTTTCCAGCTTGCCCCCTCTCACAAGATTGCACCATTTCAATTCTCCAACCTCCCTCCTCAGCCTGTTAGAGCAGGAGGTTGCCACTCTTCTAGCCCAGGGGGCAATAGAGGAAGTGCCTTCTCAACAACAGGGCACAGGGTTCTACTCCCCCTATTTTCTTATCCCAAAGAAAACAGGGGGCTTCAGACCCATTTTAGATCTCAGAGAGTTGAACAGATTCCTAGTCAAAGAAAAATTCAAAATGGTTTCTCTAGGAACTCTGCTGCCATACCTTCATATTGGCTTTGTTCTCTAGATCTCAAGGATGTGTACACTCATGTTCTCATCCATCCAACTCACAGAAGGTTCCTTCGGTTCCTTTTCCAGGAGAAGCACTATCAATACAGAGTGCTCCCCTTTGGCCTGGCCTCTGCACCAAGGGTGTTCACGACATGCATGGCAGTGGTTGCTGCTTTTCTGCACACCCTGGGAATATTTGTCTTCCCTTATCTGGACGATTGGCTCATTCGAGCTCCCACTCAGTCAGAGGCCAAGACTTCTCTAACCTGCACAATGCGTATCCTTCAATATTTAGGGCTGGTAATAAACATCCCAAAATCCAATTTGATCCCTACTCAGTCCCTGGAGTTTATAGGGGCATTGCTGGATACCACAAGGGCAAGGGCCTATCTTCCTCAGGCCCGTTGCCTTCGCTTGATGCAGTTAGCTTCTCAAGCAGAGTCAAAACCCCTACTAACTGCTCGAGAAATGGTACAGTTGCTAGGCCACATGGCATCCACCGTTCATGTGGTACCATATGCTCGCCTTCACATGAGAGCAGCTCAGTGGACTTTATCCACACAATGGACCCAGGCATTAGGCTGCCTGTCAGACAAAATAGCAAACACAAGTCGCTTCATTTTGTCCCTCCAGTGGTGGAAGTCCCCTCAAAACCTGTTGCTGGGGTCCCCCTTTCAACAGCCTCTACCCCAGGCAACTCTTACAACAGATGGGCTGGGGAGCTCATCTTCAGGACCTCTCCACCCAGAGCATCTGGTCCCCACAGGAGACTTGTCTACATATCATCTCTTGGAACTCAGAGCAATCTTCCTTGCTCGGTGAGTTTTCCACACCCTGCTCAGCCACAAGACAGTCCTTATTCACACGGACAATCAGGTAGCCATGTTCTATATAAACAAGAAGGGAGGAACTGGCTCTCTGTTGCTTTGCAACGAAGCTCTGCGACTGTGGGCCCTCGCCAGAGAGCATCACATTCATCTTCTGGCATTCTATCTTCCAGGTGTTCAAAACTCTTGGGCAGACAGACTCAGTCGAGTTCTGCTTCCAAACGAGTGGTCCCTACATGTGGACCAGGTATCCAAGATTTTTCAAATTTGGGGAACCCCGGACATAGACCTCTTTGCAAGTCCGTTGAATGCCAAACTTCCCCGGTTCTGTTCCAGAACTCCAGCTCAGGGGGCTCAGGCAAGGGATGCTTTCCTCCTTCATTGGGGTCAAGACTTCCTGTATGCCTTTCCACCCATTCCCCTAATTCCCAAAACCCTGTTCAAGCTTCAGAGAGACAGAGGCCACATGATTCTCATAGCTCCACACTGGCCACGGCAAGTGTGGTACCCTCTGCTTCTACATCTCTCTCAAGCTCCCTCCCTAGAGTTAGGATCTGCTCCAGACCTCCTCTCTCAGGAGGACGGAAAGTTGTGGCATCCCAATCCCCAGTCTCTGCATCTCAGGGCTTGGTTGCTGAAGGCCTAGATCTCCAGGATCTTCCTCTTTCTCAACCAGTGAAAGATGTTGCTTATGCTTCCAGAAAACCTTCCACTAGACGTTCTTACACCTTGGAAAAGGTTTACCATCTGGTGTTCTGAGAAGGGTCTTAACCCCCGTGCCATACCTCTGGAATCGTTGCTGGAGTATCTCCTTCATCTGTCTAATGCAGGCCTTAAGACAAATTCAGTAAGAGTCCATCTGAGTGCTATTGCAGCTTCCCTCAAGCCTCTAAATGGACAACCTGTTTCCTCTCATCCCCTTGTAGCAAGGTTCATGAGAGGCCTCCTTTTAACAAAGCCTCCCATTAGACCACCACTGTTGACATGGGACTTAAATTTGGTTCTTGGTCAGCTTATGCAGCTGCCTTTTGAACCTTTAGCTACTACCTCCTTGAAATACCTTTCTTGGAAGGTTATCTTTCTCATTGCAATCACATCAGCACGCCGCATCAGTGAATTGCAAGCACTAGTAGCTAATCCACCTTATACAAGGTTCCATCATGACAAGGTGGTACTTAGGACTAATCCACACTTTATGCCTAAGGTGGTCTCGCCTTTTCACCTCAACCAAGAGGTCTACCTACCTGTCTTTTTTCCAGGACCTCATGCATCAAGTGCAGAGAGGAATCTTCATACCCTGGACTGTAAAAGAGCTCTAGCTTTTTACTTACAGAGGACACAGCAACATAGAAAGTCTTCCCAACTCTTTGTTGCTTTTGATCCTTCTCATTTGGGGCAACCAGTCTCCAAGAGAACTCTTTCCAACTGGATTGCCCAATGTATTTATTTCGCCTATCAGAGCAAGAACATTTCTCTGGAGGGCCATGTCACAGCTCACAATGTGAGAGCTATGGCAGCCTCAATGGCTCATCTGAACTCTGTGTTTATCGACGACATCTGTCGAGCAGCCACTAGGGCCTTGGTTCATACCTTCACAGCCCGCTTGGACAAGGACTCCCGCCGGGATGCCTTGTTTGGTCAGGCTGTTCTCAAACACCTGTTCCATACTTAATCATTTAGATTCTTGTAATTATTATTTCTTGTATTCACCTCAACCTGTTGTTGCTATTTATTATCTCATGTATATAGTTCAACCCTGTTGTTGTAATTAGTATCGCTGTATATAGTTCAACCCTGTTAGCCAAGTTGTTATTCCTGTTCCTTGTAAACCAAACAGAATGTTGTCTTGGTCGTTTTGTTATATTGTAAACCGCGCTGATGCCGAATAGTGCGGTATATAAGCAAATGTAATAAATAAATTAAATAAATAAATAATCAACTCTTACCCACCATCCCTCATGGGATGCCAGAGTTCCAGTTGGGGAAGTGCAGCCCTGTCCCAGGGACACACAACTTATGGGCTCTCTCCCTGGCATCTAAAGCTAGGGAATCCCCATATGTGAAGACTCATTCCTGCTTGTTCCTGGAGATAGCACAGTTACTTACCTGTAACAAGTGATCTCTGGGAACAGCAGGAATAAGTCTTCACAATCCACCCACCTCCCCTAGGAGTTGTCTCTCTCTCTCTCCCTCTCTTCCTTTCCCTCTCTCTCCCTCTTTGTCTCAGCTATAAAACGCAACTGAGGAGAGACAGTTGGAAAGGCGGGAAGGCAGCACGCAGGCGCTGTGGGATGTTCCCAAAGGCTTTCTGATTGGACGCTGGGGAGCGTTCCCGCGCAGGCTCCGTCGGTACCGACGTACCCATATGTGAAGACTTATTCCTGCTGTTCCCAGAGATCACCTGTTACAGGTAAGTAACTGTGCTTTCCCTGATGCTGAGGCTTCACAGAGGGAGCTCTATTTTTCAGCCTGGGTTCCTGGTAGCCCAGAGCTAGGGAGTCACCCATATGTGAGGACTGACTTCCTGCTTGGTCCTGGAGAAAGAGTAGTTACTCACCTGTAACAGGTGATCTCCAGGAACAAGCAGGAATAAGTCCTCACATATGGGTACGTCGGTACCGACGGAGCCCGTGCGGGAAAGCTCCCCAGCTTCTTAGAATAGAAGCTTTTGGGACCTCCCACTGCACATGCGCACTGCCTTCCCGCCTTCCTGAACAGCTCTCCTCAGTTTCTCTTTTTTTTCCGCGGAGCCAGCAGGTCGTGTTCCTGTCACCGCTGAAGAAATTGTTATTTTATTTGTTTCTTTAGACCGCGTACCTGCCTTCCCCATACCGATACCGGTATCGCCGGTCTTTTCTTTCTTTCTTTAAAAAATTATAATTCTTTTTTCTTATTTTTTAGCTTTTTGGTCACTTCAGAGAGGCCTCTCGGCCTACTCAATTTCTCCTCATGGAGAAGCCAGCCCCTGGATTTAAGAAGTGTACCAAATGTAATGCTGTTATTTCAGTCACAGACACCCATGACTGGTGTCTGAAATGTTTGGGGCCTGACCATTCCATACCGGACTGCCCATCTTGCTCCCACATGTCTAAACGTGGGCTGCAGAACCGGGCCAACAAATTCCATGTGCTGTTTGCTTCAGAGAATACAGCATCACAGTCATCCAGGTCTTCTTCTCCGGATGGATCTCAGGTAACCAAACCTTCTGTGGGCAAGTCCTCAAGGAGCAAATCTCCTTCAAAGCATCGAGAGGCTCTTAGCTTAGAACTTGAGGACCCTGCCCCAGCCAAACAACCCCGGCGGGAAGTCCAACTTCCAAAAACGCCAATTCAGGGGTCTCAGGTTGATATCGATGCTACGGCCTCGACAGATCACCTGTTAGCCTGCTCTGGGGTACCGGGTCACTCCGGTACCGACATCCAGGCAGCTATGGCGTCCATGGGCGATACTGTACAGTCCATGCAGCAGGCCGTCATGGCTTTCATTAAAGCTGCAACGCCATCGGTTCCGCTTTCAGCGGTTCCGGGCCCGATACCGGTATCGTCCGCCATGCCGGTATCGAGGCCGTCCACCTCTAAACGCAAGTCGGTACCGTATGGGCTTTCGCTCCATACCGGTTCCATACCCGATACGCCCGATATCGATACCGATCGGTATGCGTATCGTGCGTTAGAGGAAAGCACCGATTCCTCTGAGGATTTTCACTCCTCTGATGATTCTGCTGAGTTTTCACTCAACTTACCTGAGGAGCCCTCTTCTCCTAAAAGGAGAATGTCCCCTCCAGAGGATTTGTCCTTCCAGGACTTTGTTTTAGATATGGCTACAGCCCTTTCTATTACCACATCCTCTGAAAAGGAACCCAGATCCAAAAAACTGGATATTTTGGGATACTCAAAGGCCCCTAAGGAGGCAGTTACCCTGCCTATCCATGAAATCCTTCAAGAACAACTGATGGATTTCTGGGAAAATCCTTTGACTTTGTCTCCTTATTCCCGTAGGTTGGACACCATGTATAGGGTCCCTCCTTCTCCTGGTTTCCAAAAGACTCAATTGCCCCACCACTCTATTGTGGTGAAGTCTGCAATGAAGAAGATTAGGAGTACCAAAAGGCACTCTTCCACCCCTCCAGGACGGGAATGTAAGACTTTGGACTCTTTTGGTAGGAAAATTTTCCAGGCTAGTATGCTTATAGCCAGGATTAATTCCTACAGTCTCTATATGGGCATGTTCCTGGAGGAACTTGCCAAAAAGGTGCGGCATTTTGCCCCCTTTATCCCTGAGGATAAAAAGCAGGGATTCCTTTCCCTAGTGAAACAACTCTTAGAGGTTTCTAAGTTCTCTAATAGGGCAGCATATGATTCCTTTGAGGGAGCCAGTAGGGCTTCGGGCATTGCTATTGCAGCCCGACGTCTTGCTTGGCTCCAGGCCTCTGATCTGGAACCTTGGGTTCTAGATGGCTTACGGAATCTGCCCTGTACAGGTGAGAACTTATTTGGGGAAGAGTGGCAAATCAAAGCCACCCAGATGGATGCTGAAAATGCCACCTTGGAAAGACTTTCAAAGTCCACTTCAATTCCTACTAAGAAAAAGTCTTTTAAAAGGCCTTACTATAAGAAGGCCAGAGTTGCTTCAAATACTGGCCAGCAGTCTTCTCAACCTCGCTATACTGCTAAGCGTCAGCAATCCAAACAAGCACGAGCTAAGCCTGCAGCAGCTACTGTAGCTCAGCAGGCTCCAACCCCTCAGGGGTTTTGACTTGCTCCTAGGGAACTTGCCACTTCTGGTTCTAACACAACCAGAACCTCTCACCATACCCGGAAGGTTGGTTCACTTTGCTCCCAGATGGGAACAAATCACAACAGAACAATGGACCCTCTCTATCATTCGAGAGGGTTACAAACTTCATTTCTCCAGCCTTCCTCCCCATCATATGGTGAGACCATTCAATTCTCCCCCATCTCTCCTAACCCTGTTGGGTCAAGAGGTTTCCTCTCTTCTTGCCCAAGGGGCCATAGAAGAGGTTCCTCTTCCTCAACAAGGGTCCGGTTTCTACTCCCCTTATTTTCTCATTCCAAAGAAGACAGGGGGATTCAGACCAATCCTAGATCTGAGAGAATTGAACAAATTTCTCTTCAAGGAGAAATTCAAAATGCTGTCTCTCGGCATTCTCCTTCCTTACCTCCAGGGTCAGGACTGGCTTTGTTCTCTAGACCTACAGGATGCGTATACACATATACTCATCCATCCATCCCACAGGAAGTATCTTCGCTTTCTGTTTCAGGGAAAACATTTCCAATACAGAGTACTCCCCTTCGGTCTAGCCTCTGCTCCAAGAGTATTCACAAAATGCATGGCAGTCGTAGCCGCATTTCTAAGAGGCATGGGAATCTTTGTCTTCCCATATCTGGACGACTGGCTCATCCGAGCTCCGACTCAGTCACAGGCCCAGATTTCCCTGGACCACACAAGGAGCCTTTTGCAGTATCTGGGACTGGTAGTAAACCTTCCCAAGTCCCAACTCATCCCTACTCAATCTCTAGAATTCATAGGGGCCCAGTTGGACACCATCACTGCAAGGGCCTACCTTCCACATGTTCGAGGCCAGCGCCTCCTGAGTTTGGCCTCCCAAGCTCAGTCCAGCACTCACTTGACAGCCAGGGAAATGCTACGCCTACTGGGTCATATGGCCTCCACAGTGCATGTGGTGCCCTATGCTCGTCTTCATATGAGAGCAGCTCAATGGACCCTGGCCACTCAGTGGACTCAGGCGTCAGGAGCGCTCTCAGACCAAATACAAACCTCCGATCGTCTGTTTTGGTCCCTCCACTGGTGGACTTCCACCAAGAATCTGTTGTTGGGGGCTCCATTTCAACCATTGCTACCCCAAGCAACCCTCACAACAGATGCCTCCCAAACAGGGTGGGGAGCCCATCTGCAAACTCTCTCCACTCAGGGCACTTGGTCTCTACAGGAGACCACCCTTCATATCAATCTTCTGGAACTGCGAGCAATTTACCTTGCCCTCAAGGTCTTCCACTCCCTCCTAGCCAACCTCACTGTCCTAGTTCAGACGGACAATCAGGTGGCCATGTTTTACATAAACAAACAAGGAGGGACGGGCTCTCTGTCGCTTTGCAACGAAGCTCTAAGACTATGGGCCTTCGCCAGAGAGCATCAGATTCACCTGCTAGCAGTGTATCTCCCAGGAGTTCAAAACTCTCGGGCAGACAGGCTCAGTCGAGTTCTGCTGCCACACGAATGGTCCCTACATTTGGACCAAATAAACCGAATCTTTCAGGAATGGGGGACCCCGGACATAGACCTCTTTGCAAGTCCGTGGAATGCCAAACTTCCCCGGTTCTGTTCCAGAACTCCGTGTCAGGGAGCTCAGGCTACGGACGCCTTTCTCCTGAATTGGAATCAGGCATTCCTATATGCCTTTCCACCCATTCCTTTGATTCCCAAGACTCTGTTCAAACTCCAGAGGGATCATGGAACTATGATCCTCATAGCTCCACGCTGGCCACGCCAAGTGTGGTTCCCTCTACTTCTACAGCTCTCCCAGGGATCCTACTTGGATCTGGGAGCTGCGCCAGACCTCCTGTCTCAGGAGGAGGGGACTTTGTGGCACCCAAACCCCAAATCCCTTCACCTCAGTGCTTGGTTACTGAAGGCTTAAGCCTTCAAGACTTTCATCTTTCCCAACCAGTGAAAGATATCCTTTCTGCCTCTAGGAAACCCTCTACCAGGCGTTCCTATGCTTTCAAATGGAAACGTTTTTCCATTTGGTGTGCTCAGCAGGGTCTTGACCCTCTAGCACTTCCTTTGAATTCTCTTCTTGATTATCTCCTGCATCTATCCAATGCAGGCCTCAAGACGAATTCGGTAAGAGTCCATTTAAGTGCTATTGCAGCATCCTTGAAACATATAAATGGACAACCTATCTCCTCTCATCCTCTTGTTGCAAGATTCATGAGAGGCCTGACTCTCACTAAACCTCCCATCAGACCACCCCCGGTCGCATGGGATTTGAATCTAGTGCTCGGTCAACTTATGAAGCCACCTTTTGAGCCAATGTTTTCCACCTCCTTGAAATTTCTTTCCTGGAAGGTCATCTTCCTCATTGCAGTCACTTCGGCTCGCCGCATCAGTGAGCTGCAGGCTTTAGTGGCTAATCCACCTTACACAAGATTTCATCATGATAAGGTGGTCCTTAGGACGAATCCCCACTTTATGCCTAAAGTGGTCTCGCCTTTTCATCTTAATCAAGAGGTATATCTACCTGTCTTTTTTCCAGCTCCTCATGCATCCAATGCAGAGAGGAACCTTCATACTCTGGATTGTAAAAGAGCTCTCGCTTTTTACCTTAATAGGACTCAGCCACATCGAAAGTCTTCTCAACTTTTTGTGGCCTTTGATCCTTCCCATTTGGGACTTCCAGTCTCCAAGCGTACACTTTCCAATTGGATTGCTCAGTGTATTTCTTTTGCTTACCAGAGCAAAAACATTTCTCTGGAAAGCCATGTCACTGCTCATAATGTGAGGGCCATGGCAACTTCTATGGCTCATCTGCACTCTGTTTCCATAGATCAGATCTGTCGAGCCGCTACCTGGGCCTCGGTTCATACCTTCACAGCCCATTACTGTTTGGACAAGGACTCCCGCCGGGATGCCTTGTTTGGCCAGGCTGTCCTCAAGCACCTGTTCCATTCCTAAACAACTCCTGCCCACCTTCCCAGAATGGATGCCTGAGATCCATACGAAGATGGCGAACCTTTACAGGGGATCCCATGCATCTAAGCTAGGGAGTCCCCATATGTGAGGACTTATTCCTGCTTGTTCCTGGAGATAGCACAGTTACTTACCTGTAACAGGTGATCTCTGGGAACAGCAGGAATTAGTCCTCACAACCCACCCACCTCCCCTAGGAGTTGTATCTTTTATCTATCTATCTTCCTGTCCTCTCTCTGTTGACTCAGCTATAAACTCGAAACTGAGGAGAGCTGTTCAGGAAGGCGGGAAGGCAGTGCGCATGTGCAGTGGGAGGTCCCAAAAGCTTCTATTCTAAGAAGCTGGGGAGCTTTCCCGCACGGGCTCCGTCGGTACCGACGTACCCATATGTGAGGACTAATTCCTGCTGTTCCCAGAGATCACCTGTTACAGGTAAGTAACTGTGCTTTCTCCAGGAGCAGCAGGAATCAGTTCTCACAACCCTCCCTCCTCCCCTGGGAGTTGCAGTTGTACATAGTTCTTTTTGTTTTTTGTGCTGTCTTTTAGCTATGTCATCTGACTGGGCAAGATGGCACCTTAGGGCGGGAAGGGGACCGCGCATGCGTGGGTGTATTCCCAAAGGCTTTCTTAGAAAGCTGGGGAAATGCTCCGCATGGGGGCTCCATCGACGTCGATGTCACCCATATGTGAGCACTGATTCCTGCTGCTCCTGGAGAACACCTGTTACAGGTGAGGAACTACTCTGTCCCTGACTGAAGTTTTGAGAAAGATTGGTGGGGTGGGCGTTATCTCATGCCTCACCTCAGGCAGCAGATTGCTTTGAGCCACCCCTGAGAGTAGTGGCATCTGAAAAGTGGCCTGAGGAGTTATGACTCTTTGTAAGGCTTTAAAGATGTTTTTATTCTCAGGTGTCTGATGGTGAGAGGATGGAAGTGGCAGGTAAGGAATGGGGAAGCCCTCTTATGCTTTATAACAAAAATTAATTTTTATAATTGTATACCTTCTGATTGATTTCTGTTAGAAAAGTGGTATAAACTTTTATAAATAAATATATCAAATGAATTGTTTTTTGATATTTATCATGCTAAGTATGCTGAGGCCAGGAAAATACTTTAAGGGCAGGGAGAAGGCATTTTATTCTAGATATTTCCCTTAAACAAATTTGGTAGTAGATATATGGATCAGTTTCCCACAATTGATGATGGAGGCCAAAATACTAACATAATTCATGAAATCTTAGGATGAGCTCTGACCAGTTTGGGATAGGATATGAGATCGTGAGCTCTGCAGCATTGCTTTAGGAATAGGATCACTAGATGGATCTTTGCAATCTTTGGCAAGATTTACTAACATGTGCTACTGCATTAGTGCATGCTAATGTCATTAGTGCCTGTTATTAGTTAAATAGGTCCCATTGAATAAAATAGGACCTGCTATAATGCAATAGCGCCTTTTAGTAAATCTAGCCTTAGTCTGCTGCTGTTTTTATTTTTCTAGGTTTATTTTCACATGCTGACAGGCTGCTTGCTTTCTAATGAAGGGCTGCTGATTTTTCTCTGTGGACAAGTAAGATAGTGAGCTCTCTCATGTGAATGATGTCATCAGTGGAGCCCAGTGCAGGAGCAGTTTCCCCCAGTTTTCTTTATTTAGCAATGTTTATGTACTGCTTTTCACCAGGTAAAAGCGGTGTACATTCAGGTACATTCAATCTCTGCTGACTATCGGACCTGCCAGCCGAGTGGGCAGGTAAGCTCCTCCCTGCTCCCCACTGACAGGCCCAATCGTGCAGCAGCCGCCTTCCTGCCCAGCTGATTTAAAAGTCCTGCGCTGCTTGAACCTGCCTCTTCCATCTCTGCCAAGGATCGGACCCATCAGCAGGGAGCGGGCAGGTAAGCTCCTCTTGCTCCCCACCAACAGGCCCAGTCGTGCAGCAGCTGCCTTCCCACACCTGAGGATCCTTTGGTGTGGCCCGAAGGCGGGACCACAGACACCAGGAAATTCTCATCCAGCAACTAGCAATCTCTACCTGATTTCTGCACAGGCATCTCCACTGACAGAACGGTTAAGAAGTCTACAAACTGTGTGTAAATTACTTCACACATGGAGCACACCGAATTCACTGAATTCCAGTCACAACCTGTACAGCGCTCACATAAGTCTCTCAGATGATTTCTGAAGCAACAGAAGCTCAACTGGCTGTCTCCCCATGGTATATACGCCAGCATCCTAGTACTGTTCCTGATCTCTCAAGAAGCGCCACCTGCTTCTATTCCTCCCTCACTACAGCCCTTCAGGTTCCACCAACTTACTTAACATATCATTCTCCAATATGGACAAGCACCCCAACAGGAGACCTACCAGGCTTATTCACATACAATCCTCTATCCTTGCAACTCCATATCATATACAGCCCTCCCATGGCTATAGGTCTCATCAATGCTAGATCTATACATTATAAAAGAAACACCATTATCAATCACATTCAAGCTAACCACATAATATACTATGCATCACTGAATTACGGCTAAAGAGTACTGACCAAGTCATCCTAAACCAGGTGATACCCTCCACATTCACAGCATTCAACTGCCCTCGTACTCACAAGCGAGGTGGTGGGGTTCTAATCCTAGCCCGATCAGACCTTAAGCTTAAAACTTCCAGCTCCATAAGCTCTGAACGATGTGACGTTATCAGCATGAAAAACAAATAGCCATCTGTCTAATCTACAGAGCCCCAAGCACAGCCTTGGAAGACACTTTCAACATTCTGGAATCAATATGCTCTGCTAACTCCCATCACAAGCCTCTCATAGTTCTAGGTGACCTGAACCTTACCCCAGCATCCAGCAAGGAGGAAGTAACTTTCCACAAGATAATGAAGTCCCTTCTATTCAACCAAATTCTCACAGAACCATCTCACCGCTCGGGCTCCACCCCAGACATGATATTCGCATCGACAAGCATAATAGACCAGGACAGCATAACATCTCCCACAGTCACACCCATACCATGGTCTGATCACCATGCCATACTCTTCAGGATCCACCTCCCTCCCCATCAAAATCCCCAGAAAACACCTAACTACGGATGACGCTTCAAGGCACTTGATAAGGACACCATGCAACATCTGCCCCAGGACGTTACCGATTTGGACGAAGCAATCAACACATGGAACAAACCAAAAGAGAGCTACGTCAACATGAATGTCGATAGCGACATGACAGGTCTGAATCCGCATTAAAAAAATACCAAACAATGTAATACAGGCCCGGTTGCCTGTATCAAGTCTGCCAAGGAGGCCCCGAGCAACTGCATCCACAAGATAATAAGCTCTTCCCTGACTCAGGGCTATATGCCCCCTACGCTCAAGCAAGCAATAATCTGCCCAGTTCTGAAGAATACAACATCCCACAGCTCTGACCCATCAGCTTACCGGCCAATATCTAGCCTCCCATTCCTTTCCAAAATAATTGAGAAAGTAGTGCAAGGTCAGCTCCAGGACCACATTGACACACACGCCCCTCTGGATCCCCACCAGCATGGCTTCCGCCCTAATCACAGTTATTGAGACTCTACTCACTCACCTATTTGACAACCTGCTCAGAGGAATAGATGACATAAGGAAAATTTTTCTGCTCATCTTTGTTGACATCTTCTCTGCCTTCGATACGGTATCGCACAACACCCTTCTGAAGCGACTAATGCAGATTGGTCTCCAAAGCACCACACTCAAATGGTTCCAGTCCTATCTCAGCGACAGAAAGCAGAGAATCAAAGTTGGTCCCTTTACCTCAGCCACTTTCCACACAGCACAAGGAGTTGCTCAAGGGTCCTCGCTGTCTGCCCTCCTCTTCAACATATATATACAACCAGTATGCAAAATATTAAAAAAATATAAGATACAGTATGCCATATATGCAGATGATATGGCATACACACCAATCCAGTTGGATTCCCCGGACTTCGCTACAATGTCAACATGTCTACAAGAAATTATAAGCTGGCTTACCAACAACAATCTCAATATAAACATCAAAATAACTGAAGCAATTGTCATCACGTGCGATACTTCATTCATTCCCCCTACCTCAATCAACATTGCTGACAATCCAGTCCCAATAAAAGACTAAGTACAGTACCTTGGCGTCATCCTTGACAACCACCTTAACCTCCAAGCCATATCAACAAGACCGCTAAGTCCGCCTTCCACAAGCTCACCACAATTCGAAGACTCAAACCTCTCCTCAGTCAGGATCACTTCCGCACAGTATGTCAGGCCACCATAACACCCTCACTGGACTACTGAAGTGCCCTTTTCCAAGGACTTTTCAAGCAAACTATCCGTCCCTTGAAACTAGTCCAAAACGCCACCGCCCAAATCATCACCGGATCATCTCAACACCACATATAACCCCCCCCCCCCCTTCTGAACCAGCTCCACTGGCTTCCAATCACTTCCAATGCCAAATAAAAATTTGCACTCGCCATCTTCAAAATTAAAAATAGTTTATCGGCTGGACTATTACAAAGTCTGATCTGTACCAAGTCCATCAAAAGACCAGCAAGACATAGCACCATAAATACCATACCTACACCTAGCTTGTTGACAAAGGTCAACAATTCCACTGTAAAGAGGGCTCTTTCACTTGCCATCCCTGCTATCTGGAACTCCCTTCCAGAAAGTCTAAGAACCATCTCGGTCTTAAAAGACTTCAGGAAGCAGCTCATGACACTCCTTTTCATCGAATACTTTTGTGGAAACCCCTAACATCTCCAGTAACCTCTGGACTCATGCACACACCATGAACAAATGTATTTATATGTCCCACTGTTCTCCATTTTTTTTTCATCAGCATTTCACGGAAAAATCATGGTGAAAGAAAGAATGAAGAGAACAGCTTCGGACTTTTTAATGCGCAGATAAATGTAATCTCTGACTTGGAATGATCTTAGCCCTGAAGCAGAATAAGACATTCTATTGGAAATGTGACAGTCGTGGTCTGCACTATAGATATTCCAGTAAATGTTTCAAAATTAATGATAAGCAGTACTATAGATGTTCTATTAAAGGTTTCAGAACTCATGACGAGATTATAGGAACAGAGACAACTTTTGTTTTTTACATATAAAGAGAAAAAAAACATTAATAAAGTACTATTGAGGGGTCACAAGAGCAGGTGAGGACGTTCCTTGTCTAGCTCCCAGGCTGCCCTGCATAGTATTCTAATACCTTCGGTTATACCATTCTAACGGGTGGGTCCTTCCCTAAGAGGTCTCCCAGCGCAGAATCAGCAAGGTGTGACGGCTCAGACATTCAATTGGCAGCGAAAAAAGAACGGGCGAAAACTGTCCATGACTCTAACATGACGCCTATGACTGATAAAAAGGCCGTGCCATCTTCCCCGGCTACCGAGAGCATTGACTCTGTGCCGGAAAACTTGGCCCACTAGGTGGTAAAACTTTTAGACCCGGAGGAAATGGGAGAGATGCTAACAGAAATGGGCCGTAGGTAGAAGATGTGGAGCTGAGAGTGGCAGTGCTGGAAGACAGAGGTACAAAAGCTCATTGAAACACTGTCAGCCAAAGTAGACGATTTGGAGAATCGTTTCATGTGAAATAATCTTCGCATGATAGGAGTCTCGGAAACTTGGACTGATCAGCAACTTACATCTTAATTCAAAACTTGGCTTCCTAAAGAACTGGAGCTGACTTCTCTTATAAGAGAAATCAAAGTGGAACGTGCCCATAGGCTTGGACCCAAGTTGGAGGGCCGTGAAAGACCACACCCGATCCTAGCAGGAATCCTGAATTTTCAGCACAAAACCCAATTGCTTCAGGTCTTCTGAAAACATTGTGACCTGCAACTAGACAACCAGCAAATCCTTCTCTTCCAGGACTATTCAGTCTCCCTCACTGCCAAGCGGAAGGAGTTTTCATTTATCTGTGCTGAACTTTTAAGTGTCGTACCTGTTTTGCTCTGGTGTATCCTGCGACCTTCAAAATCTACCATGGGGGCACTACTCATACTTTTGAGCAGGCTGGAGCAGCAAAAAAATTCATGGACTCCTTGAAGGGACTGACTAATGCTTCCAGTTCCTGGCCATGAACGAGGAGCGTGGGTCAGACTTGGTTTTAATTCAGCGTCCCACACAAGAGGTGCTCTGATGTGGAATCTTGGACAAGAGAGATGATCTGGTTTGGACCCTTAGTTCTGTATGACATGACAGTAGCTAGGATTTTGCCTGGCTCTGATTTTGACTGATTCTCTTTCAGAGTTTAGTCTTGCTTTGTTTGTGTGTGATATATGGGTGGTGCCCCCTGTGGCTTTTAGGGGAGCAGCCCTGTGGCCCACCATTGTTGGTGGCCCACTCCATTGTATCAGAGTCTGGCTGTGGCTGCTGGTTGTGTAGGGGTTTGGGTGCTGTGTGAGTGTGTTGTGGTGAATGAGTGTGTTGAGTAAGTGAGTGGGAAGGGAGGGGGAAGAGAGAGTGGAGCTGAGTAGGAGTGGTGGTTATGAGGTGTTTGGCTGATTTGTTTAGAGGATGTTGAATGAGCAGATAGGATATTTGGTGGGTACAGTCGTCCCTCGTTTATTGCGGTTAATCAGTTCCAGACTCTACCGTGATAAGTGAATTTCTGGGAAGTAGGATTCTTTATTTATATCCAAGAGTTTTACCTTCTCCTGGATGGTAAGCATCTTCCTCCGGTGCTTAGTTTCATCGTCAGAAGGCTTAGAAGAAGCAGCACATTTAGGAGACATCATGGGGCTTAAAGGCCTACAGTCCATACGTACAGTGATTTTAATTTTAATTGTAATACAGGGGTGTATAATTGATTCAGACAACCAAGCGTGCGCTGTATCATTTTCACTGTCTCAATCAACTTTTTAATGAATATTTTATTTATTTACATTCTCTTATATACCACGCTATTCTGCATCAGTGCGGTTTACATTGAACAAACTGAAATTACATTGAACAGGGCATTATAACTTGGAGATAACTATTTTACGGGGAACATGGGCTATGGAGGGTTAAGTGGCTTGCCCAAGACCACAAGGAGCACCTGTGGGGCTAGAAACCCCAGTCCTTCCGGCCCAAGGTTGCTGTCCTCTAGTGGGATTTGAACCCCCGACCTTCCAGCCTGAAGTACCTTGCCCCAACCACTAGGCCACTCCTCCACGCCAATATATATGTATTTGAAAAAACCGCGATAGAGTGAAGCCGCGAAAGTCGAGGGACGACTGTATTTGGAGATGTGCATGGGATAGTGAATTGGTGGAAGGGAGGGGGGATGATTGATTGGGTGGGTGCCCTCAGGGGAGGGATGTTCCACAGTGGAGACTCTGTTGGCTCCCAGACACTTAGGCTCAGCAGCACCGGAGAGACCTAATTGTAAACATTTTTTTGGCACCATGCTATAATAACTCACATCACATCACTTAATTTACGCATAATCTCATGGAATGTAGTAGGAATCGGCTCTCCGATTAAATATGCAAAGATTCTGCAAGCTTTAAAAAGCAAAGGTGCACATCAGGCGCAGTTACAGGAAACCCATCTAAGTGCAGTAGAACATGAGAAACTAACTCAGGATTGGGTGGCTAAAATCTACAGGGCCTCCTCAGGAACTCGAAAGGGGGATTACCCTTGGCGGTGACAAATTGGGAGGCCAACCCTCAAGGAACGCTTTGTATTCCTAACAGCCAAGCTGTATAGAGGAGCTCCTAATAGGTAATATTTATGCTCCTAATGAATACAGTTATGGTTTCTTTCAGGACATCCTCAGTCGAGTGACGCACGCAAATCAGAGAAGAGTGATTTTAGTAGGAGACTTCAGTTGCCCTCATGATCCAGAGCAGGATAGATCTGGCAGAGGGAATACTGCCAGGTGGTCGAATAAAGGGATAAGCTACCTCTGTCGGTTGGATAACTCCACCCAGGCGTCCGGGTATACATACATTTATCGAGCGCACACTCTAGTCATGTATTGACTACATTTTAGTATAAGAGAGCGGTTTCAACCATGTTTTACGGACTGAGATTGAATAAGTGGTGATCTCTCATGGAATGGTGTGGATGGGAGTGGGCAACTGTGGGAGAGGCCCGAGCTGGCTGACGGTTCCTGGCTTTTCTATGCCTGTATGCAGAATTTAAAAGCTTCTTGGAGAAACAGTGGGATGATTATGCTCACTTTAATGAACCCCATAAGCTTACTCCTATTTTGTTTGGAAGCAAGTATAGCCGTGCTACACGGCTTCTTCATTGCGTATAGGGCTCAGAGGCATAAACACCGTGCATGCTTCACTGGTTGGGGGCTGCACAGGAACCTATAGCTGACAATTCTGTGCATCAGCTCTCATCAGTGCAATCTGCACTATTGCAGGGAGCACGCCCCCCCCCCCCCACTTCATTTTCATCTCCATGCCTGTGCAGATTCCTGTTTGACCCACTGTCCTGCGCTTATTGCACATGTCCAGAAACACTGGATTATGGACAAGAAATTGTTGTGCAAACCTGCCTGACCTAATCATAAGTGCATCAGAGCACCATTTGATCCCTCTTATAAGCAATAATGCTCCATCTTATATTGCACTTATACGATTACACTGGAAACATAATTTGGTGGACTCCATGACTGAGACATGATGGCCCACCATAAGAAGAAATGTGAATAAATTTGTTCTTTTGTCATTTAAAAACAAAAAATAAGCATAGGTACAGAACCCTCTCTTTTAATGTCTGTGTTTATCAGAGCTATAACATTCTTTTAACAAAAAATAAATTCTTTCAGTTAACTTTTGTTTCTGTACTTTTGATAAACCTTCAGTTCCTAAACACTGTCAGAGGCTGGTTAGCCTGAATTTTTTTTTCTGTCATTTTAATGCTCTCATAGAACTTGCAGAGTATCTGTATTACTATGATACATTAAAAAAAATAAAAATAACCATATTTATAGTACATAGTTCTTCCTAATGGTCCTTAGTACTGGCCATCCTTGTAGAGCATAACGCAGTTTCATTTCACTTATTCTTCTTATATACTGCAACACATAATTAGAGCTGAAATCCTCCTTCTTCCAAACTAATCTAGTGTTTGATTTTAACACTTTCCACTCAGATAAATTTTCTATGTCGCTCTTGCCAGATTGGAGTACATTTTAATAAGAAGCTGCCCAAATTACAGTCAATATGACATACACTTTCTGTAGTATCCAGTCATGTATTTTGGGCCATAAACTAGCATGTTAGATGTCCCACAGTGCAGGAAAATTTAAATGCCCCACAGGGTGGGACAGCCCAGTGGAAAGGGTTAAAGATAATTTGGGTGTTTCTTTCCCTTCTCTGTACACCCTATAGGGCAATGTTGTTTTTTTCTGAGTCATATTAAAAAAAAACCTCTAAAGAAAGAAAAGAGAGGGAAATACCAGTATCAATATTCTCTAAATACTTTTACTCCCTTTCAGATCATTATGACTAATCAATAATAAAATTCACCTACTTTTCAACTATTTACATTCCCAGAAAAAGAAAATGGAGAAACAATTTCCATATAATTCCTGCTAATGAAGGTTTCTACAAACATTTCTTCTCCAGGAACAAGCAGGAAGTCAGTCCTCACATATGGGTGATGTCAGCACCGACGGAGCCTCGCGGAGCATTTCCCCAGATTTCAAAAGAAAGCCTTTGGAAATGCTACCACACATGCATGGTCTCCTTCCTGCCCAAGGATGGCATCTTGCTCAGTCTCCTTTTTTTCCGCAGAGCCCAATGGACGTACTCCTCTACTTCCCCGGAAAAAACGCCAAACATCTCTCTCTTCCTCTGGTGCTGCACCTGTCTCCTTCCCACCTGGAGATGGCGCCTTTGGCGCCGGTCTCAGCTCTCCCCTTTTTTCCTTTTTCTCAAGGTTTTTCCCTTGACCAGCTTTCGTGCCATTTTTTGCCTGGGTGTTGTCAATCCCGCCCAGGTGTTCTCCCACCATGTCTCCTGATGGGTTCAAGAAATGCGACTGCTGCAGTCAGACTATCTCAGTCACTGACACTCATGACTGCTGCATTCACTGCCTGGGTCCAGACCACAACAATTCCACCTGCAACCGGTGCCAGACCATGACCCCTAAAAAAAATTGGGAGAAATCTGAGTTGCAGGGGAAGCTGCTTCCAAAATCTGACTCTGCTCCAGCTTCTCCATCGCCGAGCCCTGAAGTCGTCCCTTCGCGAGAGGTCTGGGCGTCCTCGGAGTCCCACTGCGGTGGCTCCTCCGGCGCGGCCCTGGACCCTCCTAAAAAGGAGGTGGGCCCAGTGCCTCCGATGAAACTTGGCAAAGTCCCTCTCTGGGACTCGAGCAACTCCTAGCAGCGCCCTCAAAGTCTCAAAATAAGAGTCCTCGGCTGGCGGAAACTGCGCCAGAATCCGTGAGCCTGTAGTCCTCGAGGATACACTGTCAGAATTGCCAGAATCGGACCAGAGACCCTCAGTGTCCACGCTGGGAGCTGCACAGCCATCAGGCCTTGAGTCCTGCATGGAGGCCATGGAGCAGAGCCTCTCCTCTATCTTGGCTTTGCAGCCGTTGTTGATGTCAGGCCTCCCGGCATTATTGGCCCTGACACCGGGCCCCATGAGGAGGAGCCTCCAGGCGTCGAATTGGCACCATGCGCCACAGGCCTGGGGTAAGAACTCGGCGTCGCTCGATGTCTCAAGCACGCTCCTTGGGAATCCGGTCCTCCCCGGCGAGTTTCCGGGAGTTCAACACCAGGTCCTCGGGGGGGGGGGGGGGCCCCAGGTTCCTCAGAGCCCCGGTTCCTCTGAGCTGCCCCTGGGCTGATTCCGCGACACCCTCAGACTCTGATTAGGAAACCGACGACAAGGCCTCACTGGAGACCTCCTGGCACCAGGACATCTCCAGAGCCTCGATGCCACTCCCTACCTGAGGACGTAGCCTTTCACAGCTTAGTTTGTGACATGGCCTGGGCGCGCTCTATCCAGATGGCGTCAAAGGAGGATCCGCGCACCGAGGAGCTTGATATCCTACAATATGAGCCCCTCTCATGGTGCCAGTTCCACCCCTCCTCGAAAGGCTGCTCCTTAGGATGTGTGAGTCCCCAGCTTCTGTGCCGGTGGTCAGTCGGCGCCTGGATGCCATCTACCCATCCGGAAGGGACCCGGGTTCCATAAGCCACAACTTCCCCACAGTGCGATGATAGTAGAATCCTCCATGCAAAAATTGAAGAATCAAAATACCTACTCCTCAGTTCCTCCCAGCAGGGAAGCTCGGGTCCTCGGTGACATTGGGACGCAAGTGCTACTAGGGCATCATGCTTGGGTGCTGAATACAGGCATACGAGTTGTATATAGGGATATACTTTAAGAGCCTGATACTGGAGCTTTCGGGGTTCTCGGCGAGCCTCGCCAGGGAACCTCTGCAAAGGTTCCAGTCTCCAGTGGCAGGTATCCGGGACTGCTCCAAATTCCTTTCCCGAGCCGCCTACAACAGGTTTGAGTCTGCAGCCAGAGTAACAGCCGCCAGCATCGGCACCCGGCGCCAGGCATGGTTACAGACCTCATACCTGAAGCAGTGGGTACAGGAAAAGCTGTTGGATGTCCCCTGCAACAGTGAGAACCTGTTCGGGAAACTGATATCTGATAAGGCTGCGGAAATTGAGGCCGAGGTAGTGACTCGGCAGAGGCTGTCCAGAAAGACCCTCGATCCTCCCCAGGAAGAAATCCTTGGGGGAAAAGGCCCCTTTTCCCCGAGGAAAAAGGGCTATCCCCAGACCAGCCACTACCAGCCTTACTCGGGGCAGCCTCACCAGGCCTCACAAACAAAGAGCTAAGGACACAGACCCAGGAAGCCCAAGGCTTCTAAGCCCCAGGCACCGGCTCCCGCCCAACCAGGGGGAAGCTTTTGATTCCCTGGGCTGGTCCTCCATTCCCCCGGGAGTCCCAACAGCCCACAGGAGGTCGACTGGCCTCTTTTGCCCACAGTTGGGTCAGCATCACCACAGACCAGTGGGTCCTGCAGGTGGTGAGGGGAGGGGTACTTCCTCCATCTACAGCAAAACCCTCCAGACTTCTTCCTAGGAGAGCCATCACAGCTTCTTCTCCACCAGGCCTTGCTCGCCACAGAACTCACAGACTTGCTCAGGGACAGGGCGGTGGAATCTGTACCCTCTGGGGACAAGGGGTTCTACTCAAGGTTTTCCTTGCCCCAAAAGAACAGGGGGCCCTCCGGCCCATCCTGGACCTGCACAACTTGAACAAGTTCCTGGTGAGGGAGAAATTCAAGATGTTCTTCCTTGGAACACTGCTGCCCTATCTCTGCCAGGGAGACTAGCTCTGTTCCTTGATCTCAAGGATGCTTACACCCACATTCTGATCCATCCCTCCCACAGGCATTACCTGAGATTCGTGGTGGGGGGGACATCACTACCAGTACAAGGTGCTACCGTTCGGCCTTGCCTCCTCTCCAAGGGTCTTTATAAAATGCCTGGCGGTCATTGCCACCACCCATGTGCGCCTCCAAGGGGTCCACGTCTTCCCTTGCCTGGACGACTGACTCATCAGAGGCAGCACGCCCCTCGGGACCAGTCGGGATACAGGGCTCACTCTCCACACCCTACAGCATTTGGGATTCATCATCAACTACCCCAAGTCCAGCCGCTTCCCGTTTCAAGACCTGGAATTCATAGGGGCCCAGCTGGATACACTGCGGGTCAGGGCCTTTCTCCCTGTAGAAAGAACCCACTGCCTGATGCAGCTGGCAAAGGAAGTGCAAGGCTGCAGGTTGGTGCCAGTTCACCTGCTCCTCCGTCTGTTAGGCCACATGGCTTCAGTGGTTCATGTTATGCCTCTGGCCCGCCTGCACATGCGGGCAGCCCTGTGGTGCCTCACTTCCCAGTGGACACAAGCCACAGGCAGGCTGAGACACCAAGTGAAGGTCACCCACTGGCTGGCGGCCTCCCTCACCTGGTGGCAGTCCGCACATCACATCAGGGCAGGGATGCCCTTCCAGGCACCGACTCCTCAGAGGGTCATGACAACAGACACCTCCCTGTTGCACTGGGGCGCACATTGCGAGGGCCGGTGCGCACATTGCGAGGGCCGGTGCACCCAGAGCACCTGGTCCCCAGAGGAATCCCTCCTGCAAATCAATCTTCTCGAGCTCAGGGTCATCTTCCTGGCCCTTCAGGCCTTCCACCTCCTCCTGAGCAACCTCCCGGTCCTCATACAGACAGGTTGCCATGTTTTATGTGAACAAGAAAAGGGGGCACGGGCTCATACTCCCTCTGTCAGGAGGCAGTGACTCACCACTCCTTTGCAGTGTGCAACCATATGCTCCTGAGGGCTGTGTACTTACCAGGCCAGGACAGCCGCCTGGCTGACAACCTCAGCAGGGTCCTTCAGCCACACAAGTGTGCCTGGACCCCAGGGTGACCCGGAGGCTTTTCCACCTCTGGGGCAGACCCTGACTGGACCTGTTTGCATCCCTGGACAACTCACAGCTGCCAACATGTGTTCCTGATCTCCTGATCCCAGGGCCTGCTTTATGCATTCCCGCTGATCCCTCTGATAGCCAATTCAAGATCCAGAGCAAGCACACTTCAGTAATCCTGATTGCTAACAGGTGGCCCAGGCAGCCCTGGTTCCCCCTGTTCCTCTCCCTGTCAGTGGCAACCCCAGTACCACTGGGCCGGGACCCGGACCTCCTGTCTCAGGAGAAGGGGGTTCCTTGCTGCACCCCAACTTGGTGCCCCTAATGCTGACAGCATGGCTGCTGAAAGGGTAGCACTGGCCCCTTTCAACCTCCCAGGTGAGGTTGAGGAGATCCTCCAGGCCTCCTGTAAGCCATCCACCAGAAGGGCTTATACCTTCAAGCAGAGGAGATGCTCAGTCTGGTGTGCAGTAAGGAATGAGAATCCATTCTCCTATCAGGTAAAGCTCGTGCTGCAGTACTTACTGCACCTCTCACGCTCGGACTTGAAGTCTAATTCGATGAAGGTCCATCTCAGTGCCATAGCAACTAACCATCACCCTATAGAGGGGAAACCCTTCTCAGGCCAGCTTTTGGTCTCCAGGTTCCTCAGGGGACATCCTGCTATCCAAGCCCCCTCTCCGCCCTCCAGCAGTGGAATGGGACCTCAATGTGGTGTTCTCCCAGCTCACCAGGCTGCCATTCGAGCCCTTGGACACCTACCACCTGAGATACCTTTCTTGTAAGGTGGCTTTGACATCCGCTCGCAGAGTAAGCGAGCTGCAGGCCTTGGTGGTGGACCCGCCTTATACTAGGTTCTGTACAAACAGAGTGGTGCTTCGTACGCACCCCAAATTCCCCCCAAAGGTGGTGTCTGCTTTTCTTCTCAATCAGGGGGTGGTTCTCCCCACCTTCTTCCCACGGCCGCACACTGGCAGGGAGGAGGTCATCTTGCATACCCTGGATTGCAAGAGGGCCATGTCCTTTTATCTTCAGAGGACTGCGGGCCATCGAAAAGCAGCTCAGCTTTATATCTCTTATGACCCCAGCAGACTGGGGCTACCTGTGATCAAACGAACCCTGTCCACTTGGGTGGCGGACTGCATAGCCCTGGCTTATGGGCGGGCTGATCTATCTCTGGAGCACCGGATCACTGCTTATCACTTGAGGGCTATGACCACATCAGTGGTCAACCTTCATGCAGTGCTGGTGCAAGAAATCTGTAAGGCCACCATGTGGTCTTCAGTTCATATGTTCGCCGCTTATTACTGCCTAGAAAGTGAGTCCCACAGGGACAGTGCCTTTGACCAGGCAGTAATCAGACTCATTCTCGGTGTATAGGCAACTCCTGCCCTCCAACCCTTCTGCGTTCAGGCTACTGGAGTTATGGTGATGCTGGATTCTGGGGTCTGCAGAGTCTCTTGATAGTGACTCACCTTCTGCAACTCACAGCCTTCCTTGGGTTGCTGTTGATGCTGTTGTGGTTCGGTCCCCGGCAGTCTGGAGCTACGGAATCCCATATGTGAGGACTGGCTTTCTGCTTGTTCCTGGAGAAAGAGTAGTTACTCACCTGTAACAGGTGTTTTCCAGGGACAGCAGGAATAAGTTCTCACAATCCTCCCTCCTCCTCTTGGAGTTGCCTCCCTTACCTTCTATTCTCTTTTGCCTAAGCTATGTCATCTGACTGAGCAATATGGCACCCTTGGGCGGGAATGGGACCATACCTACGTGGTAGCATTCCCAAAGGCTTTCTTTTGAAAGCTGGGGAAATGCTCCGCGCGGGCTCCATGGTGTCGACATCATCCATATGTGAGAACTGATTCCTGCTGTCCCTGGAGAACACCTGTTACAGGTGAGTAACTATGCCTTTTCCACTTCCAGTGCCAGCCTCTACACGTTGTAGTCATGTCTTTTTAAAACACAAGAGCTGCAGAATTGTACTTACTTAGAGGTCTACCAAATATCTCCAAATTTGCAGCATACATCCCTTTATACTCCACAAATTTTCTACAGCAAAACATTCTTAAATTACTTTATATAAAATGCTCCTTCTGATTGTATACAGTGCTTCCATAGGATATTAGAACATTACACAATAACGTAGCACTAGCATATGCAGAACAGTTCATTTTACCCACCTCGAAACAGTCCCACTTTTTCCATTAGAGATCCTCTGTGTTTGTCCCATGCTTTTTTGAATTCAGATACTGTCCTCATCTCTACCACCTCCACTGGGAGACTATTCTATGCATCTACCATTCCTTCCGTAAAAAAATATTTCCACATATTACTCCTAAGTCTATCCCCTTTTCCCCTTGTCCTATGTCCCCTCATAGCAGAGCTTGCTTTCAATCGAAAGAGGTTCTCCTCCTGTGCATTTATGCTACGGAGGTATTTAAACATCTCAATCATATCGCCTCTATCCCGTCTTTCCAGTAAAGTATACATATTAAGCTCCTTAAGTCTATCCTCATATGCTTTATGATGAAGACCACTAGCCATTTTAGTAGCAACTTTCTGCACCGACTCCAACTTGTTTATATCCTTTTGAAGGTGCGGTCACCAGAATTGCACACAATACTCCAAATGAGGTTGCACTATCACCTCCTTTCCTCTGCTGATCATTCCTCTCCCGATGCATCCAAGGATCCCTCTAGCTTTCGTTGTCGCTTTTTCTACCTATTTAGCTACTTTAAGATCATCAGACACAATCACACCTAGGTCCCGCTCTTCTTTTGAGGACAGAAGAACTTCACCCCCTATACCATATCGCTCCCTTGGATTGTTGCAGCCAAAATGCATGACCTTGCATTTTTTTAACATTGAATCTCAGCTGCCAAATTCTTGACTATTCTTCAAGCTTAGCTAGATCCCTCCTCGTGTCATGTACACCTTCCTGAGTGTTTACTCTTTGTGGATGATACCAAAATCTGCAATAGAGGCAAACCTTACCTGACAGCCCTTCCGTAGTATCACTAATAAAGATGTTAAAAAGAATCAGACCGCCGTCCCAGGCCTTTGGAGCAGGAGAAGCCATCCAAAGTACCTCATGTAGAGCCGGAGACCATCGGGCACGTAAGTCCTGTAGTCCTTGTGGACTCTCCTCTGAGGGAGCCGACGTCGGGCCCGGCGCCGCCGGGGCCCGAGTCGGTAGCTGCTGAGTCTCCTAAGCTTGGACTCAGGCTGACAGCCTTAGAGTGCAGATTGTCTGCCTTTATGGAGCAGCAGCGGGTACTGATGGCCAGCCTCGCTGGTGCATCGGCCCCGACCACCGGGACATCGACATCGAAGTCGACCCCGGAGACCGAGCCGATACTCGAGACCATGAAGGCTCGAGGTCATCCTCGGTCAAGGTCTCCCTTGACCTCCCGCTCGGAACCGAGAGCGTCGACACCAGTGCCTTCGGCATCGGAGCAGGTGCCACCTCGACCTGCGCGGTCGGAGCCCCTCGACTCCTCTTCCGATGAGTCAGCCTGGGAGACGGAGGATGAGGAGTCCCCCGATACCTTCCGGACTCGGTGCATCCCGTTGGACTCACCGCAGTCCGAGCCCCAGAGTAGGTCCCCTCCAGAGGACACCCGGTTCTCGGAGTTCGTGCGGGACATGGCCAAGGCCTTGGCGATTCCCGCCGACCCCGAGGAGGAGCCTCGAGCCGAGGAGCTCGAGGCCCTCCAGTATGACTCTCCTTCGAAGGAGGCCTTTACTGTGCCGGTTCCTCCGACGCTGGAACGGCTCCTCTTCCGGATGTGGGAGGCACCGGCCTCGGCGCCAGTCTTGAGCAAGCGAGTCGATTCCTTTTATCGACTCTGTAAGAGCCCTGGCTTCCAAAAGGCGCAGCTGCCGCACCATTCCATGGTGGTGGAATCGGCCATGCATTGACTGAAGAACCAGAAGATGCACTCTGCGGTGCCCCCCGGTAGGGAGGCCCGGAATCTGGATGCTTTCGGCAGAAAGTGCTTCCAGGGCTCGATGCTTGCTTGCCGTGTCCAGTCATACCAGCTGTACATGGGCATGTTTCTCCAAGACCTGGCAAAGGAGCTTGCCGGGTTCTCTGCTGGTCTCTCCAGGGAACCTTTGCAGAGGTTCCAGTCTTTGTCTTCAGGGATCCGGGACTGTTCCAAATTCATGTCCCGAGCGGCCTACGATGGCTTCGAGGCTTCGGCTCATGTGGCGGCCGCCGGCATTGCAGCCCGACACCAGGCATGGCTGCAGTCATCAGACCTCAAGCCTTGGGTTCAGAATAAGTTGGTCGATGTCCCTTGCCAAGGTGAGAACCTTTTTGGCAAACCTATGGCCGAGAAGGCCGCTGAGCTCGAGACCGAGCACCTGACCAGGACTAGGGCTGTCCAGAAAGACTTCTGCCCCTTCTCACAAAAAGAAGGGCTCGGGTAAAAAGTCCTACCCGAGAAAGGTGTCTGCCTACAAACCTTTCCCTCAATACCAGGCCTCCCCTGCTCCCCCTCAGGGGCAGCAGGCCAAGGGGCAGGGACATGGGCCCCATAGGCAGAAGACTCCCAAGCCTCCGGCTCCTGCTCCTACCCAGCAGGGAGGGGTTTTTTGACTCCCACAGCATAGCCTCTCCGTCCCTGCTGTCCCATCCCTGCACAGGAGGTCGCTTAGCCCTGTTTGCCCACCGGTGGCCACCCATTACAGGGGATGCTTGGGTTTTAAGCATCATTCACCGAGGCTATGTGCTTCATTTCCAACAACTACCTCCTGTCTATTTTCCAGGAGAACCTCTGAGGCCTCTCCTGCACACCGCCGCCCTCCTCAAAGAACTTCAGGGTCTGCTTCTGGACAAGGCGGTGGAGCCGGTACCTCTTCGCCTACAGGGGCACGGATTCTACTCCAGGTATTTTCGTGTGCCAAAGAGTACAGGAGGCCTAAGGCCTATCCTAGACCTCAGAAACCTCAACAAGTTCTTGGAGAAAGAGAAATTCAAGATGCTTACTCTTGGAACACTTCTGCCCTACCTCCAGCAGGGAGATTGGCTATGCTCCTTAGATCTAAAGGATGCATACACTCACATCCTCATTCATCCAGACCACAGAAAGTACCTCAGGTTCGTGTTGGGAGGAAACCATTACCAGTACAGGGTACTGCCTTTTGGCCTAACGTCCGTCCCACGGGTCTTTACAAAGTGCCTAGCTGTGGTGGCAGCTTACTTGAGGACTCAAGGGATATTTGTCTTCCCCTATCTGGACGACTGGCTCATCCAGGGCCAAACCTACCAGGAGGCCAGGCAGGCCACCTTCAGGACTGTCACACTCCTTCAAGACCTGGGCTTTGTCATAAACTTCGCAAAGTCCACTTTGCTCCCCTCCCAGAACCTCGAGTTCATAGGAGCATGGCTGGACTCTCTGCAAGCAAGGGCTTACTTGCCAGAGGACCGAGCTCAGAGGCTCATGGAGTTGGCATCCCGTTTTCTCAGTCTGCCATCGGTTCCTGCCAGGCTCTGCAGCTCCTGGGACACATGGCATCGACTGTGCATGTGACCCCCAATGCCCGCCTCCACATGAGGTCTGCACAGGGGTGCCTCAGAACTCAATGGAAGCAGGCCACAGGAAGCCTAGCAGACAAAGTAAGGGTATCAAAACCTCTCCTGAAGTCTCTTCAGTGGTGGCTACACCCCCCCCCCAAACTGGCTGCAGGTGGTGCCTTTTCAGGTGCCTGCCCCCACGGTGGTGTTGACAACCGATGCCTCTTTACAGGGCTGGGGTGCACACTGTCAAGAGAGCTGCACCCAAGCCTCTGGTCCCCATGGGAAGCCACGCAACAGATCAACCTACTGGAGCTGCGGGCTATTCGCTTAGCCCTCAAGGCTTTTTCTCACACCTTGGCCCACCAGTCTGTTCTAGTTCAGACAGACAACCAAGTGGCCATGTTCTATGTGAACAAACAGGGCGGCACTGGGTCCAGGCCTCTATGCCTGGAAGCACAGGCCCTTTGCTCTTTTGCTCTCAGGCACCAGATGTTGCTGAGGGCTGTTTATCTTCCTGGCCAGGAGAACTTTCTGGCAGACCGCTTAAGCAGAATTCTGCAGCCCCACGAATGGCAACTGCACCCTTTGGTGGTTCAACAGATTTTCCTGAAATAGGGACTTCCATCCATCGATCTCTTTGCCAGTCCCCTGAATCACCAACTGCCCAGGTTTTGTTCCAGGCAACCGCATCCCCTAAGGGTGGCGGCGGATGCCTTCCTGATTTCTTGGTCCCAGGGCCTGCTCTATGCGTTTCCTCCCATGCCTCTGGTGGCCCGAACCTTGTTCAAGATTCTCAGGGACAAGGCCTCAGTACTTCTGGTTGCTCCCAGGTGGCCGAGGCAGCCCTGGTTCCCCCTGCTACTTCAACTGGCAGTGGAGACACCCATGCCTCTGGGATTCCAACTCAACCTTCTCTCTCAGGATCAGGGTTCTCTTCTGCATCCCAATCTCAATCTGCATCCCACTCTCCATCTGATGGCATGGAGGCTGCAAGGGTAGTCTTGGCTCCCTGGGGCCTACCTCAGGAAGTGGAAGAGGTGGTCTTGGCCTCTAGAAAGCAATCCACCAGGAAAACATACCCTAAAGTGGAGGAGGTTCTCCTTGTGGTGTCAGCAACGCAAGGAAGATCCTTTCACCTGCACTGTGCCAGTAGTGCTCCAGTACCTACTGCACTTGTCCAATCAGGGCCTTAAGTCCAATTCTGTTCGGGTCCACCTCTCTGCTCTGGCAGCTCACCACTCTCTGGTGGAGGGACACTCTTTGTCAGTTCACTCCTTGGTATCCAGATTTCTCAGAGGCTTACTATTGCTCAAGCCTCCTCTCCGTCCACCGGCCCCTGAGTGGGAGTTGAATGTGGTTTTGCAGCAACTTACTCACCCGCCTTTTGAAACAATGGCTACATGTCCTCTACGCTTCCTATCCTGGAAGACTCTATTCTTAGTGGCCTTGACCGCGGCCAGGCGAGTGAGTGAATTTCAAGCCCTAGTCTGTGACAGGCCATACACTCGCTTCTATAGGAACAGGGTAGTCCTGAGGACTCATCCTAAGTTCCTCCCCAAGGTTGTCTCCTCTTTCCGTCTCAACCAGGAGGTGGTTCTTCCAACATTCTTCCCTAGGCCCCATGCCAGCCGGGCTGAGACAGTCCTGCATACCCTGGACTGTAGGAGGGCCTTATCCTTCTGCCTTGAACGCACGCAGGGGCATAAGAGGGCTACTCAGCTCTTCGTATCTTTTGACCCCAATAAATTGGGGGTGCCTGTGTCCAAGCGTACCTTGTCCATCTGGGTGGCTGACTGTATCATCTGGGCTTACAGGGCAGCTGACCTTCCTTTGCAGGGTCGGGTCACGGCCCACCGTGTCAGGGCAATGGCTGCCTCAGTAGCTCATCTCCGCTTTGTACCGTTGGCAGATATCTGCAGGGCTGCAACTTGGTCCTCAAGCTAGACTTTTGCGGCCCATTACTGCCTGGAGAGGGAGTCCCGCAGGGACAGTGCTTTCGGTCAGGCAGTGTTCCGGAATCTCTTTGAGGTTTAGGCAACTCCTACCCTCCATCCCTCTGGTTGGGCTACTGGTGGAGGTATGTTTCCAGTGAAATACTTTCTCTGATGCTGAGGCTAGAGGGAGCTCATTTTTCAGCTCTGAAGCTGGGGAGTCCCATAAGTGAGGACTGACTTCCTGCTTGGTCCTGGAGAAAGAGTAGTTACTTACCTGTAACAGATGTTCTCCAGGAGCAGCAGGAATCAGTCCTCACAACCCTCCCTCCTCCCCTGGGAGTTGCAGTTGTACATAGTTCATTTTTACATTTTTGTGTGCTGTTTTTTAGCTATGCCATTTGACTGAGCAAGATGGCACCTTTAGGCGGGAAGGGGACCGCATGTGCGTGTAGTATTCCCAAAGGCTTTCATAGAAAGCTGGGGAAATGCTCCGCACGGGGGCTCCATCGACGCTGATGTCACCCATAAGTGAGGACTCATGCCTGCTGCTCCTGGAGAACATCTGTTACAGGTGAGTAACTACTCTTTCTGCTCTGCACTCATTGTCGAAGGAAAGATTTCTCTGGATGCAGAATATATATTCAAAAAGAAAATGTGACAAGCTTAATGCAGTTTATAACAGAATAAAACCCTAGCACTGGCCCTGATGTTTAGTAACTAAATATTGATCTCCAGGAACAAGCAGGAATGAGTCTTCACATATAGGGTATCGTCGGTACCGACGGAGCCTGCGCGGGAACGCTCCCCAGCATCCAATTAGAATGCTTTTGGGAGCATGCCACAGCGCCTGCGTGCTGCCTTCCCGCCTTTCCCAACTGCCTCTCTCCAGTTTTCCGCGGAGCCGGCAGGACGTATTCCTGTCACCGCAGAAAATTTTTCTTTTTATTCTTACTTTTTTGTGGTCGCGTCTGCCTGCCCTCAACGCTACCGGTACCGCCGGTACTTTTCTTTCTTTTTCCTGAAGAATTTCTTCTTTCCTTAAAAAATTTTTCCTGTTTAGTGCCTGACGGTTTCTAGACCACTAGGCCTCTACCCCTCCATTATGGAAAAGCCAGCCACTATCCTTAAGGAATGCTCAAAGTGTGGCGTTACAAATGTTTTTTCTGACACTCATACTTGGTGTCTAAAATGTTTGGGTCCTGACCATTGCCCTCTGGAGTGTCTCTCCTGCTGGAGCTCAAACAGAAGAAGTCTTCAGAATCGAGCACAACTCGATACCCGGTTCACATCGCTCTCGATGTTACCAGCTAGAATATCTTCTCCTTCACAGGATCAGGTAACCAAACAAAAGTCTGTAAAGACTAGCCAGTCCTTGAGTGGTAGATCTCCTTCTCAGCATCGAGATGTCCTCGAGGGCAAGGCCGAAGCCATCTTGGCAATAAAGCCCCAGCGGGAGTCTTCGGGCTCCAAAGCATTAACGGGGCTCCAGGTTGTTCCCGGGGTTCTTACCTCGATGAACATACCTGGGCCATGCTCGGTGGTTGTGGCCGCTTCGAGCGGTACTGACACCCCAGCATCGGCTATGGTGATGGACGAAACACTCCTCACCAATGAACGTAGTCTAGCACTCTCGGCTACTTCGGTACTGCTAGAGTTGCTGCAGACCGTCCCTCGAGTATTGGTATCGCCTCCGGTACCGGTATCGGTGTCGGTACCGTTCATGCTTGCTTCGACAGAATCGCTTCCCTCGATGCCGAGCCTGGAATCGATCTCTAGCATGGAGGATTCGGTACCGACCTCGGGCGGTACCAAAGATATCGCTTTAAAGAAAATCCGATGCTTCATCCTTTTCAGTCTTCCGATCCCGATGACTGGGATGAATCCATCGGTACCAATGCTGATTTTTCTACAAATCTAGCCTTTACTCCTCATTTTAGAGAGTCCTCCTCGGGGGAGATTTCTTTTCAAGCTTTTCTGCTTGATATGGCAAAGTTACTTGCCATTTCTATACCTGGTAAAGAATCCCTACTGGGGAATTCAGAGACACTGCAATTCTCCTGGATTCCAAAGGAGGTGATGATGCTTCCTTTGCATCAGATCTTACAAGATCTACTGTTAAGAATGTGGGAAACTCCTTTAACGGTATCCCCACATTCTAAGACACTTGATACTATGTACAAAGTTCCACCTTCTCCAGGTTTTCAAAAGACTCAACTTCCTCATCATTCTATTGTTGTAGAATCAGCAATGAGGCGTATTAAGAGTGCAAAGTGGCACTCTTCTTATCCGCCAGGTCGTGAGTCTAGGACAGCGATGGCGAACCTATGGCACGCGTGCCAGCTGTGGCACGCGAAGGCCTTGCAGCTGGCACGCGGGAAGGTCCGCAATCGAAAAAAAAAACAACAACCCTGTCTGCTGCCGCTGTCGGGGCCGCCGCGGCAGAATCGAGCGTGCCGCGGGGCCCCCCTGTACCCGGCAGATCCTGCCCTCCCCGTAGCAGCTCTCTCTTTGGAGCTACAGTCAGACGCGCCGGCTTGCAGAGCGCGAAGGGAAGAGTTTCCCTTTCGCGACTTTGTTAAGCCCGCGGGGGCTGATGGGAACTTCCCATCAGCCCCCGTGGGCTTAACAGAGCAGCGAGGGAACTCTTCCCTCGCGCTCTGCAAGCCGGCGCGTCTGACTGCAGCTCCAAAGAGAGAGCTGCTACGGGGAGGGCAGGCTCTGCCGGGTGGGTCCAGGGGGGCCCGGTGGCACGCTCGATTCTGCCGCGGCGGCCCCGACAGCGGCAGCAGACAGGTTTTCTTTTCTTTTTTAATTTTCCCTGGGCTGGGCTGGGCTGGGCTGGGGGGGGTGGGGGTTAGGAGTGGTGATGGGCGCTGGGCTGGGGGGGGTTAGGAGTGGTGATGGGCTGGGCTGGGCTGGGGGGGTTAGGAGTGGTGATGGGCTGGAGGGGGGGTTAGGAGTGGTGATGGGCTGGGCTGGGCTGGGGGGTGTTAGGAGTGGTGATGGGCTGGGCTGGGCTGGGGTGGGTAGGATGAGTGATGTGGTGCGCTGGGCTGGGCTGGGGGGTGAAAGGAGTAGTGATGGGCTGGGGTGGGGGGGGTTAGGAGTGGTGATGGGCACTGGGCTGGGGGGGTTAGGAGTGGTGATGGACACTGGGCTGGCTGGGGGGGGTTAGGAGTGGTGATGGGCGCTGGGCTGGCTGGGGGGGTTAGGAGTGGTGATGGGCGCTGGGCTGGGGGGGTAGGAGTGGTGATGGGCGCTGGGCTGGGGGGGGGTAGGAGTGGTGATAGGCGCTGGGGGGGCTTAAACTAAAAATTGAGTGATGGGGGATTAGGACTGGGAGTGGGCTGATGGGGAGGTTAGGACTGGAAATGGGCTGGTGGGATTAGGACTGGGAGTGGGCTATGGGGGGCTAGGACTGGTAATGGGTTGGGGGGGTTGCTAGGACTGGAAATGGGCTGAGTGGAAGGGGGCTTGAACTGCAAATAGCTGTTGGGGATGGGGCTTGGAATGGAAATGGGCTGAGGGGAAGTGGGGGGCTTGAACTGCAAATAGCTGATGGGGACGGGGCTTGGAATGGAAATGGGCTGAGGGGAAGTGGGGGGCTTGAAGAAGGGAATGGATGCTGGGTGAGACTGGAACTAGAAGGGAGCTGATGTTGGGGGAGGATTAGAATGGGAGGGGGCTGGGAGAGTAAAATGGAGAGGGGAAAAATATTTTGTGTAGGAGGGATGAAAAATCTACAATTGGCCAGGTATTGGGAGAGTAATTGGGGATTGAGGATGGAGGGGTAAAATTTGTGTGGATGAAATAGGAATGAGGAAAGAGCAAAAGGAGAAAGATTAGTATGTTAAAGCAGATGTAGAGAGAGAGAGAAAGGAAAAAAAACTAGAAGAGAGAAGAAAGGACAAATGGACAGCAGACGATGGAGAGTTAGCAGAAAACATGAAGAAACCAGAAGAAAATGGCTGGACCAATTGCAACTGAAAAAAAATGCACAAAAGGTAGAAAGATATCTCTTTATTTTGAATTTATTAACTGGAATATGTCAGCTCTGGGAAATGTGCATCATTAACATCTGCGCTTTGTTTGGTACAAGAGGAAATTCCTATTTGACGTTGCCACTTGTTCTCTTTCCCCAGTATTCACTGAAATGTATTGGTTTAATATTTGCAGTGTTGCCTTTTGATAGGTAGGGTATGGTGCTTTGTGAGTCCTGGTAATGCTGTCAGGATACGGCGGGTTTGCTATGGGTTCTAAATGGGCAGCGTTTGTAGTAGTTCCTAATGTGCCTGGCGGTTGGCACTGGATTATAGTAATGTAGAAATCTTTTAGTCTTTCTTTATCCATACACTCATTAAGAGACATGTTTACTAAAAGTTAGTGTATGGTAACATTATGCAAATATTTATGCAAATAAGACCACTTATGCAAATGACGTGCTGGCACTTTGAGGAAATTCTTTGGTTTTGTGCGGCAGTTTGGGCACTCGGGCTCAAAAAGGTTAGCCATCACTGGTCTAGGACTTTAGATGCCTTTGGACGTCGATGCTTCCAGGCATCCATGCTTTCAGCAAGAATTATCTCATATATTTTCTATATGGGATTATCTCTTGAAGAGGTCACAAAGAACTTAGTTTTTGAACCCTTTTCTTCCTGAGCATAGAAGAGCAGACTATTCCTTATTAGTCAATCATGCTCAAAATATCTCTAGGTTCCTTAATCGTGCTTCCCTGGACTGTTTTGAGTCTATTAGCAGAACTTCTGCTATAGCCATAGGAGCACGGCGCATAGCCTGGCTCCAAACCTCAGACTTGGACAGATGGGTTCAGGAAAGGCTGGGAAATACTCCTTGTACTGGTGAAAATCTCTTCAACAAGGAGGCTTTATTTCAAGCTAATCAGTTGAGCACTGATGCTGTTACTTTCAGAGGATTGTCAAAACTTTCCTCTATCCCAGCTAATAAAAAATCTTATAAAAAGCTTTATTCCCCCAGGGAAAAAAAGTTTTATCCATCTTCTACCCATTCTGTAGATGTTTCCAAAGATGGGCAACACCACACCAGGCTAAGAAAATCAAAACCTCAACAGTCTCAGCAAACCCAGCAATCGCAGGGTTTCTGATATTTTTATTCACTTTTTCTGTGTGAGGTTTAGAACTTGAACCTACTTCTTTTCAACAGAAGCATCTAAAATTCATCTCATCCATGCTGAGATATTAGTCATACATTGACTCAATCCTCGACTCTGGGCATGAATCTCTTGCTACAAGAGAAATCTATCCTTCTAGCTCTAAGAGCTATTAATGACTATCATACCCCAGAGATAACAGGTTTCTCCTTTTAAAAGAAAAGGAGAACTCACAACTAACAACAGGGTGAGCTATACCCTTCACCTTGTCAGTTTCCTGTACCAGGATATCTCATACTTTTAACTGCAAGGGGACCCTATCTCTTCAGAGACTTACTAAATTGTAAGTCTTCTCAACTCTGTATTAATTTCTATTCCTCTTAGCCCAGACATTCAGTCTCTAAGAGTACTACTAATCAACTGGAGGGCTTATTCTCTAAGCCATAGGATTTTCGTCAATACCAACTCCATTAAGTAGTTTCCATAGTTTTCTCCTTTTTTGCGGTTCATCTCCTTCTCACATATCTTTTTAAGGCAGCTTTTCGGACAGAAATTGGGTATCATTACTCCAAATTATGTCTGTCGGTCCTCTCCAATCTATAGGACCTAACTTTTATGCTGCCTTAATAACAGATAATTCCAAAAGAGATCCAGAACTCATTTGGACTATTCATTGTTGCAGGCATCAGGCCTGTCTGCTATTCTTAGCCACCTTCAGTTCTCTTTGGCTCCAACAGAATAGATTAGGTTGCACACTGGCAATTCAACAGCCAGATCTAAGCAACCTACAATGTGCTCTCTGCAATTTTACAACAAAGCTCTGCAACTGTGGGCCTTTGCCAGAGAGCCTCAGAGCTACACCTAATAGGTAGCTGCCAGATAGTTAAGAAGGGCTTCAGCTGGTAGACTCTGCCAGTCATGTTCTTATATGACTGGTTTTTTCCTACTCTTACCATATTCCTTAAAATTTCCTTTTAAGAAAAGGTA
This sequence comes from Ichthyophis bannanicus, assembly GCA_033557465.1. Lineage (NCBI taxonomy): Eukaryota > Metazoa > Chordata > Amphibia > Gymnophiona > Ichthyophiidae > Ichthyophis > Ichthyophis bannanicus. The sequence goes on along the minus strand of CM066032.1, from coordinate 693,816,931 downwards.
ACCAGGGTTTAGACCACGTGAAAGCGTAAAAAATTTCACAATTCCCTGGTGGTTCCACATCTCACTGGAACTTCCACAACAGGGATGCATTTTTTTCACTGCAGTTGGTCCTTATTCACTACTTTGCTTCTAATTTCCTATACTTCATGGTATCTTATGTTGAACAGGAGAACGCATGATACTTATATTGCCCTCATAAAGAGGCAAACATATTGCGTCTTTTTCTCCAGCTACTATTTGAAATTATAAAAGGATCCAGACTTGCTGTCTTAAGACTAAGGATCTCCTCTGCACTCATTCACATACATCTCGAGACCTGGTTATTCAGGGGCTAGATCTTTTCAAGAAGTCTAATCTTATCCCTGTAAGTGAAGAACATATTACCAGTTTCCACGAAACTTTCTCTATAGCTTCAAGAAATTGGAGGCTCAACGCCTAGTACAAATATCTTTCTCTTTCATTGGAATAAAGGGGGTCTTAAAGACCTATCCCCTTTCTTCTACAAAGGATATTTCTGCCTTTTCATCCAAACCAGTCAGATTATCTCCACTCTTTCCTAGGACCTTATTCTGCTCCAAGGACAAGAAGTTCAATTTTTTGGGACTTTACAGAAGCTTTAGCTATTTCTTAAAAGTCCAACCTCATTGAACTCCCCCAGTACTTTCTTCTGGGATTAGTTCTGGCCATGAGGACTTCTCATCTCTTCCTGTATTGCAAAATTTATTTTTTTCCCTCTACTTCACATTGAGGGAATTTCTTTGAGGATAATGATCTGGCTCTCAACCACAGACCCTTATTACCCTCAACAACTATTTTTGCAATATTTTTGAGTGAGATCCACATTAGAAAATTAAGACTCAACTTTTTTCTAATATTTATGATTCACACAAGGACTCCCCTTTGGATACCTTGTTTAGTTAAGCTGTTCCACAGCACCTCTTTTTCTTTTCTAGCTCAGCTCCTACCTCCATCCCTTGGATGCCTGAGATTTTGAGGGATAAGCATGGCCCATCCTTAGATTGCAACATGCTGGGGCCTCCTCCAGGCATCTTAGCTTGGGAGTCCCCATATGTGAAGACTCATTCCTGCTTGTTCCTGGAGATAGCACAGTTACTTACCTGTAACAGGTGATCTCTGGGAACAGCAGGAATAAGTCTTCACAACCCACCCACCTCCCCTAGGAGTTGTATCTCTCTATCTATCTCTTTCCTTTCCCTTGCTTTCTCTCTCTCTTTGTCTCAGCTCTAAAACGCAACTGGAGAGAGGCAGTTGGGAAAGGCGGGAAGGCAGCACGCAGGCGCTGTGGGATGCTCCCAAAAGCGTTCTAATTGGACGCTGGGGAGCGTTCCCGCGCAGGCTCCGTCGGTACCGACGATACCCTATATGTGAAGACTTACTCCTGCTGTTCCCAGAGATCACCTGTTACAGGTAAGTAACTGTGCTTAACCATTTCACCATTTGGTCATTTTCTACGCCTGAGATGGATTTGTTCTACACTTGCTGAGTTCCAAAAGCATTTAGGAGATTTGTGGCATCTTCTTTTGGCTTGGGGATATCCCCGGAAGGTCATATCTTGGGCTTATAAATGGTTGCATTATTGTCATAGAGAATGGTTCTTTTTGAATACTATCTCAACTCGGACATCTAGTGAAGAGCGAATGACAGGAATTTTACCTTTTATGAAGTATATTCGTGGTGTTACCTCTGTCTTACACAAACATTGGTCTATTTTGCAGCTTCATCCGTGCTTCTGTAAACCGCTGATGGTGACATACTTCCATGGTTCTAACCTTCGGGATGATATGGTAGATTCTAATACTGTTGTTGACAGAGACACCCTTGCTTCCATGATAATCCAGGCCATTATGCATGTGTCAATTGTCAGTATTATGAATCCATCTTAGAAGGTGATATCTAGCAGCATGATAAACGTGGTTTGAAGTTGCACTCTAAATGGTGGACCACTTGTTCGTCCACTTTTGTGGTATACTTAACCATATGCCCATGTGATCTTTTTTACATCGGTCGGACCACCAGGCAAATTAAAATACACCTTCCTGATCATGTATCCAGTCTAGTCCCGGACCTCTGGGTTGCCCATCTCATCCAGCAGCATGGAGACTGAGGAACTCTTTCTTTTGTGATGTCACTGGTATAATCATCCGGGAGCCTCCTCCTGTCACCAGTTACCTCAGTCTCCAAGCAGCTGGATGGATGGTGAGCCTGGAGGTCCGGGCTCACTGGAGGAACAATTAGGATTTATCCAAATTTGTAGCTTTAAAGGGGGAAGTTAAGTTAAGTTTCTGATTTGGGGCTATTAGATTTTAGTATGGAGAAGAGGCTGCCCTTGGAAGGACTGTGCCTTTAATTTGCAGGAGGCCTTCCTTCAACTGTACCTCCCCCTCTCGTTGCCCTTAGTTGTACCTTAGCTGTCCGGGGCACGAAAGAGCAACCCTCTTTGGGGTAGAGGAGAAGAGCTCCGGTCTTTTCTTTGACTAGAGGAGAGCCTGAGGGGAGCGTTGCCAGCGCCTTGTCAGAAGTCTTGCCTGCTGTGGCGCTGTGCACGCTCATCAGCGTTTGCCGTGACCCGGAGGATTTCAATGTTCCGGGAACCCCAACAAGTCACGGAAGGCAGCACCGGCTGTTCTCCGGCTGCTCTTCCTCAGTGCATTATTTTTAGATTTGCTGGCCAGCACACCAATTTGAAGGGGGGTCACGGCCACGCCAGGAGTCCGACATAAGGTAAGCGGACCCGGCGGTGTGTAGCGGCAGCGGTTTTGAGCGTGAAAGTTTCTGGCGGCAAGCCTCGTGGTGGCGCGTTTTCAGGCGGGAAGCTTCTTGTTTGGAGGCCTTAAATGCCACGGTCTTTTTTGACGGACGGTGTCCGTAGCAGGGCAGGCAGTTTTGAAGCGGAGGCTTTCAATTTTAAGTCGCTTCATGGGGGTGCCAAGGCCGGAGATAGCTTCAGCAGAGATGCCCTCCAAATTACAATGTGTGGTCTGTGGAGTCAAAACAAGCGCGAACTCAAGAGGGTCTGGATGCGCTCGTCCAAAGCTGGCTGGCGGGTCAGCTGCTGTATGTCTTCCCGCCGTGGGTGTTGATCGGCAGGGTTCTCCAGCGGCTAGAATGCTACAGAGGTCAGGTCATTCTCATAGCTCCAGACTGGCACAGGCGTCCGTGGTACGAAGATCTGGTAAGATTGTTGGTCGCGAAGCCCTGGCGGCTGCCCCCTCGGATGGATCTGCTGTCACAGGGACCACTGTTCATGCCCCACGTGGATCGATTCTCGCTTACGGCTTGGCTATTGAAAGGGCTCGGCTGACCTCGCGAGGATATTCAGCGGGGGTGATCTCCACATTGTTGCGAGCCAGGAGGAGATCCACCTCGCTGGCCTATGTCCGCATTTGGAGGGTGTTCGAGGCCTGGTGTTCAGGAAAGGGCTGCGAGCCGTTAAAATCCTCCATTCCCCAGATTCTGCAGTTCCTGCAAGATGGTTTCGAGAAGGGTTTAGCGGCCGCGTCGCTTAGGGTTCAGGTCGCAGCCTTGGCTTGTTATAGAGGTAAAGTAGCTGGTCTGACGCTCGGAAGCCAGGGAGATGTCAAGCGGTTTTTGAGAGCGGTGTCCCTACTCAGGCCGCCATGCAGGCCAGTCGTCCCGAATTGGCTACTACCGTTCGTCCTGGAAGCGTTGGAACGGGAGCCCTTCGAGCCCTTAGCAAGGGCATCTCTCAAGGATCTCACCCTAAAGGTGGTGTTTCTCGTGGCGGTTTGCTCTGCGAGAAGAGTGTCGGAGCTGCAAGTGCTAGGCTGCCGCGAGCCCTATCTCTCTCTCGAGATGGCAAAGGTGGCTCTGCAGTCGGTGCCAGCCTTCTTACCAAAAGTCGTTTCGGTGTTTCATGTGAACCAGGAAATTTCCTTGCCTGTCTTCAGAGACTGCGCGGGGGGTCCGGCGGCGCAGAAGTTGCATTTATTGGACATCCATCGGGCGCTGAAGAAATATCTTCGACGAACGGCTGTGTTTCGCAAGTCAGATAGACTTTTTGTGCTCTTCGCAGGGCCGAGAAAGGGGAAAGCGGCGTCGAAAGCCACAATTGCAAGGTGGATTAAGGAAGCCATTGCATCGGCATACATCTTGAAGGGTAAGCCGGTTCCAGAAGGGCTTAGGGCCCACTCCACCAGGGCACAGGCAGCATCATGGGCAGAGGTTCGGTTGGTTTCGCCGGTGGAAATTTGTAAGGCGGCGACGTGGTCGTCCTTGAATTTGTTTGTTAAACACTACCGACTGGATGTGCAGTCGGCGGAGGAGACTGCTTTTGGGTCAGCAGTACTTCAGGCTGGTCTTTCCGGTCCCGCCCGTGCTTGAATCTTGCTTCACTGCTCTGGTACCAACCCAGAGGTCCGGGACTAGACTGGATACACAATCAGGAAGATGAAATTAGACTTACCTGCTAATTGTAGTTCCTGGAGTGTAGACATTCTAGTCCCGTATCCCTCTCCGGTTTTTGCCTTTAGGGGCATTGAAGCCTGAAGTCCTTCTGGTGTACAGGTAAGAGGTGTCTGTCTTTGGGGGTCTTCGGCAGCTTGGGGGGGGGGTTGCTATCCTGGGGGTATAGCATTTCAGTGGCAGGGACATCCTTCCTTCAGAGCAGCTGAGGGAGTGCCTCTGCAAGTTTAAAGTCCAGTTAAGGGGGGTTGTCTCCCCTCGTTTCAGTGTTATGGTTCACATGTTGTCTAGTATTGCCTTTTGTTTGCATCTAATTCTTACTTGTTACTCCGGTGAGTCGTCTTTGTCAATAGGGAACTGGTGACAGGAGGAGGCTCCCGGCTGATTATACCAGTGACATCACAAAAGGAGTTCCTCAGTCTCCAAGCTGCTGGATGAGATGGGCAACCCAGAGGTCCGGGACTAAACTGTCTACACGCCTGGAACTACAATTAGCAGGTAAGTCTAATTTCATCTTAGTGAACATGCTTCACAGCGCCGCACTTCCACAATATCGGCACCTATGGTGGAGCATTGCTTATAGCATGGACAGCAGTTTCAACAATTACATTGCCATATTATAGATCATGTTCCTTTAAATCCGCGAGGTGGTGTTCGGACATCTAGATTACAGGTATTTTCCATAGACAGCAGGATTGAAAAGGCACACAGTCCCTCTCATCTGCGTGGGAGTTATCTCTCATTGAGCTTTGTAAGCAGCTGAGGGCACCAATGTGTGTGGAAAGGGCAGTTCCAACTCTGCGCCATCGGATGATGTCATCCACTTGTGTGCTTATCAATCTTGTCTATAGGAGACACTTAATAAAGATAAGCAACTCTATTTTTCTATGTGATTACTTCAATTTTTCTTCATTTTTTTGCTGTCGCTGTCATGCAGTGCTGATTCCTGTTAGTGACAGAGTTTTCAGTGGTTTTTAAGTTTTTCTCTTTGTAGACCTGAGTAGAGGCCTGAGGCAGCCCAGCCACGAGTATTTTTTACAGTCAAGTTGTTAAGATTTTGCTATGGCAATTTTTTTTTGATGATATATCACAGGTTAAACTCCCAGTGGGTTTAAAACATTTACCAGATGCAGCGGGACCATATCCATCAAATATTGATTTATTTCTATATCGCTTTATCTTGGAATCAAGGCAGTTTACATTTAACAAAACCATTTTACATTGAACATGTTTCAATTGAGCTGGGAAGGGGACTTAACTGGCACCTGCAGTGTCTGGGCCCTGACCATGATACTCTCGTTCTAAAATTGTGTTTACAGATGTCAAAAAGAGTATACAAGGGTTGTGAAAAGAAGTGCAGAAGAGTTTTTGGTGCTGATAAATTCAGTCCTTCAACTTGAATTGAAAGGCATCAGTCTCAGTGACCTCAGGAGCTACATGCTGGGGGTGCATTGACATCAAGAGAAAATGGGTCATCCTCAACATCAAGCATCAATAGAGTCCATTGGGAATGGATACCATCTGCTTTCTGCCAGCAGAAAAGAAAGGATTCAACCTGATTTTCATTGTAATCAAGGGCACATGAAACAGAATACCAGGCAGAGGATGGAGTGCATCGAAGTCTTAGCTTATTAGAGCACAGTGGTGTGAGAATCAAGGTATTGAGGAGATCCAGTGTCCTTGACATGCCTCTCAATTGAGGGCTGCTCTTCCTCCTCAGTGCAAGAGGAGATATAGCAGATTGCAAGGGGCCAGGTCTAGTCTTCTGATATCCTCTGAACATTTCTGGAGGATGTGGCCACTCCTACTGTAGTCTTAATTTCTTTGTCAATGGCAGCCTTTGAGAGGAGCATCTCATGAAAAGAACATTTGGAAGTCGTCTTTGCTTGGTGCAATCCTGCAGCTTTATGGCATCAAGGTCAATGAAACAAGGCATCCCATTGATCCTCATGATCTGCCTGGGGGGGAGACATCAAAGAACCTCAGAACCAGTGACTGCCCAGCCAGTATCAATCTCCAGTACATCGGGGATTAACATTTGACCAACACATTGGAGATCCTTAGTGCATAAAAGCTCTCCATCGAGATCCACACCCTGGTAGGATCAAAGGTTGGGCCAGGCAGGGATGCAGACATCTTCACTGGAGTATTTTTCTAGGTCAGATTCAGAGTGCTCCTGAGATACTAACTATGAACCAGAGGAATTTTCTTAAGAGGGTTCCACTGATCTCCTATCAGATCCCTCCCCACCTCATGAGAGTAGGAAATCTCCTTCTGAAGAACTTGCTTTCAGTGATTTTTGTCTGGGAAATGGCTAAGTCTATTCCATTTAGTTAGAGATGGAGGAGTAACCCAGGGCAGGAGCACTGAAAATCCTCCATTTCCTTGACCCAACCAAAGGCTGTGACATTGCCCGTTCACAGAATCCTGAAGGACGTACAGATGAAAATGTGGGACACACCTTCTCTCTATGCATCCTATAAACAAGTAGGCCAGCTCACTATATCGTCCAGAAGGCTTCCAGATTTGAAAAACTACAGCTACCTCACCATTCCATGGTGGTGGAATCTGCTTGCAAAAGAGCCAGTAGTTCCAAGACCCATTCTTCGGTGCCCCTAGAAAGAGAGGCTTGGATATTGGAGTCTTCTGGGAAAAAGTTCTTTCAGAACACTATGCTCACCTCTCACATTGCGTCCTACAAGTTCTTCATGGTCATGAACTTGTGGAACCTTTTGAAGCAATTGCAGGAGTTAGCTGACACTATCCCTTGAAGGCTGTTCACCACTCCAGTCAATAATGGGCAAAGCAAAAGAGTGTGGAAAAACATGCTCCGAGTGACCTCTGTTGTTTTCAATACATCATTGAAAGCTTCCTCAGTGAGTATTGGTGCTCACTTATGGCTTCGGGCCTCAGACCTAAGGGCTGATGTCCAAGAAAAGCTTGCTAATGCGCTGTGCCGTGGAGAGAATCACTTTGGAGATAAGGTACAGGAAGCTGCAACCATTATTAAGCAGCACATTAACACCCTTAAAACTACCTCCATGCCATTTCCAAGTCAGTCTCCTCATCTAGAGGTTTCAGGACAAAGAGCAAAGGAGATCTTTATTCTTATAGTAGTAGACATGCTCTTGCTCATGTCTTAATCAGCAGAGACACCAATACAAAAGGATGTAGCCCACCAAAACTTTAAATCGGGTCACGATGCAAAAATTAAACAAATATTCATAGTAGCTTAGTATATAACGACAAATAAAGACCAGCATCTAGTTTGCCCAGCAAGGTGGCAGGAGTAGTAGGTGCATCTGCTGCTCTGTGCTGGTCACCCCTTCCCATGCCTTTGTTTAGGGGTGTACCAACAGCTCCATGCAGGTCATCTCTATTTGTTGAGATATAAGAGAAAGTTAAGTTTAGTTTGGTTTTATCCTGTTGCTAGGTCCACTGTCTGCCCTTATCCTGTTGCTAGGTCCACTGTCTGCCCTTTGCCATTTTGAATTTCGTCACTGTATTTGCCCCCACTACGTCCATCGGGAGGGCGTTCCAAGCATCCACCACCCTTTCAGTGAAAAAGTATTTCCTGACATTGCCTTTGTTTTTACTCCCTTGGAGCTTCATGTTATGCCCTCTAGTTTTACAGCTTCCCTGTCTTTGAAAAAGGTTTGTTTGTTTGTTTATTAATACCCTTTAAGTATTTAAAGGTCTATATCATATCTCACCTATCCCTCCTCTCCTCTAGCGTATACATATTTAGGTCTTCAAGTCTCTTCTCTTATGTCTTCTGGCACAGGCTCCAAATCATTTTGGTCGCCTTCCTCTGAACCATTTAAGATATGGTTTCCAAAACTGAACCCAATATTCCAAGTGAGGCCTCACCAGCAACTTGTACAGTGGCATTAGTACTGCCTCCTTTCTGCTGGTAATTCCTCTCTGTATGCATCCCAGCATCCTTCTGGCTTTGACCACTGCCTTGTCACACTGTTTTGCCACCTTTAGATCCTTTTCCTGGTCCATGCACACTAATCTCTTGCCCCCTATCGCATACAGTTCCCTTGGATTTCTGTACCCCAAATGCATGACACTGCACTTCTTCACATTACATCTTAACTGCCAAGCATTTAGACCATTCTCCCAGCTTTTGTAGATCTTTGCTCATGTTATCCACTCCCTCAGGGGGAAGTCCATTCTGTTGCAAATTTTCGTGTCATCTGCAAAAAGACAGACACTTCCATTCAGTCCTTCAGCAATATCACTCACAAATACGTTGAACGGTACCGGTCCCAGGACCGATACCTGGGGCATCACTAATCACCGTCCTTTCATCTGAGTGAGTTCCATTTACCATCACCTTCTGTCATCTGTCAGTCAACCAATTTCTGATCCAGTTCACCACTTTGGGACCCATCCCCAGGCTGTTCAGTTTGATAAGCCTCCTATGAAGAACAGTATTAAAGGCTTTGCTGAAATCTGTGTAGATCACATCCATCCCATGCCCTTGATCTAGTTCTCAGGTCACCCAGTCAAAGAACTCAGTCGGATTTGCTTGGCATGATCGTCCTTTGGTAAAACCATATTGCCTTGGATCATGCAATCTATTGGTTTTGAGAAAGTAATGCTTATCAAATTATCTATATTCAACATTCACTCCAAACATCCATACATCATACCCACAATGACCCCACATAACAAAAATCAATAAATCAATCTGGAAGTCAAACTAACAGGTGGCTCTATAAAACAATAATCACTAACAAACAATATTGCTATATTCATAAATTACCATATTCAGTGTATAGCTCTTGTACATCAATAACACAGGTACACTACCAAAAAACTGCCTCCAGTTTTGCAACTGATTCCTATAGATTTTGGGGTGCTGAATCCAGGAAAAATAGCCAAAATGTTCCATCACGTCACGTTTTCTTGCAAAATTAGATTTCTTACCCATATAAGGAATGTTCACATAATTTCTTTTTAGCCGACTGCAGTTTATTTTCTTGGCCCAAAATAGAGGTTGTAATGGTTAACTAACTAGAAACACTCCCTCATGATATTTTAGAGTGTTTTGTATTCATTTTATACATTAACAGGACAATTGGGAGGCGGGGGGCTAAATCTAGTACTCGCGCTGGCGCATGTTTTTTCCTGTTCGCCTTGCCTCGTTCGCTCGCTCAAACACGGTGGTTGCGACATGAACGTTCCTGTCAAATTTCAGTTTCTTGCAAGTTCATTATTACCTTTTGTTTGCTCAGTCGTAATCCAGCTTTATTCCGAAGTGGTTCACTACAGTTGTAGTTTGCAGTGCTGTGTATTTGTGATGGCTCACAGAGCCAGAGGTTGCGTCAACTCTCCGGAAGTTTTTGTTTTATTTGTGGGGAATATACCGTGAAAAAGCGGCAGAGGAACATTTCTGCATTTACTAAAAAAGTATATTTTGCCTATTTCGGTTTGAAGTTAGGCGATCAAGACAAACCGTGGGCTCCTCACAAAGTGTGCAAGACATGTGAGGAAGATCTACGCTTATGGATGAAAGGTAAAAAACAAGCATTTCGTTTCGGAATACCTATGATGTGGCGTGAACAAAGAGACCACAGCAGTGACTGCTATTTTTGCTCTTGCATTGTGAAGGGATACAACTTAAAAAATAAGAACGTAATAAGTTACCCCAACCTTCCCTCAGCAATTAGGCCTATGCCTCATAGCAACGAAGTACCTGTGCCTGAACCACCAAAATCTTTGGATCATATTTGTGTGGACGGTTCTGATCATGATGAGACTCATCAGAAGGCTTTTCCCGATGAGTCCAGTACTTCCGAGTTTGAAACTGAACCAGATCCGAAACCTGAACTTTTCTCTCAAGCTGAATTGACTGATTTAGTCCGGGATTTAGGACTCCCAAAAGATGCTGCCCAACTGCTAGGTTCTCGGCTTAAACAGAAAAATCTATTGTCACCAGGAACAACTTTTTATTGGTACCGCAACCGCGAGACACAATTTTTGAAGTATTTCAGCAAAGAGGAAGATTTGGTATTTTGCAACGATATATACGGAGTGATGGAAAAGTTTAAACTCAAGTATGATCCTGCTGAATGGCGGCTGTTCATTGATTCGTCAAAAGACAGCATAAAAGGTGTTCTTCTTCATAATGGCAACACATTCGCTTCAGTTCCTATTGCTCACTCTGTTATTCTCCAAGAAAAATACGAGAATTTGGCCCTAATTCTTCAGAAGATTCGTTATGATGAGCATAAGTGGATGATTTGTGGAGACTTTAAAATTCTATCCATGCTATTAGGGCAGCAATCCGGTTTCACCAAATATCCCTGCTTCCTTTGCTTGTGGGATAGCCGGGCCCGCGACCTACACTGGGGGAAAAAAGACTGGCCAATTCGGGAGTATTTGAGACCCGGTGAGAAAAATGTTCTTCATGAGAGCTTGGTACCTCGTGATAAAATTCTATTACCACCTCTCCACATTAAGTTGGGTCTCATTAAGCAATTCATCAAGTCCCTTCCAAAAGATGGCGAGTGCTTTCGGTACCTTTGCTCAAAGTTCCCCCGACTTTCTGAAGCAAAGCTAAAGGAAGGAGTGTTTGTTGGCCCTGATATAAGGAAACTCATTTCAGATGGAGCATTCGCTGAAACGATGTCTGAGAAGGAAAAAGAAGCCTGGGATTCCTTCAAGGATGTTGTTCTCAAATTCTTGGGGAACAGGCGGGATGAGAACTATAAGGATATTGTTGCCAGGATGCTCAATGCCTTCAAAGAACAAGGCTGTAACATGAGCCTGAAAGTCCATTTCTTGCACTCCCATGTGAACTACTTTCCCGAAAACTTGGGGGCGTACAGTGAAGAACAAGGTGAAAGGTTTCACCAGGACATCAAGGACGCAGAGAGAAGGTACCAAGGAAGATGGAACACCACTATGATGGCTGATTTCTGCTGGTTGCTGCTGCGGGAAACCCCAGATGAAAAATACGCCAAGCAGCACACCAAGAGAAGCATTCGGGGGAAGAAGAAATGGGCCCACCAGGAGATTGATTGACCCAAGGATGACTTTAAAATCTAAACTGTGTTGACAAATATCGTGTTTTTACTAAACATTGAAATAAAAATTTGCTAGTTATTACCACAGTGTCGGATCTCATTTATTAGAATTTTATTTTCACACCATCGGGTGTTTGTCTTCATGTATTGCAATGGTGCGGTTTGCGTTTTCTATTCTTACATACATACCTGTACAACATTTTTTGCACATTTCTTTGCTTTGCTTTGTGTCTAACCTCGCTCTTATATGCTCAAAGTTTGTGCACATGTATGTGGCTGTTTTAAGTGCAGACAATTTTGCTACCATCACAGTGTGTTTTGTTGACATTACTCTATTCTTATGTGCTGCCTTGTTACAATTTTCTTTATTCTTATTTGAATAACTACTAAACAATTAGTATAAAGAATTCATACAAGAAACTTTTATCTCGATCGCACTCAATCTGAAACGTTCACCTCAAACTGCTAACCCAATGTAGCAAAATATCTGTACGTGATGGAGCAAATTGGTTACCAGATTTGGATTCAGCGCACCAAAAAACGTAAAAATCAATCGAAAACATTAGAGGCAGTTTAAAAAAAGATTTTTTTAGTGTACCTGTGTAATTATTGCACTCATCAGTGTATATCAATCCATGATGTTAATCAAGGGCCACCAGACCATGTAAAAATACAATTCACCAAGGCCTAATAACTCCAGTACTGCATAACAAACAATAATAGGGATAATACACCTTAAACCAAAATCAGTTGGTCTTACAGCATTGCAGGCTGTTATAAATGTCTAAAAACTTGGCTAAATATTGGCAGTAGCAATGATAATATTGGTGATCCAAGAACAGACACTCCCAAAGTCTTGTGTGTCCAAACCCCAATTCTCTTGTCAGTGGTGCCAGTGATGTAGACAAAGCCTGCAATATACCCAAACAATAAGCAGTAGAACCGCTGAGTGAACCAAAATGAACACTGCACAAATTGCTACAAATGTAACCACATTTCCACCGCTGATTGTATTCAGTGCTGCAGGGAATCCCAGTTAATGCAGAGGATAATCACTGATAACACATCCCGCACAGGGTCTCGGAGGAAACATCATCTTGCAATGTTGCAACTAGGGTACCATGAGCAAAAGGAAAAAAACCCTCTGGGGAACACCATGAAAGTCATTCACCCATTCGAGACACCGTTTGAAGTCAGAAAAAAATCACACTGCAGATGTCCAATTCCGGCCAAGAGTTTCACCGTACACTTGCACACAGAACAAAATTATTCACTCATACAAAAAAACTTTCATCAAAATTAGCATAAGAAAGAAACTATCCCATTTAAACACATATCTTCAAGGAGATGTGCAACCACTAAAGAAGTGTCAGAGCTTCACAAAGCAAAAACATCGTACATGCATACTGGAACAAGCTCTTTAAATACCCACAGGTTCAAAAGAACCAATGCCATTCTGCTTGATTGTTGAGGCCATACGGGTCCATTGTTTGCTCCCATTGGATCAAATGCTTTTAAAAAAAAAAAAATAATAACCCACCATCCACCCCACATATCTGTTGAATAACAAAACCCTTCAGATCTTGAATTTCATGACACTTGTTAACAATGACCTGCCAACAGAGCAGAATCCACACCTCGACGAACAGCCGAGAGATGTTCCACAATTTGAGTTTTAAAAGGGCAAGAAGTCTGCCCAATATACAGCATATCCCAGGGGCATATAGCATATGTAACCCCAGAGCTATTACACATGGTATGACCATGAAGAGAAAATGAGAAACCCAAACGAGGATGCATAAATGATTGTAACTGTAAAGTTTGGGAACAAATATCACATTTCCAGTGCCCCCAAACTGTAGAATCCTTTGCCAGTTCACTGGTATACCATCTAGATCTCGCCATTAGGTCCTTCAAATGACGATCCCTCTTATAAGCAAAGCAAAGGGGGTTGTTGAAAAACAGAATGTACCTAAAGAATATCACAATGGATCATGGTTTGATATATAGATAGATAGATAGATAGATACACATTGTTGAGTTCAATAATTGATGTACAAGAGCTATACACTGATATGTGCAATAATCAATGAATATAGTAATTTATAAATATAGCAATATTGTTTGCTAGTGATGATTGTTTTCTAGGACCACCTGCTAGTTTTGCTTTCTGATTTTTGTATATGTGGGTATTGTGGGGATGGTGTATAGATGTTTGGAGTGAATGTTGTCTATATATAATAAGTATTTTTAGAATATTTGTTTAATTTTAGTATTGTGACCTAATTTAAAGGTTTAGTGGGCTAGATTTTTTTTTTGTATTGGGTTTTTTGTTATATTTGTAGCATTTTTGGTGGGTTTGATTGCTCATCAACAAAGCATGCAGAAATCCCAACCTGCCTCTCAGCCAAAACCAGGGGCGGGATTTTGTCTGCATCCAGGAGAAACATAGAAACATGACGCCAGAAAAAGACCACATGGACTATCTAGTCTGCCCTTCCTTATCAATTACTACAATAGTCCCCATTTTTCCTTTAGAGATCCTCTGTGTTTGTCCCATGCTTTTTTGAATTCAGATATTGTCCTCATCTCTACCACCTCCCCGGAAGACTATTCCATGCATCTACCACTCTTTCCGTAAAGAAATATTTCCGCATATTACTCCTGAGTCTATCCCCCTCATCCTGTGTTCCTTCATAGCAGAGCTTGCTTTCAATCTAAAAAGGCTCTCCTCTTATGCATTTATGCCATGGAGATATTTAAATGTCTCAATCATATCTCCTCTGTCCCGCCTTTCCTCTCAAGTATACATATTAAGATCCTTAAATCTATCCTATGCTTTATTACGAAGACCACTAAATATTTTATTAGCCACCCTCTGCACTGACTCCAACCTGTTTATATCCTTTTGAAGGTGTGGTCTCCAAAATTGCACACAGTACTCCAAATGAGGTCGCACCAGTGACTTATACAGAGGCACTATCACCTCCTTTCTTCTGCTGACTATTCCTTTCCCTGTGCACCCAAGCGTCCTTCTAGCTTTTACCATCGCCTTTTCTACCTGTTTAGCTACACAGACACAATCACGCCCAGGTCCCACTCTTCTTTTGGGGACAGAAGTACTTCACTCTCTACATTGTACTGCTCCCTTGGTTTGTTGCAGCCCAAATGCATGACCCTGCATTTCTATTGAATTAAATTTCAGCTGCCAAATTCTAGACCATTCTTCAAGTATAGCTAGATCCCGCCTCATGTTATCTATACCTTCCTGGGTGTCTACTTTATGGCAGATTTTGGTATCATCCGATAAAGAGATAAACCTTACCCGACAGCCCTTCCGCAATATCACTAACAAAGATGATAGAAAGAATTGGGCCAAGGACAGATCCTGCGGCACTGCACTGGTAGCCACATCCTCCTCAGAATGAGCTCCATTTACCTGTACCCTTTGTCGTCTCCAGCTCAACCAATTTCTAATCCATTCAGTAACTTTAGGGTCCATCCCTAGGGTGCTCAGTTTGTTTATAAGTCGCCTGTGCAGAACAGTGTCAAAGGCTTTATTTGAATCTAAATGCACCACATCTAAGGCTTTCCCTCGGTCCAACTCCCTGGTCACCCAGTCAAAGAAATCAATCAGATTTGTCTGATAAGACCGGCCTCTCGTGAATCCATGCTGTCTTTGATCTGCTAATCCGTTGGACTCCAGAAACCTCACTATTTTCTGTTTCAGCAGCGTTTCCAATAATTTACTCACCACCAAGGTTAAACTAACCAGCCTGTATTTTCAACCACATTCTTACTTCCGCTTTTGTGTAAAGGGACCAAATGTGCCTCTTTCCAGTCCTCTGGCACCATTCCTGACTCCAAAGAGGCATTGAAGAGGTCAGTCAGTGGAGCTGCTAGAACGTCCCACGTTCCTTCAGTATTCTCAGATATATCCCATCCGGTCCCATCGCTTTGTCTACTTTTAATTTAGCTAGTACCTCACAAACACAGTCTTCTGAAAATCGTTCGAGATCCCTATCACTTCTGTTCTGTTTGTGGGTGTTTTCTGAGATCTTGCTCCTGGCCCTTCATCTGTGAACACAGAACAAAAATATTTGTTAAGCAATTCCACGTATCCTCATCAGCTTCTACATATTCCTCCCCTTGACCCTGAAGTACCACTTTTGCCCTTCCTCCTCTCACTAACATATCTGGAAAAATGTCTTATCCCTGCATTTTATTGCATTAGCTATTTCTTCTTTTTTTTGTATCTTTGCTTTGTTGACTACTTTGCTATCCTCTCTGTTTTTCCAAATATAATGGCCTGTCTTCCTCTCTCTTGTATTTCATGAAGGCCTCTCTTTTTTTACTTCACTTTTTCAGCTACTTTTTTTGAGAAACATAACCCATTGTCCAGTGTTCATATCGGACCTTCTGGTAGGAGGGAAGCTAGGATTTTACACAGATATCTTATAACTTCAGATCACTGGGTCATAAAAATAGTCTGGCTAGGATACTATCTTAACCTTTTGGACATTTCACCAAATTGCCCACCAAGAGCAACTTGGACAAGTCTCAGCCAAAGGAGAGCTAGAGACCCGGTGCAGTCAAACCAGTTCTACCAGGGTAAGAAGAGACCGGATTCTACTCCAGCTATTTCCTGATCACAAGGAAGATGGGATTCCATCCCATAAGAACAGAAGATATACCATACTGGGTCAGACCAAAAGTCCATCAAGCCCAGTATCCTGTTTCAAACAGTGTCCATTCCAGGTCACAAGTACCTGTCAGGTTCCCAAAAGGTACACAGATTCCATACTGCTTATCCCAGGAGTAAGCCGTGAATTTCCCCCTGCAATGCAATGTGTGCCTTCGAGTCAGTCCTGACTCCTGGTGACCCAGAAGCTCCTGGGTTTTCTTGGCAGTGTCACCGGAAGTAGATTGCCAGGCCTTTCTTCCGAGGCAATGGAGGGTTAAGTGACTTGCCCAAGGCCACAAGGAGTGCTAGTGGGAATCGAACCCTGGTTGCTTGGTTACCAAGCCAGTGTTCTAACCACTAGGCGGCTACACTCCCAAATTTCCCCCTAGTCCACTTTAGTGATGGCTTATGGACTTTTCCTCCAGGAACTTTCCAAACCTCTTATAAACCTAGCTACTCTAACAGCTTTTACTTCATCTTCCAGCAAAAAATTCCAGTGTTTGATTTTGCGTTCAGTGAAAAAATATTTTCTAGTCTTAAATGTGCTACATTGTAGCTTCATTGCGTGTCCCTTAGCCTTTCTACTTTTTGAAGGAGTAATCAACAGATCTATGTTTACCTGTTCCACCCCACTCATTTTTTTTATAGATCTCTATCATATCTCACCTCGGCCATCTCTTTTCAAAGCTGTAGAGCCATAACATTTTAAGCCTTTCTTTGTAGGGTTATCCTTCTATCACCTTTATCTTTTTGGTAGCTCTCTCTGTACCTTTTCTAATCCCGCAATATCATTTTTTAGATGTTCCGACTAGAACTGCATGCAGTATTCAAGGTGCAGTAGCACCATGGAGCAATAGAGGTATTAATATCCTTAGTTTAACTCTCCATTCCTCCATTGTATTTGCATTCTTGGCTGTCGCTGCAAACTGAGCTCCAGAGGGTTTCAACATATTATCTACGATGACGCCTAAATCCATTTTCAGGGTGGAAATTCCTAATGTGGAACTTTGCATCATGTAACTGTAGTTGGATGATTGTTCCCTAAGTGCATAACTTTGCACTTGTACACATTACATTTCATTTGCCATTTGGACACCCAGTCTCCCAATTTCTAAAGACCCTCTTGCAGTTTTTCACAATACTCTTGAGATTTAACAACTTTGAATAATTTTGTCTCATCTGAAAATTTGATCACCTCACTCATTACCCTTTCCAGGTCGTTCATACATTTGTTAAAAAGAAGTAGGCCCAGCACAGATCCCTGAGGTACTCCATTATTTATCTTTCTTCATTGAGAAAATTGCCCATTTAGCCCTACTCTTTCTGTTTGCTGTCTTTTAACCAGTTCACAATCCACAATAGTACCCTGCTTCCTATCCTATGACTTTTTAATGTCTTCGAGTCTCTTATGAGGGACCTTTAGAAAAGATCTAGCAAATTAGTGAGAGAAGACTGCCCTTGACTAAATCTATGTTGGTTTTGTCCTATTAAACCATGACTATGTGTTCAGTAATTTTGTTTTTATAGTTTCTACCATTTTTTCCAATTTTCTGGATCACCCCTGGAACCCTTTTAAAAAAATTGGTGTTATATTGGCCACTCTCCTATCTTCAGGTACTATAGTGCTCTGAACAGGCACTTAGAGAAGTTGAGAATGGCTACCCAAGACACCCTTATTCCTTGTCTCCAAAAAAGGGAACTGGTTGTGTTCTGTGGACTTAAAGGATGCGTACATCCATATTCGGATACCTCCCATTCATAGGAAGTATCTCTGATTCATTAAAGGGAAACACCACTACCAGACTACATGCTGCCATTTGCTCACACTAAAATATTTAAGACTGCGCACAAATCAAATGCACATGAAGGAATACATATCCCTAAAATATATTGGACTTTTACTCAATCCTCATCCTTCTTGACCTGTCTGCCGCTTTTGACACAGTTGAGTGTCACTTTCTCGATACCCTGTCCTTGCTTGGATTTAGGGGCTCTGTTCTGTCATCGTTTTCTTTGTCTCTCCCAATGCACCTTTAGTGTACTTTCTAGTGGATCTTCCTCAACCGTTATCCTACTTTTACTTTGTGTACTTTAGGGCTTAGTCTTGGGACCTCTTCTTTTCTATGTATGCTCATTTCCTTGGTGCCTTGATCTCCTACCATGGGTTTCAGTACCACCTTTACATTGAATGACTCTGATTTATCTCTCTGCACCTGAAATCTCTCCAGTAATCCAAGCCTGTATATCAGCCTGCTTGTCTGGTGTTGCTGCCTGGATGTCCTGTCGTCATCTGAAATTGAACCTGGCCATGATGGAACACCCTTTCTTTACCCATAAACTCATCTTCCCCCTTCCTTCTCTCCCTTTCTGTGGATAACTACCATCCTTCGGGTTTTCCCAGCTCACAACCTTGGGGTTATCTTTGACTCCTCTCTTTCTCTTCACATATCCAACAGATAGCTTAAAGCCTATTGTTTCTTTCACTATGCTATTGTTAAGTGCCGTTGAGTCTGTGTCGACTCATGGCAACCTACTGGATAGTTAGTTGTCCTAAACTGTGTTCGTTCTTCAGTCAGGCGGCTCATTCTTGATTGAGTGGCATCCATAGTTACTGTTGTTGTATCGATTCATCTCATTGACGGTCTTCCTCTTTTGCGCTGACCTTCAACCTTGCCAAGCATGATGGCTTTCTCTAATGATCTCTCTCGTTGCATGTTAATTGTAAATAAGTTAAATATACATAATTATGTAAATCTTTGATCGTTCATCATCAGTTATATTGTTTATTGTATCCGTTGTTAGTAATGTAAACCGCTATGATTACCTGAAATAGCGGTATATAAAACACACAAATAAATAAATAAATGATGTATCCAAAATATGGAAGTCAAAGTCTTGTTATCTGAGCTGCTTAAAAAAAAAAGGTTTGGTTTGATCTCCTTTAGTACTGACTAGTTTGTTCTACGGGCAGTCCATGGTATACATAGTATTCTTCGCTAGCACCATAATTCAAAGGCATCGGTTTTCTTCCTTTCTATCTTTCTTCACTGTCCAACTTTTTGCATTCATATGATATTATTGAAAATGCCATGGCTTGGACAAGTTGAATCTTTATATGGAGGGAGACATCTCTGCTCTTGAGAATCTTGTCTAGCTCCTTCATAGACATTCTGGCAAGAGCAATGTGTTGTCAGATTTCTTGACTGCATATCATTTCTGTATAGATTATTGATCCAAGCAAGTTAAGGTTTCCACTATTTCAATTTCTTCTCCATCAATGATGAACTTATTGATTTTGCTACTTGTCAGGATCTTTGTGTTCTTTAGGTGCAAGCCCAGTTTCTATGTTCCTTGATCTTGAGAAATGTTTCAGATCATCTTCACTTTCAGCCAGTATTGTGGTATCCTCAGCTTAGCGAAGGTTGTTGATGAGTCTTCCCCCAGTCTTCACACCTCGGTTGTTCCCATACAGTCCTGCTTCTCTAATGATTTGTTTTGTTCATAAATTAAACAGGAAGGGGGAAATATGCAGCCTTGTACACCTCTGCTGATTTTAAACCCTTCTGTTTCTCCTCCTTCCATTCGAACTATTGCTTCTTGATCAATGTAAAGGGTTGTGCTGTGTCAGACGGCTGCCTAGGGTGAGAACTTACACAATCTTGACGATGCATATATTCATATGATTCTTGCAAGGTATTGTAGTTCATTCACTCTCAAACACAGCTGATGACAATAATTTGAGTTGTGAAACCAAGTGGTAAGATCAATAAAATACTTCTTTTATTGATGGGGTTTAATTCACCCAGCACATGTATGCTTGATAGCACTATAAATGAGGTTACTTGCTTGCAGTGTTTAAATGGATAACAAAAAGTCACAAAATAAACCAGAAAACAACCTTCAGCTTGTCAGGCAATTAGCTAATGTTTTCTTAGCAAGTAATTACCAAATACAAAGGCACAAAGTAAAGAATAAACTTTGCTGGTTAGGTTAACTTCTGCTTATTTTCCACGCCGATCTCAGCAGTGATTCTCCCTTGCTCACACACACAATCAGGTGCAGCCCTAATTACTATCAATGGACCAGCTGAAAGCCTTTAGCTGGCTGGCTGCTACTGTGTGAGCCCAAATCCTGCTTTAAGAGCTGTTTGCAGTGGAAGTAAAGAACAAAGTTAGGTTTCTTTGTGATGGCTGATGTGTTTGCTCAGAGAAAACTAGCAATAGCATTTAGATAGAAAACAGTCCATATAAATAGTTTCATCTGCTGTATCTCCCCCTTCATCAACAATCATAGGGTCAATATCATACATTGGCACAGATGAGTCTTTCATTAAGGCACTATCATGAGAATGCTTATTCCCTTGCTGCCATTCTCTATTATAGATAGGGTCTGGATCAGTGTTCATACCTGAGCCTCTCCTGCCAATCATAATTCCTCTCTGTAAAGCCTGGCCAATATGTAATCCAATTCTGATGTCCAGCCTTCCAATCTTGATCCCTGGACACTGGATCTCCTCTCACATACCTTCTGGCCTTGGTCTGAAAGTCCCTTCCACATGCAGTCTTCTCTCTTCCAGGTAGCCACTGGTGATTCCTATCTCTGCCAATCCATTCCTCTGGCTGAATCCAGTCCAATGGACTCTGCTGGCACTTGGTATACCTCCCAGTATGGGTACTGCCTTGGAATCTCCCAGACCTTCCAATGGGCTTCCTTCTCTTCCTTCCAGAGAGTTTCCTTCTTTCTCTATCTGCTTGGCTTGGCTTCTGTTTCTCCAGGTGATACTGGTGCTTGTAGCCGTTGCTTTTGCTGAAGCTGTTCTTCCAACCCTCTCTGAAGCTGTTATCTGAAGAATAAGCTCTATTCTTATCCTGTTCTAATGTGTGCTGCTCCCTAACACAGCGCAGCTGTGTTGAATCAGGCCCTGCCCTTTGAGATGAGTGCTTAGGGATTACCTCATAGCTCTCTTGATTGCACACACATTCTCTCACTTCAGCCCCTCTCATGGCTGCTGGAAACCTGGTGCATTCTGGGACTGGTAGTCTTTTATGTGAAAACTCTGTTTTCTTGCTTCTACCAGAACTGACAGGTTGCTTGTTCAGAGTCACATCATCTTTTCTATAGCTCCTACCTGAGCTATGATAAGCTTCCTTATCACAGCTGATATACCCATGCTTAATGTGGCCCAGAGTTTCTCATGATTTACACAGTCAAAAAAGCCTTGCTGTAGTCAATAAAATGCATATAGGTATTCCTTTGGTATTCTTTTGTCTTTTCAAGAATCCATCTCATATCCACAACGATGTCTCTCATTCCTCGCCCTTTCCTGAATCTTGCTTGCACTTCAGGCATTTCTCGTTCCAGGTATGGTTGTAGTCTCTTCTGAATGACTGTGAGTAGAATCTTGCTGGCATGTGGGATCAGAGCGATTGTGCAATAATTTCTACAGTCATTCGTATCAACTTTCTTCAGTATTGGTATATAAACACAGATCCTTTACAGTCAGTTGGCCATGTTGTCATCTTCCAAATTCCTGGCAGAGCTTTATTTATTTATTTATTTTATTTGAACAGCTTTTATATACCGCTGCTTCCAAGGATCAGCAGCGGTTTACATTGCAACAAAAATCAAACAGGTACATAGAACTTTATGAAAGAGCTTTGTAAGTATGGTAACAGCCGCATCTGATTGCTATAATACTTCAATGGGAATGCTATCCATATGCGGTGCTTTGTTCTTTGAAATGCTTTCAAGGCTATTTTGACGACTTTCATCACCAATGGTTCCTGATCATAAGGTACTGGTTTAAACAGTCCACTTGATCTTTATGGTATAATGACTGTATAGTCTTTCCACCATTTCTTCATGTTCTCAGCATCATTCAACATGGATCCTTGAGTATCTTGTAGCATTCCATTTTGAGGCTGGAATTTTTTCTCTAACTCTTGTAGCTTTAAGAAATCCGATCTTATTCTTCCTCTAATAGTTTCTAATTCTATTTCCTTGCATGCATTATTGTAGTACTTCTCCTTGTCTTGCTACACGTTGGAAATCTCTGTTGAGTTCTGTGATTGCCTCTCTTTCTCCTCTGGTTTATCTTTGTGTTTCTGGGCATTTTTCAGAGTTTCTTCGGTCATCCATTTTGGCCATTTTTGCTTTTTCACCTTTCGTAGAGTGTTCTCACTTCCAGCACAACTTTCTTGATGTTATCCCATAGCTCTAATGGTACTCTGTCTTTTGCATCCAAAGCAGCAATATGATTTGCAGGCAGTCTTTAAATTTCGGTGGTATATTCTTCAGGTCATATCTTGCTACATTCATGATTGGCTTGCCCTTTTCAGCTTTTACTTGTGTTTGCATGCTAGTAGTTGGTCATCTGTACCACAGTCAGCTCCAGGTTTTGTCTTTGTTGTTGAGCTTTCCCTTTGTCAGCTTCCACAGATGTAGTCTCTTTGATTTTTGTACAGTCCATTGGGTGAAGTCCTTGTGTACAGTTGCCTCTTGTGGTGGTGGAAGAAGATGTTTGAGATGAATAGATCATTGGTCTTGCAAAATACTCAATCTTTCTCCAGCTTCATTTCTGTTGCCAAGTCCATATTTACTACAGGGGAAAGCCGACAGTTGCCCAAGAACACGTGATTTGGAAGGATGTATCCTTGAAGGATACTAGTAAAAGAGGGAAGATTGGACATCCCAACAGAGAGGTTCCAGTAAAGATAAAAGTATCCCTGATGCCCTTAAATGCAGAGCATACAGAGCTGAAAGACTCTAAATTACCCCTATCAACTGATAACCAGATTAATATGAATAAAATACGAGTTTGGTAATGCTGGTAAGCTGAATGGATGCAGCTTGCTGTAGCTCCGTGTGATCTCTCCCCACAGCAGTGTAAATCAGCCCCCCTAACCCGAACGATGAGCGGAGCAAACAGCTGCAGGATAGCCATGTCAGCAAGGAAGTGTTTAGAGGAGTTTAAGTCCTGGTTTGCGCAGCGGAAGCACTCCCAGGGATGAAGTGAAGAAAGAGCTAAGGCCTCGGATAGATCAGAAGTGTCGGCTGAGGGGCCGGTAAGCAGCAGCGGGAGGAAGACATTCGGAGCTGGCTACAGGAGTTAAGAAAGGAGATAAGTGATATCGGAGCCTTGCTTACTGACCTGATGTTGTCTTTGAATACGCTGCAGAGGGATTTAGCTGAACTGGGAGGCCAAGTGCTGGAGACAGAGGAGCACATGGAGTACCATGCAGGTGTGCTGGAGGAGTTAACAGGCGATTGGGAGAACCTACGACAGGGCCATGAGAAAATGCAGGAAAAGCTGGAGGACACTGAAGACAGCCTGGCGCTGTAATCTTCGAGTGCAGGGGGTGCCAGAAAGGGAGACTTTTAAGGACTGTGGGACTGCAGTGCAACAACTGTTTGCTCATATACCAGGCCTGGGCAGCACAGAGGAGGACAAGCCATCAGCGACAGTGAGCATTGAATGCGCACATCAGAGCCTAGGGCCAGTGTGGGATAACAAGCCTAGAGACATTGTGGCATGTCTGACATCCTTCCCCACTAAAGAGAAAATACTGAGTATCACCCGCAAATTTGGGCGTATACAGTGGGACAAACATGAGATAGAGCTATTTCAAGATCTTTTACAGGGGACGCTAATGCGGCGCTGAGTGCTGCAGGAGGTGACAGCGTTCATGTGACAGAAAGGGACCTGATACAGGTGTCTGTTCCCCTTTGGCCTACTCTTTACAGTACGAGGAACCCACAAAGAAAGTGAAGTCTGAGGAGGATGCGTGGCGGGCATTGCAAAATTTAGGCTGTGAGGCCCTGCCTGAGCGAGCCAAGGAGACATCAGACGCACAGCTGAATTTGGGGTACAGCCTGCCACCTCTAATTGGCAACAAGTTGTGGCAAAGGGGATGCACTTGAAGCGTCTCTCCTAGGGACCCCAGAATTCTACTACTACAAGAACGGATACCTGAGGATACCAAATTGGGGCTGCAAGTTGGAAGAATAAAGGACGGAGAGGGTATTGACACTTAAAATGGGATGAATAGCCGGATATAAAGGGGACAGAGGAGGATGAGTAGTGGAATGGGAATGCATGGAGGGATTGTGGGCAGGGGTGAGGGAATGTTAAGTTTTTCTTGTGTGAATGTTTTTAAGGTTTGTGGTTTTTTGCTATAGTTGCACTGTTCAAGGCATGAGATGTACTTAATGGAGGGGTATGAGGGGACAGGACAGGGGAAGGACATATGGTGGGGGAGGGGGGTCAACACTATAAAAGTTGAAGGAATGTATTGCAGGCTTCAAGGAGCGGGAGGGGGGAAGGTGAGCCAGATGGATAGGCGGAGGGAGGTGGTGGACCAGCGTACTGCCATGGAAAGGAGGGGGGCTCCTAGGAGCGGGCAGCAGATTATTGGGGAGGGGTGGAGATATTGCGGGCTATGGGCAATGGCGGGATTACATATTATGGTGCGATTAGGCACATTGAATGTTTGGGGGTTGAACTCACCTACTAAGAGATGACACTTATTTAGGGAACTCGAGAGCAGTAATTGGGATGTGGTGCTGCTTCAAGAAACTCATTTACAGGCTAGGGATGAAGGGAGGTTGCATCATAGAGCATTCCCGGAACAGTTCTTCTCAGCATCCCTGGAAATGGGGGGGGGGGAAGGGGGAGAAGCGTTCTGTTTAGATAGGAGGGGGTTTCAGGTGGAGGGATCTTTCTGTGATGAGAGGGTGGTGGGAGTTAGAGGAACACTCAGGGAAGAAGATATTACAGTAGTATGTCTTTATGGGCCTAATGGACCCTCAGTGGGACTTCTGAAGGGAGATGTAGGAGCTTTTGGATAGGGAGGCCCAAGGAAAAATTTTATTGGGGGGGGGACTTCAAACTGGCTCTTCAGCCGACACCAGATGAGCTCAAAGAGGAGTGCTGGGAGGGCGTAGCAATCGCTGGATGGTGCGGCAGATATTGAGGTGGTTTCATCTGGTGGATGTTTTGGAGGGAGTTGCACCCACAGGCGTGGGAATATACCTTCTAGTTGGGTGGTCGATCTATAGGCGGCAGAAATCGGACCGATGACTTGGTCCGATCATGGCTGTGTTGCTGGCGTTGAGCATTAGGGAGTGGGGGGTGCATTTCTGGTGTCTTAATGAGAGCTTGTTGAAAAAGAAGAAAGTGGTGGAAGATGTTTGCACCCAAATTAAGGAATATATCCAGCTTAATGATGATGGTGAAGTGAACACTAATACGGTCTGAGAAGGTCTGAAAGCTGTAGTGAGAGGCCGGTTTATTATGTGGGCCTCACGCTACAAAAAGCTCCATCTACAGAAGGAGCAACAGCTAACAGGGGAACTTAAGGACCAAATGATAGAATACCAGAGATCAGGGGCAAAAAGGGCTTAGAAAAGGGTAGTGGGTTTGAGGGCGGAGTTGCAGGAGGATCAGATTGCTTTCAAGCTACAGAGGGTGAGACAATTCTATTATGAATGGGGGAATAGAGCAAGCAGAGCACTGGCTCGGAAACTGAAGCACCAGATCATTAGATCTACCATTGGGTTATGAGGAAGGGATAGGACCATACTCCTAAAGGGGAGCAGTCTTTGAGAGCAATTTTTGAGATGATATAGGGAACTATATACTGGAGAGGATGGGGTTGGGGTGGAGGAGGTGCAGGGCTACTTGGGGAGGGTGGACTTGCTTTGGATGGATGAGGAAGTGGTTGAGCAGCTGGAAGCGGTTATTGGGAGTGAGGAGATAGAGTAATTAAGAACTTGCCATCTGAGAAAGCGCCAGGTTTGGATGGCCTGCCATGGTCTTTCTATAAAATCTATAGTGAGGAGCTTCAGGACCTGCTGCCCCTAAGGAGGCCGCCACCTTACCCATTCATCGGATATTGCATGACCTCATGCTTAGGATGTGAGAAACACCTTTAACGGTGTCTCTGCATTCTCAGAGACTAGATACCATGTACCGGGTACCGCAGTGTCCTGGTTTCCAGAAGACGCAGTTATCACACCATTCCATGGTTGTGGAATCGGCAATGCGTCAAATCAAAAGTGCTCACTCATCTAATCCTCCGGGCCGTGAGGCGAGAACTCTCGATGCCTTCGGCCGTTGATGTTTTCAGGCCTCCATGTTATGGGCCAGAATAAGTTCATACATACTCTATATGAGTATGTTTCTTCGGGAGTTGACTAAAGATTTGGAACTAATGGCTCCTCTTCTCCCAGACAACAAGAGGGCTGATTATTACCTGATACTTGTAAAACATGCCCAGAATGTTTCCAAGTTCATGAACAGGGCTACCTTTGATTGCTATTTCCATCGGTGAACATCGTATTGCTTGGTTACAAGCATCTGATCTAGAGCAGTGGGTGCAAGATAAGCTGGGAAATATTCCTTGCACAGGAGAAAACTTCTTTGGCAAGGATTGGCAAGACAAAGCTTCTCAGCTTGAGTCCGAGAATACTACCCTAAACAGGCACTCTAGGACCACTGCCAACCCAGCTAAGAAAAAGTTGGTTAAGAAGCCCTTTTTCAACACCCATGCTGTCCCCTGTCCGGTCCATGCTTCTCAGAAGGGACAACAACCACCAAAGCAACAAAGTAAGGCTCAGGCCCCCAGAGCTCAACCAGCTCAACAGACCCAGCCTCCACAAGGTCTTTGACTCCTTGCTAGAGAAAATGAGGTTAATTAGCTGTAACGGGAGTTCTCCGTGGACAGCAGGATAAGTCAGCCACAATAGGTGACATCATCCGACGGCGCCGAGATGGAAGTACTCTCTATAGCTCAGAAGGGCTTCGCCCTTCTGAGCATGGGCCACCCAGGCCACCCCTCTGGGTCTGCCCCTAGCCAGCCACTGAGTTACTAGCTGAGCCTACTGCTAGGGGCGTGTACCTGGGAGAAGACCGGCCCTTGAAGGGGAGGAGGGTGGGAATGTGTGGCTGACTTATCCTGCTGTCCACGGAGAACTCCCATTACAGGTAAGTAACCTCGTTTTCTCCTAGGACAAGCAGGATGAGTCAGCCACAATAGGTGTCTCCCAAGCTATGAGGAGCTGTGGTGCAAGGGTCGGTCAAGAGAAGGCCAGGCGGGTGATTGTGAACAAATTTGCCTGTTTATTGAGCATGGAGTTGGAGCAGGGATTTCTTCAAAAGTGCAAAACAGTACAACGGTGCAAGTAACAGCAAACAGGGCAAATACGGTGCAAGTAACAACAAGTACAAGTAATAGTGCAGAACGGAGTTTGCAGTTCAGGTATTCCAGCAGTTACAGTTGCCGACATCGCAGGTCTGCCGTGGTTAAGACTGCCCGGCCAAAGGCCAGGTTGCGGCAATAGTGTCTTTGGAATTTATGAGGGGAAGACCATGTGGCTTCTTTGCAGATATCCACCACAGGGACAGACTTCAGGTTGGCGATGGAAGAGGCCATTGACCGCAGCTGGTGCACATTGACTGGAGGTGCAGGGTCCGCGCCCGCTCGCTCTAAGCAGAAGGCGATGCAGGCGGAGATCCAGAGGGACAGGGTCCGTTTGGAAACAGGATGTCCAGGTTTGTTGGGGTCATAGGAGACAGAGTTGTGTCCCCCTGCGGTGAGGAGCAGTCCGGCGGAGGTAGACACGGAGGGCTCTGACGCAGTCCAACGTGTGTAGCTTTTGTTCCTCAGCGGAGGAGTGGGGTTCGGGGTGGAAGCTAGGCAGTTCAATGGGGACTGGTTCATGTGGAAGGCAGAGGCCACTTTTGGCACAAACTTCGGGTGCATCCTGAGGGTGGCTTTGTCGCCGGTAAGCTGGGTGTAGGGCGGGTGCGCCACCAGGGCCTGCAGCTCACTGATCCGTCGGGCTGATGTGATGGCGATGAGAAATAGAGTTTTCCAGGAAATGTGTTTCATGTCTGCTGTGTGTAAGGGCTCAAGGGGGCTTGCGTGAGCTGGCAGAGGACAGCGTTGAGGTCCCAGTGAGGAACTGGGTCCCTGCGCAGAGGGTGCAGGTTGGTGAACCCCTTCATGAAGTGAGCGATGATAGGTTGGGCAGTGATGGACATGTTCCCGCAGCAATCGTGGAAGGCTGCTATTGCGGCCAGGTGGACTCATATTGATTGAGGCTGCAGTCCCTGCTGGGAGAGTTCCGTGAGGTATTTTAGCACCTGTGGCATAGGGCAGGAAAAGGGGTTGAGCCGCAGGGCGGAGCACCAGGAGGAGAAGTGTCTCCATTTCAGGCCAATAGGACTTCCTTGTTGACGGCTGTCTGGCTGCAAGTTCCACCTGCGTGACCTCTGGCGGGAGGTGGATGTTTGTTAGGGTGACCCGCACAGCCTCCATGCTGCTAAGGACGGTCTGCAGATTGGGGTGCAGAGTGTTGCCATCGTCCTGGGAGATGAGGTCCGGCCGTAGGGGGAGGCGAAGAGGCGCTTCTTGTGCCAGGCGGCTGAGGAATGGGAACCATCCCTGGCGGGGCCAATAAGGAGCTATGAGGATGGCCTGAGTCCTGTCCGAAATGATGCGTTTCAGGGTCAGTGGTATCAGGGGAAAGGGGTGGGAAGGCGTACACTAGTGATCAATCCCCCCAGCACACCTCAAATGCATCCGGAGCGATGCTGCGGTGGGAAGGACGCTTCGAGCAGAAGATGTCGCACTTGGTGTTTTCTGTGGCAAAGAGGTCTATCAGTGGTTGTCCCCATCGCTGGAAGATGGTGAGGGTCACCTGACTGTTGAGCTTCCATTCGTGGGGGTTGAGCTGCCGGCTGAGGCGGTCCGCTTGAGCATCCATTCGTGGAGGTTGAGCTGCCAGCTGAGGCGGTCCGCTAGCTCGTTCTGGAGTCCTGGCAGGTAGGAAGCCTGGATGTGGTATTGGTTGCGAAGATCCATATCTTTAGAGCCTCCCTGCAGAGGGCGCGTGAGCCTGTTCCACCTTGTTTGTTGATGTAGAACATGGCCACCTGGTTGTCCGTCCGGAAAAGGATGTGTTTCCTGTGAGTCAGACCCTGGAAGGCCTTGAGGGCGTGTCGGATCGCCCTGAGCTCCAGGAGGTTGATGTGGTAGGAGTGCTCCTGTATCGTCCACACTTCCCTGTGTGCGGAGGTGGAGGCAGTGTGCTCCCCAGCCGGATGGGGAAGCGTCCGTGATTATGGTCAACTGGTGGGCGGGCTGCCTCAGAGGGCAGCTGAGAGTAAGGCTCCTCCTGTGGGTCCACCAGAGGAGGGATGCTTTGACTGCGGCATCCATGAGTATGAGGGTGCCGAGGGGCTGCGAGTGCTGGTTCCAGTGCGACCTCAGGTGCCATTGTAGGTGGCACATGTGGATACGACCTGGGTAGAGGCTGTCATGTGGCCCAGAATGCGGAGGAGTGTTCTGGCGGACGTGGAGTCGGTCTTGTAGCTTACTTAGACGGCAGTTGCTATAAGAACTTTTATTTCAGCATAACAAAATAGCAGTGTCATACAGAACAGCAAAAGCCCGTCTATAGAAATGGCAGACAGTACTTCCTTCTCTGTGAAAGGGAAGAAAATACTGCCCACCCTTCCTCCAAAATAACCACCTTATATACATCTCAAATGTTTGCTCTACATTAGCCTCAGTGAATCCATTATCACTACTTAGGTGTCACTTTTCCCAGGGGAGAATCTATTTACATTTGTACATTTGTACCTGCACTTAGACCTGCTTATTTATACATGGCCTATGACCTCTATACATCTGGAAATGCTTTTAGGTCTAATTATCTATGCATGGTCTGTGACCTTTGACCCTTCCTGTATTTTTCCTTCTTCTTGGCACTATTTGAAATCAGGCAGAGATTATGCTGTGCTCATCAGTTTGAATTCTTTGCTTGACCTGTACTTTCTTGTTAGGCCCAATATTCTGCACACTCCTATCCAGAATATGGTTACCCAGAATTCTCCATAACAGGCCGCATCCATATTCTTATGGCAAGCATATACTCTCATATAGCTATTGTCTTCTTGTCTGTCTTCTTGTCTTCTGTGCCATCCATCCTCCTGTGTAGTTTCACCAGGCAAGAGTTCAGTCATATAAAGCCAATATATACATATATAAGCAGACCCAAGGCAGACTTTAAGTCAGATTTCCCTACATTCGCCACTTTTTTTTCTTTTTTTTTTTTTTTTTTTTTTGTTGGGGGGATAATTAAAATAATCCCACTAAGGGGCGTGAATAACAACCATTTGAGACAAAGATGGATCATTCAAAGGCAATCGTTGGTACTGTTCCCTTGACACAATATACATGGTTTTAGTGCTTTGCGATATCATTCGTTTACAACAGGCAAGTAAAATGGATAAGGTACAACAAGCAATGATTGCAAAACAAGCTATACTTAAAAGCGTAATAAAGAAGGCTTTAAGTCCTACACCTAAACTAGCAAACCATGAAGCAATACTACCCCAAATATTATTAAGTTGAAGTCCCCCTTTAAAATCATCAATATGCAAATCAGAGAGATGCTTTATCTTATTCATGGCATCTAACACAAACACCGTGTGGTTAGCGATTACAGTACAACAGTTCGTAGCATTAATGAAAGTGCATGTTCCGCCTTCAGCGGCCAAAAGCAAATCCAAAGCTTGCCTATTCTGCAGAGTCATTTGTGTATTTTGTTCAAGGGACTCGGCTAGGCGTGATATGGATTCAGTAACAGCTTTCATTTGAATATGCAACAAACATTGCAAACGGCGTACAGCCATACCAAGCTCAGCAGTAAGGGCGGGGGTGGCAAAGGGAATCCAGGCCGTTGCGCTAAGGGCATCCAAACGAGTTTTAGTCATGGGATAAGTGGAATTGATATACTCAAATGAGGCCTGAATGGCATCATCCTCGGCTATAGAGGAATCCCAGGGGCTAGCATAAGCTGAGGAGCTACGTTTTAATCTATGCAGGGTGGAGCGAGAAGCAGAATGATGGGTAACATTAAGAGGTATCAAGACAGAAAAAGAAGAAACTTTAACCAAAGCACAGGGTAATAGGGAGAGGTTAATTACCTGATACAGAGTTTCCCCACACAACCAATAATGACCCATTACAGCAAAGAGGTTTGTAGCAGGTGTCCATATGCGACTCATATGATGCCCATCAAACCACTTAACAAAAGATTTTCCCGTGGTAGCTGAGGTAAGATCCCTCCTGAAACTGGACATTGGGAGATAGCAAGAAGTATATGGAGATTCATTCTGAGAACCCGTTGTCAGCACAGCTGAATCATCGTGATAAATGGGACCAACTCCCACATACCAGCGGAAGTCAGCTCCATTAAACACTACCGGGTTTCTTGTAATATTTCTCCAATCATATTTCATATTGGAGGGGTCCATATTACCGGATTGATTATACCACTTTATCATGACAGAATTACTAGCAAAATGAAAGGATCCATTAATAACATTATACGACAGGTTACACCTGTCTGAAAAAGCAATGGATACATTTGTTATTAAACATAGATCAAATATCATATTCGGGTCAGCATATACACGCAAAGGGTCATGTATCATATTCATTGCATGCCACGTCTGGGAACAATTAAAAGTCTCATAACAACTGGCAGAAAAGTTATTATTATCTACACAAGCAAGCTGTCCTGCATACTCATTTAAGGGAACCTTTGAAACATGTACTGGAGCATATGATACACCCTTTGGTAAAGGGGTACAAATAATGCAGTCTGTAATGTTCATCAGGGAAACAATGTGTAATACTGATTGCTTCCACAAGTTCAGAGAGCCTTCAGGTAAAGCTCGGGGTGCTCGAGATATCGTCTGGTTAGTCTGGTTCCATCCATGAAGAAACAAAGCTAGCTGTCCATCTGGATGTAAACACTCAATAAGGAGGACGATTATGACAGAGATTCCCAGAAAAAAGCACAAGGACGCCCATGGAGTAGGCTTGACAGCGATCATCTTTGGTACTAATAACATAGCACTGTTGTGAGAACACTGAGTTCTGTAGGAAAATAAAACTGATTAATCAGATGGGACAGCTGGAGACGCTTTTAGATGGCTGACATGCACCCAAGTATCAGTATCATTCAGTCTTGCAGCAAAAGGGGAAGCAGCAGTGACAACGTGGGGTCCTGAAAAGGTTGGGCAGTCCCAGGATGCACGAACACAATTTCTTTTATAGACAGTGGACCCTACAGGGAAACAAGGTAATAAGGATGGACTGGACACAGACTGTGTGGCTGCTA
Organism: Ichthyophis bannanicus; assembly: GCA_033557465.1. Lineage (NCBI taxonomy): Eukaryota > Metazoa > Chordata > Amphibia > Gymnophiona > Ichthyophiidae > Ichthyophis > Ichthyophis bannanicus. The sequence goes on along the minus strand of CM066032.1, from coordinate 693,784,567 downwards.
CACGGTCAGCAATTTCTTGAAGCGCAATCCGGAGTCCTGCAAGGTAAGCAGAAAGACTATCATGAATCGGAACCTGGGACTGCGATAAATTAGTTGTGCGCATACGCCGGCCAGTGGCCATTTCATGAGGTGTCAGATGTAATCGCTTGATCGGGTTATTACGTAGCTGAAACAAGCACATTGGCAATGCTTGTAGCCAGGTCATGTGACCAGAAGCGCAAATCTTTCTGAGTTGAGTTTTCAAAATGCCATTACATCGTTCAACAAGACCATTGGAAGTAGGTTTATACACAGAAACATACTTCCACTGAACAGGAAGATGCTGGGTGAGTGCAGTTACAAGAGCATTACGAAAGTGAGAGCCATTGTCAGAATATATGACTTTAGGAATGCCAAATCGGGGAATTATTTGTGTTAACAAAACCTCTACTACTTCTTCAGCAGTCTCTCTATTGCAGGGGAAGGCCTCAATCCATTTAGACCAAGGGCAAACCCACACTAAAAGATACCGCTTCTGAGCATATCTGTGGATCATGTCAGTAAAATCTACATACCAGGATTCAAAAGGACCACTTAGAACCGGGAGATGACCTTTGGCTATGGGTTTTCCTCCTGGCTGAGAATTCAGGATACACACAGGACATTTAGCTACTAGTTCCTGAATGCGATTTTTCATGTGTGGACACCAAAAAATGTCCTCAAGCATGCTGTAGACATTTGCAGTACTAGAATGATAGATATCGTGTATGAGATCTGTAAGGCGTTTTAGTGCCACATAACAGATACAAAGTTTTCCTGATGGATGTACCCACATTTTCTTAATTTGGGAACAACCTAGTCTCTCCCAATTTCCTATCTCATGAGAAACAGCATCTTTCTGATAATCAGCAAGGTCAGGTACTAAATAGATCTGTGATCTGGTGACAGGTAAAGTCAGGGAAGCATTACTAGTTACTTCTTTGGCTAACTGATCTGCCAGGGCATTGCCCATCTGGCGGAAAGAGTCTCCCTGTGTATGTCCAGGAACCCATTCACAGCACAGAAACAGATTGTTGATTCTGCGTTTCTCTAAACACTCATAAATTTGATGTATCTCGTCAAGATGTGAAATTGAGCTGGCTGAGGAAGTGATAAAACCTCTTTGTGACCATTTCTGGTGAAGTGCTGTCAGTACTTGTGCTGCATATTGGGAGTCAGTGAATATAATAATGTTCTGTCTCTCCTGATGCAGTAAGACTGCCAAAATTGCACAGAGTTCTGCACCTTGAGCACTATAAACACTCGGCAACTGATATTGCAATACATCTAGAATGTCTCCAGAAGGAGATATTTGTACTGCACTGAAACCAGAACATAGTGACGTCTCAGAACCGTCAGTGAACCAGACTTTAGAATTGACAGGCATTTCGTGAAGAGACAGAATATTATCTGCAAAAGAAAAAATGGGGATCTTATCTTCTTCCTCTCCACTAATGACAGAAACTAAATTTTGTAGGTAGCCAAAAGGGTGACTTGCAGGGAATGGCTTAATGAGAATGTGACTCCGTAGCAGAGTAGCACAAAGCTGGTGCACCCGATATGGGGTAAAGTGGAGAGTATTACTGCATAACAATGCCTCTACATCACCGGAGCAATACACAGTGAGTCGCAAGGGATGAAAGGTGTTATAGGTTTTTCTGACTGCCTCACTGGTGGCTACTAACCCTCTCTCAACATCAGGCAAAACTATTTCTGTAACAGAAAAAGATCCTGACAAGTAGGACACAATTTTACCATCATCCTGATAAATCACAGCTGCCCACGTGTGATGTCCGTGAAAGCTAATGAGAAACATCTCCTTTGAATAGTCAGGAAGACAAATACTTGGTGTGTACGAGACATCAGTCAAAAGAGATTGAAGCAAAATCTGGTCAGGAGCTGACAGGCTGATAACAGTCGACCCCTTAGCCCCCCCTTTTAAATATTTGCGAAAGGGATGTGTGCGCTGACTATGACCCGGGATCCAATTCCGGCAGAAATTTATCATGCCGAGCAGAGATCGCAATTGCTTTACAGTGGTAGGCATCTGTAATTGCAAGCAGTGTTGTTTAGTTTTCTCTGTCAGAGACAGCATTCCATCTCCTACTAGGAAACCCAGAAAAGTGACTTCAGTTTGGCAGATCTGTGCCTTGGCCATGTTAATCTGGTATCCACTTTCCAAAAGATAACAAACAAGTTTATCTGTGAGGGCCAGATTTGTTGCAGCCTCAGCTGTGGAAAGCAGTAAGTCATCTACATACTGTAACAAAGACACATTGCTGGGCAGCTCTGCCCTGAATGATTGCAAATCAGCAACTAGTGCTTGAGAGAATATAGAAGGACTTTCCACATATCCTTGGGGTAACCTGGTCCACTGATAATGCTGACCCTCAAAAATAAATGCCAGAAACTGCCGGGATGTGGATTCAACTTCTATCCCAAAAAAGGCATGGGAAAGGTCCAGAACAGTATGATATTTGTACAGAGTAGTCGTTGTCAGCAATGTGGCAGGGTTTGAGACTACTGGAAACTGTGGTTCAATAACACTGTTAAGTGCACGTAAGTCATGAACTATTCTCCACTTCCCATTAGGCTTTTTCACAGGGAATAGTGGGGTGTTATATGGGGAATTACTGAGTTCAATAATTCCATGCTGTAACAGCTCCTGAATCTCCTGGCGAGATCCCTGCAGGGCCTCCGGTTGGAGGGGATACTGCGGAATCTTTGGTGGTTTACAGCCAGGCTTAATACGAATGGTTACAGGCAGATGTGATTTAACTCGGCCATAAGGGCTGAGTAGCAGTGACCGCTCAGGGCCTTTTTCTCCCTGCGGACCATAGGTGAATTCAACCTGTAATTTCACCAGTAAGTCCCTACCCATCAAATTTACTGGGCAATATGGGGCAAACAGAAAAGAATGAGAAATCTGCTGATCTCCTATTCTTAAACAAATGGGTGTAGTTAGGTAAGATGTAAGGGGTCTACCATCAAAACCAGTGGTAGTCATTTTCTTTCTACTAAGCTGGCATCTCTGTGGTAAAGCAGTTAATACAGAGGACGTGGCTCCTGTATCAAGTAACATTTCTGTGGGCTCATCATTAAGATATACTGTGATCAGAGGTTCCTGATATGTGAGCCTCGCCTGTAAGATATAGATTCCCAGTCATTGTTGGGGTGGGGGTCCAGAATTCCGGGGAGGTGTCCACAAGGGAAAACGCCTCCTATCAAAGTTCTCATTTCTGCGCTGAGCACGGCATGAGCGCTGAAAATGACCGTAACCACCACAGTTCCAACACTGTGGGGCAGGAGTGCGGTTATTTTGTTGGTAAGAGGGACCTCGACGCTGTGGCTGAGGATAACGGGGTCGTTGGGCTCCGTTATAGTAAATGCGCTCCTTATCTCTATCCCATACCTCATCACAGGGGTCTGGAACATCATCCTCATAAGGATCCAAATATTCCATGTCATCAATTTTCTCCTGCTGTTCCCTAATTTTTTGTTTTAGTTGTCTAATAAGTTCATTATTAGATTTATCAAGATGTAATTTGGTGGTGGATTGGGGATCTTTAATTTCTTGTAACCCTTTAAGTTGAAGGTGTAACAAGCGTGCTTGGGCCTGTTTCAAATCCTTCTCAGGTTTCAAAGTGTCCTCCTCTAAAGATCGAATATAATGCAAAATATGGGCCTGTTGTTTAGGCCATGGCTCAGACTCCAAGGCTACTATAGACTTTAATTTTGCAGTTACGGATGGGGGTAATGTATTACACAAAGTCTGGAAAATACAGGTCTCATACAAACATCATCGTATGGTACCCCCATTTGTGCTTCCCATAAATCTTGAAATCGTACAAGGTATGCACTGATATCCTCACCTATTTGGAATCTCATAGTAGTGAGAGGAGCCAAACTGCGCTGAGTAGGGTACATCTCCCTGAGGGAGTCCCAAATACGAGGACGAAACTCGTTGAAGGAAGAACCATCATAAGTGTTAACTGTGACCTTCACCTGGCCTAAATCGGCATTGGCGAACACTTGATTTGTCGCACTATTTCCCAGAATTTTGGCCAATAAAGCTTTGATATCTCCCAAAGCCAAATGATATCCAGCCGTAATTCTTTCAAATTTTTGAATCCATGTCTCTCCTCCTCTACTAAGTGGAGGGAGACTACTGGCTATATTAGTCATATCAGTAAAACTCCATGGGATATATTTAGATTTGCCTTCATTTGTATAGATTACTGGAAACAGAAGCTGTTTATTAGCGTCCTGATTCTCATACTTCTCCCAAACCCTCAGACCTGCCTCCATATAGGCAGAATCCCAGTTAGGGTCTCCTGCTCCTCCGCGAATGCAGAGTCGGGCGGTGTTAAGGTGTACAGTTTCTAGTGATCCATTAGGGGGCCACTGTAACATCTGAGGCTGGTTGGCTCTTGTCCAACCGTACATGTTGGAGGACCATCGGTAAACATAATAACCATTGCCATCCTCCTGCTCTGTAATAAAAGTAAGGATACAGGGTTGTGGAGCTCGAAGAGCTTTACCACCTTTTACAACTCCACAAATCACTGTAAGTGCACTTTTTGTCTTTTCGTCATCTACTTCCTCCTCAACCTTCTCCTCTTCTTCCTCTTCTATAAGCGTCTTAAGACGTGTTTCCCTATCTGTCAGGTCTAACTCCCATCTTCTAAGATTCTCAGTAATTTTTCCCTCAGATTGCTTTAAAGCTTGAGCCTGACTTTCTAAATCTTCATGTTCTGCTGTTAATTGCTGTTTCAACTCTTCTAATCTTGCCTGTGCCTCAGCATATGCACTGGGATCTGGGGCAGGGGTGGCTTTTAAGTTAACATGACCCTCAATCTTTGCCCAAGCTCCCTCAGTGTCCAAGAGTTTATGCAGGACCTGTTCTGGGGGTATAGAGGCTGCTGGGTGAGAAGTCGGTTCTGACTTGGGCTGGAAAACAGGGTCGGAATAGCCTATGGCTGCCATAGCTTTACTTTCGGCTGCCCAATAAGAAGGTGGGGGCACAGGGGCAGATGGCGAAAGCTCTGGACCAGCTTGCATCCACAGGGAAATATGTCGCAAATGTTCCAATTGGGCTTTGCCACATTTGTTAAATAAAATATGATCCCTAATTTTGGTCAAAATGAGCGGATCAAACGACCCCCCCTGCTGGCCAGGCAAGAGAGGGTGTTTTTTTCGTCCATTTTTCCCATTGTTTAGAACAATTTTTTATTGAAGCCTCCAATAGGGGGTTCTGTTTAACAAGGCTATCTATGGGATTAGGACCGGGCTCAGTTCCTTTCTCAGTATTTTCTTCCTGTTTAGATTTTCTTTTAAACATTTCCCTAGCTGTCCCTTCTCTATAGGCTATGTAGACCTGGTGTTTTCACTGTTCAGGGACAGGGGCAATTAACGTCGCCTTTTACCAATAGCAAATTGAACCTCCTTATATACAGAGGCGTGCGCAATTTCGCTTTTAGGTAGCAATCCAAACCTCGTAATTAACAGAGGAGCGAAATTAAAAAATCCAGGATTTATACACACTTACAATGCTTATGCTTCATCTAAATCCAGCCAATCTCCTCGCGGAGGTATGAAAACGTGGATAAAGACACACATTCGCTTCATATCAATGATATGTACAGTCTCAAGCGTACATCAATCAATCCTGGAAAGACAGAGACCTAATGTCTGGGCAAAACTTTCAAACTTTCTTTCCCTACCATTACAATTAAATGCAAAGACAATCTAACAATTTGCTACATAACAAAACATGAAACACATAAAATACATATGCATATGTGTAAATTTGGTACTCACCCACCAATTGAACCTGGGTAAATCTTCCGTCTTTGTTTGTAGACAGGAAATAAAATACTCACCCACTGGAGTCGTGCTAGGGTATCAAAATCTCTCTCGACGTCTCTCAGAGCGGTAGTCTCATCTTCTGTACCAGCAGAAGGAATCCTCTTAAGGTATTCTCATCCCTGTTTTTTTATTTTACTGTGAAAAACAGGAGGTAGTCCCTCTGACAAGTAAAACTGCAGTCAGAGGAGTCCTTGGGCAATTTGGAAGGGAAAAAAATTTAGAGGGTGTTCGGCACCAATTATTGTAGCTTCTGGTTCCCACAACGGTTGCCCAAATATCACCAATCAAAGAATTACTTAGACGGCAGTTGCTATAAGAACTTTTATTTCAGCATAACAAAATAGCAGTGTCATACAGAACAGCAAAAGCCCGTCTATAGAAATGGCAGACAGTACTTCCTTCTCTGTGAAAGGGAAGAAATACTGCCCACCCTTCCTCCAAAATAACCACCTTATATACATCTCAAATGTTTGCTCTACATTAGCCTCAGTGAATCCATTATCACTACTTAGGTGTCACTTTTCCCAGGGGAGAATCTATTTACATTTGTACATTTGTACCTGCACTTAGACCTGCTTATTTATACATGGCCTATGACCTCTATACATCTGGAAATGCTTTTAGGTCTAATTATCTATGCATGGTCTGTGACCTTTGACCCTTCCTGTATTTTTCCTTCTTCTTGGCACTATTTGAAATCAGGCAGAGATTATGCTGTGCTCATCAGTTTGAATTCTTTGCTTGACCTGTACTTTCTTGTTAGGCCCAATATTCTGCACACTCCTATCCAGAATATGGTTACCCAGAATTCTCCATAACAGGCCGCATCCATATTCTTATGGCAAGCATATACTCTCATATAGCTATTGTCTTCTTGTCTGTCTTCTTGTCTTCTGTGCCATCCATCCTCCTGTGTAGTTTCACCAGGCAAGAGTTCAGTCATATAAAGCCAATATATACATATATAAGCAGACCCAAGGCAGACTTTAAGTCAGATTTCCCTACAGTCTCCGAGATGCATCGTATCAGTTGGGTGAAGGCATCCCTTCGAGAGGGGGGCAAGAACGCCCGGGAGACTGTGGTGTCTGCATCTGTTGATAGGAGCTCTTGCGGTTGGTGCGCTCGAGGCCCTTGTCCGTGAGGGTCTGCAGCGTGGTGCAGTGGTCCTTTATTGTGGAGACGGTGTCGTTGACTTTGTCCCTGAATAGCGAGTCACCGGTACAGGGGGCATCAGCGATGCGCTCATGGGTATCTTCTCTGAGGCCAGAGGCCCGAAGCCAGGCGAGGCGGCGAGCAGAGATGGCAGTTCCTGCTGTGCGTGCGGCTGCATCAAAGGAGTCGAAGGCTGCTCGCACCTGGTGTTTTGTGCACTCCTGAAGATCCACTAGAGAGGCGTTGGCAGCAGGTTGACTCTTGTGGGAGGGCAGAGATGGCGTCTTTCAGTCACCCCAGGATGACGTCTTCGTAGAGGGCATGCTGGAGTTGGTGGGCAGAAACTCTCGTGCTTAGCATGGCGCCTTGGAACGCCGCCATGCCGACGTCATCAAGTAGCTTGAGATCCCTGCCTGGGGGATTGTTGGAATGTGCCTGTGTCGATTTGGAGCATTTGAGGGTGGCCTCCGCCATGATGGATTGTTGTAGAAGCTGCGTCTTGTCAAATTCGGGTAAGGGTTGGACCTGGTATTTTAAGTACAGTTTGCGGGAGGAAGGAGGTCCCGAGCTGGGGTTATGCCATAGCTTGAGGAAGTTTTTATGGAGAAGGGATTGCGCTGGTATCGGTGCAGGAGCCGTCGGGGTTTCTAGGAATTTCGGCACTGCTTGTGTTTCTGGACGCTGGTCGGAGAGTTGGCCGATTGTAGGGAGGGCCATTGCTGCCGCCAGTTTTCGGAGGAATCTAGGGTAGGTGAGGTCCTCTGGACTGCCTGGAGCAGGGTCCGTTGCCATAGGCACGAGGTCATGTTTCAAGGTTTCAGCAGCCGCAGGGGACTCAGGCGCGGCGGGTGCTTCGCCGTCACCAGGATTGGTGGCGTCGCAGGGGGGGGCGGAGGAGCCGGCCCTATGGGTGCAGCTGGTGAGACAGGGACACTTGGATCCGAAAAGGAAGTCGGGGTGTCTGCATGAGTCTGTTCCCATTGGTTGAAAAGGTTGGAAATCAGGGTTGAAAATTGTGTTAGGTCCGGATATTGCGCTCTGTCTGGGACCCCTTGATGGGGGGAAGTCACAGTGGCGGTCTCCTGATTGGCTTTTGGGGGAGCCATAGAAGATTAGAGATCATGCTCCTCTGAGGATTGCAGAGCTAGCTCAGTGTCAGAGTAGGGGGGGAGCACGTGGCTGCTGTGAAGCACAGGGCTAAAGGAGCTGCTGGAGGGTGATTTCCTGTGAATGCGATGGGATCTGTGCCTGCCTTTGCTCTGGTGTCTGTGGTGCCTCTTGGGAGGTGGTCTGCTGCTGGAGCTGCTGCTGTCCATGCTTGAGTGCCTTCTCTGGTGCCTGCGATGCCTCCCAGAACCTCTGCTACGTTGATGCGGGCTGGAGCGGTGTCTCCATGCCGACAGAGAGGCTTGCCGGTGGGAGGGGGAGCGTCATGGTGATGCGGGTACATTGCCATGGCGCTGGCCAATGGTGCCATGGTGGGCAGAGCTGGGGGAGGTCTCGTTGCCGTGGCGCAGTCCAATGGCGCCACGGGGGTGGAGGCGGAGGAAGAAGGCAAGATGGCCGCCTGCATGCCCTTGGGGATCCCACGTTGTTTGCTGCAGCTGC